>CM070628.1:17070467-17670467 GCA_036346255.1 Ampelocalamus luodianensis
TATTGTGTTAGCAATAATCTCAGTGAATTTCTGATTTAACTACTAAAATCTATAGGTCAGCTATTATGAGCATATCCTAGAAAAATACAATCGATTGTTTTAGGTCCAAGCTTTCTTTTCTCGAATGGTATATTGACTGGCCAAACACCCCAAGTTCGCAGAAATTGACATTGGTTTTCTCCTTCCATCCTCATATGGAGTAATATCACTCTTTTAGTGATTACTCGCTTAGGACTAAAGTTGTCATAATATAGCTTCCCCACCATGTCTTAGGCATACCAAAGACTTCTAACATGGCATTAACCAAGTCCGTTAGTGTGTGGTTTTTCTCTCAACACCCCATTTGATTGGGGTGAATATGGTGGTGTAAATTCATGGACTATTCCATGCCTGTAATGCACTGAGAAAATTCATGAGAGATGTACTCCTCCACGATCGACCTTAGTCTTTTTATTTTCTCTCTAGTTGGTTCTCAACCTCTACCTTATAAGTCTTAAAGTAGTTTAAAGCTTCATCCTTAGTTTTTAGCAAATACACATAGCAGAGCGTGTTGCATCATCAATAAAAGTTAAAAATATCTTTTGCCTCCTTTTGTCAACAATCCATTCATTTCACACAAATCAATGAACAAGATCTAATGGTGCCAAGTTCTTTCGCCCTCTAATCCCTTAAAGGGTTTTCGAGGCTGCTTTGCTTGCACACATGACTGCACTTTGATCCTTTGACAATTTCACATTTTGGAATTAAATCTAACTGACATTCTAGCAATACTATCAAAACCAATATGACGTAAACGAGAATGCCAAATATTTGCCTCACATTTATTTAAACCAATTGCAACATTCAAATTGTAATAAGACTTAAAGTACTTAGGCGGAACAAGCCTCCGCTCATAGCCTTTACCAACAAAATTCCTAACTTAGACATTACAATTTTATTTGACTCAAAGACTAGCTTATAACCGTCCTTACATAGAATGTAACCACTAACGAGGTTCTTGTTTATTGTAGGAGCATGTCGCACGCTCTTCAAGTGGACAATCTTCCCAAGTAAGCTTCAGCTCTACCGTACAACACCAAGAATGTAGCATGCGATCCGCTTCCCATTAGGACTGAGGAAGCCCTCGCGCTCGGTATGAAGAAAACAAGGAAATATCGAACATACGTGAACATTAGCACCGTGATCAACCCACCAATCGCTGGATTGACATGTCGTAAAAACAACAGAGAATTAATATACCCTCCAAGTCGAGGCCTCGCCTTATGATCACGCTGGATGCCTCTTCTTTGGTCGTTTCACCATCTCTCGCTTATGAAATGACAGCTTTTCGCCATATGACCGCTTTTCCCACACACAAAGCAGTGTGATGTTCTTCATATCCTTTTTCTCGTTTTCTTAAAGCTAGTTGTCTTGTTCATTTTGTTGGATTTGTACTTCTTTGCAACAGTCTTTTTTCTATGAAATTTGCATTGTTCGACTGTATACTAGGTGCATCTTTTGCTCTTGCCTTTTCTTCCACATCGAGGGCAAAGAATGAGATCTTCAACAAATCTCTTCCTCTTGTGTTTCAAGCTAGTGGCAAAATCCCGCCAAGAAACAGAAGTTTGGCGACAATGCCCGCAGCCACAAACTTAGGAGGCAACACACGCCCCTGATGCGCAATCTCACCAACCAATAGTGGAGATCATGAGCTTGTCCAACTATGGACTTAGCCTCATCCATGGTAAAGTCGAAGAATTGCTCACACATGTAGAGCCAACGACCGCCTCGCTCTCGCATATTTGTGCTCTAGTGCATCCCACAACTCGTGGCGGACTTATAGTCCATGTACACATCATAGAGCCGATCCGCTGTAATGGTCGAAGGCGCCTAAGAGCAGTGTTGTTCGTGATTATCGAATCGCATATACTGGTCAATCAGAAAGGATACTGTGGGTGGATTACCCACCACAAATTTCAAAGACATGAGCGTAACTTGGCTCTAGTTCGCCATCTACTAAATTCACTTTAAAACCTCTCGTGTTTCATAGCATCGAAGCTCCACCATAGTTGTGTTGCAACAAAGTTTGCAATAAGGTTTCGAATGTTGGAAATGAGGGCAATATTTTAATTCCAGATTTTATTAGAAGGCAAATATCAAAAGACTAATGATGCATAAAACAAGATCGATAGCGCATAACTCATTGTACTTCACAATATATGAAAACCAGGATGTAAACAAGTCTATCAATCACACAGAGACTTACTGATGGGTCCGATGAAGAGCAGAAGCGCCGCAGACTTGATGCAAAGGCGTAAACGAGATGTCGCAGCAGAAAGAAGCGGTCGCGCAGAATGCGCTGCCGTAAACCTTATTGCCGCCGCGCGTGTCTTCACGCAGCAACGGTTCGAGATACCGCTTCCCTTCTTCACTGCACGCCGAGAAGAAGAGTCGGCAGGTTCGGACGCGCAGCATAACAAAGCACGCATTTTTTTTTAGAAGGAAGAAGGAATGGAGGCTATTCTTGTACCCACTATGCAATCGGACGCCTCCGCATATATAGATGCGCATCGTAATCGACAGATTAAAACACCATTTACCCATCGGTAATCGACACACTTAACCACCATTTACCCATCGTAATCGCTACACTTAACCAACCATTTACCCACTTGTAATTGCTCGTCATCATCACCCAATAAAGCCTCAAATTTAAACATTTGAATCTCATTCAAACAGAGAGAGAGATGCATGGTTCAGCAAAAATAAGGTGGACTTGGTTCGCTAAATGGCGCCACGCCACGCACACGGCGCGCTGGCCGCAAGTCACAAGTCACGCGATTTTTCACGCGAAAATACGCTGAACGCACATACTACAGCAAGGTGCGTGCGTGTGTGTTTAGCCAGAGTTCTTCTCATGCCATCCTCATCCATGTGTTACATGTTTCAAGGAGTGGCAAGGACTCCACCTTATATGTTGGTCACCTCCACTTTGCCTTAGCAATATGGTACTAACCCATAAATGCTTTGGAATTATAGAAAATGGGTCTCACTCATATGGGCCAATTTCTAACAATCCCCCACCAATTCCAAAGCAAGAAGCAAAAAAGGATATCAAAGATATTGTGTCAAGCATGTTATATATATAGCCTTTTAGTGTAAGTCCCGTACGGGTTGAACTTACACCTAGAATGACAAGATTCATCTTCTCACAGCTGATGAATGGACCATGCCTTGAATTCACAGCTTTTTGTGATTTAGATTTTACTTGAAATCTCAACTGATACTAGGCTGTCAAAGAACCGCGCCTAAACGGAGCGTTATTTGGTCATGCTCCCTTATCTGCTCATGAGCTTTCTAGAGAATGCCCTATTCTCGTGAATCGCGACTCACAGCTTGGGCTCAAGTAGGTATATTCTTTCTAGGTATCCTGCAGGCTAATACCTTTCCTCATTTGGACAAAGAATATATTAAGGTTTTATGCCATCCTTCCATACGCTTGAGAGTAATTTGTCTATTAGGACATGGATTCAATGAATATATACTCTCTTGTTACAACATGAACTTGTTTTTCCCATTGCCTAAGTCACGGATCTCCGATCAAAAGGTATGGGTTATCGTTGAGTTGTAACCCAATGGGCCTCATTCCCATGTCCATAGACGCAACGGAAACGCTTCCGTGCTAGCCCCTTTGTGAAAGGGTCTCGCAGATTTTCTCGCACGTATATAATTCACAAGAATCACCCGAGTTCCTCAATTTTCTAATGATTTAAGCCTACGCTTCACATGTCCGAGGACTTCATGTTATCCTTAGTACTTGTAACCTTAATCAATACCGCTTGATTATCACAAGACATTAGGATTGCCGGTATTGGTTTCGCAACCAAAGGGCAAGTCCAACATAAGCTCTCTAAGCCATTCACCAACAAGAGTGTGTCTAGTGCTACAAGTTCGCTCCATAGTTGACCTCGCCAATATAGTCTGCTTACACGACCTCCATGAAACCGCAGCTCCGCTAGTGTAAAGACATAACCACTTGTAGCTTTGATCTCATCTCGCATCGAGATCCAATTTGAATCACTATATCCTTCTAATACGTATGATGCCCAAGATAGTGAATTCGTATGAGGTTGTGCCTCTCAAATAGCGCAACACTCTCTCAAGTGCCTCCCTGATCATCTCCTGGTTAGAAGTAAACCGACTTAATTTGCTCACAAAGAAATGATATGTCAGTCTTGTGGCACCAGATAGATACATAAGTGATCCAATAATTTGTGAAAATCTTAATTGATCTTTTCCTAACCCTTGATTCTTTCAAGCTTAATGCTTGCATCATAAGGCGTTGGAGAAATTTTACAATTCTCATAGCCAAAACGGCTTAAGATTTTCAAAGATAATGGGATTGACTCAAAGTGATCCCATCCTCGTTTGATTAATTTAATATTCGTAATAACATCCGCTCTCCTAAGTCTTTCATATCAAAGCATCGAGATAAAAAGATTTGACTCGCAATTACGGCAGTTGTTTGTTCCAAATATAAGTATGTCATCTACATATAGGCACAAGATCACTCCTTGACCCCCACCATAACGATAGTATACACATTTATCACCCATTCACAACAAAGCCGCAGATGTTAAAGTTTTATCAAATTTCTCGTACATTGTTTAGGTGCTTGCTTTAGACCATATAAGGATTTTAATAATCTACATACCTTATTTTCCTGTCTGTAAATCACAAAACCATCAAAGTTGAAGCATATAGATTTCTTCCTCCAACTCTCCATTAAGAAAAGTCGTTTTACATCCATTTGATGGACATGTAGACTATAAGAAGATGCTAACGCAAGGAGCACTCGATGGTGGTTAGTCCGGCGACAGGAGAATAGGTATCAAAGAAATCTTCTCCTCTTCTCGGTGTAACCCTTGGCCACAAGTCTTGCCTTGTACTTCTCAATAGTACCATCAGCCTTAATTTCTTTTTAAAGATCCACTTACATCCTACTGTGTTTGCACCGATAGACGATCGCGATCTCCCAAGTCCCATTAGCCATGATAGAGTCCATCTCGCACGGATCGCTTCTTTCCAATACTCAAGATCGAAGATGCATAAGCCTCAAAGGGTCGTTGGCACATCATCCACGAGGTATACATAAAGTCATCACCAAAGGTTTTCAACCCTTTGTCTCTTGCTCCTACGAAGAGCTTCGTGACTAGATTGTTATCCTCCTCGTGATATCACATATTGGTTCGTAGATGGTGGAGTTTCGTAAGTTTGATTATTCTCACTTTCAATATTTTCAATTTGAACATTCTGCTTGTGAAGTATTTCTGCTTTCTCATAGGAAAATAATCCTCAAAGAATGAAGCATCTCTAGACTCCATTATTGTGTTAGCAATAATCTCAGAATTTCGATTTAACTACTAAAAATCTATAGGCCGTGCTATTATGAGCATATCCTAGAAAAATACAATCGATTGTTTTAGGTCCAAGCTTTCTTTTTCGCAATGGTATATTGACCTTGGCCAAACACCCCAAGTTCGCAGTAAAATTGACATTGGTTTTCTCCTTCCATCCTCATATGGAGTAATATCACTCTTTTAGTGATTACTGCTTAGGACTAAAGTTGTCACAATATAGCTTCCCCACCATGTCTTAGGCATACCAAAGACTCTCTAACATGGCATTAACCAAGTCCGTTAGTGTGCGTGTTTTTCCTCTCACCACCCCATTTGATTGGGGTGAATATGGTGGTGTAAATTCATGGACTATTCCATGCTCGTAATGTAACTGAGAAAATTCATGAGAGATGTACTCTCTCCACGATCGACCTTAGTCTTTTATTTTCTTCTAGTTGGTTCTCAACCTCGGCCTTATAAGTCTTAAAGTAGTTTAAAGCTTCATCCTTAGTTTTTAGCAAATACACATAGCAAAGAGCGTGTTGCATCATCAATAAAAGTTAAAAATATCTTTTGCCTCCTTTTGTCAACAATCCATTCATTTCACACAAATCTGAATGAACAAGATCTAATGGTGCCAAGTTCTTTTCGCCCTCTAATCCCTTAAAGGGTTTTCGAGGTCGCTTTGCTTGCACACATGACTGCACTTTGATCCTTTGACAATTTCACATTTTGGAATTAAATCTAACTGACATTCTAGCAATACTATCAAAACCAATATGTGAAACGAGAATGCCAAATATTTGCCTCACATTTATTTAAACCAGTTGCAACATTCAAATTGTAACAAGACTCTAAAGTACTTAGGCGAACAAGCCTCCGCTCTCATAGCCTTTACCAACAAAATTCCTAACTTAGACATTACAATTTTATTTGACTCAAAGACTAGCTTATAACCGTCCCTTACATAGAATGTAACCACTAACGAGGTTCTTGTTTATTGTAGGAGCATGCCGCACGCTCTTCAAGTGGACAATCTTCCTCAAGTAAGCTTCGCCTACCGTACAACACCAAGAATGTACATGCGATCCGCTTCCCATTAGGACGGAGGAAGCCCTCGCTGCTGGTATGAAGAAAACAAGGAAATATCGTAACATACGTGAACATTAGCACCAAGATCAACCCACCAATCGCTGGATTGACATGCTGAAAAACAACAGAGAATTAATATACCCTCCCGGTCGAGGCCTCGCTTATGATCACGCTGATGCCTTCTTCTTTGGTCGTTTCACCATCTCTCGCTTATGAAATGACATTTTTCGCCATATGACCGCTTTTTCCCACACACAAAGCGTGTGATGTTCTTCATATCCTTTTTCTCTTTTTTCTTAAAGCTAGTTGTCTTGTTCATTTTGTTGGATTTGTACTTCTTTGCAACAGCTTTTTCTATGAAATTTGCATTGTTCTCACTGTATACTAGGTGCATCTTTTGCTCTTGCCTTTCTTCCACATCGAGGCAAGAATGAGATCTTCAACAGTAAATCTCTTCCTCTTGTGTTTCAAGCTAGTGGCAAAATCCCGCCAAGAAACAGAAGTTTGGCGACAATGCCCGCAGCCACAAACTTAGGAGGCAACACACACCCTGGGATGCGCAATCTCACCAACCAATAGCGGAGATCATGAGCTTGTCCAACTATGGACTTAGCCTCATCCATGGTAAAGTCAAGAATTGCTCACACATGTAGAGCCAACGACCGCCTCGCCTCGCATATTTGTGCTCTAGTGCATCCCACAACTCGTGGCGGACTTATAGTCCATGTACACATCATAGAGCCGATCCGCTGTAATGGTCGAAGGCGCCTAAGAGCAAGTGTTGTTCGTGATTATCGAATCGCATATATCGGTCAATCAGAAAGGATACCGTGGGTGGATTACCCACCACACTCTCAAAGACATGAGCGTAACTTGGCTCTAGTTCGCCATCTACGGAAATTTCACTTAAAACCTCTCGTGTTTCATAGCATCGTAAGCTCCACTATAGTTGTGTTGCAACAAAGTTTGCAATAAGGTTTCTCGAATGTTGGAAATGAGGGCAATATTTTAATTCCAGATTTTATTAGAAGGCAAATATCGCAAAAGACTAATGATGCATAAAACAAGATCGATAGCGCATAACTCATTGTACTTCACAATATATGAAAACCGTGATGTAAACAAGTCTATCAATCACACAAGAGACTTATGTGATGGGTCCGATGAAGAGCAGAAGCAAACAGACTTGATGCGCGTAAACGAGATGTCGCAGGCAAAGAAGTTGTCGCGCAGATGCGCTGCCGTAAACCTTATTGCCGCCTCGTGCAAGTCTTCACGGCAAAGAACGGTTCGAGATACCGCTTCCTTCTTCACGTGCACGCCGAGAAGAAGAGTCGGCAAGGTTCGACAGCGCAAAGACAACAAAGACGCATTTTTTTAGAAGGAAGAAGGAATGGAGGCTATTCTTGTACCCACTATGCATCGGACGCCTCCGCATATATAGATGCGATCGTAATCGACAGATTAAATGTACCATTTACCCACCGTAATCGACACACTTAACCAACCATTTACCCACCGGTAATCATTACACTTAACCACCATTTACCCACTTGTAATTGCTCATCATCATCACCCAATAAAGCCTCAAATTTAAACATTTGAATCTCATTCAAACAGAGAGAGAGATGCATGGTTCAGCAAAAATAAGGTGGACTTGGTTCGCAAATGGCGCGCCACGCCACGGCACGGCCGCCGGCCGCAAGTCACAAGTCACGCGATTTTTCACGCGAATACGCGAACGCCACACAGGCAAGGCGCAAGGTGTGTGTGTTTAGCAGAGAGTTTCTCATGCCATCCTCATCCATGTGTTACATGTTTCAAGGAGTGGCAAGGACTCCACCTTATATGTTGGTCACCTCCACTTTGCCTTAGCAATATGGTACTAACTCCATAAATGCTTTGGAATTATAGAAAATGGGTCTCACTCATATGGGCCAATTTCTAACAATCCCCACCAATTCCAAAGCAAGAAGCAAAAAGGATATCAAAGATATTGTGTCAAGTATGTTAATATACCAGCTTTTTAGTGTAAGTCCCACGGGTTGAACTTACACCTAGAATGACAAGATTCATCTTCTCACAATTGATGAATGGACCATGCCTTGAATTCACATTTTTTGTGATTTAGATTTTACTTGAAATCTCAATCGATACTAGGTGCCAAAGAACCGCGCTAAACGGAGCGTTATTTGGTCATGCTCCTTATCTCGCTCATGAGCTTTCTAGAGAATGCCCTATTCTCGTGAACTGCGACTCACAGCTTGGGCTCAAGTAGGTATATTCTTTCTAGGTATCCCAGAGGCTAATACCTTTTCCTCATTTGGACAATGTAATATATTAAGGTTTTATGCCATCCTTCCATACAGCTTGAGAGTAATTTGTCTATTAGACATGGATTCAATGAATATATACTCTCTTGTTACAACATGAACTTGTTTTTCCCATTGCCTAAGTCACGGATCTCCGATCAAAAGGTATGGGTTATCGTTGAGTTGTAACTCCAATGGGCCTCATTCCCATGTCCATAGACGCAACGGAAATCGCTTCCGTGCTAGCCCCTTTGTGAAAGGGTTCGCGATTTTTCTCAAGCACGTATATAATTCATGCAAGAATCACCCGAGTTCCTCAATTTTCTAATGATTTAAGCCTACGCTCACATGTCCGAGGACTTCATGTTATCCTTAGTACTTGTAACCTTAATCAATACCGCTTGATTATCACAAGACATTAGGATTGCCGGTATTGGTTTCGCAACCAGCTGGCAAGTCCAACATAAGCTCTCTAAGCCATTCGGCCTCAACAAGAGTCGTGTCTAGTGCTACAAGTTCTCGCTCCATAGTTGACCTCGCCAATATAGTCTGCTTACACGACCTCCATGAAACCGCAGCTCCGCTAGTGTAAAGACATAACCACTTGTAGCTTTGATCTCATCTCGCATCGAGATCCAATTTGAATCACTATATCCTTCTAATACGTATGATGCCCAAGATAGTGAATTCGTATGAGGTTGTGCCTCTCAAATAGCGCAACACTCTCTCAAGTGCCTCCCAGCTGATCATCTCCTGGTTAGAAGTAAACCGACTTAATTTGCTCACAAAGAAATGATATGTCAGTCTTGTGGCACCAGATAGATACATAAGTGATCCAATAATTTGTGAAAATCTTAATTGATCTTTTCCTAACCCTTGATTCTTTCAAGCTTAATGCTTGCATCATAAGGCGTTGGAGAAATTTTACAATTCTCATAGCCAAAACGGCTTAAGATTTTCTCAAAGATAATGGGATTGACTCAAAGTGATCCCATCCTCGCTCTTGATTAATTTAATATTCAATAACATCCGCTTCTCCTAAGTCTTTCATATCAAAGCATCGAGATAAAAAGATTTGACTCACAATTACTGCAGTTGTTTGTTCCAAATATAAGTATGTCATCTACATATAGGCACAAGATCACTCCTTGACCCCCACCATAACGATAGTATACACATTTATCACCCATTCACAACAAAGCCACAGATGTTAAAGTTTTATCAAATTTCTCGTACATTGTTTAGGTGCTTGCTTTAGACCATATAAGGATTTTAATAATCTACATACCTTATTTTCCGTCTGTAAATCACAAAACCATCAAAGTTGAAGCATATAGATTTCTTCCTCCAACTCTCCATTAAGAAAAGTCTGTCTTTACATCCATTTGATGGACATGTAGACCATAAGAAGATGCTAACGCAAGGAGCACTCGATGGTGGTTAGTCCAGCGACAGGAGAATAGGTATCAAAGAAATCTTCTCCTCTTTCTGGTGTAACCCTTGGCCACAAGTCTTGCCTTGTACTTCTCAATAGTACCATCAGCCTTAATTTCTTTTTAAAGATCCACTTACATCCTACTGTGTTTGCACCGATAGGACGATCGCTGATCTCCCAAGTCCCATTAGCCATGATAGAGTCCATCTCGCCACGGATCGCTTCTTTCCAATACTCAAGATCGTAAGATGCATAAGCCTCTCAAAGGGTCGTTGGCACATCATCCACGAGGTATACACAAAGTCATCACCAAAGGTTTTCAACCCTTTGTCTCTTGCTCCTACGAAGAGCTTCGTGACTAGATTGTTATCCTCCTCGTGATATCACATATTGGTTCGTAGATGGTGGGAGTTTCTAAGTTTGATTATTCTCACTTTCAATATTTTCAATTTGAACATTCTCGCTTGTGAAGTACTTCTGCTGTTCTCATAGGAAAATAATCCTCAAAGAATGAAGCATCTCTAGACTCCATTATTGTGTTAGCAATAATCTCAGAATTTCGATTTAACTACTAAAAATCTATAGGCCGTGCTATTATGAGCATATCCTAGAAAAATACAATCGATTGTTTTAGGTCCAAGCTTTCTTTTTCTCGCAATGGTATATTGACCTTGGCCAAACACCCCAAGTTCGCAGAAAATTGACATTGGGTTTTCTCCCTTCCATCCTCATATGGAGTAATATCACTCTTTTAGTGATTACCTGCTTAGGACTAAAGTTGTCATAATATAGCTTCCCCACCATGTCTTAGGCATACCAAAGACTCTCTAACATGGCATTAACCAAGTCCGTTAGTGTGTGTTTTTCCTCTCACTACCCCATTTGATTGGGGTGAATATGGTGGTGTAAATTCATGGACTATTCCATGCTCGTAATGCACTGAGAAAATTCATGAGAGATGTACTCTCCTCCACGATCGACCTTAGTCTTTTATTTTCTTCTCTAGTTGGTTCTCAACCTCGGCCTTATAAGTCTTAAAGTAGTTTAAAGCTTCATCCTTAGTTTTTAGCAAATACACATAGCAAAGAGCGTGTTGCATCATCAATAAAAGTTAAAAATATCTTTTGCCTCCTTTTGTCAACAATCCATTCATTTCACACAAATCAATGAACAAGATCTAATGGTGCCAAGTTCTTTCGCCCTCTAATCCCTTAAAGGGTTTTCGAGGTCGCTTTGCTTGCACACATGACTCGCACTTTGATCCTTTGACAATTTCACATTTTGGAATTAAATCTAACTGACATTCTAGCAATACTATCAAAACCAATATGATGTAAACGAGAATGCCAAATATTTGCCTCACATTTATTTAAACCAATTGCAACATTCAAATTGTAACAAGACTCTAAAGTACTTAGGCGGAACAAGCCTCCGCTCTCATAGCCTTTACCAACAAAATTCCTAACTTAGACATTACAATTTTATTTGACTCAAAGACTAGCTTATAACCGTCCCTTACATAGAATGTAACCACTAACGAGGTTCTTGTTTATTGTAGGAGCATGCCGCACGCTCTTCAAGTGGACAATCTTCCTCAAGTAAGCTTCAGCTTCTACCGTACAACACCAAGAATGTACATGCGATCCGCTTCCCATTAGGACTGAGGAAGCCCTCGCCGCCTGGTATGAAGAAAACAAGGAAATATCGTAACATACGTGAACATTAGCACCAGATCAACCCACCAATCGCTGGATTGACATGCAGTAAAAACAACAGAGAATTAATATACCCTCCTCAAGTCGAGGCCTCGCCTATGATCACGCTGATGCCTTCTTCTTCTTTGGTCGTTCACCATCTCTCGCTTATGAAATGACGCTTTTCGCCATATGACCGCTTTTTCCCACACACAAAGCGTGTGATGTTCTTCATATCCTTTTTCTCTTTTTTCTTAAAGCTAGTTGTCTTGTTCATTTTGTTGGATTTGTACTTCTTTGCAATGCTTTTTCTATGAAATTTGCATTGTTCTCACTGTATACTAGGTGCATCTTTTGCTCTTGCCTTTTCTTCCACATCGAGGCAGAATGAGATCTTCAATGTAAATCTCTTCCTCTTGTGTTTCAAGCCAGTGGCAAAATCCCGCCAAGAAACAGAAGTTTAGCGACAATGCCCGCAGCCACAAACTTAGGAGGCAACACACACCCAGATGCGCAATCTCACCAACCAATAGTCGGAGATCATGAGCTTGTCCAACTATGGACTTAGCCTCATCCATGGTAAAGTCGAAGAATTGCTCACACATGTAGAGCCAACGACCGCCGCTCTCGCATATTTGTGCTCTAGTGCATCCCACAACTCGTGGCGGACTTATAGTCCATGTACACATCATAGAGCCGATCCGCTGTAATGGTCGTAAGGCGCCAAGAGCGAGTGTTGTTCGCATTATCGAATCGCATATACCGGTCAATCAGAAAGGATACTGTGGGTGGATTACCCACCACATTTCAAAGACATGAGCGTAACTTGGCTCTAGTTCGCCATCTACGGAAATTTCACTTAAAACCTCTCGTGTTTCATAGCATCGTAAGCTCCACCATAGTTGTGTTGCAACAAAGTTTGCAATAAGGTTTCGGAATGTTGGAAATGAGGGCAATATTTTAATTCCAGATTTTATTAGAAGGCAAATATCGCAAAAGACTAATGATGCATAAAACAAGATCGATAGCGCATAACTCATTGTACTTCACAATATATGAAAACTGTGATGTAAACAAGTCTATCAATCACACAAGAGACTTACAGATGGGTCCGATGAAGAGCAGAAGCAAACGCAGACTTGATGCGCAGCGTAAACGAGATGTCGCAAGCGTAAAGAAGCGGTCGCGCAGATGCGCCGCCCGTAAACCTTATTGCCGCCTCGTGCGTGTCTTCACGGCAAGAACGGTTCGAGATACCGCTTCCCTTCTTCACGGTGCACGCCGAGAAGAAGAGTCGGCAAGGTTCGACACGCAGCATAACAAAGACGCATTTTTTTTTAGAAGGAAGAAGGAATGGAGGCTATTCTTGTACCCACTATGCATCGGACGCCTGCACATATATAGATGCGCATCGTAATCGACAGATTAAATGTACCATTTACCCACTGGTAACTGACACACTTAACCAGCCATTTACCCACTGGTAACTGTCACACTTAACCAGCCATTTACCCACTGGTAACTGCCTGTCATCATCACCCAATAAAGCCTCAAATTTAAACATTTGAATCTCATTCAAACAGAGAGAGAGATGCATGGTTCAGCAAAAATAAGGTGGACTTGGTCTGCCAAATGGCGCGCCACGTCACGGCACGGTCGCGCGTCGCAAGTCACAAGTCACGCGATTTTTCACGCGAAAATACGCGAACGCGCGCGCGCGCGCGTGCGTGCGTGTGTGTGTTTAGCCAGAGCCCTTCTCATGCCATCCTCATCCATGTGTTACATGTTTCAAGGAGTGGCAAGGACTCCACCTTATATGTTGGTCACCTCCACTTTGCCTTAGCAATATGGTACTAACCCATAAATGCTTTGGAATTATAGAAAATGGGTCTCACTCATATGGGCCAATTTCTAACAATCCCCCACCAATTCCAAAGCAAGAAGCAAAAAAGGATATCAAAGATATTGTGTCAAGTATCGTTAATATACAGCCTTTTAGTGTAAGTCCTGCACGGTTGAACTTACACCTAGAATGACAAGATTCATCTTCTCACAGCTGATGAATGGACCATGCCTTGAATTCACAGCTTTTTGTGATTTAGATTTTACTTGAAATCTCAACTGATACTAGGCTGTCAAAGAACCGCGCCTAAACGGAGCGTTATTTGGTCATGCTCCCTTATCTGCTCATGAGCTTTCTAGAGAATGCCCTATTCTCGTGAATCTGCGACTCACAGTTGGGCTCAAGTAGGTATATTCTTTCTAGGTATCCCGTAGGCTAATACCTTTTCCTCATTTGGACAAATGTAATATATTAAGGTTTTATGCCATCCTTCCATACAGCTTGAGAGTAATTTGTCTATTAGGACATGGATTCAATGAATATATACTCTTGTTACAACATGAACTTGTTTTTCCCATTGCCTAAGTCACGGATCTCCGATCAAAAAGGTATGGGTTACTGTTGAGTTGTAACTCCAATGGGCCTCATTCCCATGTCCATAGACGCAACGGAAATCGCCTTCCGTGCTAGCCCTTTTGTGAAAGGGTCTGCCAGATTTTTCTCAGTGCGTATATAATTCACAAGAATCACCCGAGTTCCTCAATTTTCTAACAGATTTAAGCCTCACGCTTCACATGTCCGAGGACTTCATGTTATCCTTAGTACTTGTAACCTTAATCAATACCGCTTGATTATCACAAGACATTAGGATTGCTGGTATTGGTTTCGCAAACGCTGGCAAGTCCAACATAAGCTCTCTAAGCCATTCAGCCTCAACAAAGAGTCGTGTCTAGTGCTACAAGTTCGCTTCCATAGTTGACCTCGTCAATATAGTCTGCTTACACGACCTCCATGAAACCGCAGCCTCCGCTAGTGTAAAGACATAACCACTTGTAGCTTTGATCTCATCTCGCATCGAGATCCAATTTGAATCACTATATCCTTCTAATACGTATGATGCCCAAGATAGTGAATTCGTATGAGGTTGTGCCTCTCAAATAGCGCAACACTCTCTCAAGTGCCTCCCGTGATCATCTCCTGGTTAGAAGTAAACCGACTTAATTTGCTCACAAAGAAATGATATGTCAGTCTTGTGGCACCAGATAGATACATAAGTGATCCAATAATTTGTGAAAATCTTAATTGATCTTTTCCTAACCCTTGATTCTTTCAAGCTTAATGCTTGCATCATAAGGCGTTGGAGAAATTTTACAATTCTCATAGCCAAAACGGCTTAAGATTTTCTCAAAGATAATGGGATTGACTCAAAGTGATCCCATCCTCGTTCTTGATTAATTTAATATTGTAATAACATCCGCCTCTCCTAAGTCTTTCATATCAAAGCATCGAGATAAAAAGATTTGACTCACAATTACGGCAGTTGTTTGTTCCAAATATAAGTATGTCATCTACATATAGGCACAAGATCACTCCTTGACCCCACCATAACGATAGTATACACATTTATCACTCCATTCACAACAAAGCCAAGAGATGTTAAAGTTTTATCAAATTTCTCGTGCCATTGTTTAGGTGCTTGCTTTAGACCATATAAGGATTTTAATAATCTACATACCTTATTTTCCCGTCTGTAAATCACAAAACCATCAAAGTTGAAGCATATAGATTTCTTCCTCCAACTCTCCATTAAGAAAAGCTGTCTTTACATCCATTTGATGGACATGTAGACCATAAGAAGATGCTAACGCAAGGAGCACTCGATGGTGGTTAGTCCGCGACAGGAGAATAGGTATCAAAGAAATCTTCTCCTCTTTCCGGTGTAACCCTTGGCCACAAGTCTTGCCTTGTACTTCTCAATAGTACCATCAGCCTTAATTTCTTTTAAAGATCCACTTACATCCTACTGTGTTTGCACCGATAGGACGATCGGTGATCTCCCAAGTCCCATTAGCCATGATAGAGTCCATCTCGCTACGGATCGCTTCTTTCCAATACTCAAGATCGTAAGATGCATAAGCCTCTCAAAGGGTCGTTGGCACATCATCCACGAGGTATACAATAAAGTCATCACCAAAGGTTTTTCAACCCTTTGTCTCTTGCTCCTACGAAGAGCTTCGTGACTAGATTGTTATCCTCCTCGTGATATCACATATTGGTTCGTAGATGGTGGGAGTTTCGTAAGTTTGATTATTCTCACTTTCAATATTTTCAATTTGAACATTCTCGCTTGTGAAGTACTTCATTGTTCTCATAGGAAAATAATCCTCAAAGAATGAAGCATCTCTAGACTCCATTATTGTGTTAGCAATAATCTCAGAATTTCTGATTTAACTACTAAAAATCTATAGGTCGTGCTATTATGAGCATATCCTAGAAAATACAATCGATTGTTTTAGGTCCAAGCTTTCTCTTTTCTCGCAATGGTATATTGACCTTGGCCAAACACCCCAAGTTCGCAGAAAATTGACATTGGGTTTTCTCCCTTCCATCCTCATATGGAGTAATATCACTCTTTTAGTGATTACTCTGCTTAGGACTAAAGTTGTCATTAATATAGCTTCCCCACCATGTCTTAGGCATACCAAAGACTCTCTAACATGGCATTAACCAAGTCCGTTAGTGTGCGGTTTTTCCTCTCACTACCCCATTTGATTGGGGTGAATATGGTGGTGTAAATTCATGGACTATTCCATGCTCGTAATGCACTGAGAAAATTCATGAGAGATGTACTCTCCTCCACGATCGACCTTAGTCTTTTATTTTCTTTCTAGTTGGTTCTCAACCTCGGCCTTATAAGTCTTAAAGTAGTTTAAAGCTTCATCCTTAGTTTTTAGCAAATACACATAGCAAGAGCGTGTTGCATCATCAATAAAAGTTAAAAATATCTTTTGCCTCCTTTTGTCAACAATCCATTCATTTCACACAAATCAATGAACAAGATCTAATGGTGCCAAGTTCTTTTCGCCCTCTAATCCCTTAAAGGGTTTTCGAGGTCGCTTTGCTTGCACACATGACCGGCACTTTGATCCTTTGACAATTTCACATTTTGGAATTAAATCTAACTGACATTCTAGCAATACTATCAAAACCAATATGATGTAAACGAGAATGCCAAATATTTGCCTCACATTTATTTAAACCAGTTGCAACATTCAAATTGTAACAAGACTCTAAAGTACTTAGGCGGAACAAGCCTCCGCTCATAGCCTTTACCAACAAAATTCCCTAACTTAGACATTACAATTTTATTTGACTCAAAGACTAGCTTATAACCGTCCCTACATAGAATGTAACCACTAACGAGGTTCTTGTTTATTGTAGGAGCATGCCGCACGCTCTTCAAGTGGACAATCTTCCTCAAGTAAGCTTCAGCTTCTACCGTGCCAACACCAAGAATGAAGCATGCGACCGCTTCCCATTAGGACGGAGGAAGCCCGCTTTGCTCGGTATGAAGAAAACAAGGAAATATCGTAACATACGTGAACATTAGCACCAGATCAACCCACCAATCGGTGGATTGACATGCTGTAAAAACAACAGAGAATTAATATACCCTCCTCAAGTCGAGGCCTCGCTTATGATCACGCTGATGACCTTCTTCTTTGGTCGTTCACCATCTCTTTATGAAATGACGATCTTTCGCCATATGACCGCTTTTTCCCACACACAAAGCAGTGATGTTCTTCATATCCTTTTTCTCGTTTTTTCTTAAAGCTAGTTGTCTTGTTCATTTTGTTGGATTTGTACTTCTTTGCAAATCTTTTTCTATGAAATTTGCATTGTTCTCACTGTATACTAGGTGCATCTTTTGCTCTTGCCTTTTCTTCCACATCGAGGGCAAGAATGAGATCTTCAAGTAAATCTCTTCCTCTTGTGTTTCAAGCTAGTGGCAAAATCCCGCCAAGAAACAGAAGTTTGGCGACAATGCCCGCACCACAAACTTAGGAGGCAACACACGGCCCGTGATGCGCAATCTCACCAACCAATAGCCGGAGATCATGAGCTTGTCCAACTATGGACTTAGCCTCATCCATGGTAAAGTCGAAGAATTGCTCACACATGTAGAGCCAACGACCGCTCGCGCCTCGCATATTTGTGCTCTAGTGCATCCCACAACTCGTGGCGGACTTATAGTCCATGTACACATCATAGAGCCGATCCGCTGTAATGGTCGAAGGCGCCTAAGAGCAAAGGTTGTTCGCATTATCGAATCGCATATATCGTCAATCAGAAAGGATACGTGGGTGGATTACCCACCACAAATTTCAAAGACATGAGCGTAACTTGGCTCTAGTCGCCATCTACGGAAATTTCACCGTAAAACCTCTCGTGTTTCATAGCATCGAAGCTCCACCATAGTTGTGTTGCAACAAAGTTTGCAATAAGGTTTCTGGAATGTTGGAAATGAGGGCAATATTTTAATTCCAGATTTTATTAGAAGGCAAATATCGCAAAAGACTAATGATGCATAAAACAGTACTGATAGCAGACAACTCATTGTACTTCACAATATATGAAAACCAGGATGTAAACAAGTCTATCAATCACACAGTAGACTTACAGATGGGTCTGATGAAGAGCAGGAAGCAGCGCAGACTTGATGCAAAGCGTAAACGTAGATGTCGCGATCAGGTAAAGCGGTCGCGCAGATGCGCCGCCTAAACCTTATTGCCGCCCCGCGTGTCTTCACGCAAGAACGGTTCGAGATACCGCTCCCTTCTTCACGGTGCACGCCGAGAAGAAGAGTCGGCAGGTTCGACGGCGCAGATAACAAAGATGCATTTTTTTTTAGAAGGAAGAAGGAATGGAGGCTATTCTTGTACCCACTATGCAATCGGACGCCTCGGCATATATAGATGCGCATCGTAATCGACAGATTAAATACCATTTACCCATCGTAATCGACACACTTAACCACCATTTACCCACCGTAATCGCCACACTTAACCGCCATTTACCCACTTGTAATTGCTCGTCATCATCACCCAATAAAGCCTCAAATTTAAACATTTGAATCTCATTCAAACAGAGAGAGAGATGCATGGTTCAGCAAAAATAAGGTGGACTTGGTCTGCCAAATGACGCGCCACGTCACGGCACGGTCGCGCGTCGCAAGTCACGCGATTTTTCACGCGATTTTTCACGCGATTTTTCACGCGAAAATACGCGAACGCCACATACTGGCAAGCGCAGGCAGTGTGTGTTTAGCCAGAGTTCTTCTCATGCCATCCTCATCCATGTGTTACATGTTTCAAGGAGTGGCAAGGACTCCACCTTATATGTTGGTCACCTCCACTTTGCCTTAGCAATATGGTACTAACCCATAAATGCTTTGGAATTATAGAAAATGGGTCTCACTCATATGGGCCAATTTCTAACAATCCCCCACCAATTCCAAAGCAAGAAGCAAAAAAGGATATCAAAGATATTGTGTCAAGCATCGTTAATATACCAGCCTTTTAGTGTAAGTCCCTGCACGGTTGAACTTACACCTAGAATGACAAGATTCATCTTCTCACACCGATGAATGGACCATGCCTTGAATTCACAGCTTTTTGTGATTTAGATTTTACTTGAAATCTCAATCGATACTAGGTCACAAAGAACCGCGCTAAACGGAGCGTTATTTGGTCATGCTCCTTATCCGCTCATGAGCTTTCTAGAGAATGCCCTATTCTCGTGAATCGCACTCACAGCTTGGGCTCAAGTAGGTATATTCTTTCTAGGTATCCTGTAGGCTAATACCTTTTCCTCATTTGGACAAATGTAATATATTAAGGTTTTATGCCATCCTTCCATACGCTTGAGAGTAATTTGTCTATTAGGACATGGATTCAATGAATATATACTCTCTTGTTACAACATGAACTTGTTTTTCCCATTGCCTAAGTCACGGATCTCCGATCAAAAGGTATGGGTTATCGTTGAGTTGTAACTCCAATGGGCCTCATTCCCATGTCCATAGACGCAACGGAAATCGCGCTTCCGTGCTAGCCCTTTGTGAAAGGGTCCGCGATTTTTCTCGCGTATATAATTCACAAGAATCACCCGAGTTCCTCAATTTTCTAATGATTTAAGCCTACGCTTCACATGTCCGAGGACTTCATGTTATCCTTAGTACTTGTAACCTTAATCAATACCGCTTGATTATCACAAGACATTAGGATTGCCGGTATTGGTTTCGCAACCTGGCAAGTCCAACATAAGCTCTCTAAGCCATTCACTCAACAAGAGTCGTGTCTCAGTGCTACAAGTTCGCTCCATAGTTGACCTCACAATATAGTCCGCTTACACGACTCCATGAAACCGCAGCTCCCGCTAGTGTAAAGACATAACCACTTGTAGCTTTGATCTCATCTCGCATCGAGATCCAATTTGAATCACTATATCCTTCTAATACGTATGATGCCCAAGATAGTGAATTCCGTATGAGGTTGTGCCTCTCAAATAGCGCAACACTCTCTCAAGTGCCTCCCTGATCATCTCCTGGTTAGAAGTAAACCGACTTAATTTGCTCACAAAGAAATGATATGTCAGTCTTGTGGCACCGATAGATACATAAGTGATCCAATAATTTGTGAAAATCTTAATTGATCTTTTCCTAACCCTTGATTCTTTCAAGCTTAATGCTTGCATCATAAGGCGTTGGAGAAATTTTACAATTCTCATAGCCAAAACGGCTTAAGATTTTCTCAAGATAATGGGATTGACTCAAAGTGATCCCATCCTCGTTCTTGATTAATTTAATATTCGAATAACATCCGCTCTCCTAAGTCTTTCATATCAAAGCATCGAGATAAAAAGATTTGACTCACAATTACGGCAGTTGTTTGTTCCAAATATAAGTATGTCATCTACATATAGGCACAAGATCACTCCTTGACCCCACCATAACGATAGTATACACATTTATCACTCCATTCACAACAAAGCCGCAGATGTTAAAGTTTTATCAAATTTCTCGTGCCATTGTTTAGGTGCTTGCTTTAGACCATATAAGGATTTTAATAATCTACATACCTTATTTTCCGTCTGTAAATCACAAAACCATCAAAGTTGAAGCATATAGATTTCTTCCTCCAACTCTCCATTAAGAAAAGTGTCTTTACATCCATTTGATGGACATGTAGACCATAAGAAGATGCTAACGCAAGGAGCACTCGATGGTGGTTAGTCCGCGACAGGAGAATAGGTATCAAAGAAATCTTCTCCTCTTCTCGGTGTAACCCTTGGCCACAAGTCTTGCCTTGTACTTCTCAATAGTACCATCAGCCTTAATTTCTTTTTAAAGATCCACTTACATCCTACTGTGTTTGCACCGATAGGACGATCGGTGATCTCCCAAGTCCCATTAGCCATGATAGAGTCCATCTCGCTACGGATCGCTTCTTTCCAATACTCAAGATCGAAGATGCATAAGCCTCTCAAAGGGTCGTTGGCACATCATCCACGAGGTATACAATAAAGTCATCACCAAAGGTTTTCAACCCTTTGTCTCTTGCTCCTACGAAGAGCTTCGTGACTAGATTGTTATCCTCCTCGGATATCACATATTGGTTCGTAGATGGTGGGAGTTTGAAGTTTGATTATTCTCACTTTCAATATTTTCAATTTGAACATTCTCGGTTTGTGAAGTACTTCCCATTGTTCTCATAGGAAAATAATCCTCAAAGAATGAAGCATCTCTAGACTCCATTATTGTGTTAGCAATAATCTCAGAATTTCGATTTAACTACTAAAAATCTATAGGCCGTGCTATTATGAGCATATCCTAGAAAATACAATCGATTGTTTTAGGTCCAAGCTTTCTCTTTTCTCGCAATGGTATATTGACCTTGGCCAAACACCCCAAGTTCGCAGAAAATTGACATTGGGTTTTCTCCCTTCCATCGCTCATATGGAGTAATATCACTCTTTTAGTGATTACTCGCTTAGGACGAAAGTTGTTATTAATATAGCTTCCCCACCATGTCTTAGGCATACCAAAGACTCTCTAACATGGCATTAACCAAGTCCGTTAGTGTGCGGTTTTTCCTCTCAACTACCCCATTTGATTGGGGTGAATATGGTGGTGTAAATTCATGGACTATTCCATGCTCGTAATGCACTGAGAAAATTCATGAGAGATGTACTCTCCTCCACGATCGACCTTAGTCTTTTATTTTCTTCTCTAGTTGGTTCTCAACCTCGCCTTATAAGTCTTAAAGTAGTTTAAAGCTTCATCCTTAGTTTTTAGCAAATACACATAGCAAAGAGCGTGTTGCATCATCAATAAAAGTTAAAAATATCTTTTGCCTCCTTTTGTCAACAATCCATTCATTTCACACAAATCAATGAACAAGATCTAATGGTGCCAAGTTCTTTTCGTCCTCTAATCCCTTAAAGGGTTTTCGAGGTCGCTTTGCTTGCACACATGACTGACACTTTGATCCTTTGACAATTTCACATTTTGGAATTAAATCTAACTGACATTCTAGCAATACTATCAAAACCAATATGATGTAAACGAGAATGCCAAATATTTGCCTCACATTTATTTAAACCGCTTGCAACATTCAAATTGTAACAAGACTCTAAAGTACTTAGGGAACAAGCCTCCGCTCTCATAGCCTTTACCAACAAAATTCCTAACTTAGACATTACAATTTTATTTGACTCAAAGACTAGCTTATAACCGTCCCTACATAGAATGTAACCACTAACGAGGTTCTTGTTTATTGTAGGAGCATGTCGCACGCTCTTCAAGTGGACAATCTTCCCGAAGTAAGCTTCAGCTTCTACCGTACAACACCAAGAATGAAGCATGCGACCCGCTTCCCATTAGGACGGAGGAAGCCCTCACGCTCTGGTATGAAGAAAACAAGGAAATATCGAACATACGTGAACATTAGCACCAAGATCAACCCACCAATCGGTGGATTGACATGCTGTAAAACAACAGAGAATTAATATACCCTCCCAAGTCGAGGCCTCGCTTATGATCACGCTGATGCCTTCTTCTTTGGTCGTTCACCATCTCTCGCTTATGAAATGACATCTTTCGCCATATGACCGCTTTTTCCCACACACAAAGCAGTGATGTTCTTCATATCCTTTTTCTCGATTTTCTTCTTAAAGCTAGTTGTCTTGTTCATTTTGTTGGATTTGTACTTCTTTGCAATGATCTCTTTTTCTATGAAATTTGCATTGTTCTCACTGTAGTACTAGGTGCATCTTTTGCTCTTGCCTTTTCTTCCACATCGAGGCGCAATGAGATCTTCAACGTAAATCTCTTCCTCTTGTGTTTCAAGCTAGTGGCAAAATCCCGCCAAGAAACAGAAGTTTGGCGACAATGCCCGCACCACAAACTTAGGAGGCAACACACACCCGGATGCGCAATCTCACCAACCAATAGTGGAGATCATGAGCTTGTCCAACTATGGACTTAGCCTCATCCATGGTAAAGTCGAAGAATTGCTCACACATGTAGAGCCAACGACCGCCTCTCGCTCTGCATATTTGTGCTCTAGTGCATCCCACAACTCGTGGCGGACTTATAGTCCATGTACACATCATAGAGCCGATCCGCTGAATGGTCGAAGGCGCCAAGAGCGTGTTGTTCGCATTATCGAATCGCATATATCGGTCAATCAGAAAGGATACTGTGGGTGGATTACCCACCACACTCTCAAAGACATGAGCGTAACTTGGCTCTAGTTCGCCATCTACGAAATTTCACGGAAAACCTCTCGTGTTTCATAGCATCAAGCTCCAACCATAGTTGTGTTGCAACAAAGTTTGCAATAAGGTTTCGAATGTTGGAAATGAGGGCAATATTTTAATTCCAGATTTTATTAGAAGGCAAATATCGCAAAAGACTAATGATGCATAAAACAAGATCGATAGCGCATAACTCATTGTACTTCACAATATATGAAAACCGGGATGTAAACAAGTCTATCAATCACACAAGAGACTTACGGATGGGTCCGATGAAGAGCAGAAGCGCGCAGACTTGATGCAAGGCGTAAACGTAGATGTCGCAGAGCAAAGAAGCGGTCGCGCAGATGCGCTGCCGTAAACCTTATTGCCGCCCCTCGCGTGTCTTCACGGCAAAGAACGGTTCGAGATACCGCTTCCCTTCTTCACGGTGCACGCCGAGAAGAAGAGTCGGCAAGGTTCGCACGCGCGAAGCATAACAAAGCATGCATTTTTTTTTAGAAGGAAGAAGGAATGGAGGCTATTCTTGTACACGCTATGCACTGGACGTCTCCAGACATATATAGATGCAGACTGGTAACTGACAGATTAAACAGCCATTTACCCACTGGTAACTGACACACTTAACCAGCCATTTACCCACTGGTAACTGTCACACTTAACCAGCCATTTACCCACTTGTAACTGCCTGTCATCATCACCCAATAAAGCCTCAAATTTAAACATTTGAATCTCATTCAAACAGAGAGAGAGATGCATGGTTCAGCAAAAATAAGGTGGACTTGGTCTGCCAAATGGCGCGCCACGTCACGGCACGGTCGCGCGTCGCAAGTCACAAGTCACGCGATTTTTCACGCGAAAATACGCTGAACGCAGGCGCTGTGCGCGCGGCAGTGTGTGTTTAGCCGAGCCCTTCTCATGCCATCCTCATCCATGTGTTACATGTTTCAAGGAGTGGCAAGGACTCCACCTTATATGTTGGTCACCTCCACTTTGCCTTAGCAATATGGTACTAACCCATAAATGCTTTGGAATTATAGAAAATGGGTCTCACTCATATGGGCCAATTTCTAACAATCCCCCACCAATTCCAAAGCAAGAAGCAAAAAAGGATATCAAAGATATTGTGTCAAATCTTGTTAATATACCAGTCTTTTAGTGTAAGTCCCGTACGGGTTGAACTTACACCTAGAATGACAAGATTCATCTTCTCACAGCTGATGAATGGACCATGCCTTGAATTCACAGCTTTTTGTGATTTAGATTTTACTTGAAATCTCAACTGATACTAGGCTGTCAAAGAACCGCGCCTAAACGGAGCGTTATTTGGTCATGCTCCCTTATCTGCTCATGAGCTTTCTAGAGAATGCCCTATTCTCGTGAATGCGCGACTCACAGCTTGGGCTCAAGTAGGTATATTCTTTCTAGGTATCCTGTAGGCTAATACCTTTTCCTCATTTGGACAACGAGAATATATTAAGGTTTTATGCCATCCTTCCATACAGATTGAGAGTAATTTGTCTATTAGGACATGGATTCAATGAATATATACTCTCTTGTTACAACATGAACTTGTTTTTCCCATTGCCTAAGTCACGGATCTCCGATCAAAAGGTATGGGTTATCGTTGAGTTGTAACTCCAATGGGCCTCATTCCCATGTCCATAGACGCAACGGAAATCGCCTTCCGTGCTAGCCCTTTGTGAAAGGGTCTCGCGATTTTTCTCAAGGCGTATATAATTCACAAGAATCACTCCGAGTTCCTCAATTTTCTAATGATTTAAGCCACGCTTCACATGTCCGAGGACTTCATGTTATCCTTAGTACTTGTAACCTTAATCAATACCGCTTGATTATCACAAGACATTAGGATTGCTGGTATTGGTTTCGCAACGGTGGCAAGTCCAACATAAGCTCTCTAAGCCATCGGCCTCAACAAGAGTCGTGTCTAGTGCTACAAGTTACGCTTCCATAGTTGACCTCGTCAATATAGTCTGCTTACACGACCTCCATGAAACCGCAGCTCTGCTAGTGTAAAGACATAACCACTTGTAGCTTTGATCTCATCTCGCATCGAGATCCAATTTGAATCACTATATCCTTCTAATACGTATGATGCCCAAGATAGTGAATTCGTATGAGGTTGTGCCTCTCAAATAGCGCAACACTCTCTCAAGTGCCTCCCCTGATCATCTCCGGGTTAGAAGTAAACCGACTTAATTTGCTCACAAAGAAATGATATGTCAGTCTTGTGGCACCAGATAGATACATAAGTGATCCAATAATTTGTGAAAATCTTAATTGATCTTTTCCTAACCCTTGATTCTTTCAAGCTTAATGCTTGCATCATAAGGCGTTGGAGAAATTTTACAATTCTCATAGCCAAAACGGCTTAAGATTTTCTCAAGATAATGGGATTGACTCAAAGTGATCCCATCCTCGTTCTTGATTAATTTAATATTGAATAACATCCGCCTCTCCTAAGTCTTTCATATCAAAGCATCGAGATAAAAAGATTTGACTCGTCAATTACTGCAGTTGTTTGTTCCAAATATAAGTATGTCATCTACATATAGGCACAAGATCACTCCTTGACCCCACCATAACGATAGTATACACATTTATCACCCATTCACAACAAAGCCGCAGATGTTAAAGTTTTATCAAATTTCTCGTGCCATTGTTTAGGTGCTTGCTTTAGACCATATAAGGATTTTAATAATCTACATACCTTATTTTCCGTCTGTAAATCACAAAACCATCAAAGTTGAAGCATATAGATTTCTTCCTCCAACTCTCCATTAAGAAAAGTGTCTTTACATCCATTTGATGGACATGTAGACCATAAGAAGATGCTAACGCAAGGAGCACTCGATGGTGGTTAGTCCGCGACAGGAGAATAGGTATCAAAGAAATCTTCTCCTCTTTCAGGTGTAACCCTTGGCCACAAGTCTTGCCTTGTACTTCTCAATAGTACCATCAGCCTTAATTTCTTTTTAAAGATCCACTTACATCCTCTGAGTTTGCACCGATAGGACGATCGGTGATCTCCCAAGTCCCATTAGCCATGATAGAGTCCATCTCGCTCACGGATCGCTTCTTTCCAATACTCAAGATCGTAAGATGCATAAGCCTCTGAAAGGGTCGTTGGCACATCATCCACGAGGTATACAATAAAGTCATCACCAAAGGTTTTCTCAACCCTTTGTCTCTTGCTCCTACGAAGAGCTTCTGTGACTAGATTGTTATCCTCCTCAGGGATATCACATATTGGTTCAAGAGATGGTGGGAGTTCAGAAGTTTGATTATTCCTCACTTCAAATTTTTCCAATTTGACCTTTCTGGGTTTGTGAGGTCCTTCTGCTGTTCTCATAGGAAAATAATCCTCAAAGAATGAAGCATCTCTAGACTCCATTATTGTGTTAGCAATAATCTCAGAATTTCGATTTAACTACTAAAAATCTATAGGCCGTGCTATTATGAGCATATCCTAGAAAAATACAATCGATTGTTTTAGGTCCAAGCTTTCTCTTTTCTCGCAATGGTATATTGACCTTGGCCAAACACCCCAAGTTCGCAGAAAATTGACATTGGGTTTTCTCCCTTCCATCCTCATATGGAGTAATATCACTCTTTTAGTGATTACTCTGCTTAGGACGAAAGTTGTTGTTAATATAGCTTCCCCACCATGTCTTAGGCATACCAAAGACTCTCTAACATGGCATTAACCAAGTCCGTTAGTGTGCGGTTTTTCCTCTCACTACCCCATTTGATTGGGGTGAATATGGTGGTGTAAATTCATGGACTATTCCATGCTCGTAATGCACTGAGAAAATTCATGAGAGATGTACTCTCCTCCACGATCGGACCTTAGTCTTTTATTTTCTTCTCTAGTTGGTTCTCAACCTCGGCCTTATAAGTCTTAAAGTAGTTTAAAGCTTCATCCTTAGTTTTTAGCAAATACACATAGCGAAGAGCGTGTTGCATCATCAATAAAAGTTAAAAATATCTTTTGCCTCCTTTTGTCAACAATCCATTCATTTCACACAAATCAATGAACAAGATCTAATGGTGCCAAGTTCTTTTCGTCCTCTAATCCCTTAAAGGGTTTTCGAGGTCGCTTTGCTTGCACACATGACTGCACTTTGATCCTTTGACAATTTCACATTTTGGAATTAAATCTAACTGACATTCTAGCAATACTATCAAAACCAATATGATGTAAACGAGAATGCCAAATATTTGCCTCACATTTATTTAAACCAGTTGCAACATTCAAATTGTAACAAGACTCTAAAGTACTTAGGCGGAACAAGCCTCCGCTCTCATAGCCTTTACCAACAAAATTCCCGAACTTAGACATTACAATTTTATTTGACTCAAAGACTAGCTTATAACCGTCCCTACATAGAATGTAACCACTAACGAGGTTCTTGTTTATTGTAGGAGCATCGCACGTTCTTCAAGTGGACAATCTTCCTCAAGTAAGCTTCAGTTCTACCGTACAACACCAAGAAGCGAAGCATGCGACCCGCTTCCCATTAGGACGGAGGAAGCCCTCGCGCTCGGTATGAAGAAAACAAGGAAATATCGTAACATACGTGAACATTAGCACCGATATCAACCCACCAATCGGTGGATTGACATGCTCAAAAACAACAGAGAATTAATATACCCTCCCAAGTCGAGGCCTCGCTTATGATCACGTTGATGACCTTCTTCTTTGGTCGTTCACCATCTCTCGCTTATGAAATGACAGTCTTTCGCCATATGACCGCTTTTCCCACACACAAAGCGGTGATGTTCTTCATATCCTTTTTCTCGCTTTTCTTCTTAAAGCTAGTTGTCTTGTTCATTTTGTTGGATTTGTACTTCTTTGCAATGATCTTTTCTCTATGAAATTTGCATTGTTCGACTGTATACTAGGTGCATCTTTTGCTCTTGCCTTTTCTTCCACATCGAGGCAAAGAATGAGATCTTCAAGTAAATCTCTTCCTCTTGTGTTTCAAGCTAGTGGCAAAATCCCGCCAAGAAACAGAAGTTTGGCGACAATGCCCGCACCACAAACTTAGGAGGCAACACACGCCCGGATGCGCAATCTCACCAACCAATAGTCGGAGATCATGAGCTTGTCCAACTATGGACTTAGCCTCATCCATGGTAAAGTCGAAGAATTGCTCACACATGTAGAGCCAACGACCTGCCTCCGCCTCGCATATTTGTGCTCTAGTGCATCCCACAACTCGTGGCGGACTTATAGTCCATGTACACATCATAGAGCCGATCCGCTGAATGGTCGAAGGCGCCAAGAGCGATGTTGTTCGCATTATCGAATCGCATATCTTGGTCAATCAGAAAGGATCTGTGGGTGGATTACCCACCACATTTCAAAGACATGAGCGTAACTTGGCTCTAGTTCGCCATCTACGAAATTTCACCGTAAAACCTCTCAGGTTTCATAGCATCAGAAGCTCCAGCCATAGTTGTGTTGCAACAAAGTTTGCAATAAGGTTTCTGGAATGTTGGAAATGAGGGCAATATTTTAATTCCAGATTTTATTAGAAGGCAAATATCGCAAAAGACTAATGATGCATAAAACAGTACTGATAGCAGACAACTCATTGTACTTCACAATATATGAAAACCAGGATGTAAACAAGTCTATCAATCACACAAGAGACTTACGATGGGTCCGATGAAGAGCAGAAGCGGCGCAGACTTGATGCAAGGCGTAAACGTAGATGTCGCGATGCAAAGAAGCGGTCGCGCAGATGCGCTGCCCAGAAACCTTATTGCCGCCCCCCGTGCAGGTCTTCACGGCAGCAACGGTTCGGAGATACCGCTTCCCTTCTTCACGGTGCACGCCGAGAAGAAGAGTCGGCAAGGTTCAGACGGCGCAGTACAACAGCACAGATTTTTTTTTTTAGAAGGAAGAAGGAATGGAGGCTATTCTTGTACCCACTATGCACTGGACGTCTCCAGACATATATAGATGCGATCGTAATCGACAGATTAAACAGCCATTTACCCACTGGTAACTGACACACTTAACCAGCCATTTACCCACTGGTAACTGTCACACTTAACCAGTCATTTACCCACTTGTAATTGCCTGTCATCATCACCCAATAAAGCCTCAAATTTAAACATTTGAATCTCATTCAAACAGAGAGAGAGATGCATGGTTCAGAAAATAAGGTGGACTTGGTCTGCCAAATGGCGCGCCACGTCACGGCACGGTCGCGCGTCGCAAGTCACAAGTCACGCGATTTTTCACGCGAAAATACGCGAACGCGCGCGCGCGCGCGTGCGTGCGTGTGTGTGTTTAGCCAGAGCCCTTCTCATGCCATCCTCATCCATGTGTTACATGTTTCAAGGAGTGGCAAGGACTCCACCTTATATGTTGGTCACCTCCACTTTGCCTTAGCAATATGGTACTAACCCATAAATGCTTTGGAATTATAGAAAATGGGTCTCACTCATATGGGCCAATTTCTAACAATCCCCCACCAATTCCAAAGCAAGAAGCAAAAAAGGATATCAAAGATATTGTGCTGAAGTACTGTTAATATACCAGTCTTTTAGTGTAAGTCCCGTACGGGTTGAACTTACACCTAGAATGACAAGATTCATCTTCTCACAGCTGATGAATGGACCATGCCTTGAATTCACAGCTTTTTGTGATTTAGATTTTACTTGAAATCTCAACTGATACTAGGCTGTCAAAGAACCGCGCCTAAACGGAGCGTTATTTGGTCATGCTCCCTTATCTGCTCATGAGCTTTCTAGAGAATGCCCTATTCTCGTGAGCTGCGACTCACAGCTTGGGCTCAAGTAGGTATATTCTTTCTAGGTATCCTGTAGGCTAATACCTTTTCCTCATTTGGACAATGAATATATTAAGGTTTTATGCCATCCTTCCATACAGATTGAGAGTAATTTGTCTATTAGGACATGGATTCAATGAATATATACTCTCTTGTTACAACATGAACTTGTTTTTCCCATTGCCTAAGTCACGGGATCTCCGATCAAAAGGTATGGGTTATTGTTGAGTTGTAACTCCAATGGGCCTCATTCCCATGTCCATAGACGCAACGGAAATCGCTTCCGTGCTAGCCCTTTGTGAAAGGGTCTCGCGATTTTTCTCGGTCGCGTATATAATTCACAAGAATCACCCGAGTTCCTCAATTTTCTAATGATTTAAGCCTCACGCTTCACATGTCCGAGGACTTCATGTTATCCTTAGTACTTGTAACCTTAATCAATACTGTTTGATTATCACAAGACATTAGGATTGCTTGGTATTGGTTTCGCAACCAAGTGGCAAGTCCAACATAAGCTCTCTAAGCCATTCGGCCTCAACAAGAGTCGTGTCTAGTGCTACAAGTTTCGCTTCCATAGTTGACCTCGTCAATATAGTCTGCTTACACGACCTCCATGAAACCGCAGCTCTGCTAGTGTAAAGACATAACCACTTGTAGCTTTGATCTCATCTCGCATCGAGATCCAATTTGAATCACTATATCCTTCTAATACGTATGATGCCCAAGATAGTGAATTCGTATGAGGTTGTGCCTCTCAAATAGCGCAACACTCTCTCAAGTGCCTCCCAGTGATCATCTCCTGGGTTAGAAGTAAACCGACTTAATTTGCTCACAGCAAATGATATGTCAGGTCTTGTGGCACCAGATAGATACATAAGTGATCCAATAATTTGTGAAAATCTTAATTGATCTTTTCCTAACCCTTGATTCTTTCGAAGCTTAATGCTTGCATCATAAGGCGTTGGAGAAATTTTACAATTCTCATAGCCAAAACGGCTTAAGATTTTCTCAGCATAATGGGATTGACTCAAAGTGATCCCATCCTCGTTCTTGATTAATTTAATATTCAGAATAACATCTGCCTCTCCTAAGTCTTTCATATCAAAGCATCGAGATAAAAAGATTTGACCTCGTCAATTACGGCAGTGTTTGTTCCAAATATAAGTATGTCATCTACATATAGGCACAAGATCACTCCTTGACCCCCACCATAACGATAGTATACACATTTATCAGCTCCATTCACAACAAAGCCAGCAGATGTTAAAGTTTTATCAAATTTCTCGTGCCATTGTTTAGGTGCTTGCTTTAGACCATATAAGGATTTTAATAATCTACATACCTTATTTTCTGTCTGTAAATCACAAAACCATCAAAGTTGAAGCATATAGATTTCTTCCTCCAACTCTCCATTAAGAAAAGCTGTCTTTACATCCATTTGATGGACATGTAGACCATAAGAAGATGCTAACGCAAGGAGCACTCTGATGGTGGTTAGTCTGGCGACAGGAGAATAGGTATCAAAGAAATCTTCTCCTCTTTTCAGGTGTAACCCTTGGCCACAAGTCTTGCCTTGTACTTCTCAATAGTACCATCGGGCCTTAATTTCTTTTAAAGATCCACTTACATCCTACTGTGTTTGCACCCGATAGGACGATCGGTGATCTCCCAAGTCCCATTAGCCATGATAGAGTCCATCTCGCACGGATCGCTTCTTTCCAATACTCAAGATCGTAAGATGCATAAGCCTCTGAAAGGGTCGTTGGCACATCATCCACGAGGTATACAATAAAGTCATCACCAAAGTTTTTCAACCCTTTGTCTCTTGCTCCTACGAAGAGCTTCTGTGACTAGATTGTTATCCTCCTCAGGGATATCACATATTGGTTCAGAGATGGTGGGAGTTTCAGAAGTTTGATTATTCTCACTTTCAATATTTTCAATTTGAACATTCTCGGTTTGTGAAGTACTTCCTGCTGTTCTCATAGGAAAATAATCCTCAAAGAATGAAGCATCTCTAGACTCCATTATTGTGTTAGCAATAATCTCAGGAATTTCTGATTTAACTACTAAAAATCTATAGGCCGTGCTATTATGAGCATATCCTAGAAAAATACAATCGATTGTTTTAGGTCCAAGCTTTCTCTTTTTCTGCAATGGTATATTGACCTTGGCCAAACACCCCCAAGTTCGCAGAAAATTGACATTGGGTTTTCTCCCCTTCCATCGCTCATATGGAGTAATATCACTCTTTTTAGTGATTACTCTGTTTAGGACGAAAGTTCTTTGTTAATATAGCTTCCCCACCATGTCTTAGGCATACCAAAGACTCTCTAACATGGCATTAACCAAGTCCGTTAGTGTGCGGTTTTTCCTCTCACTACCCCATTTGATTGGGGTGAATATGGTGGTGTAAATTCATGGACTATTCCATGCTCGTAATGCAATTGAGAAAATTCATGAGAGATGTACTCTCCTCCACGATCAGACCTTAGTCTTTTTATTTTCTTCTCTAGTTGGTTCTCAACCTCGGCCTTATAAGTCTTAAAGTAGTTTAAAGCTTCATCCTTAGTTTTTAGCAAATACACATAGCAGTAGCGTGTTGCATCATCAATAAAAGTTAAAAAATATCTTTTGCCTCCTTTTGTCAACAATCCATTCATTTCACACAAATCTGAATGAACAAGATCTAATGGTGCCAAGTTCTTTTCGTCCTCTAATCCCTTAAAGGGTTTTCGAGGCTGCTTTGCTTGCACACATGACTGGCACTTTGATCCTTTGACAATTTCACATTTTGGAATTAAATCTAATCTGGACATTCTAGCAATACTATCAAAACCAATATGACAGAAACGAGAATGCCAAATATTTGCCTCACATTTATTTAAACCAGTTGCAACATTCAAATTGTAACAAGACTCTAAAGTACTTAGGCGGAACAAGCCTCCGCTCTCATAGCCTTTACCAACAAAATTCCCGAACTTAGACATTACAATTTTATTTGACTCAAAGACTAGCTTATAACCGTCCCTTACATAGAATGAACCACTAACGAGGTTCTTGTTTATTGTAGGAGCATGCCGCACGTTCTTCAAGTGGACAATCTTCCTGAAGTAAGCTTCAGCTTCACTGTACAACACCAAGAATGAAGCATGCGACCGCTTCCCATTAGGACGGAGGAAGCCCTCACGCTTGGTATGAAGAAAACAAGGAAATATCGAACATACGTGAACATTAGCACCGAGATCAACCCACCAATCGGTGGATTGACATGCTGTAAAAACAACAGAGAATTAATATACCCTCCCGAAGTCGAGGCCTCGCCTATGATCACGTTGATGACCTTCTTCTTTGGTCGTTCACCATCTCTCGCTTTGCGGAAATGACAGTCTTTCGCCATATGACCGTTTTCCCACACACAAAGCGGTGATGTTCTTCATATCCTTTTCTCGCTTTTCTTCTTAAAGCTAGTTGTCTTGTTCATTTTGTTGGATTTGTACTTCTTTGCAATGATCTTTTCTCTATGAAATTTGCATTGTTCTCACTGTAAGTACTAGGTGCATCTTTTGCTCTTGCCTTTTCTTCCACATCGAGGCAGCAATGAGATCTTCAGAAATCTCTTCCTCTTGTGTTTCAAGCTAGTGGCAAAATCCCGCCAAGAAACAGAAGTTTGGCGACAATGCCCGCACCACAAACTTAGAGGCAACACACGCCCGGATGCGCAATCTCACCAACCAATAGTGGAGATCATGAGCTTGTCCAACTATGGACTTAGCCTCATCCATGGTAAAGTCGAAGAATTGCTCACACATGTAGAGCCAACGACCGCCTCTCGCCTCTGCATATTTGTGCTCTAGTGCATCCCACAACTCTGTGGCGGACTTATAGTCCATGTACACATCATAGAGCTGATCTGCCAGAATGGTCAGAAGGCAGCCAAGAGCAGTGTTGTTCGCATTATCGAACTGCATATACTGGTCAACCGTAAAAGGATACTGTGGGTGGATTACCCACCACAGCCCCAAAGACATGAGCCAGAACTTGGCTCTAGTCTGCCATCTACGGAAATTCTGACCAGAAAACCTCTCAGGTTTCATAGCATCAGAAGCTCCAGCCATAGTTGTGTTGCAACAAAGTTTGCAATAAGGTTTCTGGAATGTTGGAAATGAGGGCAATATTTTAATTCCAGATTTTATTAGAAGGCAAATATCGCAAAAGACTAATGATGCATAAAACAGTACTGATAGCAGACAACTCATTGTACTTCACAATATATGAAAACCAGGATGTAAACAAGTCTATCAATCACACAAGAGACTTACGATGGGTCCGATGAAGAGCGAAGAAGCGCAGACTTGATGCGATGCGTAAACGTAGATGTCGCGAAGCAAAGAAGCGGTCGCGCAGATGCGCTGCCGAAACCTTATTGCCGCCCCGTGCGGTCTTCACGGCAGCAACGGTTCGGAGATACCGCTTCCCTTCTTCACGGTGCACGCCGAGAAGAAGAGTCGGCAAGGTTCAGACGGCGCAGTACAACAGCACAGATTTTTTTTTTTAGAAGGAAGAAGGAATGGAGGCTATTCTTGTACCCACTATGCACTGGACGTCTCCAGACATATATAGATGCAGACTGGTAACTGACAGATTAAACAGCCATTTACCCACTGGTAACTGACACACTTAACCAGCCATTTACCCACTGGTAACTGTCACACTTAACCAGTCATTTACCCACTTGTAATTGCCTGTCATCATCACCCAATAAAGCCTCAAATTTAAACATTTGAATCTCATTCAAACAGAGAGAGAGAGATGCATGGTTCAGCAAAAATAAGGTGGACTTGGTCTGCCAAATGGCGCGCCACGTCACGGCACGGTCGCGCGTCGCAAGTCACGCGATTTTTCACGCGATTTTTCACGCGAAAATACGCGAACGCGCGCGCGCGCGCGTGCGTGTGTGTGTTTAGCCAGAGCCCTTCTCATGCCATCCTCATCCATGTGTTACATGTTTCAAGGAGTGGCAAGGACTCCACCTTATATGTTGGTCACCTCCACTTTGCCTTAGCAATATGGTACTAACCCATAAATGCTTTGGAATTATAGAAAATGGGTCTCACTCATATGGGCCAATTTCTAACATCCACATCATACAAGCCCAGAAAAACCAAGATCACCCGAAAGAAAAAGACAACTGCCAAACATTAGCACACTGTATATATTGATCTAAGGGCTCTCCAGCCTTCTTACTCTGCGAATCAGCCTTGGACAGATTGGACAGTTCTTGTTTTCATCTTGTAATCATAAGCAACAGACTTTCTTCAGTAACATTCCATTTATTTCATCCAAAATTTCGCGTATGTTCAAGTGTCTTGTTAAACTAACTTGAAGCTAAGCTTGTTCATCAAATAAGTTCAAGCATTAAATCTTAGACTGCGTTTTCTGGAGCCAAATCAAAACTGTTCAGAGAGAGCTTATCTGGGTTATGACTTATGAGTAACGTTTCACTGAGATTTAGGACTTCAAGTTCGACAACTTCTGGGCTTAGACTTTATCAGTGTTATCAGAAGAAGGCTCATGTGCCTTTTAAGCAGAAGTTTATCAGACGTGTGAAACAAATCTAATCTGAAGAAAATGGACTCCCATAACTTCAATAAGAAAATGAACCTCCTTGTTAGAGATGACAATCTTGCCCGATTACCCGTCTGTGGACTGTGGGTAAAAACCTTAATAGATGTGAGTATGTTTTTCCTTTAAGACCCGTGGGTATGTTTGTGAGGGAAATAGTCTGTCCGATGGACAAACGGGTGCGGGCATAGGGGAGCTCCACACGTTCTCGTTCTGCCTAATTACCTGCCAATGGGGACTAACAGGTGGACCATGTCTAAAATCCCTAATATCTCCCACCCACACTGATGCAGCCACGACTAATCACTTTTACTTCGGTTTTTGCTGATCTAGAGTTATTCAACCACGCTATCAAGCTCGTTACTACGCTACAAAAGTCGTATTACGAAAGCCGTAGTGTTACTATACCATCGTTGGAGTATTATTGCACGAAAGACATCGTGTTACTACACTACTGCTGGGGTGTTAATGCACGAAAGACGTTGTATTACTACACGACCGCATGAGTGCTTATGCACTTTTACCGTTGTTCCACCGCGAAAGATCGTGTTGAATTACGTCCTTTGTGGCTATATTTGTACTCTCGTTTAATTCCAATTTCAAGTGTTGCGCTATGTTTTAATTCCAGTTTTAAGTGGTTATTTAGTTCAAGTTTTAAGTGGTGGTGACTATGTTTAAATTGTTTGTCTATTTTATCTCTGTATTCTTAGTATGATCTCTTTTGAAACAAATGTTGGCGGGCATACGGGCATGCCCGTAGGCAACGGACATTGGCGATATCTGCCCGTCGCGGGTGGCGGGCGCAATCGTGGGTAGAGATTTCCTGGCGAGCATGGATATAGGAGAGCTCCACCAGCCCCGTGCCCTTTTGCCATCCCTACTCCTTGCACATGTAAAACCATGGCCACAGGCAGGGTATAAAGAAGCAACTCCAGGGTGCATCGTAGCATATTTTGCACTTCTCGCTGTTCAAATCTTCTGTAGAGCACACGCTCGACTCAGGCTGCTCTTCAGTCGCTCCATAACTGAAGACCACCTCTTTTCTTCGCAGAATTGGATTTGTTTCCCTGTGCCTCGCATCTTGGTCCTGAACTGTTTCATGGTCTGCATCGGAATATTCTGCGAGTTGCTTTAAGAAGCAGTAAAAGACCGCCACTATAACCCCTACAATTGGAACCAAATGGTAGTTGAATGAAAATGAAAAATAGGTGAAAGGATTTGACTAACAAATGAGCAAATGAAAAGCAGTTATCAAACAATGCATAATGACGAAGTACGCAACCAATTGGGAAGCAATGGAGGAGACCTCAGCAATCAATACTTCTATAGGCACCTGAAAGATGAATTTCCAGTGCACTTAGAACCAACGCTTCAAAAAAGATAGGCAAAGAGAACTGAGCGAGCTCAGTTGGCAAGGGGGACGTTGGGCCCTCGCCCACCCGCGTTGGAGCGAAGCTCAGTGCGTGTGCTCGTTAGAGGACTGAGCGTTGCTCAGTTGGCATGAGGGGACTTGGGCCCTGTCCGCCCGTGTTTGAGTGCGCCTCGCTCCTTCTTTAATGCAGCTAAAAAGACCACTAAAAAGAGATAGGCAAAGAGAGACATGTACCTTTTACTGCTACCAATTACTTGCTAACAGTACGGATTAGTCATACAAGTGACCTGGTAAACTAACAGTAAAGTGCTGCGCACGGCAATATCAGTAATGTGATTTACAGTGTCGCAGCTGGTAGCAGAAGTGTGCATCATGCATGACTGGTGGAGGCCTTCGTTGGTATGCAGTTATCTGTGAGTAGGAGACATGTTCAGGCAGAAGAAAAGCTACTAACTAGTATTTTGAGGATTTAGAATGGAACTGTTATCTTTTTCTTACCGGTCTTTTACTTGTAACTGAAAGTCTGAGACCGTGTGACCAGTTGTTGCTGGTAATCAAGGCTGCAAGGCTAACTACCATTCTTTCAGGTTAAGAGTGAGAACTGAGAAGGGCTTGTGCTACTGCTATCAGTTTTGAACTACTATAGCAAACACCACAGGGGGAGTATTGTGCCAAAGTTTGCATGTGCTCAAACCACAAAGTTGTCCCGTATTTACTGAAGTCGGCTCAAACACAAGAGCTATAGCTAGAAGAATTAGTCCCAAAACAAAATCAGCAGCTTCATAATTGAATCATACTGAATTAAAATGTGAGTGGAACCAAATCACGACCACACAAGCACGCAAGATATATGCCTCAAGCTCAGAATCACCCAGAACCAGAACTGAACCAAGTCATTAGTTCAAAATGAATCAAAATTGACCAGAATCATGAGTAAGCGCCGTGAAAATTTGTTTCGAAACTAAAAAGTTTGGAATTGAGTGGGATTTTGTCAAATATATAAGTTACAGCATGCAAATTAGCATTAAAACACACTAATTCAGAACCGACTAAAATGGCCCAAACAATTGATCTATAACATAACATATCAGCCCCAATACTCCAAATGAACTGATCTTGTGCCAAATGCAGAAGTTGTAGCATGAAAAAAAACCAAAAACTCGAAAATTTTAATACGACAAAAAAAATTCTCATATCAGTGTATAGCATGTGAATAAATGAAAAGCGCATCAGATTAAATGCAAATGTCAGTAGTCCAGCCCACTGTGCAAAAATCTTAAATGTCATCATCACCCATCACCAGTAATCCCTACAAGTGCAGCACCCATCGAACCTGTTTCTATCAGGATGTTACTGAACACGACCTTGCCGCCAGTGATCTTCCACAGAAGCTTCAGTACTGCATGGCAGGCAGAGCATGCCCGGAGGTTTTTGAAAATCTTCATTGGTGTTCCGGACTGCATGCTCATTAGCCTAAATGCAACAGGCAGCTTCTCAGTCTCCACCGCAACTGCCTTCTCCTCCTTTGCCTGGCCCAGGTCGTGCAGAACAAGCTCTGTCTGCCGAACGGCGAACATGTCTTTGCTCGTTCACAAGGCCTGTCATTTCATCTAACATGGTGTATATTTCACCAGTGAGGGGGTGGCTCATGTCCCAGCATTCCACCAACGAACTTGTACACCTTGTGAAGCACCATCTCCTAATTGGCAATTTGGGAAACAGCATAAGCCAGCATACACCGAGTAGTGACACCCCCGTCATTGTCAGGCTTGATCGTGATGCTTTGGAGTCTGGACAAGATGTAATGCTTCTTCCATGAGCCCTGCAAAATCGAGAAGGTCGGCCATGCAACCGTAGTGCTTAAACAAGTGCCCTGTGCCTGCAAACCAACGAAGGTGATATTGGTCAGCGAGGGTCCCTGTGCCTGCAGAGCTGCAACTGCATTCTCCAAGGTGACACAGACTTGTAGTTCGAGGTTGAGTGCTGTACCAATTCTGGGGTACGAATGAAGCCACCACCCAGACTCCGCTGTCGCAGCTGGCAAGTTGGTGCGACACCCAGTATCAACATCCTGCGTATACCCGTCGATCATGGCATTCCAGCAGATGGACTCCGCCTTGGTCATTCCATCGAACAAGATGCGTGCGTCGTCCAATGCCCCCACCTTTGAGGAACAGGTAAGCTTGTCCGTGATATGCCCTAAGAGACAATTGTGAAGATAATTGTATCACGTCTATATTTATTAGAATAAATGTTATTATGCTCCTTGGATGAAATATCATTTAGAAAGTTTAGCAAGTATGTGATTTGTTGTTGAATCTCTTTATTTGTTGTATGATATCATTCTAAAAGATCCGGGTCGGGACACTAGTGATTTATAGACCGACACATATATTGATCGATGATCACGTTTCACCGGTCATAGATATGAGAATATCGAATCAATATTATGAGCGTATATTATAAAACATATTGTTGGATTGACTCACTGTGAGACACTATTGAGAATATTATGGTTCTGTATCATCAGTTGATCTCAAGCAATGATGATGTATAATCTTTAGATGTGATATCAGCATGGTTTCCTATAAGTGTAACTATACACTTAGGGGTTACCAAATGCTACTCTGTAATTGGATAGTTATAAATGTAGCTTTCGGGTATACTATGAAATATGTAGAGGGATGTGATTGGTCGAATATAAGATTATCCCTCCTAGTATAACAAGAGAGATATCTCTGGGCCCCTCGATGTGCTCGGATAAAAAAAAGTGCATGGCTGTGCCACAAGTGGTCGAAGAGTTGACCACATGAAGTAATCCAACACTAGATCGAGAAAAAGATTGAACAGTCCATGGATGTCATATATCTCACCTCGAGTTCGACCAGACATCGTGAGACAAAAAGAGAATACACAAGTAGATCACTTAGTATGACCAGATACGAACTAGTCGTAAGCTGGTCGTACATGATCACAAACTGGTCAGTGAACTAGTCGTAAGGTATTACAAACTGGTCATGACCAGATGCGAGCTGGTTATAAGGAGATACGAACTGGTCGTGAGTGATAACGACCTGATCACATATCATATTGTATAAGGTTCATCCGATATAATCTTTATGTGTATTCGTGAGTCGCTATATCCTGTTAGGAACCACTACTGACTTGTGATTGGAATGGAGTTTTCCGAGTCACGACTGATTATGCATGAACCTATAGGGTCATATACTTAACATGTTAGAACAAACTAGTTCGGATTGAATTTGTTATGGGCTCTTTAGAAGGGGAGGCGTGGGGGCTTTTGAACGTACAAGTTACACCATCCACCGAAACCCTAGTGACCACCTCCCCGAAAGTCTGGCAGTGCATGCTGATGCTAGCACACCAGCATACGACGTTTCACCCCTAGACATTTGGATACTGTAGAGGCGCTACTGCGATTACTGCTGCGCTGATCGAAGACTATCTGCAACCTACGTAGGAAACACGAGAGGCTGCTGGAGGAGACGGTCGGTGACCAAGCATGTTGGATGATCGACTACGACCACTACATCAATTTGCTCAACGTTGGACCAGGCTGTTCCAACTCTTCTTCTGCTGCACTGCGCATCTAGTGGTAATGATCTATGATCTCTTACTCACATGGCTTCTTGGTTTACGTGGTAGAATTTTAAATTGCGCGCTTGTGTAGCCTATCTGTATCCCAACAAAGTTATCACCATGATGTGCAAGAGGTAGGGGTCTGAGCATCTGGCATTTTGTCGAATAGTCTGCGCGCATACATGGCAAGAAGTGCAGCAGCGAGGTAAGCTATCACCGTGATGCACAAGAATGCCAGTGTTATGTCCGGTCTCCCGCGATCGTCGAGGTTGGCCGGAGATAACAGAGAACGATAATTGCAAGAATAGAATTAGGAATTTGGGAAACAACAAGAGACAAGGATGAATAGCATTGAGGAAGAAGTTGGATTCATTTCTTATTGGAATAAGTATATATTTGGTTCCTCAACTAGTACTCTCATTTAATTTTTGCCCCTTGTTTGCAAAACTAGTTAGAACACATCATCCAAATGTAAAAACCATGCAAATCTTGTCCCTTTGCAGGTATCATGAGTGGTTTCGTCCTACGTGGCATCCAACTCAGATCAAACCCGGCAATCCTCCACCACTTGGCCACGAGCCCCACTTGTTAGCCACTGCCCTCGGCTTCTTCTTCCCAATAGCCAGCGAATGAGAGAGAGGGAGAGCAGGGTAGTGCCATGGGAGGCGGCGTACCCACACCGTACACAGTCTTGCGTACGTCGCGACCCGTGCGACGCACCTATGGCCTTGCCCTTACCTTACCCACTCCTCCTCTTCCTCCTCCACCCCTTCCTCTCCTTCCTCTTAGTTTGAGAAGGAGCAGAGCACATCGCCACCATAGGCACCAAAATCTACGGTTCTCCAACTCCATAATCGGTGAGCCAATCCAAAATTCATTCGAATCACATTGTGTTCCGCTCCTCATATGCTCTTTCACATCTATTAATTGCGCCTTGCATGTTGCAGCTGAGCCAACTTCACCCTACCATCGATCGAGAAGATCGTCCTACGGTCGATCTCCTGCATTGGTAAGCCTCCCCTCAATTCCTTGAAACCTTAGCATTCTCTTCTCCTCAGGAAGCTCATTGTAACGTCCCAAAATTTGGCTTTTCAAAAATCTTTTGAGTAGTTTAGGTCCCTGGAAAATTTCACCAATTTTATTTGAATTAATAAAGCTTAATTGGAATTTTCCTAAATTAAAAATATTTAATTTGACTAATATAAACGTTAATTAAATAAAAATTTGTGTTATTTGGCTTCCTTGTCCTTCAAGGAATTTTTGGGTATTTTCTGAGATTTTTTCGGATTTGTTTGCTATTTTATTTGGTCTCCTTGATTTTTGGGATTTCTTTTAATTCCGAAAATCAGCTTTTCTCTCTCCTGCCCATGTGCTACAGTAAAGCGCGAAACACTGTTCATCGTGTTCCTCCCGAACGCAGCAGCCAGTACGTATCCGTTTCAATCTCTAAACTTCAAATTTCCATATCTTCTTCCACGGTGCATATAAAAGCGAGCCGTTTGCGCTCACGCGTCCGTGTTGATCCTCTTCCAATCCCTGAATTGGTTTCCTCCAAACCGATCTATTTTCGTCGCAATCTCCAGAAAACCGAGCTCCAACCAAAGTCTTCTCCGGCGAACTGCGCTTCGTCCGACGTCCGTTGGCCGAACCGTCTACGGCGTTGGCTTCGCGTCATCGCCTCTACGTCATGGTTCCATCCACTTCGCCCGAAGATCGCCGGAGCACCGTCGGCCATTAAAGCCAAACTGTGTTCATCGCGTTCGTCGCTTCCTCGGTGAGTTTTTCCAAAATCCGACCGCGCCATCGCGTCCGGCTCGTCGTTTCCTTTCCGTTTTGCCCTTCGCGCTGCTACGTCGCCTCCGGCCGCCGGCCACCCCGCACACACTATTCATGCATGTATACTGTACGTGCGTTTCTTCTTGTTGCCTTCGTGTGTTGCTCCTGTAGTTTCTGTTCCTGTAGCGTTTCATCTATTGCTTCATTAGTTGATTGTCCAGAACATAGCTTTCTTTTGGATGGTGTTATCTAGTTCGTTGATTCTCTGTTGTATGGTTCCTTTGCCATCCAACCAAGCCAATAATTCAAGTGCAAGCATATCTCTGTGATCCTTCTCTTAATTCTTTCTCTATTGTTTTTGCTTACCAATTCCATGCCACAAGATCAAGTTATGAAGACCTGTTCTATGATTCTTCTACTAAGCCTAGACCAATGTGCAGCCTTTTGATCCATCATCTGTTCTTTGTAAACCATTGCATGTAGTATTTCCCCAATGCCAGCATCTCTATATTTCTTTCTCTCCCTTGCATGCCGACCCCACTTGTCATTCAAATAGTCAAGCCATATATATTTATCTCACTTACATGCGGGTCCCGTATGTCAGTCAACTCTTGGTCAAACCCTATTCATGAGCTTGGTCCACCGTGGACTAGCATATCTCTGTGGACCTGGTCTATAGACCAGTGGCCCACATGTCAACCCCTAATTCTATTTTCGGGAATTAATTTAATTCTTGAAAATCCTTTTATCTTATTGGTCCCACTTGTCACTCTCTCTACCTTATTTCTGGAATTATTTTAATTCTAGAAATTCATAAATACCAGTCGGTCCCACCCATCATACAGTCATTCTTTATCTAATATTTTCGGAATAGAATATTCTGAGAATATTCCGTAGAGCTTTTTCATCATTTCATGTGAATTTCAATCTTCCAAAAGCCATATCTTCTTCATCCGAATTCCGATTGAACTCATTCAAGTTTCTAAATTCATCTAAATTCAATATCTACCTTCCAATACCATTCAATTTCAATTTGGAGTTTATTTGATTTGTCTTTTGAATTTAGTTTGTTTTGCGCTTTCTTTCTCGTTAGACGCCGAAGTCCCGGAATCGTCCAAAGGAGCTGAAGATCAAGCAAGTAGAGGAGTGAAGATAAACTAAGATCACCATTGCTATAGCAAGGCAAGTTATACCTTTGATCATATTGAATCCCAGTTTTCAAAATTACTTTGATTTAAATTATTGCATTTACTTTAAGTAATTATTTAAATGCTTTTGGGTTTAGCTATTAATCCAATTTGTTATATCCACTTTGTCTGTTGTATGTCATAATCTTTTGTCACCCTAGATTGGTTCATATTTAGTTGGTGCTATGGTATTACCAACGTGGGTTGGTTAGTACGAGTAGATTGCTTAGCCATGCAACGAGTCATCATCATAACCTGAGTTGCAATTATAAATTTGACTATGTGATTATGGAACTTTGTGTAAAACTGTGTGCTATGTGTTATTACTTCGTGATGGCATGTGTTGCACTAAAACCAAGCTGGGTGGTAAAGGATTTGGGTGAGGCAAGTGGTGGATCTTGTGTGAACTGGTGGCTTTGTGATTGGGATTTATCTGTGTGGTTTAGTTAGAAAAGCGGAAGTCTTGCCTTGGTCAATTAAGGACTTAACTTTGTGCGCCATTGAACTGAGCTATCTTTGCACGACCACATGTCCGTGACAGCCTAACTTAGTAGGTTACTGAGTTTCAACATTGGGGTTCAGGTGGATAGGTTAAGCTTTGTGATATGGGACTGTGTGAATAAGAACGTCAATGTTGAGACGAAGTTTCTGAACTGTTTTGTTATGATCAGTGCGGCCACACTGGTTATATCGTGTGGGTAAAGTGTACAACCTCTGCAGAGTGTTAAACAATCTATTCGAATAGCGCGTCATGATCATGGACAATGCTCGGGGATTTCACACGAGGGGTAGATTTTCATAAAACCTTTGGGAAGGGACAGCTGTGTGATTTAAGTCATATGGCTGTGTGAAAGAATTTGATTAGGCTGTGTGTCTTTGTGAAAACAACTGTTAAATTAATATTGCTTATTTGTTTTAAATTATGCTTTCAATCTATTATTCATATTCAATTGCAAATGTTGCATTTCTGCAAAATAACCACAGAAGCCATTTCCTTTGGAATAAGCCTGTATCTATACATTGCATTCTGTGGTATGACTTGCGAGTACGGTTGTGTACTCACGCTTGTTGTAAAACTTGCGCCCAAACCTACAGAGTGAAGGAATCATCGGTCAACAAGGTCTACTTCAAGGATCGAGAAGAACTAGGTCGCGCACCCCAGTCGATTGCCTGTGGGCATATGGATGGGCTTCACTGAAGTTATTCCGTTTCGTTCGCTGCAGCTTCGTTGAGTTGTTCGCCTTCTGAGGCATTAATTGTAAGCTTTGACCTTAAGGTCTTTACTCTGATATTTATTGTTATTTGCCTATTTATTAGTCATCTTTGTATATGGAAATGATATTTCATCGATGTTGCCACTGTGTGCACTAGCGTGATCCTGGACTAGTGCAGTATACACAGAGGGTCCAGAATTGTAATTTTGGGTCCCGACACTCATGCACCCATCAATTGTAGCTTCCCGCCGTCGTTGAGCCATCGCCACAGTCCTCCATTGCTGCTAGCACGGTCCGCCATCACCGCCACTTTTTGCTGAGTCTCCAACATCACTGCCACCACTGTCAAACTCCACTCCCTCCCCTCATTCCATTTTTTGGGTCATTGCCACCTCGTTGGTCGTCACTCACCCCCAGTGAGTTCCATAGAGAGCCCCTAAGTTCCTCCCCTGCTCTCTCTTTCTCTGTTGAAACAGAGAGCTTTACTTCCATCATCTCTCTCTCTCTCTCTTAGTATGATAGGTGGGCCTAGGGCCTAGCCGATGATGCGGCAGCCAACGTGGCAAAAACCACCGAACATACCTGCCAAGGGACGCAATTTGCATGGTTTCGCATTTGGAGGACGTGTTCTAATTGGTTTTGTGAACAAGGGATAGAAATTAAACGAGAGCAAGAGATGAGAGAACAAAAATATACTTTTTCCTTTCTTATTCAATAAGTTATATGTTACACAGTAGCCTCTCTTGTAACCTCGTCCCTCCTCCTCTCATTGACCCCCTGAGTCCACTCTCTAGGCTGGCCACACACGGAACAGCACACACACGCTACCTAGACCCACACAACAGACTGGATGCAGCTCCTAATCCTGATCATGCCCTCCCTATTCCTTGCCATGCTTTGTCGCCATGTCCTGCTTCTCTGGTTCAGGCGTGACATTGTCACCCCCTTGAGTTGCAGCTTGCATTAGGAAACCTCTTGAGCAACACATTGTAGTCCTCCCATGTAGCGAGCGCGGTTGGCAACGACTCCCATTTCACCAAAAAAAATTGAGTCATTGAATTCCCTTTCTTGACAAGTCGGCGCTCTAGTATTTCTTCAGGCCGAACCGGAGCACTGTCTAGGTCTATGTCCGAATGCAACACCGACTGGATTGGTGTGTATTCAGGAACAAGCGGATTAGTTGTGAGACATAGAATACTTGGTGAATCAGGGCTCCCTTTGGTAGCTTCACTCGATAAGTTGCCTTGCCAATTCGCTCCAAGACAGTAAACGGGCCATAATACTTGAATGCCAAATTAGGGAACGGTCTGTTTGCCACTGACGATTAAGCATACGATTACAATTTTAGGAATACTTTTTCACCAACCTGTGTGGAGAGCATGTGGTACAATCCGAATCTTAGTGTGGAACAATTTGCATTGTTGTCGAGGATTTTGGGGAGTGAACTCTCGATTTAGCAAATTGTCAGGTTTACTATCAGGTGGTCGGTGGTCTAACCGGCCCTAGGGGTGATCTGGCCGACCGAGGTCGGGCGGTCAGACCGGCGGTGTAAGCTCGAGTGAGCTTTTGAGTATTACACACCAAATACTCTGTGTGGGAGTGTTTGGACGTGTATTTGCACCAGATGCCATTAAAAATGGAGACTGGACATGAAACTAGTTAGAGCTTTGCCAAAAAAAGTCCAGAGATGATGTTTTTAGGATTTGGGAAGCAGTTTGGCTGACCGTTAGTTAGCGGTCAAACCGGTGGTCGGTCATATTGGCCTTAGGCGATCCCGATGACCAAGAAGTGTGGTCGATCGGCTTTGAGGTGGCGGTTTGACCGGCCATGTCGGTTCAGGCACAATGAGGTGTGCTGATCTTTGAGGGTTGGTAATAGGAGTTTGGAATTGGTGCATATGTTTGTATTATACTTTTATGAACTAATGTGTGTCATGTTGCGAAGAACTTGTGCTCGAAAATAGTTGCTAGGTCTATTGTTATGCAGGTGGCTTGGAGTCAACTATGGTCAACGGCGAGGAGGACCGAGACTTGGTTAGGAGAACCAAGGTCTAGAACGGTCATGGATATTAGTTGAGATGGTTGGACTCAAGCAAAGTGCAAGATGGATAAGAACCATGGAAGGCAAAGTTTGAGCAAAGATCTTTTGAGGTAAAGTGATACTTTCGGGAGTGAAGCTTTGAAGGTATGCATTCGTGACTCATCAAATGTGTGAATTGATGATTTGATGTGTCATGCGGTGATGGTTGTAGAACTCTGGAGCAACATCATGGTGAGGCGGACAGGATCGGGACTAGGTTAAGATAATTGAGGTACAGAATGATCAAGGTACTGCCGGAAGATGACCGAGGCTACTGGGGTGGTTACAAGCTGAGAAGACAAGCAACCGAAGTGGGAGCTACCAGTGATGGACATGATAGGCAATGGCAAGGTGGACCGGGACTAGGCTCAGGGAGAAGCTGAGATCCAAAACGGTCAAGGAAACCGAGTGCGGTCATGGTGCATAGTGAGGCATGTGGTGCGCCAAGTGACTTGGGCCAATTTGTAAGTGAGGATGGTTCGGTGGGATTCAAACGCGTGAGAGGCTTGGCTGAAAGTCATTGGGACCACATGGATGATGGTGAAGCATGGGCGATGCTTCGATATGAAGAAACCGGGAAAGGTCAGTGGAGGGATATTTTGGTAAATTTACCAATCCCGAAAAAGTGGTGGTGTGCGAAACCACGATAGTGGCTTAAGTGGATTAAGTTAAGGATACTCCATAGAGGGAAAAGTATGACGGATTTGGCCAAATGGAGCTAAAGATGAATATGACGCTTTGAGAAGCGTGCGCGAGACCTGTTTGTGTATGGATTTAACGGGTGTCTATTAGGGTTTTCTCTCTAGACCCAACCTCTAGTATGTAAGGGGCTGGTGCAGGATTTGCACACCTATATAAACCAAGGAACTCTAATCTAAAATTTGTGAAAAGTGGAGAGAGGGGGAGGCTAGGGTTTGGGTGGTGTATTGAGAGAGATGAGAGCACCTGTGTGTGTGCTACCCTAGTGGCTTTGTCCACCCAAGGGAGTGGCTGTAAAAATTCATCTCCAAGAAGAAATCAAATCTTCAAATTCGTCCAAGTCTTCCACTCAGATGCTCAAGTATTGATTTATTGATTTGGTTTGATTTTTGGTGTTCCTTCCTCCCCTCTTGATCTTGCTTTGTACCTAGGACGTACAAGTGATGGGTATATCTCTTGAAGACCAGATCCCATCCATCTAGATACTTTCTATTGCAAGTTCTTGAGTTTGCCTGGTTTTGGTGGAAGAAAGGGTGGTTTTGGAGGTTTTGCTCTTCAGGGCTTTTGGATTGATTCTTACTATGATTGAGGGTGCTAGGACATTTAGGAAACCATTCTTAGCCATCTTGGATTGATCATATCACGAGCTCCTCTCAATCATTGTTTTCCTATTTGGCCTAGTTTTGGTGCAACTTTCACTCAAATGAAAAAAAGTCAGATCTTTGGCAACGATTTTTAAGATCTTTGAATGCAATATGTTCCTGGCATCCTAGAGAAGGTGTGTTTCAAGTTTTATGAAGTTTGGAGTTGTGGATCAAAAGTTGGATCATTTTGTGATTTTGAAATCGTGCTAAAATTCTATTTTTATGCTGATTTTGTTGTTCACTGGTCTGATTGCACTGTTCACCAGTCTAACCGTAACTGTTCATCTAGTCCGGCCGGTCCAATGGGGATTTTGGGGAGTCTTGATCTTGTTGCGTTGTTCTTGTGTGAATGATTCTCTCTGATCTTCATAACTCCACATAGCTATTGGACTGAAAGAACCTTCAACTCCTTATGACAAAATATTTTAAAGAGGTCAATGATTGTGTGGCACCAATTTAACCCCCCTTCTAGTCGCCTTGTCAGTCGAACAACCTAAAAACTGTGTTCAAAACGTCCTCAGTCCGCCACCAGTTTCATTCCATTATGAGCACTTTGTATATTTCAAGAAGTCTAAGAACAATTATCGTTCTTTCAGTAGATCAGCTACCTCTGTGTGAACCGAGTTTGATAACACAAGAACAACATCTAAGTTGGGTTCAATGTCATACAATGTCTTGAATGGTGAACATCCTAGTACTGAATGTTGAGTGGCATTGTACCTGAATTCAGCCAATGCCAACCAATTGAACCATTTCCTCGGTGTGTCATGAATTGCACATCGCAAGAACATTTCTAAACACTAGTTGATCTGTTCAGTTTGACCGTCTGTATGTGGGTGATAAGCATAACTTAATTGCAGTTTGGAGTCCAACAATCTAAAGAGTTCCTGCCAAAAATTACTTGTGAATATCTTGTCACGGGCAAAGATATAATAGTAAAGAGGTTTGAAGTAGAAGAAAGAATTCATAGAAGAGAACCTCGCCAATGCTCAGGGTCTCGGTCTTCTTATATATTCAAATGGTGAACAGTAATAACCGAAATGCAGAGAGGGAAAATAGAACACAGTATAACAAGCGGTGTGATCTACCAGCTACGCACATTAGTTCCTAAGGACCCGGGCCACAGAGGGCCACTCAGACATAAACGTTAACACACGTTGAGATTACAACAAACTCTGAATATTTTAACACACCCCCTTCATCTCAAAGAGTAGAAACCAAGTTCAGACTACGCCTATTTTTGGAGAAAATCAAACCTGACAGTGGCTTTGTAAATATATCTGCAACTTGATCTCTTGAAGAAATAAATTGAATCTCAAGCATCTTGTGTGCCACACGTTCATGAACAAAGTGAAAAATCAATTTCTATGTATTTAGTGCGTGGATGAAAAACTGGATTTGCTGAAAGCTAAGTTGCTCCTAAATTGTCACACCACAAGATTAGCGGCTTCATTTGACAAACACCCAATTCACCGAGTACCGACGGAATCCAAATTAATTCTGTTGTTTCATTTGCTAATGCTTTATATTCTAACTCGATGCTTGACCTGGATACTATGGCCTACTTGCGGGCACTCCATGAGACAAGATTATTCCTGAAGAAGACTACAAAGCCACCAGTAGATCTGCAATCATCTATGCATTCTACTCAATCAGCGTCTGAAAAAGCACTAAGGAGATTTGATGAGGGGTTCTGAATTGCAAGACTGGCTATGTTGGAGTGCTTTAGATAACACAAAATGCGCTTGACTGCTGACCAGTGCTCACTTGTGGGCTCTTGAAGAAATTGGCAAACTTTTGCTGACAGAGGATGATATGTATGGCCTTCTGATTGTGAGGTATAGCACATGTAACATCCCAAACTTCTATTATCAAAAATAAAATTAATAAAGTTATTATTTTATTGGATTTTCTAAGTCTTAAAAGAATTTTCTTGTTTTTCTTAAATTTTCTAGTTTTGAAAGTGAAAAACAAAATTTATTGAGTTTTTTGGTTTTTTTATTTAAAGTTAAAAAGGAAACTTTAATTAATTTCTTGAATTTTCTGGTATTTTAAAAAAGGTTTTCCTATTTTCCTATTTTCTGACTGTAACACCCCAGCTCAGCATTTAGCCTAGAATGCTACCAAACTAACATTAAACAATTCTAAGCCAAAACATCCTACCAAATTTTTGGCAGAACCTCCCCTGTATTATTAACTACCAGGAGGTTCCAATATTTGAATAAAACGTATATAATTAATCCAACATTCAGCATAATCAATAGTCATTCAAAACATGAAAGCAGCTAGCACATCCAGAGATATCCAAAAGACACTACCTATCATTATTACACTTAATCCAATGCATGAAGCATAATCATAAACAATCTCTAAGCAGGTTGCTCCTTTATTAAAGTATGAACTAAAAACTTTATCAACTTTTAAGGTGGATGGTAGTGTGTGTGTCCAACTCAAGTCTACTCCCTCCCATGCATGTCATTCTTGCAAGTGGTACCTAAAAACACAACAAAGCAAGGGTGAGTCCAAAGACTCAGCAAGTACCAATAATGAAACATTAATCTCACATTTACATCATCAACATTCCATTCCAAAGCTTTACACAAAAACATATCTCATGAGGTATGTATGCGAATATGCAATGCAACTTTTCTCTTTCACTCTTTGTCGCATTTCACCGGTAATGCGAGATATGCGACTGTCGCCGCATACCATGCCTGTGCTCGCAAGCACAGGGACCAATTGCCCAATACTCCGCAAGTAAAGGGGACCTCAAGCCCACACTCCACAAGTGTGGGGACCTCAAGCCCGTCATATACATGACGGGGATCTCAACAAATGCTTGGTCACCACGTGACCAAGTCTTTATTTTGTCAACATGATGCATATGCACACATCATGAATCATCATAATCATACCTCCTCAGCAATATCACTTATGAATTTAACTCATTCATACTTATATCATTCATATCATAAGCATTTACCATCTTTAATCAACATATCACACTATCAACTAAGCATAGCTAATATGTATCAAAACATAGCACTCACTGTCAAACAATTCATAATTACTCTATCAAACAGAGTGCTTGCAACCACCAAGATAATTTGGTACTCATCACAATATCATCCATTCATGGCTATTATGACCCAAATACAAACAGTCACAAAGATACAAGCATAATAATACAATAACCGGATACTTGCCTCAACCGTGCGAGAACGGTGGACGAAGAAGTGGCACGCCCCCGGGATCTCGCTCCCACTGAACATAGAGATAACCCAATCTAAGACCAACATACTGGACCAAAAGCATAAATAACAACACAATTGAACTCTCTAAACTTCCAAGCATTTTCCAATCTTCCAATTTCTAGCGATCGCTTTTGGTGTTCACTGCGGACAGTCAACTTCTAAAATACATAACTTTCTGCTCCGGAGTCCAAATAGGATGTTCTTAGACTTTCTGGAAAGGTAATTAAATTACCTAAATAAACTTAGTTGGGGAGCCCTTTTGATTATGCCAACTATTGCCTCTACCAAGCCAACCTACAGAACAACAATTTTCACGTCGGTTTCTCTGGACAGTACACTAAAACCACCATAACTTTTGCTACGAAGGTCCAAATCTTGCGTTCTTTATCTCTATGAAAAGGTATAGAAATTACCTACATTTTTCGTTATACTGAGATCCTCTGATTTCGTCCTTAAATAATACATTAACTCAGTTTTCTACGGACTGTCAGAATGTTGACAGATTAACCAGACAGCGGCACTAAACAATTCATAACTTTCTAACCGTTAATCGGATTTTGGCGTTCTTGGCGGCCACTGAAAGCTAAGAACATTATCTACATAACTCTAGGAGACCAAAACTCCTAATTCAGCCTCTAAGAACCCGAAACTGACCGCGCAATAATCTGGACAGAACGTGATCTATTAAACCGACGCAAATCAATCTACCAAACGACATCAACCGCAACTATTACGCATCAAACAACGAAGAACACGCAACGTTACCCTTGTAGAATCGCAGCAAGATGATGAACTCTCCCCCACGAAGTTGATCTCCTCTCCTTTTTTCACTTGATCGGCAGCAGGGAGCACCGACGGCGAGGAAGGGAGGCACCAATGGAGGGGGGCACCACCATGGAGGAGAGGTGTGCTACAGTAGCCGTGCTACAGTGCGGCGGCACTGTAGCTACAGTGCACCTAGGGTTTTCCCCCTTCCTTTTATTGGTGGCCAACCCCTCATGGGCCTCCTGGGCCAAGGCCCAAGGCCCAAGTTGCCGAAAAACTGCATAAACCCCCCTTTTTTATGTCTAATTTCTCTTTTGAACGCTTTCTTTCGTAGAATAAATTGGAGTATTACATTAAAACCCCTCTTTCTCCTGTTCAATCGCTTTGCTAAAAGAAATATTCCCCCGATTTTAATTATTCTCTCCCGATTTAATTTTTGGGGTATTACATTGACATCACCATGATGCAATAAATTATTTTTCTTTAGAAAAATAATTCCACGAATTCCAGAAAAATCTAATTCTATCATTTCATGTGAATTTTAATCTTCCGAGAGCCCGTTCTCCTTCGTTCGAGCTCCGATTCCTGTGATTCAAATTTCTAAATTCAATATATATCTCACATAACCTAAATTATTTAATTTGGAGTTTATTTGAATTTTATTTGAATTTGGCTTATTTTCGTGTATAGATTTCGACGACTTTTGAGAGTCAGATTTCGACGCAGTTTCATAACAACAATAATTTGAGCAAAGCAAGTTACATGTGTTGATCATATTTGAATTTCAATATTTTAAATTAATACTGCATGCTTATTTATATTCGATTTAATTTAAATTCCTGTTTAAAAATTATAGTTATTCCTAATTCCATTGTACAATAAATCTTGACATTGAAACAAACATAATTGTCACCTTAGATGAAAACCTAGTTGATGCAATAACATGAACTAGGAATCTTTGAAAAAAAATTTATACGCATAGTCATGCTTAGACCAAAAATATTCATGGGAGTTTTGCCAAATGTTCAACTATTATTTTAAAATGAGACTATGGCATTAGTATGCCATTGAAATTTTGCAAATAATTTCGAAAAGCAAAATGAAATAAAAATTAGTTTAGACTTGGGCAAAATGGTTGTTAAGGTTGGTGCATGTTGATGCATGGGATCGATTCATTTCAATGATCGAGACCAGGGTTTTTTTGAAAGTTGCTCAAGTTAGTTAAGGACCGATCCATGAGCTGCGGCTTGTAAAACCTCTCTATACTACCATAAGTCTGGAGTGGGACAGAGCTGGCTGAATAATTTGTAACATTCCTCTGCTAGTTGTGCCATTCGGTGGTGCGGGTGTCGGGTAGACAGAAATTCCCACTTGGCGCAAGAGGGAGACTTCTGGTAGGCTGGTGGTCCAATGGAAGTGACACCTTAGCGGGCATAATTGCTTTGGGATGGAGTATTGTAAAAACCTTGTGATAATCACTTAGTCGCACACCAACGGAATTGTGTGAAACAGACATTAAAAGTTGATTATCTCTTGTGGGCAAAGTTGTACAACCTCTACAGAGTGTAAAATTATTCGAATAGCCATCTCCACAGTCATGAACATGCTGAACAAAGCTTTTCTTGGATTAGACTTTGGTTTTGTTTTCAAAATGATTTTGACACAAATGATCTTTGATAGTTCATCCAATTGGGAAATTAGACGGTTAGCCATGTGATAGGAGGGTATCATTCACCAGAAATGTATGGAGATTATCCTACTATAAAACTTGACAATTTTAAATCAAAAATTGATTTTAGATATAAAATAACTGCTTTGGAACTTAGTAAAAATATTTAAACTAAAAATACAACTTTATGCAAATTCAACCATATAAGCCTTCATTTGATAAATCCTTGTGTGCATTATAATCTGTTATTGGGTGTAACTTGTGGAGTACATTTTTGTACTCACCATTTCTTAATAAAATATTATTCAGAAGATAAGGACTTCGCTATCGGTGTGGATCTCAATGACTATGCCGCTACCCCAGTCGATTGCTTGTGGCAGATTAACTAGGCTCTACTACTTCTTCATCTTCCGTTGTGTTATTTATTGTTGGTTTGTAAGCCTTTCTTATAATAAACTCTGATATTTATTAATAAAGTTGTGCGAATTATGGATGCTACCATATTTGTTTACTGTGTGAACTAGCTACTGATCATGAGACTAATTCAGAATACACAGGGGATTTGGGGGTGTTACTTCCGGGTCCGACAGCAGAGCTCCGACAATACTACGATATTGTGTAGCTTCATCACCTTTTAATAGTATGTCTTGTGATATTGACAGCTTCTCTGTTATGCTCATAGGTGTAGAAATTGCTTTGTATTTTTTTCAGACCTGCTCATTTCAGAATATCTCCAACATATTTACCTTGAGAAAGCACAATGACATCTTCCTGCTTGACCACTTCAATGCTGAGGAAATATTGCAGTTTACTTAAATCCTCTATTGGGACCCAAAATTACGATTTTGGAACCCTCTGTGTATAATGCACTAGTCCAGGATCACGCTAGTGCACACAGTGTCAGCATAGGTGAATACCAATCCACACAAACGATAAATAAAGTAAACGATTAGTTTGAATAACAAATAAGGGTTTTAACCTTATGGTCGAGTTTACACTTAATAAGCCACACAAGTCTAACAGAGAATAAAATAGCAGCGGAACAGAAATAACTTCAGCGTAGATCCCACCAATTCACCACAGGCAACCGACTGGGATCCAGACCTTAACGATCAGCAACCTTCGTTGAACTCCTCCTCGAAAGCAGACGTAGACTCCTCCTCTTTTGTAGGTTTGGGCGCAAGTTTTACAACAAGCGTGAGTACACAACCGTACTCGCAAATCATACCACAGAATGCAATTTATAGATGCAGACTTATTCCAAAAGAAAATGCTTCTGTGGTTCTTTTTGCATAAATGCAACATTTGCAATTGAATACAATAATAGATTGAAATGCAGTTCAAAACAAATAGACAATATCAATTTAATAGTTATTTTCCACAAAGACACAAAGCTAAGCAGATTATTTCACATAGCCACATGACTTAGATCACATAGCTCCCATCCCATACATTTTATGAAAACTACCCCTCGTGTGAAATCCCCGAGCATGTCCATGACCGCGGACGCGGCTATTCGAATAGATTGATTTAACACTCTGCAGAGGTTGTACACTTTACCCACATGATACAACTAGTGTTGCAAGCACTAATCATAACAAAACGGTTTAGAAACTTCATCTTAACATTGACACTCCCGATGTGCTTACAAACCGCTATGCCAACCCAAACGGAGCGCTTTAGTATAACACACACCGCTGGACAGGGACACGACGAACCGCCTCGTGATGCGACTACCTTGTAATACACACCTCCACCCATAGCCTAACCTACCACCTGAGTAATCAATGCCAAGAATCCATAACCTACTAAGTTAGGCCCGTCCCATACCAGGCATGTGGTCGTACAGTAAGGCTCAGTTCAATGACGCACAAAGTTAAGTCCTTAATTGACCAAGGCAAGACTTCCATTATCTAACTATGCCACAAAGATTATCATTCCCATTCACAAAGTCCACCATATCACGAAGTATCTACCACTTGCCTCAGTTTAAATCCTTTCCCACCCTGTTGGTTTTTAGTGCAACACATGCTATCACAAAGTAATAACACATAGCACACAGTTTTACATAAAGTTCTATAGTCACTTAGTCAAATTGAATATTTGCAACTTACATGAGATGTGAGACTCGTAGCATGGCTAAGCAATTGTACTCGCATCTAACCAACCCACATTGGTAAATACCATAGCACCAACTAATAACCAATCTAGGGTGACAATGAATTATGGCATACAAAGTCAAGGTGATGATAACAATTTGGATGATAACTATGCCCAAAAGCATTTAAATACATAATTAAAATAGAATACAGTACTTTGAAACAAAGTAATTTGAAAACTGGGTTCAAGATGATCAAAGGTATGACTTGCCTTGGAAAAGGTCTAAGTACTGGTCTTGATCTTGAGGTGCTCCTTCTTCTCCAAAATTCCCCGACGTATCGACGTCTACTCGCAACCGAGACAAATAAACAAAACAAATAAATAACAGAGGAAAAACAAACTCCAAAAATTAAATAAAAATCTCAGATAAATAGAGCTCGAATTTATATGAATTTAGGAATTTGAATGGGCTCAATCGGAGTTCGGATGCAAAAGTTATGGACTCTAGAAGTTTAAATCTAAAAGAAAAACTCTAAATTGGATTTTCCAGAATTTCCGAATTATTTCTTAAAAGAAAAATCGGATTATTGTGCAATGCTGACGTCAGCCCTCAGGATTTCGGAAAAGAGATAAATAAAAAGAAAACACTGACATGTGGGACCCACATGTCAGAGACACGGCTCACGGTAGACCAAGTCTACCGAGCCTCGAGATCTGGAGATCGGTGGACTGCCCACGCACGCATGCACGTGGACGCTGACTGGACGCCACGCACGTGACACGTCGGCGAGGGTGCTGACATGGCGCTGAGGTGGCGCTGACGTGGCGGTTAAACGACGGCGGAGGCTCGAGAACCGAGGGTCCCGGCGAACGGCGGCTCCTCGTCGGCGGCGGATGGTACCGAGAGGTAGAGGGGGATGCGGGGATCTCAACGGTGTGCTCACGGGTGCTCGGAGTGGACGAGGGTGACTGGAGGCGAGGTTAAGGTGGAGGATGAGGCTCGGGCTCGACGGCGACGGCGTTGGAGGGGTTTCCCGGCGAAGGCGACGGTGGTTCCGAGATGCGGGCGACGCGGCGATCCCGAAGATGGCGTCCAACGGCGACAGGGAGGGCTGGAACGACGGCAGCGGCGATGAGGTCCTTCGGCCGGCGCTGAAGACGAAGGCGGCGGCTAGGGCTCCTGGCGACGATCTGCTGGCGGCGGCTAGGGTTTTCGGAGGCGGCGCGACTCGGGGTGCGGGGCACGTGGGTCCTCAGGGCCTTAAATAGCCCCAGGAGGCGTGTCCGCGAAGAACACGGCACGACGGTAGAGAACTTGGAGGGAAGGTGGAGAACACGATGACGTGGCGGACGGGGCCCCACATGTCAGCGACGGCGGCTCGGGCGCGGGCGCGTGCGAAACGCGCGGCTGTGAAACAGACTCCGAAGATCTGACCGTCCGTCCAAGATCGAACGGCCCACAATCAATGGGACGTTCGGACCCCCGATTAGATCACGTGCATCCAGGCATCCATTTTTGATCGCACGGTGGAGGATGAGCGGGGCGCTCGGAGAGAGAGAGATGAGGCGGAGAGACTGACAGGTGGGGTCCACTTGTCAGTGGAGGCGGGCGAGCTGGGCTGCGCGCAGGATTGGGCCGGCGGCGGAGGGAAAATGGGCCGGGTTTAGGGAATTCGGCCCGAAGGGTTTTCTGAGATTTTAAATAGCTTTTCTATTTTATAAATTACCAAGAATTCAAATAAGCAATAGAAAATAGCAAATGAACTCAGAAAAATTCTAGAAAAATCTAGAAAATATGTCTGAGCATATAGAACCCAAATAAAATAGTTTTGGATATTGTTCATGTTGGGATTATTCACATTAAATATTTTTGATTGTAAAGTCCAATATTAAGCTTTTGAATTAAATTCAAATAAAACCAAAAGGTGACTTTTCTCCCTACTAACTAATTAAAAGTTTTTTTTAAACTCAGAAAATTGGAATGTTACATCCTTGATGGAAAAATCTTCCTTGAGCTGATGAAGAAGACAATGTGTTGCTCAACTTGAACTCATAACAATGATATCATCAACATATACAAGCATGTAGACTATCAAAGCAGCTTTGTTGTAAATAAACAACGAAGTGTTTGCTTAGAAGGAGTAAAACCCAATTCAATCAAGTCGTTGCTTAAGCATGAGTACCATACCCGAGGGACTTGCTTGAGCCTATATAGTGCCTTATCAAGTTTGCAGAAGTAATATGGAACACTAGAATCCTCATAGCTCGGTGGTTGTCTCATGTAGACATTTTCAAGAAAACCATGAAGAAAGGCGTTTTGTACATCAAGTTGCGTCAAGTTCCATCCTTGTGAGACAACCAGTGCAAGAATGAGACGTACTGTTGCTAGTTTAATAACTGGACTAAAAGTATCATCATAATTCACACCATGCCTCTATTTGAATCCTTTGGCGACCAACCTTGCTTTGTTTCGCTCGATTGTTCCATCTGGTTTGTGTTTCAACTTGAAACCCCACTTACTATCAATGAGATTAATTCCTGGCCGCAATGGAACAAGGTGCCATGTGCAGTTCTTCAGAAGTGTAACGTACTCTTCATCCATTGCCTGTTGCCCGTGCTCACTTTGTAATGCTTCAGTGTAGCTCGATGGCTCAGTGAGAATTGCATCAACCAAAAATGCACGTTGACCTTTGATCGGATACCTTATTTTACCATCCTTGAACTATTTTGGTTGTTGCGCATTGTTCTGTATCCTGGTGCGCATGCCAGGTCTTGGTGGCGAGCTTGAATCTGCAGAGTCAGTAATAGGAGCATTACAAAGACAAATAGCTATTTCTGAATTGTCATCCATAACATGATCACTTCTAGGAGTGCAAGACATGACAAAAAGATTAGTGTAAGGGAAAGTAGGTAAAGGAATTGATCGAGCATTAGTGTGAGGAATAGTAGGTAGAGGAATTGATTGCTCTTGGTGTGTTGAGGTTGGTGCTATGGAAATAGATTTTTTGGCAAAAGGAAAGACTTGTTCATCAAAAATCACATCACGAGAGATGTAAACATGGCCACTTGATTTGAGAAGACATTTGTAGCCTTTGTGTAAATTGTTGTAACATAAGAATACACATTATTGAGATCTACAATGTAACTTGCGAGTGTTGTAGGGGTGCAAATTCGTCCAACATGCACACCCAAACACTCTTAGCATTGTGTAGTCCAGCTTAGATCTAAACAAGTATCTTGTAGGAGTAACATAGTTGATAACACGGTTAGGCAAGAGATTTATCAAGCACCATGTAGTTTGGAAGGCATCACCCCAAAAACGAAGAGGGGCAGAAGATTGAACAAGTAAAGATAGCCAAACTTTCACAACATGATGATGTTTTTGCTCGGCAGCTCCATTTTGCTGATGACTGTGTGGATAGGATACTTGATGTTTGATACCTACTAAGTTGAAGAACCAATTTAGCCGCTGATATTCATCCCCAATCGGTTTGAACACACAAGATCTTTTTGTTCAGCATTCTCTCTACATATTTTTGGAATTGAAGGAATACATGAAAGCCTTCATATTTGCATTTCAAAAGATGCAACCACGTGAATGTACTAAAATCATCAATAAATGACACATAATATCCGAATCCTCCAATGGAAGTGGGTGCAGGGCCCCATACATCAGAGAATATGAGTTCTAAAGGGGAAGATGAAATGCTAACAGAAGTAGGAAATGGCAGTTGATGACTTTTATCTTATTGATAAGCATCGAAATTATGTTGTCACTGTTATTTGCAAATGTAGAGATATTATTTGAATGAAGAACACGCTGAACATTCAAAGGAGAGGGGTGTCCAAGATGTTGATGCCATAGATCCTACGACACCTTTGCACTAAGGAGAGCCCTCTTATTCAAGGTAGTGCAACCGGATGGAAGAGGGTAGATACCTCCCTTACATTTGCCTTGAAGAAGAAGGCTCTTCGACGCCTAATCTTTGACAAGAAAGTAATTGGGGGTGAAATTCTATAAAGGCATTATTGTCAGCAGTAAATCGATGGACAGAAACAAGATTCCTAACAATATCAGGAACATGAAGAATGTTTTTCAATTTCAAAGGACGTGAAGGAGTGGAAATGAAGGAGTGACCAGTGTGTACAATTGACAAATCTGAGTCAATTGCTACTTGCACTTGCTCCTTTCCCTGGTACTTCTCGCGCGTGGAGAAGCGATCAAGATCACTAGTGATGTGGTCAGTAGCCCCCGTATCAATATACCAATTTCCGTCCACAGTATACGAGGGCGTCTGAACCAAAGCTGCAACATTATCTTCTGCCTTGTACGCCTTATCATACATGTGATAACACTTCAAGGCATTGTGACCAAGCCTTGCTGCAAACTTGACAGGTTGAAGCCTTGAGTGTTACCATGCCATGCGTTGCCATGACCACGCCCTCCTTTGTCGTGTGGTGATGGTGATGAGCGACCTCCACATCCACCACTACGTACCACATTATTTGCTAATGCATATGAAATTTGGAGCTCATTGTGCTGAAACCCCTTTCTCGTTTCAAAGCTTAACATGTGGGCATACAAATTTGTTAGTGACATAGGCTCAATTCTGGGTGTATTAGAGGTTACCAGAGAATCATATTCAGAGCCTAGTCCCACCAATATGTAAGAGATGATCTCCTCGTCTTCAAGACTCTTTCCTATGGATGAAAGAGTATCAGCCAATTTCTTGACCTTGTTGAAGTAGTTCTCAATTGACAAATCATTCTTCTTGATGTTTGCCAATTGTACTTGAATATGCATTGTTCGGGCCTTATAACTAGATGCGAACATTTGTTCTAGCACAACCCAAACATCTTTGGAGGTGGTAAGGAAGAGCATTCGGCCAAGCACGTCTTCACACACACAGAGAAAGAGAGGGGATAGAAGGGCACGAGATGGAACCATCCACATAACCCAGAAGCAGCTGCCCACGGAGATAAGGCATAAATTGTGCTTTCCACGGCAGGTAGTTGTCCTGCATGAGCTTGATGGTGATGAGGTGGCCGAACATCAGTGTAGGGAGTAGCCCAGGTGCAGTAGAGTTCATCGCACTGGCACTTGTGTTTGTGGCAGTGCTCGAAGTTAACATTGTGTGTCTATGGGGTAGGCTCTGACACCATGAAGATGTTTGAAGTAGAATAAGAAAGAATTTAGAGAAGAGAACCCTCACCAATGCTCAGGGTCTCAGTTTTCTTATATTGTCGACGGTGAGCAATAACAACCGAAAAGCAGAGAGGGAAAACAAAACACGACATAACAAGCATTGTGATCTACCAGTTACGCATATTAGTGCCTAAGGGCCTGGGCCACGCAGGGCCACTCACACAAATGTTAACACACGTTGAGATTACAACAAACTCTAAATATTTCAATAAATTATTCTTGGAACTCCAGGCAATTTCATAATATTGTTAAGGATAAGCTTGACAACTTGTTCTTCTATGAAGGGATGCTTTAACAGAAAGAAATGGGCATAATTGGTGAAGCAACCTACCACCACCAAAATGACATTATAGCCTTCAGAGTTTGGTAGATCTTCAATCAAATCCATCGATACGCCCTGCCAAGAGCCTTCAAGGATAGGTAGTGGTTGCAATAGTCCAGGTAATTTGCAATTCTCATGCTTAGGTCGTTGGCATATTGCACATTGTTTAATAAAAAAATTCCATATCTTGTTTGGGTCCTTTCCAAACAAACAGTTTCTTTATTCTGCTGTAGGTAGCCTAAATTCCTGAATGGTCTCCCACAGCTGATGCATGTAACGCTGAAATAACCTTTGTTTGTATTGCCGAGTTTTCTGCAATTCATACCTTACCATCTTTCTTGATTAATCCTGCCTCAATAGTACATCCTTCCTCATTCGGGCTGATTGTAATACATCGGGTTGTTCGTAGTACGGTCCATATGACGCATGTGGAGTTATGATAGTGAGATTAGTCACACATTACTTGTGTAAAGTAAGTTGTAATAGCATATAATGTATGTTGGGTCCAAACGTAGCACTTCTAGGTTAACCCTTTTACACGAAACGAGGATAAAAGTGTAAGTGATGTACTATGTGTGCGCGGATCCGCCCCACGGTGGCTTGGACATTGAGTGGATTTTGGGCCATATTGTTGCATTGATAATGACTAGCTCAGTCAAAAGTTGTTGTGCCTTACTATCAGTATGGTATGTATTCACTGCTTCTTGTAACCAGACTGATTGGCAAACTGAAAGTGACTGTACAACAAAGAAATGCCCCCCTCTAGATAATGCATCAACTGCTTTATGTTCTACTCCCTTTTTGTACTGAAATTTAAACTATAATCCAATTAGTTTAGTCCTGGCTTTCTTTTGTAACTCTGTGGATAATGCATGGTCTTCGAGATGGCATAAGCTCTTGTGATCAGTTTTCATAACAAAAGGCCCCCTTTGTAGGTATGATCTCCACTTATCCACTGCCATCATAATAGCCAGGAACTTTTTTTTTCATAAATGGACAATTTCTTGTTATTAACACTCAAAACTTTGCTGTAATAAGCATCTGGATGTCCTCCTTAAGATAGTACTGCACCTCCACTTTCATAAGCATCAGTTTCAATGTCAAAGGGTTTTGTGAAATCTGGCAACACAAGGACAGGGTTGTTACTCATGGCCTGTTTGAGCTTATCAAATGCCTGTTGAGCTGTTGCATTTCACTGTCTTCTGCAATAGCACAGTTAATGGCTTGGCCAATACTCCATAATCCTTCACAAAATTTCTGTAATATCCTGTTAAACCCAGAAAACCTCTTAGCTCTGTGACTGCACTAGGTACTGGCCACTGTTGCATAATCTTGGTCTTTTTGGGATCTATGCTAACTCCCTGCTCAGAGATGAAATGTCCTAAGTACTCCAAATTTTTTTGGGGTAAAGGAGCACTTACTGTTACTGAGCTTGGCAAACAGTTGATGTTGATGTAAAACCTGAAACACCCTTTCTAGATGTTCTTCATGCTCTTGCAAGGTTTTACTATATACCAAGATATCATCCATGTGTTAGCATAAATTTTCTCATGTACGGAGAGATGGAATTCATAAGACATTGAAATGTGGTTGGTGCGTTAGGCAGCCCAAATGGCATGACTTTGAACTAAAAATGAACATGGTGGTTTTTTAATGTTGTTTTGAACTCATCACTCTCAACCATCCGTATTTGATGATATCCCGATTTAAGGACTGTTAGATCGGACCTTGGCCATATGCCTAGGTCCAACCGGTTTACTCCCCAGGTCACAGGTCCAAATGGGCTGAACACAATTAAGCCCACAGACTGCCACATGCAAGCGCTATAGCAACAGCCTTATAAGTGGTATTGGGCTTTCTGCCCTGAAAAGACTAGTCCAATGAGTGAGGTCTCCCTCACACTTATAAGTTGTGCTTTTTTTTTCCCTTCCCACAACCGATATGGGACTATTTCCAACAATCTCCCCCTCGAACATCGGTTGTGTACTTCCGCAACCATAAAGTCCAATGAGATGTTAGACGCCTAGACTCTGATACCAATTGTTAGATCGGATCCTGACCGCATTCCTAGGTCCAACCGGGTTTACTCCCTGGACCACAGGTCCAAATGAGCTAAACACAACTAAGCCCATGGGCTACCGCATGCAAGCCCTATAGCAACAGCCTTATAAGTGGTATTAGGCCTCCCCCCCCACAAAAAAACTAGTCCAATGGGTGAGGTCTCCCTCACACTTATAAGTTGTGCTTTTTTTCCTTCGCACAACTGATATGAGACTATTCCCAACAAGGTCGAGCTTGGAAAAATACTTAGCTCTAGCTAACTCATCCAACAATTCATCCATCCTTCTTATTAACTAGCAACAAAGGACATGCAGAAAACATCCAAGGGTAATCATTTACTAACCATAATAAGGGTTCACTTAATTGAGGAACGGATTTTTTCTTGAGAATTTCTAACTTATTTCTCCTTTTTCTTAGCAATTATAAAACTCCTATCATCAACTTTTAGTATATAATAGTTTTTGTTTTTTAGGAATAAACTTTGGAATTCGTATGGAAATCAAATTGCTAAAAAAACTCACCAAATTTTAGTTAATTTCGATTGTACCTGACATGGAATCTGTATTTTAATTTGCTAATTTTAATATAATTATTATTTCAAATTTTAGTTACCTATGGATATTACTTTAGATGTCATATGGAAATCAAATTGCTAATTTTTTGTGTTCCAAATTTCAGCTAATTTGGATTGTACTTGACATTGACTCTTTCTTTTAATATAAGCCGTTATAACTCGGGTCTGCATCTTTATCTCTTTTTTGTGATTAACGTGGGACTTTCCTTGGAGTTGCTATTTAGTATGGGTGTACATAGTAATAAATAGATAAATAAAAGTCAATGACAAATGTTTTATACTGGTTACTAAGAGAAAGAAGAATAAAGATAGAAATTCTCATAAAAACAAGACCATAATGTATACCTCATTATTTCGGTGGACCCTATTTATGGTTGATAAACCATGACCATTAGATAAAATAGAGAATCGTATTAGGCAAGGCTACTAATTATAGAATCCAAGAGGGCCCACACTAATGGCCACATTCAAGGAAGGGGGAATTGATTATTTACCCTCCGCTTAGATGCGATTCAAGGATCTACCCTCATTTTAGATGCAATTGTTTTTATACCCCTCGCTTAGTTTGATTCTCGATAAAATACCCCATTTGCATTATTATAATAATATATGCTGTTTTTTTCCGTCTTGGCATGCGAAATGTCCATATTGCCCTTGCTTGATTCTTTTTCCTTGGTGGCCTTCGTCTCCCTCCCTCTTGTCGCCCGAGCAGCTCTCCCCTCCCTCTTCCTTGATATCCCCCCATGCCATAAGGCCACGCTGACATCGGCGACCCTGCCAAATCCGACGACCTCGTCCTCCCCTACATCTCGTGCCTGGCTTGCTCCGCACCTACGATGATGACAACCCGTCGCCCGCTCTGGAAGCCTCCACACGCACAACAAGATGCTGGCATCACTCATTGAGGGCCCTAACCTGCTCGACGGCAACGCAGGTACCGAGGACTTTGGCTAGCATGATGGGTTCGGCCAGTGGGTCCACAACCACCTGTCCCGCACCCCGTTCATGACCGGTAGCGGCAGTGGATCTTTCCGTCGCTCGAAACTTCGCCTACTACTCGGCGTCATGGGCCCACCCCTCTTGCCCGTCCCATCCTCCTGCGCTACCTTATCTAGTAGCATGCCACCACGCTACCGCCGTCGCTGGAGGAGGTGAAGCGCAGAAGGGTCAAGATGGCCGTGGAGGCCTTGGCTGCCATCTTGTCAACCGACGGGGTTGCTGAAGAGGCTAAGGAGGGCCTCATCGCCACCCTGCTGCTACTCGCACTCACCGCTGAGCTCTGCTACCTCCTTGTCCACAAGCGTCGACTTCACCACTGCTCCGCCGCAATCTCCAATAGTCCTCCTCTCCCTAGTCCACCCGGTCACCTGGATCCTTCGTCTACCTCTCGTACCATCCCGACGCGCGCTCCTCCCAGTCGCTGTCGCCCAAGGTCCTCTCCCATCCCCCCACCCCCACTCCATCTTCTTCCTCCCTAGGCGCAAATCAAGCTTAGGAAAGCGCCATGTCCGTCCAGCTGCACGCCGCCATGCTACCACCATAGACCGCCTCTCGGCATGCTCTTTCCACCCATGAGATCGTCGTGCCCATAGCATTCCATTTTTGCACTCGCCCGACACAGTTGCTGCATCCCTTACCAACGCCAAGCTCGGCCAACGCCAAACTCGTCCAAGAGCTCCCATGGTTGCCTTTGCTTGGGGAAAGGGAAACGGGAGGGACGAATAGAGAGAGAGAGAGGAGGGCATTCTGGTCCTTTCCTATGGCCAAAACTAAATAAAAAACACCGCATATAAATAAAATATTACAAACAGGGTATTTTATCAAGAAACAGACTAAGCGGGGGTAAAAGATCAATTACATCTAAAATATGGGTATAATCTCAACATGCATCTAAGCGGAGGGTATATTATCAATTCCCCATTCAAGGAAATAATGAAACGGGGATGCAAGGAAAAAAATGAGCAAAAACCACATATGAGAAAAAAAGAGAGAAATCTGAAAGACCTTTCCTATGTATAACTTTCCCATTTCTCTAAACAAAAACAAAAACACTATCTATCGTAAACAAAATCAAAACAGGAACGACCTCTATCTACATGAAATCTCTAGCATAAGGGGAAAAAACCCAGTGAGCATCCTCCTGCGCGAGGGCATAGAGTGCCCCTACCCATAACGGTGCTACGTGGTCCTGTTCTTCGCTAAACGATGCAAATTTTCATAAAAATTTTCCAAAAAGAAAAATTGTATAAAAAGCACATTCAATGCATGAAGTTGTACTATATCAGGATAATCCGACACCACGTTGCCATGCAACATGAGCTCACTTAAATAGGTGTATAATAAGAGGGAGCAAAGCACAGTCTCTACCGTGAACGTTGTGTTTGCCTTACAATTTTGGGAAGACATGCACCGACAGTGCAGAAGGTGTTGGAGTTTATATATTCTTCATAAATCCTAGAAAATCCCAAAGGCCTACTCATACGTGGTAGAAAGTGGGAAGTTTAGTATCATACTGCTAATCTAGCTAGAAGGAGACCAACTATAAAGTGGAGTTGGTCTTACCTAGTTGAAGCAAGCAAAAGAAGACTACACACGTGCGCTCGCACGCCTCGCCACACCCTCACCCTCGTGGCATATGCACGTGAATGGTGCGACGATTTTGGGTCTGGTTGTGTGCGGAGCTACAACTTCTCTTTGCACCTCATAAACCTACATAATAACATGGCATATCAATGTGCAACAAATTGAAAAGGACAAGAACGGTTCAAACCGAACATTTGAATCCCACTAATCATGCACGTCTATTACGACATGAATTAATTGTGCTTTAATGCAGTTTCCAAATTTTGTTGTGCGATTATTGCCTTGCTTCCGAGCTCATTTGTTTCTATATGAGGAGACATCCTCTCGATCCAGACACACTTGTGAGAGAAAACAATTGTCCTTCGCTCCTCTATGTTGTGTTGCTTCCGGCTTCTCCATCCCTGTGCCGGTGTGCACCGTCGCAGGGAGAGTAGTGTCTCCGAAGCCGATGTCCCTCGTGGTCTTGTATGGGTTGAGGCGAATTAGGTTTTTGTGAAGCATTCGCGCGACTGCTCACGGCTTCCCTCATCATCGACTTCTCGTCATCTTCGCATATAACTCTTCCACAACCATCGATGGAGTGAACCTCTATAAGTCACGGTGATCCACTCTGTTATGTCTAAATCTTATTTACTGGATTTTAGTTATGTGATGATGATGTTCTCTATTGTTGTTAGTAGAATTCATATGATAGGCTTTGTTTTATTTGCGCATATATATAAGGTAGGTGTATTTGATATTACAATCATGCTATTGTTCATAGTTAGAAATATGCCTAGTATATATGTTACTTTCGTACTAATCATTGTTTTAGGAATTAAAATAATCACAATAGTGTACTTATATCTAACAATCCAAAAACCTAATTTGTGATGGCTGGTTTTGCTTAGGTAATGAAAACGGAGAAATTCACTGATATGAATTTCAAGAGATGGCAGATGAGAGTCCAACTGTGGCTCTCGGCTATGAATGTATTTTGGGTCATCTTGCCTTATCCTTAGGGACCTCATACCATTTTAAAAACAGAGAGAGTCTGACACGGTTACGATGGTATTTGTCAGGTGCATTCTAAGCATACTATCTGACCAGCTTTGCGGTGTGCACATGCACATCAAGAATGCTACAGAACTGTGGGAGGCACTCGAACATAAGTTTGCTGCCTTAGATGCTAAATGTGAGTTGTATGTCATGGAGCAATACCATAACTACAAAATAGTTGATAATTGTTCTATAGTCGAGCAGGCTCATGAATTACAGCTTACAGTGAGAAAACTTACGCATCTTGGTTGTCAGTTGCCTGACAAATTGTGGCTGTGGATATTATTGCCAAAATGCCTTCATCTTAGATAAATTTCGCCACATCTCTGAAACACAAGAGGCAAAACATTTCTGTTGAGGATCTGATTGCTAGTCTTGATATTGAAGAGAAAGCTCAGGCAAAGGATGGTACACCAAAGATACAAGAGGGACAGTCTAGTGCTAATGTTATGCAACACGCTGGCATTGGAAAATACAAAGGGAAGGCTAAGGTTGTTTCGACCACCAACTTCAAAAGGACCAACAACATTAAGAAGAAAGTGAACATGAAGGATGTTATCTGCTTTGTTTGTGGCAAGAGTAGCCATTGGGCCAAGAAATGCTGCAAACGTATGGGCAAGAAGAATGAGCCAAGGCAGAAGAATTCTACAAATGTGACTATTGGCAATGTCGGGGCATTTGAGTATGGTAATTTACCTACTGTCTTTTCAGCATGTCAATCTACTAATTGGTGGGTTGACACAGGGGCCAATATTCACGTGTGTGCTGATGCGTCTTTGTTTTCTTCTTACCAAGTCGCTCGGGGTTCCTCCGTCCTAATGGGGAATAGGTCGCATGCTTATGTTCTTGGTGTTGGCTCGGTAGATCTGAAGTTACTTCAAGAAAGATCATGTGACTGAAGAACGTGCAGCGTGCCCCTACAATAAATAAGAACCTCGTGAGTGGCTCCCTTCTATGTCGAGATGGGTTCATGTTGGTTTTTGGGTCTAATAAAGTAGTCGTGTCCAAATGTGGACTCTTTATTGGAAAAGACTATGAGTGCGAAGGCTTGTTCCGCTTTTCCCTTTCTGATTTTTCCAATAAAGTTATGAATCATATTTATGACTCGAATGGTGATGAGGCAAATGTGTGGCACTCACATTTATATCATATAAATTTTGGTTGTATACCTCGGCTTTCTAGTTTAAATTTAATTTCAAACTTTTTCATGGTCAAAGGTTCCAAATGCCAAATTTGTGTACAAGCAAAGCAACATCGAAAGCCTCATAAGGCTGTGGAGGAAAGGAATTCAGCATAATTGAACTCATACATTCAAACTTATGTGAAATGAATGGTATAATGACAAAAGGAGGGAAATAATATTTCATGACTTTAATTGATGATGACACTAGATACTGCTATGTGTATTTACTAAAAACTAAAGATGAGGCATTAGACTACTTTAAAACCTATAAGACTAAAGTTCAGAATCAACTAGACATAAATATTAAAAGAGTTAGGTCTGATCGTGGTGGAGAGTATTTTTCCAATGAATTCAATCAGTTTTGTGCGAAACATGAAATTATCCATGAAAGGACACCTCCTTATTCACCCTAATCCAATGGCATTTCCGAAAGAAAGAACCGCATCTTGACTGATGAAGGATCTAGACCTGCCATTATGAATTAATGGAGTATTTTGGTGATTAATGACAAATGCACTTGTGGGACTAACACTTTTATTGTTATATGATGTTTAGTCTCAGCTTGGATATAAAAGTAAAAATCCAAACAGGTATGTATTCATTAATGACAAATCTATTTGTGAGACTAACAATTCTATTGATTATCTATTGTTTAGTCTCAGTTGGATTTAAGGATCAAAGAGGTATGCATTCAACTTCATATTATGATATCTTGTTGCTTTCTTCGGATCCAAAATATAGGTTAAACTCCACCAAAAAGGTTAACTTGGATATGTGCATATGTTTCCACTACACATTTGTGTATGCACACATTTAGGGGGAGTTGGTCTCATTAGTATTGATCCATATTCTCTTTCCACATATATTAAGGATCTTTACTTTGAAACATATCCTTGAATATATGCTCTTGTGTAGTTAATATATTCATATGAGGATATACAACTTGTGTAGTTTGTATACACTCATATTTAGTATATACAACTTGTGTAGTTCGTATATACTCTTAGTATATATAACTTGTGTAGTTGATATATACTCATGTTTATCTCTATTCAATTATTTGCTATTGAAGTAATTATCATCAATTATCAAAGAGAGAAAGATTATGGTATCTTGTCCCAACCATTATGAGTTAATGGTATGCTGTGGTAATTAATGATAATCATATTGTGGAACTAACATTTTTCTTGAGTTGGATGAATAGGTTAGGTTCCATGTGGTTGAGGACTACGGATGACATCATGGGTTGATTATCATCATATAAAGATTCGGGATGAAGGAAATCATCATATGTTGATGAGGTTCAAGACAAGATCCCGAAGTAATCAAGATCATCATGTGTTGATGATATTAAAGATGAAGAGCTTGGAGTAGAGGATGTATTATGTATTGATGCACATCAAGCTCAGGAAAAGGAGATGATCATGAGTTGATCATCAAGTCAATGAAAGATGTCATCATATGTTGATGGGTATCAAGTCAAGATCTCGAAGCAAAGGAAATCATCATGTTGATTGTCAAGTCAAGAACCCGGACTTGAAGTGAGGATGTGCATCATCAAGCTTCAAGTGTATGCTCAAGGCAAAGGTATGACTAGCTAGGGCTAAGGATGTGTTCCTAGTTTTTACCGGTCTCGGTGTTTGGTTGGGAAACCGGATTACTAGTATAGGTTGTCGTACTATTAAGAGGGGTCTTTGACTAGTAGCTTGAGTTTGTCATGTGTTGATAGCTCATTGTGTTTGCTCTAGCTCATCTCAACATGTTGCCTATATTTGCGAATGTGTTTTGCAAATGATCGAGGCTCATGGTTAATCCCTGTAGCATGTGACTTTAGTTTGCAAATATGTTTTGCAAATGGTCTAAATCCATGCACCTTATTCTTATGGCATGATGCTATTTGTTTGCAAATGTGTTTTGCAAATAAGTGAGGTTCATGTTTGTTCCTTGCAAGCATGGAGCTTTAGTTTGCAAATGTGTTTTGCAAATGTCTTAAGTCCATGTACCTTTTAGTTGTGGCTTTGACTCTAAAAGTTGGCAAATGTGTTTTGCAACTTGTTGAGAATCTTGCCTTCATGCCCTGTGTGCATCTGGCATCAATTGGCAAACGTGTTTTGCAATTGAGTTGTTCTGTTGAAAGCCAGTTTGTGCTTGTCTCAGGTCTGTCGGTAGTACTAGCATGTGTTGCGCGGAACTACCGCTGTGCGGTATGACCGGTGGTTCCTTGGCGAAACTACCGCACCTGTTGAGCATGAGTAGCTCTGAAGTGGTGTGGTAGTACCAACGTTGATTTGGCGGAACAACCAGAGTTCGTTCAGGACTTGTTTGATTCTTTGGTTCGATCGGACTTTGTGTCTGGTCTCTCTTGTGCTTACGGTAATACTGGTGCCTTTGTGGTGGTACGTGTTTTCCAGAGAAGCATTTGTTGCTCTCTTGGAAGCACGGTAGTACCGGCACTTTGTGCGCGGTATGATCGGACTCTCGGAACTATCGTTCATATACTAGCGGTACGTATATTCCAGAATGTGTGCTTTTTGGTCCTTAGCTGTGATTTTGAGCATGTGTTGCTCTCTCGGTATTGCGGTAGTACCGCAGTGTGTTGTGCGGAACTACCGATTATCGGAACTACCACGTATTAGTTGGCGGTAGTACCGCACCTCTCTTCAACGGCTAGTTTTATAACCGTTACTGTGCTGATCCTTGCTTCCAACGGCCAATCTGTGTGTATGGACTATATATACCCACCTTGACCGTATAAGGGAAGCGAGCTAGTGCCATTATCCATTTTCTAGAGCCAAGAGCAAGCCTTCTCTAGCATTTGTGCATATGTTGCACTTACTGTGGCTAGAGAGTAAACCCTAAGTGCATGTGTTGCCTTAGGTAGTGGATTGTGTATCCACTTGAGTTTAGACACTTGATTGGTTCAAGTGGAAGTTGTAGACTTCTTACTCTTGGTGTTTGCCGACACCTAGACAGCGTGGTGGCGACGTGGTCTGGTGATCTTCTCAAGTGAAGCTTGTGAGAAGGCCCGGTGTTTGTGAGTGGCTTGGTGCTCGCCATCTCCGGATTGGAGTAAGAGCAACCCTAGTGGAGCGAGGTATTGGTTACCTCTGAGGAAGGCTTAATTTGTGGAGCCGGTCCAATTGATTTGGACTTTCCTCAACGTGGATTAGGGGAGTCCGGCAAGTCTCCGATCACCACGGTAAAACATCACCGTGTCTTTTGTAGTTTGTATTCTATTGCTTTACATTGTGCAATTTATATTTCTTGTATTAAATTGCTTATTCGTTGTGTATGAATGCTTGCCATGCTTTGTGCTATTAAGTTTGCAAGAATTACAATAGCTTACAAGTCTTTGATTCAATTGCTATATTTATCTTTAGACTTGTATTGTTGGTGCACTTAGTTGAACCTAGTTGTTTTAGGCTTTATTTGTGCGAAACAGTATTATTATAAGCTTCCGTATTAGAGATCGGTTTTGGCGCTTATAAGTTTTTAAAACGCCTATTCACCCCCCTCTAGTCGACCTCCTCGATCTTACAAGTGGTATCAGAGCTTGGTCTCTCATTAATTAGACTTAACCGTCTAGAGAGTAAAGGATGGCGACTAGAGATTTAGTGCACCTTGGTGAGACACCTTAATTTAATGGCATAAACTATGCTCATTGAAAAATCCGCATGTCATGTTATTTTAAGGTCATGGACCAAAATATATGGCAGATTGTAGATGTAGGCTTTTCTCCTCTTTTGGATCATCTTGCTCTAATAATTGAGGAAGGGAAATGCTTACATCTCGACGCTCAAGCAATTAACGTTTTATTTAGTGCTTTGAGCGTAGATGTGTTCAATGAAGTATGCGATCTCAAGAATGCTCATGAGATGTGGACACAATTACAATGCCATTATGAAATGTCCACTTCCACAGGTGATGATTGCATACAAGAGTGGATGTCGGGAGAAGAATGCTCAACTTCTAGCTCCGACGATGATGATTCCTCAACTCCATCAACATCGCCTCATTGCTTCATTGCAAAAGGTAAAAAGGAGGTAAATAACTATGAGCCTACATATGATGAGTTGATGGACATGCTTGAAGAATTAAATGAATATTTAGGAAAGGAGAAATCAAAATTCAAAAAGGAATATGATTTGCTTCAAAATAATTATGATGTTGTAACACCCTGGCTATTCGGAAGCCAAGATGTCACCTAAAACATCTAACATACATCCATATTGCGGAAGAATTCGAATAAAATCAACTAATGATAGTATCGAAACAACCAAGACATGATGAAGGTATCCTTCCTTCACCATCTAATCTATTAATTTCAGTTCATTGATAATGAAAGTTCATATGCAGTAATAAATCAACCTCAATGTGGAGAAGGTATCCTTCCTTCACCAATTATAATTTAATTATTACAGTTCATTATTAACGAATGTAAGATAGAACTAAATTTAATCTTGAACATGAATAGGATGATGTGAACGAGTAGTGCGTGTCTACTCCCTCCCAAGTGAGCCAACATCAGGGGTTACCTAAAATAAACAAACAACGCAAGAGTGAGTCCATGACTCAGCAAGTACATATATCAATAAGATAATCATTCAATATGAATAAGACAAACTCATCATCAGGTTCGATCACATCACCACTGACTACATATGAAGACATGATATGAATGCTCAAAATCAAAGGAATGGACTGCACACATGCATATACGGTATAGCGGTGAAACACCCGTCGGTGTTCACTCAAGCCCGCATCTTAACAAAAATGCGGGATCCACTTCCGTATGAAGAACGTTTCATACGGGTGTCCAACATTGCCCATCTTGGAGTTAATGGGTCTTACATGCCCATTCGGAATTAATGGGTCTTTCAAATCCACTCCGTGGACGGACATGACAATGTCCAACACTGCCCACACTGGAATGGTGGGACTTGCAATCCACTTTCGTGGATGAAACATGCATAATGAATGCATAGAATGAAATACGAATATTGAAAGACATGATAACAAAACATGGATTCAACACATATGAAAGAACATAGACAATCCATCTTCTCTCGTATCATACAAAATCACAGCATGACCATATAAACATTCATCAATCACAATCATTAAGGGTGGCAATGTACTTGCCTTCCGCGATGCGACGCGTTAGTCGGCAAAGGTGATACTCCTAAACCCGAGGCTTCACCTCCTAAACAAGTAAAATAATTTCAATAAGGACATAATATACCCAACACTACTAATCGGCGTTCTACCCGCTTTCACGATGACTCAAGTCATTCTTACAAAGCCTAAACTGAAAACAACGATTTCTGCCATAAACTGTATCTGGACAGCAGCACGGAAATTAACATAACTCAATGTATGGAAGTCGAAAAATGGTAAACCCAATTGCTGTAGCTTCTTAACTGACTAATCTACAATACTCTAGTTGACGTGATAAACCAATTTGGCCAATTTAATGGGTTAATAAATGTTGAACTTTCAGTACAGAAACTGTCAACAGAATGAACAGCAGAATTAAAAAGATCATAACTTTCATTAGGTAACTCCAAATTGAACGTTCTTTACCAATCTGAAAAGGTCATCGAATCCTCTACAATAACCTAGTTGGGTGAACTTTCAGTTTCGACCAATTTCCTTTCAAAATTTAGGAAATAACCAGACAGTTTATTCTCGTCAGATTTCTGGCAGCAGGTACTAAAACATCCATAACTTTTGACTCAGACCTCGGAATCAAGTAAACTTGGTGGCCACTGAAACTTAAGAACGAGGCCTACATATCTCTAGGAGACCAAACCTTCAGATTCTGCCTAAAAATAACCGAAACAACCCTCCAACATACTGGACAGAACTGAACGAAACGCGGACAGACTGGAATTTAACAAAACTACTCGCCACTTAACGAAAGACTTCTAGAAATCCCAAGAACACATCGTTACCCTTGACGACGTGGGAGATGACGCTGAGTGAGCCTCGAAGAAGAAGTTGGTGGTGATTTCCTCTTCTTGTTCCACAGCCCACGATCGTCGCCCCGATCCTCGCAAGACCGCAACGGAAGGAGACCAACACCGCAGCGGGAAGAAGTCTTGAGGGCAGCACCATGGAGGAAAGACCAGGAGGGAGGAGGCAAGGCGCACAGGAGGGGAGGCCAAAGGGCGGCCAAAGGGGAGAGGAGAGGGAGAAGTGGGGGAAAATTAGGGTTTCCCACCCTTTAAGTTGGCTGGCCACTAGATGGGCCTATGGGCCTTTAGCCCAGGCCCAGGTTGTCCAAAAAACACAGAAAACCCCTTCTAATCTCCTGATTAAACGTTTTTCCAAAAGAAACCTTCTACCGATTAATTATTCTCTCCCGAAAATTAATTCTAGCACTATCGGAGAATTACACTAATTCTCTCTCAATTTGTATTGCACTCTCAAATGAAACTCGGGATATTACAGATGTTCTAAAAGATGAACATGATATTCTTCTCCTAAGTGAGCTTAAAAAATCTAAAGTGGATATAGGAATATCGTGTGATTTATTAGATGATTTGCCATGCATTGCTCCTAGCCCTTGCATGTCATCTAAAGTTAATATATCCACTTCATGTGATGATTTAATTGATATACCTTGTTGCTCAAAAATGGATGCACCTATTTTCTCTATGCTTGTTGAGACTAATCTTGTAGAGGAAAACAAAAAGCTCAAGGCCCAAGTCACAAAATTGAAGAATGACTTGGAAAGAAACTATAAAGGGAAGGTCACTCTCGATGATATATTAAGCAAGCAAAGAAGCTTGCAAGACAAGAGTAGAATTGGCTTCACACCCAAGAAGAATGAAAATAGCAAGACAGGACACAACGCAAGACACACAATGAAAAATATCAAATCTCTTGGTTGTCATGAAAATGGTCATATTGCCTCTGTATGCCCTAACAAGAATAATGACAAGGGAGGACTTGGTCTCACCGCCAAGAAGAAGATGAAGAACATCCCGAAGCAAAATGGAAGACAATCCAAAAATGTCAAGTGCTTTGGATACAACAAGAATGGACATATTGCCTCGGTGTGTCCAAACAAGCTCAATGACAAGCAATTGTCATTAAAGAAGAGACAAGCCAGCAAGGAGCAAGACAAGAAGACAAAGGATGGAAGAAAACATCCAACTTGCTACAATTGCCGAGAAAAGGGACACTTTAGTAAGAATTGTCCCAAAGGTATCACTCCTAAGCCCATCATCTATAATGATTATTATATGCTTAGGAAGGATAAGAATGGCAATGTGTTTGCTAGGATTGTTAGTTCACCAAAGCTTATTTCTAGGGCCATTTGGGTGCCCAAATCTCTTGTAACTAACATTCATGGACCCAACCAAGTATTGGATACCAAAATGGACTTAAATGTTTAATAGGTACTTGGAGAGGCATTAAAGGTTTGGCTCACACATGAAGAGGTGGATTCCACCATATGCAAAAATGGAGCCAAGCTTAAGGATGATCATGTCATATCATAAGCCAATGTCATTTCGGTAACAAGTACTTACATTAAAGTATCTAGCCCTTTATGCCTTGTGTAGGTTGCATTCATGAAAATCTTATAAAAAGGGTGTTCTTGCTCTTGTGCTAAATATTCATTATTGAAATCTTGAGCAAGATGGTAGTGGCACATTAAAGGGGATTGCTAAATCATTTACATGTATATCACATCCCTAAGTGTGCCCAAATTGACTAAGTGCTAGTATTGATTTTCAAAATTGAACCTTTTAGCCAAAAGTCAAAAAAATTCATAACTATGAGTAATTCTTTGAAAAAGTAGTTGCAAAATGTATACAAAGGCATTTAAAAGGTTTTGCAAAGGCTTTGTTTCAAGAAAATCCAATTCAAATAAAAATAAGTTTCAAGTCAAACTTCAAAATTATAGTATCTTGTTTCTGACCTAAAACTAGATTTTTGTGTAAAATCTATTCTAAAAGGAATTTGACATTTGTCCCAAAAAGGAAAAACCTAGAGTTGGCCATTCTAAACCTTTTTTATATTTAAAATGATTTCCAAAAGACCAACTCATCAAAAGTTATTTGATTTCGAAACTCATCTGAAATACTAGTTTGACCATAAAGGTCACTTTTCAGCACTTAAGTGAGTCTTGCCATATGTGCCTAATTTTTTTTTCCATGAATAGGTCCATAATGGTATTTATAACTCATATATAAAATTGGATCTTTAAAATCTTCATTTGCACATTTGAATATTCTGAAAAACGCTCTGAAAATAAGGGTTTCACTTTAACAATCAAAAAGACTAATTTGTTTTAATTATATTCTTTGGAGTTTCCTTTTATCTATCTCATGCATAATGATCCTTAAATTTATTTGTTGAGTGGTTATTATAAAAGGATCATTTGCACTCTAAATCAACTTCTAATCCGTCAGGCAAAAAGGGTAATACCGTGTTCTTAACGCTGGTACTACCGCTGCCCGGTAATACCGCACGTCTAATGGCGGTACTACCATTTCTGGTTGGTGGTCCCAAATTCAGTAGACCGAAGTTTTCTCTGTTCTCTCTCTCTCTCTCTCTCTCCTAAAAGGCCACCGACTGTCCTTATCCTCCTACCTCTACGCCCCACTCAAAACCCTAAACTCAAATCCTTCGATTGAGTAAAGTCTTCTTGGATTTCTTGAAAGAGATTGTCTCCAGCTCTCTCTTCTCATCACATCCCTGAGGTACATGCTTTGATTCTCTTCGCTCTTATCTAGTTTTGGCATCTATCTCTCTTTAGGGTTTGATTCGAAATGAGGATGAAATGACCGACTTCCTTTGGGAAATTTGATAATAATTAGTGTTTGATGACATTTCGTGTCATTTCTTTGGATTATTTCATATCAAACACTAGTTAGAATCAAAATCGAAAGAATGTCCCAAGGATTCTGGAACGACAGTTCCATCGCCTCAAGAGAAGTTGATTAAATCATACTCTTTTGCTTTAAATCCTACTCTAATTGTATGTTCCTCTCTTAGCTACTATGTCTAAAAACCCTAGACTATCTTCCTCCAGAGGGAAAGAAAAGATCGTGTACAAATCAGACGAAGACTTTGAAGAAGAATCTTCTGACAGCGATACCAGTGATGAGCTATATGCACCTAGCAAAACTCCTTTCTTTGTGGTAGATACAAGCAAAATTGGAACCAAAAGGTACACATATATGAGGAACAAAGACCAATTCTTGCTGCCCAAGAGTGCAGTCAATCCCCACTTTCATACAAAGCTTCAAGAAAATGTGTTCTATTATGTTTACAACCAGAAGAAGTTTGCAAATCATCAGTATGTGTCTTGGAATGAATCTTTTCAATGGACTATTCTATGCTTTTCATGAAGTAAACTTAGATAGCTTGGTAACTCTGAAATGTGACTATAAATCTTTCACTATCAAGCAATTCTATACTATTGTTCATATTTTCCCAGAAGATGACACTCTCACATGGATGACAACTTCTTTCAAGTTAAATGCTTCAAAAGCATATTTTCAAAGGTCATGGGGCATTCCCACTCCTCACAATGGTAACCTTCAGATACATCTTGAGGATCCTCTGAGTCTGGATGAGATCAAAAAGCTATATGATGTATCTTAGTAGTTTGAGCTTGGCACAGATATTGGACTCTCACTAGCACCAAGTCTGATCAACAAAATTCTGAGAAAAACTTTCTTTCCCAGAGGTGGAAACAACAGTGAAGTTCATCCCAAGGCATGGAATATCATACATCATATCTTAAATGGAATCAAGTTTGACATTGCTGATTTCATCATCACTGAAATTGCTCTCTCAAAGAGTGATACAGAGGAAATCTTCTATGCTCCCTATATCATGAAGCTAATCAAAGACAAATTGGGAATCTTTTTGGAAAATGACATGATTCACACTGAGTACATTCCAAGCCATAATGATTAAAGAAGCTTGTGAAGAGGGAAGAAGGATAAGAAAGGAAGTTAAAAGAACAGTTTATATTAGGTCTATAGACCTTGTGTGTAAGAACAAGCTTAAATGCCACCTTATGTTATGTCTTATGTAAGCTTATTGAACCTTGAAATGCTTATGCCTATGTCCTATCAGTGTCTGAAGAGGTTGAAATGCCTGTGTTGGATAATCCATTTTAAACATTGGTTGGTAGAATATTGTTGCTGAAATTACTTAAGTTTTACATTGCTATTTTATCTACATGGTTTGTGCTTATTGAAAATCATTTAAACTAGCGTGTTTTTGATCATTCATTGCAAAAATGCTTCTTCTACTCACCTACAAACCCATCTTTGTTGTCTCAGAAAAATAACAGAACTACCGACGTTTTTCACCCAGTACTACCTCTATAAGGTACTACCGGCCTTTGGCAAACGGTCCTTCCAAATCTCGGTACTACCTGCGTTTGAACTATGGTTCTACCGTTTATCCTGACAAGAACAACCAATTCAAATCAATGTAATTCCAGACCTTCTGGGGATGTTCCTTTTTGTCAAATCTGATTCTTGATACACTCTCAAGCTACCATAAAAAGTACTCTCTTGACTCCCTATCCCATTTGATCACCTTATCCTTGAGTCAAAAAATTGGTATTCTCTCTAAGTGGTAGCTCCTTTTTTATCAGTTTGACCTTGGCATAAGAAACATCCTTGTTTTACAAGCGGTATTCCTTCAAAGTAATATCTAATTTCATTCTTTGCCGATCTCAGCTCTCTTGACCAAGCTCATGACTTTGCAGTCTCTTTTTGGCTTAAATTTGTTTTTTTTTTTGGATTTTTGGTGATTAATGCCAAAAGGGGGAGAATTTGTATGAGCTACATTTGGATGTTCTTATATGATTAATTTATTTGATACTCTCATGTGATGTAAAAAAGGGGGAATATTTCATGTATAGTATAAAAGGGGGAGAATTCTTGCTTAGTGCAAAAAGGGGAGAATTCTCTAAGATTTATGCATACATAAAGTCAAATAAGCTTTCTTTCTTATCATATGTTGACTTATATCCAAATGTTGCTATCAATAATGGATTGTCATAAATTACCAAAAAGGGGGAGATTGAAGGATCTAGACCTGCCATTATGAATTAATAGAGCATTTTAGTGATTAATGACAAATGCACTTGTGAGACTAACACTCTTATTGTTATATCATGTTTAGTCTCAGCTTGTATATAAAAGTAGAAATCCAAACAAGTATGTATTCATTAATGACAAATCTATTTGTGAGACTAACAATTCTATTAATTATCTATTGTTTAGTCTCAGTTGGATTTAAAGATTAAAGAGGTATGCATTCAACTTCATATTATTATATCTTGTTGCTTTTCTCGGATCCAAAATATAGGTTAAACTCCACCAAAAAGGTTAACTTGGATATGTGCATATGTTTCCATTATACATTTGTGTATGCACACATTTAGGGGGAGTTCATTCTATATTTTGTGGTTTCATTAGTATTGATACATATTCTCTTTTCACATATATTAAAGGTCTTTACTTTGAAACATATCCTTGAATATATGCTCTTGTGTAGTTAATATATTCATATGAGGGGAGAGCCAAGAGCAAGCCTTCTCTAGCATTTGTGCATGTGTTGCACTTAGTGTGGCTAGAGAGCAAACACTAAGTGCATTTGTTGCCTTAGATAGTGGATTGTGTATCCACTTGAGTTTAGACACTTGATTGGTTCAAGTGGAAGTTGTAGACTTGTTACTCTTGGTGTTTGCCGACACCTAAATGATGTGGTGGCGTCGTGGTCTGGTGATCTTCTCAAGTGAAACTTGTGAGAAGGCCCGGTGTTTGTGAGTGGCTTGGTGCTCGCCATCTCCGGAGTGGAGTAAGAGCAACCCTAGTGGAGCGAGGTATTGGTTACCTCTGAGGAAGGCTTAATTTGTGGAGCCGGTCCAATTGGTTTGGACTTCCCTCAACGTGGATTAGGGGAGACCGGCAAGTCTCCGATCACCACGGTAAAACATCACCGTGTCTTTTGTAGTTTGTATTCTATTGCTTTACATTGTGCAATTTATATTTCTTGTATTAAATTGCTTATTCATTGTGTATGAATGCTTGCCATGCTTTGTGCTATTAAGTTTGCAAGAATTACAATAGCTTACAAGTCTTTGATTCAATTGCTATCTTTATCTTTAGACTTGTATTGTTGGTGCACTTAGTTGAACCTTGTTGTTTTAGGCTTTATTTGTGCGAAACATATTATTATAAGCTTCCACATTAGAGATCGGTTTTGGCGCTTATAAGTTTTTAAAACGCCTATTCACCCCCTTTAGTCGACCCCCTCGATCTTACAAGTGGTATCAGAGCTTGGTCTCTCATTAATTAGACTTAACCGTCTAGAGAGTAAAGGATGGCGACTAGAGATTTAGTGCACCTTGGTGAGACACCTTTATTTAATGGCATAAACTATGCTCATTGGAAAATCCGCATATCATGTTATTTTAAGGCCACGGGCCAAAATATATGGCGGATTGTAGATGTAGGCTTTTCTCCTCTTTTGGATCATCTTGCTCTAATAATTGAGGAAGGGAAATGCTTACATCTCGACGCTCAAGCAATTAACGTTTTATTTAGTGCTTTGAGCGTAGATGTGTTCAATGAAGTATGCGATCTCAAGAATGCTCATGAGATGTGGACACAATTACAATGCCATTATGAAATGTCCACTTCCACAGGTGATGATTGCATACAAGAGTGGATGTCGGGAGAAGAATGCTCAACTTCTAGCTCCGACGATGATGATTCCTCAACTCCATCAACATCGCCTCATTGCTTCATTGCAAAAGGTAAAAAGGAGGTAAATAACTATGAGCCTACATATGATGAGTTGATGGACATGCTTGAAGAATTAAATGAATATTTAGGAAAGGAGAAATCAAAATTCAAAAAGGAATATGATTTGCTTCAAAATAATTATGATGTTCTAAAAGATGAACATGATATTCTTCTCCTAAATGAGCTTAAAAAACCGTATTATTATAAGCTTCCGCATTAGAGATCGGTTTTAGCGTTTAGAAGTTTTTAAAATGCCTATTAACCCCTCCTCTGGTCGACCTCCTCGATCTTACAACTGACTTGGTGAATGCCATGTTAGATACTGCGGGTATATCTAAGGCATGGTGGGGGAGGCTGTGTTGACTGCATGTCATGTCCTGAATAGAGTCCTCACTAAAAATAGTGATGTAACTCCGTACGAAGATTGGAAAGGGAGAAAACCATCACTCTCGTATTTGCGCACTTGGGGGGTGTTTGGAGAAAGTCAATGTTCCAATAACTAAAAAAGCATATGCATCTCCTGATGCATGGTACTAGAAGGATGCGGTTTGTAGTGAAATGAACTCTATTATCACTAATAGAACTTAGGAAGTCACTGATCGTCCATTTGGTTGTAAGCCAGTTGGATGCAAATGGGTGTTCAAGAAGAAGCTTAGGCATGATGGCACTATAGAAAAGTACAAGGTTCAGCTTGTGGCAAATGGTTACACACAAAAAGAAGGTGAATATTTCTTTGATACTTACTCACATATTGCCAGATTAACCACTATTCAAGTGCCACTATCTTTATCTGTCTCACACGGTCATATTGTCCATCAAATGGATGTAAAGACAACTTTCCTCAATGGAGAGTTGGATGAGAAAATTTATATGAAACAACCTGATAGATTTGTAGTACCCGAACAAGTGAACAAGATCTACAAGTTATATATTGAAATCTTTATACGGTCTCAAACAAGCACCTAAGCAATGGCATGAGAAGTTCAATAAAACGATGACATCTGCGAGGTTTGCGGTAAGTGAAGCTGATAAATATGTGTACTACGCTATGGTGGGGGTAAAGGAGTAATTCTATGTTTGTATGTTGATGACATACTTATTTTTGGAACAAACATTGATGTGATCAATGAAGTTAAGTCATTTTTATCCCAAAGTTTTGACATGAAGGATTTGGGACAGGGTGATGTTATTTTAAACATTAAATTGATCAAGAGTAAGAATGGGATTATCCTCTTACATTTTCATTATGTGGAAAAGGTCTTGAGCCGTTTTGACTACACAAAAAGTAAGCCTTCCCTAACACCTTATGATTATAGTCTAATAATTCGAAAGAACCGATGACCAGGAAAGGATCAACTGATGTACTCTCAGATTATTAGTTCACTCATGTACTTGGCTAGTTCTACCCGTCTTGACATATCTTTTTGCTGTAAGCAAATTGAGCCAGTTTACCACTAATCCAGAAGATGATCATTGGTGCGCACTTGAGAGGGTTATGCACTATTTCAAAAAGTACAATGAGTTGTGTAATTCACTACACTAGATATCCTGGTGTACTTAAGGGATATAGTGATTCCAATTGGATTTCTGATGCTGATAAGATAAGGCTATGAGTGGATATGTATTCACTCTTGACAGTACTATCGTCTCATGGAGGTCTTGCAAACAGACAATACTGACGAGGTCAATCATGGAAGCAGAACTCATAGTGTTAGACACAGCCACTATTGAGGCAGAATGGTTAAGAGAACTCTTGATGGATTTACCAGTAGTTGAAAAATCAATTCCAGCTATCCTTATGTACTGTGATAACCAAACGGTTATCATAAAGGTGACAGGTGCAAAGGATAATATGAAATCATCAAGACATGTGAAAAGACTGTTTAAGTCTATCAGAAAATTGACAAACTCTGGAGTAATAGCTGTGGATTATATCCAAACGGCTAAAAATATAGCAGATCCCTTTACAAATGGACTATCACGAAATGTGATTGAAAGTGCATCGAATGAGATAGGATTGAGACCCACGTGAGTTACACACAGTGGTAACCCAAACCTGTGTGATCAGAGATCCCATGAAATAAGCATTGGGAAAAACAATCTGTTTGTATAACAGAAGAGTACATCTTTACTTTATATCCCACTCTGTTGGAGATGCAGTACTCTAATTACTGTTAGGTGGGATGACTTTGTCTTGATGTGTTCTGAGGCTTAACAGCAAAATACCATCCTACAGGGTATTCTTGTAAGAACACACCTATATGAGCCCGATTGTTTGTCAAAGTCCATGAGATGTGGGTGATCTCTAAGAAACTCATGAAGAGACACAGGAGTATGACCTATATGCTACACCCAAGGAGTAGCCTATTGGCAGCCATGTATCAGTAAAGGTTTTAGGTGAAACTTGTCCGTGCAAAACTGTCAATTCAAGGCTTAGTCCATTGTGTAGTTGTGGGCAAGCGTAGCTTGAGGTTCTAGGTGTATGTTCAACCTTAACTAGTCTCTACCGAAAAACTGGTATATCAAACAACACTTTTGAATTGTGGACAAAATTGTGGTGCTTTTGGGATCTGGTGGGGGATTGTTAGAGTTTATAGGCTTGGCCCAAATAATATTCTTCATAAATCATGGAAAATCACAAAGTCCAACTCATGTATGGTGGAAGGTGGAAAGTTTAGTACTATATTAATAGTCTAGGTAGGAGGAGACCAACTTATAAGGTAGAGTTCATCTTATCTAGTTGAAGCAAGCAAAAGAAGACTACACACGCGCTCACTCGCTTGCCTCGTCATGCCATGCCATCGCCATCGCCCTCATAAACGGGCGAACAATGCTGCGATGATTTCGGGTCCGGTTGTGTGCAGAGTGGCAGCTTCTTTTGGCACATCATAAACTTGCATGATGACATGGCATATCAATGTGCAACAAATTGGAAAGGAGAAGAACGGTTCAAACCGAACGTTGGAATCCCACTAATCTTGCATGCTGTTACAGCATGTGTTAATTGTGCTTTAATGCATATTCCAATTTTTGTTGTGCGATTATTGCCTTCCTTCCGAGCTCATTTGTTTCTATATGAGGAGACGTCCTCTCGATCCAGACGCACTTGTGAGAGAAAACCATTGCCTTCGCTCCTCTGTGCCATGTTACTTCTAGCTTCTCTATCCCTGTGCTGGTGTGCACCGTTGCAGGGAGAGCAGTGTCTCCGAAGCCAGCGTCCCTCATGATCTTGTACGGGTTGGGGGAATCAGGTTTTTGGGAAGCGTTCGCGCGATTTATCACGGCTTCCCTTATCATCGGCTTCTCATCGTCTTCACATCTGACTCTACCGCAACCATCGTCGGAGCGGTCCTCTGTATGTTGCGATGATCCGCTTTGTCATGGCTAAATCTTATTTAGTGGATTTTAGTCATGTGATGATGATGTTCTCTATTGTTGGTAGTAGAATTCATGTGGTAGGTTTTGTTTTATTTGTGCATATATATATGAGTAAGTGTATTTGATATTACAATCATGTTATTGTTTGTAGTTGAAAATATGCCTAGTATATATGTTGCTTTCATACTAATCATTGTTTTAGGAATTAAAATAATCACAATGGTGCATTTATATCTAACAGAAGGAAGCGGTGGCGTGCCAAGGAGGTTGGTGGCGCTGCAGGGAGGGAGGACAAACAATGGAGACTCGAAGACCTGGTGGTTTCATTTTCTTTTTATTGTACTCCCTCCCAGGGGTGTCAACTGATCGAATGTGAATCAAATAGTAGTATTTTTGTATTCGTATTTCTATTTGCTAAAGAAATACAAATTCGAATATTGTCGAATATGAATACAAATCGAATGTTGTAACGAATACAAATACGAATCGAATACCCACTCAATTCGGTTGAATTCGGATATCCTCATAACTTATGTAATTGCAAAATATTTATGATACTTTGACCTCGTACATAGCATATTTAATCATTCTAGTTTATCTATTTCATCTAAAAACATGAATTCACATTAAACTAAAAATACTCATCCAACTAATTAGCCATACTACAATAAAATATGTATATTGTTTTATCGAATTCTACGAATACGAATAAAATAACATTTCGGATGACAAAAGTCCATGTCATATTCGTATCCATATTTTTTATGCAAATGCGAATAGGAGACAAATTATTGATCGGATGGAAAAATCTAAACAATACTTGTATCATATCAAATACGGTAGAAGAATAAAGCGGATAATTCGTATCCGATTGACACCTCTAGTCCCTCCAGTCACAAAAGAAAGACATTTTTTACTTTTAAAAGTTAAAAAGATGCTACCTCGACAACTAAATTTTATCATAATCTCTCGCAAAAAAATCACATTTTTTTTAAAAAAAATATAAAAGCGTAATGGTATGAAAGTAATTTTTTCATGAAGATTTTACTTTTATAATTTTCATATATGTAGACTACATATTTTAGATAATATCTTTTGTCAAAATTAGCATGATTTGATTGCACGCATTCTAGGGCTACTTCTTTTTGTGACGGGAGGGGGTATTTCTTTTAATCCTTTTTATTGTAGTTGGTACCAAGGTTAGTGAGTAGTTGGTACCAAAAAGACAAATATGATTAACCAAAGTGACTAGAAGCTAGCATGTGGCCAGATGGCTAGGCGTACGGATGTGCATCTAATCCACCAGGATTCAAGTCCTAGATTTGGTGCTGATGTTCATCGATTTTAAAAGTACACATATATGTACGCGTTTAGTGAAAAAACATGTGTCCATGTTCTATAAGGTCTTAAGTGCCTTTGATAAATTCCACATGTGTGCATCTGCCTTACTAAACCAAAGTGACTCTCTCGTCTATATTAAGGGGCTAATTGTATCAGACACACGCATTTCGAACCTCTCCGTGTATAATTTCGTCGATGGCTAAATATTTGACTATTTGTAAAGTGACGGATTGTTTCCTAGACGTAGTAGCACACTAATAGAGTCTCTTTATTAGCCGAAGTCCTCAAAACCAAGCAAACACGATCACCCATCGGCGAGTTTTTTTTATAAAAAAAATATTTTAAAAAATATTTTAAAGATAATATCTCCTTAACTTTATTTCCAATTCTGACCCCTTTGATCACGCCATGACCCGTGCCATGACCAAACTGTGCTACTACGCCACCGACCGCGGCGTTATCAAACCTGCTATGATAACCTTCCGAGCCAACACCTGTCCGTTTTTGGACTAAATCCTGTCATACCAAGAGGAGTGGTGTGACATCACTCGTTTAGCACGCCGAGGTTCGTGCGTGATAACATCCTTTTGTCACGCCACGCGTTATAACGTGGTCAAAAGGGTCAGAATTAAAAATAAAGTCAAAAAGATGTTCACTTTAAAATATTTTAAAAAATGTGTTAAATAATTAAAAAAATCCCCATTGGCAACACATACAAATCCAACTATCCAACCATTATTTTTGCTTGCTGCCTCGATCCTATCATATCACCCGTGGAACAAGCGAGGTTGATTTAAACTAGAAGATCACCCACGCTCTTCGGCGCGGGCACAAACGCGGCCTTTTGCTGGGGCAGGCCCGCGAGGCTACGCCCACTGGACGAGCGTGCAAGCAGGAGCGAAAAAAAGCAACGGGTGCTTGAACGGATCAGACGGCACGAGCGCGATCGACGGACGCGGCTTTCCGAGCGACGTGGCGTGCGTGGGACTGTGGGTTCCCAGCAAGCACGCCGGCTTGGATCGCACGGCGCGGAGTCGAGCCCAGGCACGATCCTACAGCAGCAGCATTATTACCGATGTAGTAAGCACGGGAGGCGGCGCTTTCTGCCAACCTTTAATGTTAGTAATTAACGTTGCAGCCACACAAGTCGGCTCAGAGCTTGCTTGAGATGGTGATGGGCCTGGGCCGTGCCGGCGTGGGCTCCTTGGGCACGACGACGGTCAGCACGCTGTTGTCCACGCTAGCCCTATTGTGCTCCACCTTCATGTTCTCTGGTAGCGCGACTTCCCATGTGAACTCCGGCTTCCAGTGCTCGGCCACATGCCACACTGCCTCCCTGTCGTCCTCCTCCTTCGCCACGGGCGCGGCGCCCCTGATGCTCAACACGTTGCCGTCCTCGACCTGGATCTTGACATCGTCCTTGCCCAGGCCTGGGATGTTGATCTTGATGATGTGGGAGGTCGGTGTCTCCACCCAGTCCATGGCCCCCGTGGCGGACGACGATGGCCAGCCAGGGGCGGCCGGGAGGGTGAAGAGGAAGTTGCTTACAGGCTGGAAATCGCCGGATTGGAAATTCAAAATGGAGCCTCGGGGCGTGGGGGACGAGTAGGAACGGGGTGGATGGGGTATTAAGGGCTTGTTTGGTTGGTGTTTTGGATTTCATATCTGAAAGTAGCCTGAAAAGTATATGATTTTTGTTTAGTCAGACAAACCTGAGGATGAGTTGTTTGGTTGAAAGCATGTACCTGAAATTAATGAATGAAAAATAGACCATTAGATCGAACTATCAATGGTGTAGATCCTCAGCCTCCAGGCAGACTCCCCTGACTCCCAAGTCCTCAATTCTTACACCTAGGCCTTGTGATCTTCTTGGGAAGCAACCAAACACCAACCGACAACCTCTAGGGTGCAGTCTCGGCCAGGCATCAGGGGGGGCAGGCCCCAAAGCAAACAGACCATAAGTCAAGAACAGATTTGTGGTGCCCATGTCAGACTATGGTTTGAGAGACAGGGAGAGGAGGAAACGAATCCTCTGAACAATGTTATGGTGCTACAGTACCATGGCATTGTTTCACAATTGTTGGATCATGAAACGAGAGATGAGAACGTGGTTGGCACTGTATGCGGTGTTGTTTCTGATACTATAGCATTTGATCGCTCCTCTGGCATTGCTAATGCGAATTCGAGAGAGGAGGGGAGAATGGTCTGGAGGAAAGAATGAAGCTTCTGGAAGATGATTTGCCAATCGATCGGTAAATTGTTCAATACTGGTGTTTTGTTTTTTGAGAAAAAACACTAGTGTTTGGTTGATAAAAAAATAGCGAAAAAAACAATGTGCCATCGAATTGCCTTGTACTACTATGTAAGTAGGAGTATCATGCAACAGCTTCAATTCGAGAATGGGTTACGCGCTGCAAGCCTGCAACTTACTCCTACAAGTTATAGTACATTCTTAGAAGAACTACAAGTTATAGTACATTCTTAGAAGAACTATACAATTTTGTATGAAAAATCAGCTAAGTTTACCACCAAACAACTCGTGTGTGCGTGTGTTTTTTCCCCGAGAGGGGGAGAAAATCACATCTTCAAGAGTGTGATTGCCTCCAGACGTAGCCCATAAGAAACTGGGCGGCCCAGCCTCGTCGTGTCCGCCCAATCCAGCAGGAGCAAGCCAACCTCGGCCTGTGGCCGGCCGGCCAACCCTCTCGACGCGGCAGAGGCCCCGGTGGCTCCACGCGGCGGGGCCCGTGCTCGCGTGCGGCCGGCACATCGTAATATCCATCCGCGGCCATGGTAACGGTGGGCGCGGAGCCGAGCACAGGGGAACAGGCAGTCGACTCCCATCCTCGCCGCGCGCTTCACGCAGTATATGTACCATCGCCGAGTGCGCTGCGCTGGCCCCAGGCATGGTACAGTGTGCACACCTGAGAGCGAGAGCGCAACGAACTCGTCCAGAGTCCGTCCCGACTCGTCGACACTTCGACGCTTTAGCAAAGACGCCTCTTTTGGTTCAGTTTCTCTCTTTTACGGTTTTACCTCACCATGGCATGTAGGGAGCAGGGCAGGTTCTACTCGATCCTGCGCTCTCCTTCGGTCCTTACTCCTCCATGTCGCGTGCGAACAAAATTGCCATTCAAAAATATATTTACCGTACGTACTTACTCGAGGGCCAATTCAACCGCTGGTTCTTCTGCTAATTCAGGTTTGGCGCAGTGCCGTACGCAAAACAAAAAATGAGGGGTTCCTAGCGAGATGAAGCTATTACGAGGACGGGTGTTAGTGAGATGAAACTATTACGAGTAAACGTAGCAAATACATATTTAAATTTTATGTGCAATCTAAATTGATATATAAATTCATGAGCAACAATGTTAAAATGATAGTGCATTAAAGATAGTATCTTAATTATTGATAGTGTGTTCCGAAAACCAAAAAATATACACAAGTGGCAATCTTATAAAAAAAATTAACTAGATTAGTAATGCAAATCATGACAAAGCTACTAGGATGTACCGTGGATGTGGCGAGCGGAGCCGGTGCTCCAATCACCTTGCGCCCCACGGTGGATCTGCCACTAGTTTGGTGTATTCTGCGATCAGTTTGCTTCTGTTCCAGCAGGGCCGGCCCTGGGGGTGGGCAGGGTGTGCCATCGCCCTAGGCCTAAAATTTACATAGACCCCACCCCATATAGTACATTAGTACTAGTACTAGTATACTTAGTAATGTATGTAGGCTCATATGGAGTATGGCCCAATCAAGACATCAAGTGCAGCAACGTAGAGAACTAGAGAAGGCTTTTATCCTTTCACGTAATCACGCTGGTGGCTGGTGCCTTCCGCTCGGTCCGCTCGGAACGTGGAAGTTGGAAAGTCAGAACTCGGAAGAGGAAGCGTTACGCGACGCGGCCGCCGGACGCAAGTCACAAGGCATCACGAGTCGAGGTCTCAAGGTCAAGGAGATCGATTATTCTCAGGGCCCTGATTGTTCTATTTGAATTGATTCCATCAGGCATCCTCCGATCCTCGTCGTGCAGCAGCAGCAAGAGTCGCAGCCCCAAGAAATTCTAGGTAAGCACTGCTTCTTCAGTTCTTTTTTGGTTTCAATCCTAAATAAGCACTATTGCTGTACGCATATTAGTGATTAATTTATTTGTACCTTACATACACTTTCACTTTTCAACTATTCCGTGTTTATTTAAATTTCAGGATTGTGGGATATAATGTCATCTAGAAAGTACGAATCTGGTAATGACAAAAGAAAAAGGAAAAGACGTGTGGATGCGTTGATAGAATCACAGAGAGGAGCTATTGATAAATTTTTCAAGAGTAATACTACTGCTTCGATTTAATCTCGATGAGTTGGCGATAGTTCTCGTGGATGAAGCAACTAATGAGAATGAGGAAGAAAATGTTGACATCGACGCCGATGATAACAATGTAAGTGACCCCGAGAACACTATTCATGCATCGGTGCACAAGAACGACCGCTAGTATTGATGAGCAACCAGTTTACACTTCGATATTTATGATCCAAGAAATTGGGATAATCTTGATAATAAAGCACGAGACATATTAGTCGAGAAAGGGCCTATAAGAGAAGAAAACATCGAATTCCCTCTAGATGCTGCCTCAAGACATTTTTCATATGCCCATTATTCTAGAAAACTAAGCAATGGAGAATTACATGATAGAAAATGGTTAGTTTATTCAAGCATGTTGACAAAGTATTTTGTTTCTGCTGTAAGATCTTCAAGTCTAGCACTAGCAAGAGTCCGAGTACCTTAGCAAATGATGGGTTTAGAAATTGGAGGCATATTAGTGAGAAGCTTAAAGATCATGAAAATAGTGCCGAGCATATTAGTAATATGAACAGTTGGAATGAATTGAGAGCTAGATCATGGAAAAAGCAAACAATTGACAAAGAATTGCAGCAAAGAAATCACAAAGGAGAAAGAACGTTTGAGGCAAGTTTTATTAAGAATAGTTTCAATTGTGAAATTTCTTGGCAAACGCAACTTGGCTTTTAGAGGAAGCAGTGAGCAGCTTTACAATGATAATAATGGCAATTTCTTAGCTTGTGCTGAGATGATAGCAGAATTTGACTTTGTAATGCAAGACCACCTCAGATGTATTCAGAACAAAGAAATTCATTATCATTATCTTAGTCATAAAATTCAGAATGAGTTGATATCTCTATTGGCTACTGATATCACAAGCTCTATCATAAAGGTTGTTAAAGAGGCCAAGTATTTTTCCATTATCCTAGATTGTACCCCCGATGTGAGTCATCAAGAACAAATGACTTTGTTAGTTCGATGTGTTAATTTGTCTGATGGCCAAATAAAAGTTGAGGAATATTTTTTGGGTTTCTTGAAGGTGGATGACACATCTGGTTTGGGGCTTTTTAATGTATTGGTTGAGTCTATGGAGTCCTTCGGCCTTAATATTAATGATATAAGGGGTCAAGGCTATGACAATGGTTCTAACATGAAAGGAAAACACCAAGGGGTACAAAAAAGGCTAATTGATATCAATCCAAGAGCATTGTATATGCCATGTGCTTGTCATAGTCTCAATCTTACTCTCTGTGATATGGCAAAATCATGTGGGAAAGCTGTTTCATTTTTTGGAATTGTTGAACGCATATATGTATTATTTGCTGGTTCTACAAAAAGGTGGAATGTCTTGCTTAAACATGTTCCTAGTTTAACTGTGAAATCATTGTCCAATACTCGTTGGGAGAGTCGAATCAAAAGTGTTACAGCAATAAGATATCAAGCTACTGAGTTAAGGTCAGCTTTGTCTGAGTTCCGTCATGCTTCTGACATTGAACCTAAGGATAAAAGTGGTGCAAAAAATTTATTTGATGCCCTTGGCAGCTTTGAGTTTATACTTGGTATGGTTATCTGGAATGATATTTTATTTGCTGTGAATAAAGTGAGCAAGAAGTTGCAGTCGCCAGCCATGTGCATTGACTCTACTTTGCAGCAAATACAAGGTATGATGCAATACTTTGAGACATACAGAAATGAGGGGTTTTCTTCTAGTCTGATTATCGCCAAAGGCATTGCATCTGACATGGGTGTAGAGGCATCGTTTCCGGTAAAACGTCGTGCTACAAGGAAGAAACAATTTGATGAAAGTAATTGCCAAGAAGACATTCTAGAAGCTGAGAAGGCTTTTGAAGTTAAATATTTTTTTGTTCTGGTTGATATGGCAATCACTTCTTTGAAGAACAGATTTGAAGAACTCATGGTGTTTAAAGACATATTTGGTTTCTTAATGAGCTCAAGCACCCTGAAGTCATTAGATAATATTGAACTTGAAGAGTGCTGCACTAAATTTGCAGAAACTTTCTCTGTTAATGGATCATCTGATGTTGAGGTACATGATCTTATTTCTGAATTGAAGATTATGAAATTCACATTGCCAGATGGTGCATTGTCTGCTATGGAGATTTTCGAGCATGTCAGAGAGGTGGATTGTTATCCAAATGTTTCCATTGCTTACCGGATCTTATTTATCGTGCTTGTGATCGCGATCACTGAAAGAAGCTTTTCAAAGTTGAAATTATTGAAGAACTATTTGAGGTCAACAATGTCTCAAGAAAGGTTAAATGGTTTGGCGACTTTATGCATCGAGAAGAAGTTATTGGATGAGATCGATATCAATAGTATAATCAATGACTTTGCATCTCGAAATGTTAGAAGAAATTGTTTAAAATAATGTCAAGCGCCAAGTAAGTAATTTATTATTACATTTGTCCACTTTATGAACTTTGAGATATTCTATATAAGTTATTTTAGTGCATTGAATATTATCTTCTTAATTGATGTGTATTTATAAGACTATATATACGTATATAGAAATATATATAGATATTTTGAGAGAGTGGATTAGGCCTCCGTATTAGTACTCGACCTAGGCCAAAAAAAAACTCAGGAACGGCCTTGTGTTCCAGTAAGCCAATCCTGAATTAGGAAGAGCACGCCGAGAGTAGTGAAAGCACACGCATGACATTGCCAGTGTTACGGCATGGTCAGTACATATGGAAGATTTGCACAATTAACAGGAAGATTTCATGTTTTTTGAATCCACATTTGGTGCGTGCATGTGCTTATTTAACATGACTGGCGGTTCATGTGTACTATAGTTTAGATCAATGCTGGTCCATGGCACGTATATATGCTAATAACAATGCCATCCTCCCTCCGATGAACGTTCTTGCCCAATGCTAAGTCATCAGGAATGATTTTGACAGTACCAACCAGAGCAATAAGATACATTTGATCCATCCATTTTTATGAACCCCTCATGATGACAACCCTTGTCGCTCTCATAAAAGCTGAAATTATTCAGTTCCTCAACCGCCTTACTCACCAACAATTTTAGTAATTAATTATCTGAGAAATTAACAACAATTTACACGAGTCCAGTGTGGCCAACCATCGCAATGAGATAACACCACCAACAATAATTGGACATGAATCATATCATGGAACTCTAGTACACAAATACATAGCGAGCAGAGACCAAGCTAAATTTTTGCGTAAATTTTCCTTAGTGGCTAGTTGGTAGCAGCAGCTGGAATCTTCACTGACACCTGAGCACAGTGGTAACCTTTCAGCTTAGGTTATTGCAGCATGGCTTCCCTTTGTTTTTGGCCTATAATGACAAGACAAAAGAGACCCTAAAAGATAAAAAAAAGAGGTGCATGAGAGATACTAAAGCAATGCCAAAGCAAAAGCCACCGACCGATCCAATCTGAGCTAGGTGGTGACCATCCTGCCGCACCCTTAGCTTTTGCCTGCATATTGTTCAGATAGAAGAGGTAGATTCATGAATATGCCATGAACAATAGCAATGATCAAGATTCAAACAATTCTCATCTCAAATTTAATCTTACCACCGACACCGCCGGCCCTTCTGACGAAGGAGAGAAAGATGACCACCAGGGCGACCGCCGCCACGAGGCCGATGATGATGGCAATAGTCTTCCCAGATTCATCTGATGAACAATGGAACAGAACAGCAGCGCACTGTCAAAAGTCAAACTATATAAATATACTCCATCTATGTGCCGTGACGTGCTTGATATATCTTTACTATTATAAAAGAAGTATTTGGTGGTGGTAGTGGTCATCTACCTCTCTACCTCTTAAGTCGGTAGGATTTTTTACGGATATATATGTGCATACATACATATGTTACTATAAGAATATTTTGTAAACAATTAGATCATCTACGCATGTGGTTTGTGATAAAACTCTTTGTAGCTTGTTGATATAATGCGAATTATGTATGCAACTTTTAGATATAAGGATAATTACCTTATGTATATTGGTTTTTCAAGTTTAGAACTTACATTTATTTATTGGATTAATTCCCTACGTATCACTGACAAACTACATGATTCGCCTATATGCTACTCATTGTGAGACTGACATGTGGGCTCTGGATCCACATGTCAGTGAGACATAAGTAACATATAAAGAATAAACGAAGTTATTCAGTGACATAGACCCACATGTTAGTGAGACATAAATGACATATAAAGAAGAAACGAAGTTATTCGGTGACATAAAGGGAATTGCACCAAGTTTATTTGAGATCAGCTGTGGACTAGTACTACTATACATCCTAGTAGCTTTGTGCAAAGTAGCCTAGTAAAAGGTTTAAAGGTACCCCGGAAAGCAGAAAAGGCTCACAGTGGGATACCAGAGATATCCCCTCCCGTTTCAAATTCCTATGATACAAAGCTGGATCATTTTGAATCCACATAAAAGTTCAGATAGAAGAAAAGTGAAGGCAAAAAAGTCATGTTGGTCTCTTTGATGCATTTGCAGTTTGCACGCACCATAATTTGCTTGTAACTAGGCCATTTAGGATAAACCATAGCATGCATGAGATCATGAGAATACACCATAAGTTAGGATTGAATTGTCAAGTTGTCAGTGTTACCGGTATACACAGTGTAGTGCAGTACGCTAAGAACATTTTTGCTACATATTCAATTGAAATGCGTAAGAGGCTGTTTCTATGATTGGGTTATGATGTCTGTAATTGACGAGGGCCAAGAAGATCGGAACGTTCTACCCGGTGCCCCTAATCATTGATACCCTCCTTACTAGAGAGAAATGTGGGGGCTACTCAAATAGTAGTTATGCCTAATTTCTAATGTAGATTTCCACAAAAGGTACATGGAAATCCCCAATTTGAGCAAATTCTGTTCGCACAGCAGGTAGCGGCACTAAGCCAGCATTAGTCAAGTTTTGGATCATTCAACTGTGTTGTCACTCCCTAACCATGTAGCATACTATTAAAATTTTGGCACTCCAACCAAAAGTGATCTCTCTCCCTCTCTCTCCAAGCTTCAGATGTATTTTTTTTCTCTCTCAAATTGAACTAGTTAACTGCATGGATTAAACATGAAGAGAAGAAACTGTGTGCTGTACAGCTAAACAATACAGGCCTAGTCGTCTAGAAAGCCTAAAAATATATGTGCCTGCAGTTCGTGCCATCATGACAAAGACACAAGGAGGGTAAACTATTTTCAGTAATGGGTAATCTTAACAACTGAATCGTACGCCTCTCAAAAGAAAATAAACAATTGAATCGAAGTATCGTACGCGTAATGTAGCGCTAATGGTCCAGTTCATGGTTTTCAAATTCGGTTGAACAAAAATTTCGGGCTCCAGCGAAATTGCCGAAATTATCGAAATTTCGGTAATTTCGAATTCAATTCGTGCAAATGGCCGAAATTGATATTCAAATTTGACTGAATTTTATCAAAAATTTGATGAATTTTGACAAAAATTTGAATTCAGTTTGAATATGGCCTGAATTCATGTGCAACCGAAACTTTTAGACCAAAAGGGAGGAAATTCGAGCTCCAGCGAAATGGCCGAAATTTCACGAAATTTCACGAAATTTCGTCGAAATTTGAAACCTGGTCAAGTTACGGTTGCGAGATCCAACAAATATTCAGAATTCCGTAAAAAGTAACCATATGTGGCTCTCGCATCAACGTCATTTCTTCAGCATCCGTGCCGATGTGATGTACGAAAGACTAGATAACGGTGAGCCCGGAAAAATCAACGCTATACAATCATGCATCAAAAGGTCAAAAAAAACTACTGGGTCGGCTGACTGGGCAAAGCAACCCTGGAACGCCGTAATTTCATAGGAAAACATAGGAAAAATAATCTTATAGAACTTGGTTCATAACTCTATTGATGTGGACCAATTTTATCATGTGACATGTGTTCTTTTACGAACCTCAAAGCGCACAGCCTTATAAATCACTAATACGAATTTTCACGAATTGAACACTGAAGGCTATTACGTCACGCTTTGAGATTCGCGAAAGGACACGTGTCATACAGTGGAGTTGGTTCACATCAATACAGTTGTGGACCAGGTCCTATAGGATTATTTTCCGAAAACACATCAATCCGGAGGAATCGGTCATAATTCATGCGGTCCAAACGGAAAATTCCCGCTGTCCAAACGGGTTTGATGTTTGGAAGTTAATCCACATGTATAATTATTCTCGAGTCAGCTCATGGATTTAAGACGGTTTGCAGTAGCGGTGAGTAGTGTGCAAACGGAGCGGATAATTCCCGACTGATTGAAAGCTTGCAGAGCGAATACAGAAGAGATAAATGGTTATCCAGAACTATCTGTGTTCAACTCCGACTTTGAGGAAAAAAAAAATATAAAACAAGATACGAAATGAGATATACATGTCCGTATGTGTATATAAAGTGGTACGAGGAAAACATATTGTGACTTTACTTAGGAACAAGATAACAGATAGATGGGTTATTGTATCTGAGCAGATAGGGGATACTAAATGTTTTTCATTCGACATATAAGCGAATGGTCTCTTCGTGTTCGTTTTGATGGCACTTTTACTGTCTAATGTCATATGTAGAGGTGCCAAAAAAGCGAACAATATTCATCCGACCAAAAACTCACGGAGCAAATACGGGATAGAGAAATAGGTATCTAGTATTATCCGTATCTAACTCCAACTCTAAAAAAAAAAAGATAAAGTATAAGCGCTATCCAACCGCAACACCTACTTACGCGTACGGTCATCGGTGGCGAACACCGTCAAGCTGAACTCTATAACAAGCAGTAGGGATCAACTAGGGCAAGAAGTTACTAATGGATGGCAAGAAGTAGCTGCTTACCGTGGACGTCGCCGTACGTATGCGGCACGAATCCATATGCGTATCCATTGCCTGCGCCCGCACCGCCGCCGCCGATGCCATTGCCACCGCCGCCGCCGGCATTGGACCAGAAACGCGCGTAGCACTTGCCGAGGTACACCTCCCCGGCCGAGGCGTAGCCGCAGCCGGCCTTGAGCTGCGAGGACGCGGCGGAGACGCAGTCGGAGCACTCCTTGGCGCCGAGGTCCCCCACGCACTGCGACATGGCCTGCACGTACCCGGCCGCCCCGGCGCGGTACGAGCCCTCGTCGGCGGGCGCCGCAGCGGCCACGAGCGCGCCGAGCGCCGCGTCGCGCATGGACACGACGCCGGCGTCCCCGCCGTCGCCGCCGCACTTCTTGAACAGCACTGTCGTGTCCTGCCTCCCCAAGAACGAGTCGTTCCCGTAGCGCACGAAGCACGCGCGCAGCTGCACCACGGCGCCAGCCGCCGAGTTGCAGAGGGAGGAGAGCTTGGAGACGGCCGACCTCACACAGCCGCCGCAGATGGCGGCGGGGAGGTCGGAGCGGCACTGGTAGACCCCGACCAGGCCGGTGGCGGCCGACGGCGAGGTGTAGTTGGCGTAGGCAGTGTAGCCCGCACTGTTGGTGAGGGAAGAGAGCACGGTGTCGACGTCCGCCGCGTACTGCGACCCCGCGTCGTAGCGCGCCTGCGAGCACCCGGCGTACACGAACGCCGTGTAGTCGTCGGTGCCGCGCGCACGCGTGCATGCGCACAGGACGAGCAACGAGAGGATAGGAAGCGCTGCTGTTACAACAAACTTCGACATGCTTGTTGCTTCTGGTTTGTGTCGTGTTTTATGATTTCTAACGAGAGTTTCTTAAAGCTGAGGAGGCGCCTCCGCTCAGGAGGGAGGAGAGAATAGGCAGTAGAGGGGGAAGGATTGTGCAGTTTGTGCTTGTGACTTATGAGCGTGGACGAATGGGCTAGAGGATTTATAATGGGGTAATTACCTGGATCAGCTCAGCGTTAATGGTGTCAATAATTTTTGCCCCCGCTTACAAAAGTGAGGCGCCTAGCTAGTTGTACTTTGTGGTTTAATCGTCTTGTTGTGTAATATTGTCGACATCGTGCCAAATGTTGTCAACCTTACTTAATGTGTATTCAAGTATATTAACCACGTGATATTCATAATAGATTAATCATGCATGAATATATTTTCATATATAATTTTAATACTTTTAAAAATATAATGCCTTCCATTTGGAAATTCATGTAATTAATATTCCACAGTTCCAAACACGCCCCTATATTTGGAAATGGAGTCGGGTACCTGTGTTAATTCTAAAAATCTTTTTGATAGCTAGTGTGTATTCGTAGATCGTATTGTACTCTAAAACTTTATAGAAATTCCATTACAGCCTACAACAAGCAAACATAAGTCCGGGAATTACATCACTCAGCTTACAATGAGCAATCATGTTGGAATACCGGCCGTGGTACATTATAGGGTGGATATAGCTAAAACTACCTAGCCAGGCTTAACATGCGAATCGACTTCGCAAATTTGTCGTCAGTGTGACCAAGACGACTCTAGTTCCGTAGCTAACCACTACCGGACTCAGGCACTTTACCGAGTGCCTCAGGCACTAGGCAAAGGCTCCTTTGCACTCGGCAAAGGCTTTGCCGAGTGCAACACTCGACAAAGGGCACTCGGAAAAAAAATTAACGGCAAAGCAGCTTTTGCCGAGTGTATTTTGTCGGGCACTCGGCAAAAGATTTACCGAGTGCCGAGTCAGCACTCGGCAAAGAAAATGACAAGTTACGGCGCCGGCCCTGTTGACGGCCGCTTTGCCGAGTGCCAACCCGGCGGCACTCGGCAAATATTTTTTACTTTTTTTTTTGAAAATGTCTTTGCCGAGTGTCGGAATGATGGCACTCGGCAAAGTTTTAGCAATTTTTTTTTTGAAAATTCTTTGCCGAGCGCCGCAGGGCCTGGCACTCGGCAAAGTTTTAATTTTTTTTAAAAAAAAAAATTCTTTGCCGAAGTGCCAACCCGCGCACTCGGCAAATATTTTTACTTTTTTGAAAATGTCTTTGCCGAGTGTCGGAATGATGGCACTCGGCAAAGTGTTAACAATTTTTTTTTGAAAATTCTTTGCCGAGCGCCGCAGGGCCTGGCACTCGGCAAAGTTTTATTATTTTTTAAAAAAATCTTTGCCGAGTGTCATGGTCATGGCACTCGGCAAAGCTGGAAAACTGGCGTTTCAGGTGCCCACATTCCCAGCTTTGCCGAGTGCCATGACCATGGCACTGCAAATACCCCTTTGCCGTGTGTTGCACTCGACAAAGTGACCCAAAACTGCATTTTTTATTTATTTTGTACATTCCATCACGACAAACAAATCCATCCAAACATATATCAGATCCATCACATATATATCACATCCATCACATATATATCTCATCCATCACATATTTATCACATCCATCACATATATAACAATAAGTGCTCAAGTCCATCCAAACAAATCCACAAGTTCATCACAATGACAAGTGCATCATAAGTATATCACAAGTCCATCACCAAGTGAACAACAAATGAAAATACAACTACCATTCATCTCGAAAGGTGGCCATCGCGATCGTGGTGAAGGAAAAGCTCCATCATTCGAGGCGCATGAGGTGGATTATTCGAACCCGCCGATTGAGGTGCACAAAGGAGAAGAGATTGCATGTGAGACAAGATTACATTAGATACCTAATCTAGGAAGGTAGAGGTCATACAAGCAAAGCACAAGCGAAAGCAAATAACTTTCATACTCACAGGAGTAGCTGCAGTGCAGGACGCCAGAGGCGAGGTTGAGCCAACAGCCCACCGCACAAATAAGCCCGTATGTTGCCCAAGACCTTGTAGGAACTCCGTAATGTCCGCGACCTCTGCGTCGGGCTCGCCGCTCGCCCGCTCGGCCACCGGTGGCCGACATCCTCGCCGCTCGGCCTCCAGCTCCCGACGTTGCCTCATTTCTTGTTCCATCGGTCCGCAATATTTCACCCAATGTTTGAGAATGCAAAGCTAATAAAGGTGTGTAAAGATCAATGTACGACGAGTAAAACAGAATAACCTCGAGTGCGTCGACCGGTCTTTGCGGCGATGTCCGCCGTGGCGTATGGCGGGCTCGCCGTGCTTCGTGCTCGGATCGGGAGAGATGGAGTAGAGGCCGTGTCGATGAGGCCGCCGCCAAGCCGTAACCGCCCATGCTTCTTGCCTTGTCCCACCTCATGACGATCTCTCCATCAAAGTCACGGTGCTCGGATCATGGTCCGCCCATGGACCGACCTTGTCGCCGACGTGTACTCACCGATGCGGTGTGGGACGCGGGTTCGTGTACGCCTCGGGCGGGTCCTCCAGGTTGAAGGAGACGTCGGACGTCACCTTGCCCTTGTGGGCCATACACCATGCCTGGAAGTCCGAGCAAGGCTGGCCACTATGTGACGCCGACTTCGAGAAAGACAACAAGATAATTAGAAATCGCGCACTGAGCGTCACAATAGATAAATGAATTCGTGTACCCATGTTTGTTTGTATGCGGAGAGGCTGCGGCTGCCTTGATGGTGTGCTGGACCTTGCATCATCAAACGACGGTCTCGGGCATCACTGTGCATCTGGAGATACTCCTCCGTGAACCACTTGTCCACGATCATCGCCCAGCACTCGGGATACGATTGGCACCACCAGGGAATCATCTACACGTCATCAAGTATTTGACATATAAGAAGATCAAATTAAACGTACTTAATCTCAAAACGAATCAATATTAATGTTCTTCATCTACCTCAAGGTACTGCTCCCGGTCGTCATGTTTCTTGCGTCTTTCTTGGTGACCTTCTCTCAAGCTTCGACCCGTGGTAGGTTACGATGGTTCGATGCGCACCTCGTGATGCATGTCGGTGATGAGTTTTTTACAGGCTTTGGTAGCCACCTGGTCCGCCCTGGCCTCAAATCCCTCATCGCATCTGAAATAAGTCTGCATACAAACGCGATGTATCCATTCATTATTTCAAGAAAAGTCCAATGAATGCGATGTATTGAGCAATGTTGTGCAAGGGAGACTTACCCAAAACTCCGCCTTCACCCGCGCCGCCTTGTTGGGGTACTCCGCATCGGGGCCGACGGCGTAGTGGTCAAACGAGTAGGCCGGCTCCGTCTTCCCGGTGTATGTGACAATGCCGGGGTAGTGTTGCCTGCACAGAAGACCCAGGATGCCATTGGCGGAGCGTGCGCCAGCACCTGACACAACCACCCAGTTCCTGCACAAGTGATTAAGAAAAATTATTAGTTTCTCTTTTTTTTCAACATATCATATGAAGTAGTGATGACAACATCTAAAGTTACTTACTTTTGCCCTTCGGGGCGAATCACTGGGCGTCGGTGAGGATGCGGAACCTGAGGGAGGCTCGCGGGACCTCGCAAGTAGACACCCAAAGAGGCAGAGGAGGAAGCGGAACCCGTGCCTACCGCCTCGTCGTCGTCCTCGTCCGCCCCCTCCTCCTCGCCCGTCTGCCGAACCAGCTCCTCGTCCAACTCGTCCACGGGCGCCACCTCCTCCTCCAGCACCTCCTCCTCCTCCAGCACCTCCTCACGCGTCGTGGGAGGAGACGGCCCCCTCCTGCGGCCGGCGGTCCTCTTCCTCCTCCTCCTGTCCGACCCCTCCGCCTCCTCCTCCGCAGTGCGTGGTCTCTGGTAAAGCGAGGACACGTTACGACGGTTCCCCGCCATCTTTGTTCACTCACCTGCAATTAAAAAGAATAAGCAAGACGTAATTAGAAATAGATGCAAAATGAACATAACATAATTACAAAAAACATAGTAATACATGTATTAGAAATAGATGCAAAATGAACAAAACATAATTACAAAAAATATAGTATTACATGTATTAGAAATAATCTTCATGATTGGGATTAGCTAGATCATAGGTCTCGTCATCACTATCAACATTGTCCAAATCATCAACACTATCCGAAGGAGGAATGTTGTCTTCATTGTCATTGCCTAAACGTAATCGCTCAAGAATTTGTAAGTCCTTCACATTTCGCACTCGTCTCCAGCGTCCTCGTCATCAACCCTATCATTGTCTACTTCCATTCCTATCGCCTGTTAAGTCTATCTCAAACCTCCCTTGTAGCCCCTCTTCTTGAAAGAACTCTCCATCATATGTGTTTGGGTTGAAGTTGTAATCTTCATCGTTTGGGACAGATAGTTTACCGTGTGGCGATACCTTGTGCACAATAGCCCAACCCTTAAGATGCTCTTTGTCTTGGCACGCGTATGGCGTATAATAAACCTGGACGGCCTGTTGAGCCACAATGTAGACATCTTTTCCTGGATAGACGGAATCCTGTCGAATCTCGACTAGCCCAAGATTAGGGGTTCGTCTCGTTACTCTAGGATGAAACCAGCAGCATTTGAATATGACAGGATTAAGAGGTTTGGAACCATAAAATGGAAGTTCGTAGATTTCTTCAATTCTTCCATAATAGTCGAGGCCATCAGTGCCGGGCGTAAAAACTCCATTGCTTGTGGTTTTTCGATTGGGCCGACTCGTCGTAGCTTGTCGTGTGAAAATGATATCCATTCACGCCATAACCGGTAAATGACTTGACCCTAACGACACGTACCGTTTGCAACTTTGTCTCAACTCGTCACTTATAGACGATCGGTTTGGGCACGCAAGCTCAAGCGGGATAGATCATTATATTATTCGAACGCACGATCAACTTGGAATGTCGAACTAAGCACGAGCTAAATTGGACGGTACCTTCTGCTTGAACCAAGAAATGAAATCGGGCTCCCGGTCCCGCACTCGTGAAAGAAGGGTATCGGTTTCTGCGGGTAGGATCCCTTGATTCATGCCAGATTGTGAAGAAATTCCTCGTACCAACGAGAAACAAGGGGGTTGGACGAAGAAACAAGGAGTGACGGCGTATTGAAACAAGTTCGTTGAGAACTTACCCAATGAACGGTTGCACCTCGACAAGGTTGGTCAACACATATAGCATGATACTGCGCCACTCTTCATTTTTCAATTGCTTAGTGGTCGATGCACTTGCGCTTCCGAGTTGCCCTTGGAAAAGGCTGAGGTTCGATTCATTTTCGCCAGCATTGTAACGAGGGGGTGGATTATGAACACTAGGAAGGTTCTCAGTGTAGTATTTCTCTGTGAAGTTTGACACCTCCTCTAGAATGTATGCCTCTGCAATGGAAGCCTCAATTTTGGCTTTATTTCTACATTTTTTGCGAAGAGTCTTCAGACATCTCTCGATTGGATAGCACCAACGGGCCTGCACGGGCCCCCCCATACGTGCCTCATACGGGAGGTGCACAATCAAATGCTGCATCGCCAAGAAAAAGCCGGGTGGAAAGATCTTCTCCAACTTACAGAGCAACACGGGTGCCACTTTTTCCAAATCATCAATGACGGTCCGAGATAGCTCCTTGGCACAAAGTGGCGGAAGAAATAGCTCAACTCGCCAAAGACTTGCGGACATGCTCGAGGACATAGCCTCGAACCATCGCGGAAGAAGCCGCTCAATCCATATGTGGTAGTCATGACTCTTCATCCGTTGATTCGCAAAGTGCCTAAGTTCACTCCCCTCTTGATTCGCCGCATACCCATCGTGGAACATTAGCGTCTGGATCCATTCAAGTACTTCCTCCTTTGGTCCTTTTTCAAGACGAAATCGGCCTTAGGCCTTCTCCATGTCTTGCCGCGACTAGGAGGCTGCATCTCTTGATTTGGTCTATCGCATAACGTTGCCAGGTCCACTCTAGCCTTAGGGTTGTCCTTAGACTTTTCAGTGTCCATGAGTGTTGCCCAAAGTGCCTCGGCGATATTCTTTTCAGTGTGCATTACATCAATGTTATGTGGCAGAAGAAGGTCATCGAAATAGGGGAGCCTCGTCAAGCCCGACTTATGAGTCCACATATGTTGCTCACCATATCCCACAAAACCACCTTCTTGATTGGGCACGAGAGCATCTATGTGAGCATGAACCTCGGCACCAGCCATAATCCGCGGTGCAGGGTCTGTCACTACGACACCTTTCGTAAAGTTCTTGATGTCTTGTCTGAATGGATGGTCAAGAGGGAGGAATTGACGATGTCTGTCGAACGATGAGTACTTGCCACCCTTGTGCAACCAATGGAACCTCTCACCTTCCTTGCATACTGGGCATGGGAACTTCCCGTGAACACACCAGGCGCAGAATAACCCATACGCCGGGAAGTCATGCAGGGAGTAGTGGTACCAAACGTGCATTTTGAAGCTTGTCTTTGTAGCTCGGTCGTATGTCCATACCCCTTCGTCCCAAGCACGGACCAATTCATCAAACACGGGCTCCATGAACACACCCATATTACTCCCCGGGTGTCCAGGAATTATCAACGACAAGAATACGTTATGTCGTTGAAAGGAGACGCCGGGGGGGAGATTGAGGGGGATAACGAACACGGGCCAACATGTGTATGGGGCAGCCATCAGTCCATAAGGATTGAACCCATCTGTTGCCAGCGCGACACGTACATTGCGAGCCTCATCTGCTTTCTCACGATGTTTGTCATCAAAGCGGGTCCATGCTTCACCATCGGATGGATGTACCATCTTGTCAGGATTGTACCGTTTGCCATTTTTGTGCCATGTCATCTGTTTCGCGGATTCCTCGGTCATGTATAGCCGTTGGATCCTCGGTAGGAACGGAAGGTACCGTAAGATTTTCACGGGGATCGTAAGCTGCCTCTTCTGGCCATCACCGGCGTCTACCTCCAGGTACCTGGAGGATTTACATTTTGGACAGTACTTTGCATCCTTGTGTTCTTTCCTAAATAGGACGCACCCCTTCGAACAAGCATGTATCTGCTCATACGGCATCTTAAGTGCACGAAGGAGTTTCTGTGACTCGTACATGCTCTTTGGCAGAATGTGGCCCTCCGGAAGCAGGGTGCCAATCACGGTCAACATCTTATCGAAGCCTTCTCGACTCAGGTTTAACTCGGACTTCAACCCCATTAAGCGCCCAATGGCATCCACTTGAGACACCGTTGACCGATCGTGAAGGGGTTTCGTGCCGAGTCCATCATGTCGTAGAACGCTGTGCGGTGCCTCCATCTCCTCCTTCTCACGCCCTCATCGAATCGTCCCTGGTGAAAGTCATCTAACATGTCGCTACCCCGCATCGACATCATAAGCCTCGACACGTGGTCTCACCACCTCCTCTCTCATACGATGGGCTTCACCATGGTGGACCCACCGGTGTAGTCCGCGTAAATCCATTCTTCAAAAGATGTTTACCCATGTCCACCTTGTTTACCCTTCTCCTGTTTCCACATTTGCTGCAGGGACACAAAACTAGACAATGTCCTTTAGCACCTTACCAAATGCACGGTTCAAGAAAGCATCGGTCTTGTTCATCCATTCGTGGTGTAATCACTCGACTTCTCCGCCCGTGTACATCCAATGATGGTCATCCATCCTCTAACATATGTATCGAGTAATGTAACTATCAATTGCATCTACGTGATCTCGACCATGATACTAAAAGAGGGGTTATACCTAGGTGGCGGTGGAGTCGGGATAGCGGGCCGTATGGTCGGTGCGATGGCGAGTCGACGTCAGGCGGTGGAGACCGCACGCGCACGGAACTCCAACTCGGCTCCGACGGGCTCTTCTCTACAAAATGGAACAAAATACTGTCATTTAAAAAAATTCTAATTGTTATATATTTCTAATTTATTGCCTCATGGCACCAATATAGAACCAATATTGTTATTTACAATATTGGTACCCAATATAGCTCCTGGTGGTAAGCTGGGCATGGAAACACTGAGAGATCAGTATGCATGCACTGTCCTTTTATTCGACGCATGATACGCAGAAAGTCAGAAACAGGAGGTTGTACTCGCATGTGGGTCAGAAATAAATTGTTAATAATGTCTATACAAAATCAGATAAATGAGGACATGGACAATAGTTGAATACAAAACTTAGTTGAAGCTAATACAGAGTTCACCAAATCATTTTTTTTTCAAGTAGGGGTATGGGCGGGACAGGTGAGGATGTGGATGGTGAAACATAAAAAAACACAGGAATGATAAGCTGTAATGTTACCACTTACCAGTTGCACAAAATAGAAAGGGTGTGCGGATACCAAATAAAAGATTGTGCAATACTACATCATACTAACATATAGTAAATCTGCATTCGCACCCATAAAATTGCCATTATAAAAATCAACATGTGCATTTTGAATGAAATAAGTCTATTTTGCATCCTCAAATATGCATCCTCGGACATACAATAATCCTACATGGCGTAATTAATTGCACGGTTCGATGCACTTTGGGTGCGAGTGGTTTCAATATACTTTGTTAAAAAACACATTATCCTAAAATGATTATTAGGTAGGTCAAGCTCAAAGCTAAACAAGAATCGATCCATCATGCCCACTATATATATGATTATCCCATGGATTTCACCAAAGGCTGCTCAGATTGCAGTTTTTCTTCATAAATGTTGCATAATATAAGTGGAAGCGAGAACATGTTAGATGTTTTCATGTATTGCATTCCTATTAAGCAAACCAAAGCAATATGGTGAGTTTCAAGTGACAATTTGGCCAGGTTTGGCAACAAGGCAACAACAATTGTGCACAGTAAATTGTGTGGGTAACAATTTGAGTACTTTCTTATCTTGCATGTCTAACATTAGTAAAAAGATGCATCTACGCCTATGTGACATATCATACAGTTAGGCTCGGCGCCCTTCGATGCATGTTGAGCATAAAACATGATCACATGCATGTTTCAAAATACCGGATGCGCCAAATATCCCGTCCCTTGAATGGTAGTGAGAACCAGCCGGTTCGGTGGTACCGGTATTAAGGTAGTTTCCTCTTCAAATTCAAACTGCGCATTTGAATTTTAAAACTAGTAACTATCCGTGGTGTCGATAACCGCCAGAAAATCCCACATGCATTAAGGCTGGTTTTTCGGCACTTCACTGCAATGGAAACCCACACGTCGCCAACCTCCGCCACGACTCGGTCTCGGGGCGACTCGGCTACTATCATCACTTGTAAGTTGTAACTAAGTTTATCTTCTAGCATCCAACTACTAGCGAAGAGCGCTAATGTGTTGCTATATTCTCTCGATAGTTGGCAATGATTTGCTCACTTGCATGCGAATGTACAAGCTAGTCTAAATTACTTGGCAATACAACATAAAAGCAATGTGGTGCATAGCAATGTGATCTTCATACAGGATATATATGCACTTCAGATCTTTCAATAGATATTCAAATTTTAACTTAAATAATCAATGTCAAATTAAATATGAATCGATGGTTTTACTAACCTCGTGGCAAGCGAAGTAAGGCGGCAAAGCGGCGCGCGGCGAGGCGGCGGGCGGGAAGCGGCGCGCGAAGCGGCGGCGCGCGCGGGCAGCGCGGCAGCGGCGCGCAGCGCGCGCAGGGGCAGAAGCGGCGGCGGCAGCGCAGCGCGCGCGCGCGGCGCGCAGCGCGCGGCGGCGGCGGTGTGTGCGTCTGTGCGCGTGTGCGGGTGTGTGCGTGTGCAGCAAAACATATAAGTGTCGAAGGTTTGCCGAGTGCCCGAGATCTGGCACTCGGCAAACAATTTTTTATTTATTTTTTTATTTTTTTAATTTCTTTGCCGAGTGCCGGCGATCTGACACTCGGCAAAGATGATTTTTTTTAAAAAAAAATTAATTTTTTTTTTCCTCCAATTTTTTTTTTACAAACCAGGACATCTCCCCATCTTTGCCGAGTGTCGTCTGTGTGGCACTCGGCAAAGACCGCCTTTGCCGAGTGTCGTGCCATCGCACTCGGCAAACATACTTTTTTTTTATTTTGGCCTCCAAATTTTTTTTGCAGCCCTCCTACAGTACCAGGTACTCTATGTTAGGATTTGGTACATTTTTGTGGCTTTTTGTTATACTTAGTTAATTTATTTCATTTACTATAATTATTCCGGAAAATGCAAATTTGAGCGCACGTGCATCGAATAATGGAATTTAATGATTCAAAAATGATAGTCATGTTATTGAGTGTAGTGTGAAGTCGTATCCAGAACGGACCGAAATTTGAACATCTTGTTGTGAAACATGGCCAGTGAACTTGCGGGCGAAGTGTTTTAAATTCTATAAAAGCAAACAAAGTCCGAAAATTATGAAACTTGTGGAGATGTCATGATATCATATGTGGAGGTGTGATAAAAATTTGAGAAGGTTTTGCACGTTGTCACGCACGATGCTTTCAAACCGTGACATCTCCGGTGGGATATAAGTATCACATGTGGAGATGTCCCGTTTGAAAGCATCGTGACGTGACAACATGCACTAAACCTTCTCAAATTTTTATCACACCTCCACATATGATATCATGACATCTCCACAAGTTTCATAATTGTCTGACTTTGTTTGCTTTTATAGAATTTAAAACACTTCGCCCGCAAGTTCACGATCATGTTTCACAACAAGATGTTCGAAATTTCGGTCCGCTCTCGATACTGCCTCACACTACACTCAATAACATGACTATCATTTTTGAATCATTAAATTCCATTATTCGATGCGTCGCGCTCAAATTTGCATTTTCAAATAATTATAGTAAAAAAAAAATTAACTAAGTATAACAAAAAACCACAAAAATGTACCAAATCCTAACATAGAGTACCCGGTACTGTAGGAGGGCTGCCAAAAAATTTTGGAGGCCAAAATAATAAAAAAAAATGTTTGTCGAGTGCCGTGGCACGCAAGACTGCAAGCTAGCGTCTTTGCCGAGTGCCACACATACGACACTCGGCAAAGATTTATTTTGCCAAGTGCCAAACGGCCGGCGCTCGGCAAAATTTAACGTCGGGCGGGGACCGTTACCTCAGGCCGTCTTTGCCGAGTGCCCTCCTTTGCCGAGTGCCTGGCACTCGGCAAAGCGTGCGTTTACCGAGTGTTATTCTTTGCCGAGTGCACGGCACTCGGCAAATCTTAATTTGCCGAGTGCGGCACTCGGCAAAATAGCTCTTTGCCGAGTGCCCGATAGTTGGCACTCGGCAAATATTTTTGCACTCGGCAAATCAGCTGTGTCCGGTAGTGAACCTAATTTACAAATTTATAGCTCGACGTTGGCATAAAACTCACGAGTTAAAATGGCATTTGAACCCCTTTTTAAGTGAGAGAGGATTGAAACATGGTATGTGTGTTTTGAGGAGTTTTTGGTCTATTTAGCCTCTTTTTGAAACTAAATAGCGAGTCTAGCCCCTTGCAAATAAAATAACAAAAATTACACCGCGACATGTTGACAGATGACACGTGTTCCCTTCCGTGATCCCCGTGTGAGGCAACCACCATCTGCGGTCCCCGTGTGCGGCAACCACCATCTGCGGTCCCCGTGCACGGCAGGCCACCTGTCGCGCTTCCAGTCCACGACAGTCGATAGGATGGCATGCGCACATGGCACCGTGGGTAGGCACATTCTTGCCGCAGACTGGGAGCGCGGCAGGTGGCTGTCACGCACCGGTATCGCGGAAGGTGGGATGCCGCGCACGAGGAGCATGGTAGGGGTGTCATTTCTATCATTTCGCTCACGAGAGGGCTAGATTTGTTGTTCCGCTCCCAAAAATGACAAAAGAGCCGATAACTCTGTTTTGAGTGGGGAACATGATTTTGGTCAGCTACCTGTTCTTGTTGCAGTGCAAACGAGTTTTCGACGCTTATAGCACCTTTAGCGAAGTTAATAATAAAAGACCCCTCTCCGCCGTATTTGCAAAAATAGCACCCTCCACCGTGCCAGGGGGTGGACCCACCCCGTTCCACCAAGTATCAAATACCGCACCCCAGAGGACCGAATTCACCTCTGTTGCGCCCCTGAGGGCAGGAAATACCCTCTGTCGTACCCCAGGGGCATGATTTCCCCTCGTGCCGCCACGTGGCGCGTCTGGTACTGTTGACACAGTTTACTTGCTTGTGTAAATTTTTCAGAATTTTATCTATTCTATATTTTTGTCGAAAATTGTTTTAATGCTACTGTTTATATGCAAATGAGATAATCGATTTGAGGAAAATTTCAAAAACCGGCTCAAAATACCTTCCACATTTATTCTCAGTATAATTATCCCAAGTTTATAATTTTTGGATCTTACAAATCGAGTGATCAGATCAAACAAAATCAAAAACCGTAGATAGTAAAAGTAGTAGTATGATTAGTACTGCTCGGAGATTGAAACACGAAAGAAAATAGTATTAGTACCCGAAGTTGACTAGGACGTAGAGGAAATTGTACTCCGACTTCATGAAAACATTCCGATATGGTTTTTATCTTCTTTACGGAGGTAAAAAAAAAAAGGAAAAGTAAATATTATCACAAGGCCGTGCTATTTTAACCAAAAACTCTCTTCGTGCTCTCATGGCCCGGTGTTGTGATAATATTTACTTCTTTTTTTTTACCTCTGTAGAGAAGATAAAAACTATATTGGAATGTTGCCGTAAAGTCGGTGTACGATTTCCTCTACGTCCTGGTCGACTTCGGATACCAATACTATTTTCCTTCGTACCCCGAGTAATACTAATCATACTACTACTTTTAACAATTTATGATTTTTGGTTTCTTCTAATCCAATCGCTCAATTTGTAACATATAAAATTGTAAACTTAGGATAATTATACTGAGAATAAATGTGCAAAATATTTTGAGCATGTTTTAAATTTTTTCCTCAAATGGATTATTTTATTTGCATACCAGCAGTAGTCTTAAAGGAATTTTCGAGACAATGTAGAATAGATAAAATTCTGGAAAAATTACACAAGCAAGTACACTGTGTTAGGAGCATTCACCAATATTTTCATAATGATTGGAGTTTATTTTTTATATTTAGAAATTCCTACAATTCTCAACCTTTTTTAGGGAAATCCACGCCAAATGGCGCGTCTGGGGTATTTTCACGCCCCCGGTGGCCGAACGAGGTATTTCCACATCTATGGGCCATGACAATACCCTAGACGCGCCACGTGGCGCTACGAGAGGAAAACAATGTCCCTGGGGCACGACAGAGTGTATTTCCTGCCCTCGAGGGCACGACAGAAGTGAATTCGACCCTCTAGGGGCTGTATTTGACACGTGGTAGGACAGGGTGAGTCTGCCCCACCTGGGCATGGTAGAGGATGCTATTTTTGCAAATAGGACGGAGAGGGGAATAGTTTTGTTATTGATTCCGCCGAAGTTCTATAAGCGAAAAAAACTCAAGCTCTCCAAAAGTATGAAAGGCTGGAGGGCTTTGTACCAACCATTCTAGTGTGGTTGGATTCTGTTCAACAGCCCAAGGACTTTCCGCACATCTTTTGTTCTTTCCACTGCTTGAAGTGATTGCGACAACTACGAAGAAACGATGAATCCCAACTACGGATATATAAAAACCAAAACTGCTTAGAGCATTCCATCTGACGTAAGCATCTGGATAATCTAGAATGCGACGTGGCATACTCGAAAGCTACGAATCTACAAGTCTCTTTACTGAGCGAGACTTCATCTATATCCCTAAAAGTGGATTTTGATTCCCATTTTTTTTTTTTTTGAATGACCAGCAGTGAGACCGATTCTTGTCCTACGGATGAAGGCCCGAGTTTACGAGGTAAAGCACTCGGAAAGACCAATCGAAAAGGGAAGCTTATCATAAAGGATAAAGGGCTTCGATAAGGGGTTTTACTTTTATTCGTTTTTTCTACTATACGGGTTTTGTAGCACGACTCACGAGTCGACGGGGCTCTTGACACCAGCCAGATGCTTGAGCCTCAGGAGCGCTGGTCGAGACGATGGAGGCCGTTTTTTGGTTTCAAGAACAAGGAGATATGATTATTTGCCCAATGTTTTAACAGTACAAGCTTACGCTTGTCGAGATAGGGTGTAACTGATAGGGGGTATGACCCGTGTCATTTTGGAACACAAGGAATGACCATCGTGCGGACATTTTGCCAATCCTCGTGGAAATCCAAGAGCTAAGTAGGGTCTTTGTTTCCTTTTCGCTTATGCTTGTTTGGAGAGAAGCGAATTTAGCTGCTGATTTGTGTGCAAAGCAAGCTTCTGAATCGTTTCAGAAGTGTATCCGGATAAATGAGGTACCAGTTTTTCTTGTAAGGTGCATTCAGCATGATGATAAACCTGCTGAGTAATAAAAGTGACGCTCTTAGGTCTAAAAAACGTTCCCGTTCACGCGCGTCCGGTGCGGTGGCGCCCGTGTCCGTTCTTCGTTGTAGGCTGGGTGGTTGCGCGGGGACGGCTGGTTGGGCGACGCAGAACGCTGGCCTCTCCTGCGGCCTGGCCCGATGGAGCGAATGGGTTAGCTACTCGGGCCGCTCCTTTTCCGACCAGCTGCTGCTGCCGACACGGCTGGACCGCACCGGATTGAGCATTTGAGCAGTGCGTTTCTTTCTAGCGGCTACACTCCTATCGTAACGTCAGTGTGCCAGCAATCCGTACCTAACCCTTTGCATGTTTGCTTATCTCGTGCTCATCATCAAACAATATGTTCGTGTAACCAACCGTGTTTCTCACTCATAGGTTGCTAGCACACTCCTCTCAAAAAAGAAAAAGAAAAAGATTGCTAGCACACTGACATTACGATCGGTAAAAATTAGTCTTGTCTTGTTCGACACAACAAAGCTATGTAATGGCCCTACCCTAGTATGCACCATTGGCAGCAACTGGAACCACATTTTTTAAATGAAACTTAATTTTTTTCGAACGAAAAATTGGAACCACATTTTGGGCTAAATATAATGTATTTCAGTGCAGAGCTGAAAAAACATAGAAGCGTGATACTAGCCCTTCACAGACGGTTTCGACAAAAAATCGTCTCTGTTGTGACTTATTGGTGATCTGTCTGTGATAACCATCTGTTATCATAGACATATAAATTCAAATGGTTCAAAAACCGTTTGTGATGATAGTTCTGAACCGTCTGTAATGACCCTTTGTGGTGACGCAAGGTGCATAACAAACAAATAGAACAAGAGCCACCAAGACAGCTCAACAGGAAACGAAACTGCTCGAGATTGTCGATCACGACAATGTGAATTAGGGGTGAAAATGGATCGAATACAGATGGATAATGGCTCTGCCATATTTGTTTTCATTTTTTTTCTCGGATGCAGATACGAAAACAAATATCTCGGATACGGATATGAATACGAGTAATATCGAATACAAATACGGAATGAATACGAATCGAAACGAATCCGGACGCGAATATGTTTTGGAACGTGAAAACCCCTTAAATTGTACACCATAAATTAATAGAAAAATATAACTAGTTTTTTTTATTCAAACATTCATAAATTAGTTTCATGAACCACACATAACATTGACATTTGCAAGCTGCATTATTTAGTTCATCATAGACATGACACTTAGTTTACCATATTTAGCTCATAACTCATCACACATTCACCCTTAGTTCATCACATACATAAAACTTAGTTCGCACTTAGTTTATCACACCTAGTTTATTAATGACATACATAGTTCAAAAATACGTAGATACCATGTCACAAAAATATGCACATAAGTACTAGTTCATCACATATTGTAACAACCTAAAATTTGTTTATTAAAAAAAATTAATTTTTTGGTTTTCATTTGAAGTTTATTCGCTATTGAATAAAATTTCTAAACTCTGATTCAAATATCAAATTCTCTCCAACATGGCAAAAAAACCAAATAAAAATATTAGAAATTCAATCTCGGTTCTAGGCCGAAAATCCACTTTGCTTTGGGCCGAGCTCATTCTTTCCCCGGTCCACTGGCCATCTTCCCTCTTTCTTATTTCTTTCTTTCTTCTTCCTTTCTTCTTCTTCTTCCTCTCGACACTTGCTTATTTCGGCTGAGAACCACGCCGCCCATTCGTCTGCACCACCTCGTGCCCCGCCATCAATGCGCACCATCAACACCCCACTACCGCGAGCATTCAAGCTTTGCCGTTTCCCCTCGCCGGTGCACACCATCAATGCCAACTGAAACCACTACCAGCCTCCCCATCGTGTCGCGCCCGCTCGGTTGCCGCCCACACCTATAAAAGGAGAGCACCAACACTGCAATTCTTCACCCACACATTCCCCCAACTCCCACCTCCTCTAGAGTTGAGCCGCCGCCGAGTCATCTTCACCGCCGCCCGCCACCACCCTGCCCCGATCTCTCTCTCTCTCTCTCCGGTGAGGATTTTGCCAAGCCATGTGTGTCATCTCGCATTCCCAAGCGTCCTCCACCATTTCCCCTCTTCATTCAGCCGAGGAACCTCCTTGGAGCCACGTCGGTACCATCCCTTCTTCTCCGATGTCGGTTGATGTTGCCCCGCCGCCTCGGACCACCCTCGGCCTCCCCGAGTGACCCGGTGGCTTCCCCTCGCCCTCGCTATTCTCGTGCTCGCGCCGCCTCCCTAAGAATGCCACCAGAGTGTCGCCGCCGCTCTCCCGTGCTCGTGAGCCGCTCCAGTCGCCGCCGTGCCGCTCCGCCACCTCCCATCACCTCCCCGGGATGCTTTCGTTCCATTTTGCCTACCGCCCAGCCCTCCCACGCCGTCGTTCGCCAGCACCACTGCCAAACTGAGCCACCACCATGGTCCTATGTTTGTTTGTTTCTTCTTTCTTCTATCTCACTGACACACAAGGGCCCACATGTCATTCTCTACTTCTTTTTCTCTCTCTTCCCATGACAAGTAGACCAGACCTTCTTATAATCTGGATATCCGGATAATCCATATATCTAACCTTCTTATAATCCAAATAATCCATATTCGTATTCGACGGATACTGAGGCTACCGTATTAATATTTGTTTCTGACAAAAAAAATTTGTATCCATTTCTGATCTGAGAAAAATCTGATCTGAGACAATCCGAATTCGTTTTCGTTCGGATCGATCGAAAACTATCCGATCTGTTTTCACCCCTAAATGTGATTAATGGTCACGACTATTGTTAACAAGGACACCATGAAGTTGGAGAACTATTGTAGAGGTCATGCATTGTTTACTTATGCGAACTCAAATACACTAGAACAATATATATTGTACCTTACCGCTTAATTGACACACTATATTCCACAAATGCTTTCAATATATAAAGCAGCTAAATACTATAGTCCATCACATTTCACTTCGAGAAGAGGTCATATGTTCCTCCAACTTGACAAACACACTTCCATCATATATACCTCTCACACTGTCCTTGTGAAGAAATCCATTCTTGTCGCTTGCGAGCTTGTATATTAGGCCCCACTCCCTTTTAGGTGCCGCCCTATATTTATAAGAAATAGGGTACTTAGGTGAATTTCAAGAACCATAACTAATCATTTTACATTTTTATTGAGTTCCTTATATGCTATTTCAAAGGAAACAGTTTTATTAAATCGATACACACCCTCATTAGTTCTTTCGACAAAATTAAAGTTACATCAAGAATGCAATTCACCGATTGAGCCAAGTAACATTGAAAATTACCATGATCGAGGGTCTAGTGGATCTCGATTTGCTAGGATCATCTCCTCCACCTCCAAGGATGTCAACGCATTTGGTCTAATTTTCGCATGTTTTATGAATATTTCCTCAAACTTTTGGGGAACGAACCTGCAACTTGACATGTTTAGTGTATGTATGTAGATTTGCACCATTTTTTTTTTAAAAAAAAACATCAAACATAGCACACAAAACTAGTATATCTCGTTAGAGTACGTAAAAGAAGGAAATAATGATATATTATACCACCAAATGGCAATATCAAAGTCAGTCCAAAGTGAGAACAATAGTTGTCATTTATATAGTGAATCATTATATTAGACATGTTGTAATGTGACATCTTGTACATTTGTGTTTGATATGTAGGGGATACATGCATCTAGGCACCCCCACCTCAAAACACCATGGAAACCATAAAAAAATCCAAATACATTTGATTAGATGGGTTATCATATGAGATCGAGCATCTTAGAAAATTTCAGCTCCAAACTCAAAATAGATTAGGAGAAACAAAAATGGCAAGTCTGAGAGAGTTGTAACTTTTTTCCTTTCATTTTGGATCTAGTTTTCAACATGCGTGCTGGGCAAGGATATGCCCCTGATATGTGCTTAAAGCAGGTTATTCGAATTACCTTCCTTCACCATCTAATGCTCCTGTATCACTTCCATGCATTGCTCTGTGAATATACTCTATGTATATTGCTAAGTGTGGCAATGATGCATCAACCTGAATTAAATAGAAAAATTGTTACATATCAAGTTTGTTATGCGTGCGTGCGTGTGTGTGCGTGTGTGTGAGAGAGTACCGGGCTTGTTATAGGACCAAGAGCAGCATGCAGGGAGGAGGCAGAATCCCTGGAAAATGCAACATCACAACCTATTGCAACAAATCCTACGATCCAAGATATAAGTTTAACATATATTAGAATAATAAATAACACATCGAACATATAGCATTTTTTAGAACTCGACATAGATATGCACACATGATTATCATAGGTTGCTAATTGAAAAGCTTTCACAACAATGGTCTTACGTGGAAAGAAAGAGTGTAAATTAAATACATTGGCAAAGCATTTTGTGTAAAAATAATTATTTGATAACTTTAGCAAATCACAATTAGCTAATATATATGTCGATAAATATAATATTTCCCCTTTTTCGAATTTAAAATAATCAACAACAATAAATTCAAACACAGCAAGCAAATTAACTTAAGCATGATGCCACCTTAGAAACATTTTTTTTACCTCACATGAAGTTCTAAATTTGTATTATCTCTTTACGATTAAAACATCAGTTGAGCTTATCTTTTGCTCATCAAACTGTACTTACATGATTTCAAAAAAGAAAAAAACACAAAAAAAAACTGCAGATACATGTGATTCTCTAGTGTCAACAAGAACAAACTTTTACAGAATTTGTTACATAACCAACAAAGCAATCAATCACCTTCAAAGGTCTCCGAAGGAGTAATAATTCCATCCTTGTTACGGTCGAAAAAAGAAACATGTTTTTGGAGTGCCGTCATGTTAGCAATACCAGTCTCTGCCGTCACATGCCCCCCTTAAAGACATAGTAAATGAGTAACGATATGCATGTGAGAAATTTTGTACGAACAACAATGTTTTAGCTGAAAGGGTGATGCCAATATTAGAGTCTGTGAAAGTTTTCCTAATTCTTCTGTAAGAAATAATAAATCTAGAAAACAGAAAACTGCAGCAGGTGAAGGACTTACAGATAAAAACCCACAGAAACAGAAGAGCAGTCACCGGCGGTAGCTGCAGAGAAGCTGCTGCCGACAATCGCCGCCGCCCCACCATCGTTACCGCCGGCGATTATTGCTTCTGCGGCCGTGTGATAGTGAACACGCACCTCACAAATAGCATCGCATGGCCTTTTTAAATAGCTCGCGGAAGAGCTACGTATGAAGAAGATATCCTCTCTCTGCAGTAGATACTCATACTAGTCCTTGGCACATTTATGTTTGATGTGCCATGGGTATTAATGATCACATTTTCTTTGATGCAGATTTGTTATATATTGCAATTATGAGAGAAGAAATTGGAATAAGACGTAGATACAGAGCAAATTGAAGCCACATGTTGGATAGCTCTGTGGTGGTCCTTGTGTTTGCTTGGCAGAAACTAAACCATATTTTAATAGGAGCCAGGCTTGAAAAATAAAAAACAAAACTCGGAAAAAATGGAGAACAATCTGTGTGAATCTTTTTTGTGTGTGTGTAATCTATGTCTAATTCTATCATAGGCATCTTTTCTTGAGTAATCTATGTCTAATTCTACTAGCCTCTGAAGCACAGACACGCCGGTTTACTGCCGTATCCGTGTTGGACACCCAGTGGCGAAGCTAGAAATTAGATGATGAGGGTGCACACTTGACACTCACAATTCTCTAATTCTCTTCATGTCTCTACGATCTACATTGACATATCGTAACAAAATTTTCAAATTTCTATTCACAAATCACAATTAAGCTCACATAGTCATGCAATCATGGAAATATAAACTGAGATGGGCAGATGGCAGTGGCAGTCTGGCAGACCATATGGTGTCTTGGTGACTGGTGAGTATGGTCTATCGACTATCAAGACAAGCCAAGTCAACAAGACAGCCACCACTACTGACTGTCTGACTACTCGCCGTCTCGCCTCTCGGCTACTCCCGGACTGGCGGACTCCAACCAACAAACTGATTACTGAACATAGTGAACATACAAACTACAAAGCAAGTGAAAGCAACTCAGTGAACTCACGTCTCAGTGTCTCACACTTCACAGCTCGATGCGCGAACCGCGACCCGCGAGGTCCTGCTTGGCTGCTTCTGTGCTTGAGTGCTTCACCAGACACCAGACACCAACCCCGTCGGCCGTCCCCGTCCCCAGCGGCCAGCGCCCCGGCTCCCGAGTCCCGCGCGGCCGCGTCGTGCCGCGGCGCCGAGCTGCCGCCCTCCCTCCAGCCTCCCGGCTCCCGTCGTCCCGCGTCGCGCCGCGCCGCGCCGCGCCGCCGCCGGCCACCTGCTCCCACCGTCCCACACTCCCACGCGGCGCCGTGCCGCCTGCTTCCAGTGGCGCCTGCTTCCAGTGGCGCCTACTTCCCTGGTCCTCGGCTCCTCGCGTAATCGCGTTGGGGAATTGGGGAGGACTAAGGAGAGAATCAGGGTTGGGGAATGGGGACTGGGGATGTCGGGAGGAGACGATTGCCGATTGGAGAGTGGTGTATTTGGCCGTGGGTCACTGGGTTGGAGTCTTGCTGTCTTGGACTGTTGGACCAGCTGGGGCGCTGGGCGAATGGACCTTCGGAGTTCGGACTTCGGTGGTGTCCTGGTGGGCTGCCGGACTGGGCTTTTATGAAGTCTGAAGAACTGCTCCCCACTTGTTCTTCCGATTTTCGGGGTGCCGGTACAGGTATACCTGCAACTCTGCTGGTTCCGCCCCTCGTATCCGGATAAATGAGGTATCAGTTTTTCTTGTAAGGTGCATTCAGCGTGATGATAAGCTTGCTGAGTAAAAAAAAGTGACGCTCTTAGGTCTAAAAAAACGTTCCCGTTCACGCGCGTCCGGTGCGGTGCCGCCCGTGTCCGTTCTTCGTTGTAGGCTGGGTGGTTGCACGGGGACGGCTGGTTGGGCGACGGAGAACACCGGCCTCTCCTGCGGCCTGGCCCGATGGAGCGAACGGGTTAGCTACTCGGGCCGCTCCTATTCCGACCAGCTGCTGCTGCCGACACGACTGGACCGCACCGGATCGAGCATTTCAGCAGTACGTTTCTTTCTAGCGGCTACACTCCTAACGTAACGTCAGTGTGCCAGCAATCCGTACCTAACCCTTTGCATGTTTGCTTATTTCGTGATCATCATCAAACGATATGTTCGTGTAACCAACCGTGTTTCTCACTCACAGGTTGCTAGCACACTCCTCTCAAAAAAGAAAAAGAAAAAGATTGCTAGCACACTGATCGTTACGATCGGTACAAATTAGTCTTGTCTTGTTCGACACAACAAAGCTATGTAATGGCCATACCTTAGTGTACTCCATTGGCAGCAACTGGAACCACATTTTTTTTTGAACGAAACTTAATTTTTTTTGAATGAAAAATTGGAACCACATTTTGGGCTAAAAACAATGCATTTCAGTGCAGAACTGAAAAAAACATATAAGCGTGGAACACGAGCCACCAAGACACCTCAACAGGAAACGAAACAGCTCAAGATTTTCGATCACGGCAATGTGAATTAGGGGTGAAAACGAATCGAACACGGATGGATAATGATTCTGCCATATTTGTTTTTTTTTTTTTTGGATACGGATAAGAAAACGAATATCTCAGATACGAAAATGAATATCCCGGATACATATATGAATATGAATAATATCGAATACAAATACAGAATAAATACGAATCGAAACGAATACGGTCGCGAATATGTTTTGGAACATGAAAACTCCTTAAATTGTACATTAGAAATTAATATAAACACATAACTAATTTATTTGATTCAAACATTCATGAATTGTTTATATTTTCATGAACCACACATAACATTGACACTTGCAAACTGCGTTAATTAGTTCATCATAGACATGCCACTTAATTTACTATATTTAGCTTATAACTCATAAGTCATCACACATTCACACTTAAAACTTAGTTTGCACTTAGTTTATCACACCTAGTTTATTAATGGCATACATAGTTCGATAATACGTAGATACCATGTCACAAAAAAATATGCACAGAAGTACTTAGTTCATCACATATTGTAACAACCCAAAATTTGTTTAGTAAAAAAATAAATTAATTTAATTTGTTAGTTTTCATTTGAAGTTTATTTGCTGTTGAATAAAATTTCTTAACTCTGATTCAAATATCAAATTCTCTCCAAAAACCAAATAAAAATATCAGAATTTCAATCTTGGTTCTAGGCCGAAAATCCACTTTGCTTTGGGCCGAGCTCATTCTTTCCCCGGTCCACTGGCCCATCTTCCCTCTTTCTTATTTCTTTCTTTCTTCTTCCTTTCTTCTTCTTCTTCCTGCCAACATTTGCTCTGTTCGGCTGAGTACCACGCCACCCATTCGTCTGCACCACATCGTGCCCGCCATCAATGCGCACCATCAACACCCCACTATCGTGAGCATTCAAGCTTTGTTGTTTCCCCTCGCCGGTACACACCATCAATGCCAACCAAAACCACTATCGGCCTCCCTGTCGTGCCGCGCCAGCTCGGTTGCTGCCCACACCTATAAAAGGAGAGCACCAGCACTGCAATTCTTCACCCACACATTCCCCCAACTCCCACCCCCTCTAGATCTGAGCCACCGTCGTCATCTTCACTGCTGTCGGCCACCACCCCACCCCGATCTCTCTCTTTCTCTCTCCGGTGAGGATTTTGCCAAGCCATGTGTGTCATCTCGCATTCCCGAGCGTCCTCCACCATTTCCCCTCTCCATTCAGCCGAGGAACCTCCTTGGAGCCACACCGGTATTGTCCCTTCTTCTCCGGTGTCAACCGACATTGCCCCACCACCTCAAACCACCCTTGGCCTCCCGAGTGACCGGTGGCTTCCCCTCGCCCTTGCTATTCCCGTACTCGCGATGCCTTCCTGAGAATGCCACCAGAGCGCCACCACCGCTCTCCCGTGCATGTGAGCTACTCCAGCTGCTGCCAGCACTGTTGTCGTGCCACTCCGCCCACGCCGCCACCTCCCATCACCTCCCCGGGATGCTTTCGTTCCATTTTGCCTACCACCCAGCCCTCCCACGCCACCGTTCGCTGGCACCACCACCAAACCGAGCCATCGCCATGGTCCTCTATTTGTTTGTTTGTATCTTCCTTCTATCTCACTGACACACAAGGGCCCACATGTCATTCTCTACTTCTTTTTCTCTCTCCCCCCATGACAAGTAGATCAGGCCTTCTTATAATCTGAATATTCGGATAATCTGTATATCCGGCCTTCTTATAATCCGGATAATCCGTATTCGTTTTTTTACGGATACTGGGGCTACCGTATTCGTTTCTGACAAAAAAATATGTATCCATTTCCGATCTGAGACAATCTGAATTCGTTTTAGTTCGGATCGATCGAAAACTATTCGATCTGTTTTCACCCCTAAATGTGATTAATGGTCACGACTGTTGTTAACAAGGACACCATGAAGTTGGAGAACTATTGTAGAGGTCGTGCATTGTTTACTTATGCGAACTCAAATACACTAGAACAATATATATCGTATCTTATCGGTTAATTGACACACTATGTTCCACAAATGCTTTCAATATATAAAGTAGCTAAATACTATAGTCCATCACATGTCACTTCTAGAAGAGGTCATATGTTCCTCCAACTTGACAAACACACTTCCATCATATATACCTCTCACACTGTCCTTGTGAAGAAATCCATTCTTGTCACTTGCGAGCTTGTATATTAGGCCCCACTCCCTTTTAGGTGCCGCCCTATATTTATAAGAAATAGGGTACTTAGGTGAATTTCAAGAACCATAACTAATCATTTTACATTTTTATCGAGTTCTGTAACATCCTCATTTTCAACTTGTGTTTCAAATGTAAGAAAATAGGTAGAAATTAAAACTTTTTCTTACTCCCTTCTCTTGTCGAACTTTTCTGAAATTCTTGCAAAGGAATGTTGGGAAATGCAAAGTCAAAACCTTCAATTCTCTTAAGGCAAAGATCATCTTGTCAAATCTTGTGATAATGCTTTGGAAATATTTTTCCTGGGTTCTAGGGTTGATTGGTGGCGCCTCTGAATTATTTCATAATTTTTGGAAATGATTTGAAACAGTTTAGAGGCAAGTCAAACCCTGGTCAAACCCCAGAGATAACCTTCTGGAATTTCTTGAGGAAACTCTAGCACACCAAAATCTCTGGAAATTTTATGGGAGGTTAATTCTAAAGTTAGCAAGCTCCAGTTAAAATTTCAGAAATTTTGGAGTTGTTTTGCTATCCCAATTAAACCTGCAAAGTTTCAGCTTTAAAAATCAAAACCCTAATGGGTTTGCACTATTCCTCGGGCGCGGGTCAGGCTCGGGCTCGAGTCAGCCCTCTTCGGTCACCGAAGTCCGGAGTTTTCTTGGTTTAGCGGGATATTATCGTCGCTTTATCGAGAACTTCTCCAAGATAGCGAAGCCAATGACGGAGTTGCTCAAGAAGGACAAGAAGTTCTCGTGGTCTGCCGATTGCGAGGAAAGTTTCCAAGTACTCAAGAAGCGGTTGACCACCGCTCCCGTTCTTGTTCTTCCCGATATCCATCGAAGCTTTGATATCTTTTGCGACGCCTCTCGTCGAGGCCTCGGTTGTGTCCTTATGCAAGGAGGCAAGGTGGTGGCCTATGCATCAAGGCAATTGAGACCTCATGAACTCAACTATCCTACTCATGACTTGGAGTTGGCCGTTGTGATTCATGCACTGAAGATTTGGCGACATTACCTAATCGGTAATCGTTGTGAAGTGTACTCGGATCACAAAAGCTTGAAGTATTTATTCACCCAACCAGATCTGAACCTCAGGCAAAGAAGATGGTTGGAGTTGATCAAGGACTATGACATGGGTATTCACTACCATCCAGGCAAGGCCAATGTCGTTGCGGATGCGCTTAGTCGCAAAGCGCATTGCAATGCATTGCTGCTTAAGGAGCCTCAGCCCACCCTTACGGAGGAGTTTCAGCGTCTCAACTTGGGTTTGGTTGAGCATGGTTCCTCATTGCCTTGGTTGTCTGACCAACCTTGGTGGATCGGATCAAGTCCGCTCGTGATCGACGTTAGAGTGAACCGCATCAAGGAAAATGTCAAGAATGGAACACCAAGTGCTTCTCGAAGATGAGCTTGGTGTTGTGCGGTTCGACTACGCCTTGTAGTTCCAAAGGACATGGAGTTGCGGAGTTGATCCTCCGCGAAGCCCACGATTCTCGTTATCCATTCATCCCGGGACCACGAAGATGTATCATGATCTCCGCAGAGATTTTGGTGGACCCAAATGAAGAGGAGATCGCAAGGTTCGTTCGAGCGCGGCGTGTGTCGTCGTGTCAAGGCCGAACATCGCCCGGCCGGATCGCCTCGCCCTTACCAATTCCGGAGTGGAAGTGGGATTCGGTCGGGATGGACTTTATCACTGGTCTACCCCGGTCTCCAAAGAAGAATGATGCCATCTGGGTGGTCATCGATCGATTGACTAAAGTGGCTCATTTCCTCCCTGTCAAGACGGACATTCGAGTGGGTCTCCTCGCAGAGCTCTACTGTGAGGACCCCAATTTATTTGGCTTGTAATGCTTAACCAACCGCCTGGTCTTAGCATCACAAATCAAATAAACTGAGCCTCGAGATATGTATACTTCCCAGAAAGCAGTATACACACCTTGACACAAAATTATGCATCAACTTCATTCCAAACATAGAGTCCAAACAACACACTACCAAACGGAAGATAAACAAATAGTAGAGTTAATACAGACCAAGGCCGACAGGCCACAAGATACACAAATACAGAAGATAGACAGCGGAAGCAAAAGTGTCATAAGATGGCTATAAACAAAGCCAATCAGTGTGCCTTCAACCCACAAGGCATCTGACCGGACCGCCAAGCCTAGTCGTCGTCCACGAAACGGCAACACAGCTCACAGAAGTGAGACCCTTGGGGCTCACCTTCTTCCTCTGCAACAAAAACATTAAGCAAAGCACCTGAGTACAAAGATTGTCTTTGTACCCGCAAGACTGACGTGTGAACTAGCAGACCTGTACATATGCTACATGCAGGCTTATCTGGTGGAGGTCATATGTTTCATTTGCACAAAGCCAGATTTATTTCCAATAATGTAATACAGTTTGAAGGCAGGTTTGCAATTCATTTTTAATGCTGAAATACAGTAAAGGTAATAATAACAAAAGAGAAAGATAAACAACCTAGAAGTGACTATCCCAATAGTCACCATAACAATAGCACGAATCCCAGATTCGTACCACCCAGCAAATTTTAACTTAAATGTTGTAGTCTAGTTCTTACGGGGCGTATCCGAGCGTGTCCATAACCTAGGACGAGGCTATTCGAATAGTTTTAACCTGCAGGGTGTACCAATGTACTCACACTTGGACCGCCTTTAAGCCAAAGCACACTTCGAAGGTATCTTTGCACGGCTAAGTCCTACGAGACTTTTTCCAATATTGTGTATTAACTACGAGCCGCTCGTATGGATAAAAATCCATACGCTTACATGGTAAAGCCGAAAAGACAACTACCCACTCGGGATAAAGCTTTTGGACAACTACCATGCTCCCACCTCCATCCCTCCATCGCGAGCGGATTGGCGCAAGTAAGGTCAAGAGGTCCTATACTCTAGTGTGGTTAGCACGCAAAATGCTCACTGGTGGCGCCATTCGGTCCTTACACCTGCACCAGATCACACCAAACATACAAACCGTTGTGCCCAAGTCCAAATCATTTTGTTTTCATTTTTAGTTTTCACAAATAACATAGCAAAATGCTGAATCATAAAGTTTTAATAATTTTTGTGTGATCAAGGCTATCGACTAAAATCGATAACCGCTTGATTCTACCGATAGCTAAGCATGTCTAAGCAATTTGACCGGATCTACTAAGTGAAAAGAGATCATCCAGCGATCTCTAATCACAGCAAATAACCTAGGCTCAGGTAGTAGAGATCAATATTTTGCCTACAGGATATGCATATACGGATTTAACTAATCAATTTAACACAAATTAAGCAATGCATACATACAGCTGAAACAAAATATTAGACTTTAAAATACTGGGATTATCATGATCAAACTGCTTGCCTGGCTCCTGTTGCTCAGAATGCTCAACCTGTTGCAGAGGATCGCTCTCAGGGTTACCGCAAATGTCGAAGCCTAACGATTGAACAAATAACAGCAAATAAGAACGAATAACATCGACAAAGCTCAAACATACAACAACAACAAAACATACCAAAATTCACACAGCAGCCTAAGCAAAGGTCTAACACATTTTTAGAAACAGAGAAATAATCATTTGAAGTGGTGATGAATTTTCTAGCAATTTTCTAAGCTAAAATACACATTAAAGCACTTGTTAATTACTTAAAAAAATTTCATGAACAGAAACAGTATTTAAAACCTATCCTGATATTTAGTATACTAAAAATGAAAATTTTCAAAGTTGAGTTTACTGGATTTGGACAATTATTGAGAAAGATATGAATTTTCTACTTTGGAAAATACACAATACACCAATTAATCAATAACCAGATTCTTGCTAACAGAGACATGGGTGAAAACAATTTTAGTAAATAATACATTTAAAATGAAATTTAACAGCACTGGTTTCATGCGATTAGGAGAAAAATTGAATTAGTTATGCATTTTCTAGGTTTAAAAGAATTAACAGAGTAATGAAAACCATTTGAAATACTTAAACATTTAATACTCTTCCTACCGACAATGAGCTAGCCTCACCATCGACAGCGGGCTCGCGCGAACGCGACCAGACAACCGGCCGCAAGGTGACGCGTCGGCGTATTCAAAGAATACGTCTTCGGCTTAACAGAACGCAATCCTCGAACACATGCCCAGATAAAATACGCTTCCCGACAGAGAAAACGTATAACGAAATTTACACAATCCTAAACTGACAGCATGGACCCACATGGCAACGACACAGAGTATAACAGAACGGTTGGATTAACTGATTTCCTAAACGCGATTAACCCGGGAGGGGACCACCGGGCAGCGACACAACTAAAACAGGATTAGCGCTAAACTAACGACACCGGCGGCTCACCGGCGTTCACGAGGACGGCGGCGCAGGCGCACAATTGATCTCGCGAACCAGAAGGTCTCAGGGCGAGTGAGTTATACCTTCAGGTTCACCACGACCTCGCGAACTCGATGACGGCGACGCGGACCCTCGAGGATGCCGGCGGCGAGCTGGCGGCGAACGGAGGCGGAGAAGAAGATGCGGCTCCCACGGCGAGGACGCTACAGGCTTCTAGAAGACTCCGGAAAGTGCGCCTCAGCTCCGCCTTGATCCCAGGAGCAAAAAGCATAAGATGATGACGACGAAGGAGGTCCGAGGATGGCCGGAATCGCCGCGGCGGCGAATCACCGAGCTTGGAGAAGAATCGGTCGCACGCCCGCAACGATGCACCAAAGATGAAAATGAAACCACCGTTAGACTCAGTGGATCAGGGCGATCCTAAAGGATCAGACGTTGAGGTATGAGACTCACTGGAGCACAAACGAGCTCGCGGGGCCGCAGCAACCGGACTTGGAGACGAAGAAGTGGCTCCGGACGATTCACTGGATGCCACGAGCTCGGGATGGGAAAAATGGATGCGGTTTGGAACAAGGAAGGCTGCGAGAGGGTTGCGGGGGCACAAGCGGCAACGAGGTGGTGGCGTTGTCCTCTCCTTCTTCTCCTACCAAACCGAAGTGGGCGGAGAGAGCAACAGAGCGGGGAAAACGAGATGTGGGTGATCGCGGTGAGGTAATGAAGGTCTGGCGACACTTCGGAGAAGGACACGCGTCCACGACGTGGCAGCGACGAGCTGCGTGGCACGCATGCGAATTTGCCAGCGAACTCCGGCGAGCCGCGGAGAAGACGAGGACGATACTGACAAGGAGGGCCCACTCCTCAGTGATAGCAGCGAAGCGGCGCGAGCCGGAGTCTGGCGAGATGCGATAAGGTGGTTTGACTCGACCAAGACTATGCCGACCATTCGATCGAAAATGGACGGCTGAGATTTGTGTATGCATTCGGACAGGTCGAATGCATACGCGACGTGGATCGTTCGATTTGCATCGGACGGTCAGGATTGGGTGGTGCAGCTAGTTGACGCGATCGAGCCGAACGGCGCGGTCGGACTCGAGCTCGAGTTGGGTTCGAGCCCGATAAACAGTGATTTCAGATTTGATTTCAAAGGCTGAGCAGGTTTGGGGAATTTTTAGAGATAGCTCCCGAACTCCAAAAATTCTGAAAATTTTATTGTAGCTACATGGGACAGAGGACAACCTTGTGTAATTTTTTTCCAGGAATTTTCATGCACTAAATTTTCCCCAAGAAAAATCACAAGCAGCTGTCCAGAGGTTTGACCAGATTTCAAATCTGGTTTGACTTGGCCATTTGAAATAGCAACCAAAATCTAAAAATTGTGAAATTTTTCAGAGAGGTAGCTAGGATGATCAAGATGATAGGAAAAATAATTTCAGAGGATGATCATAAGTTTGAAGGCTAAGAATTTGCTGACAACAATTTCCATACACAAGAATTTTAATTCTAGAAAATGGAAATTGCTAGGGAAAATTTGGAAAGCTTCCAAATGATTTGAAGAGACAACAAAAGTTTTTATTTCTCCTCATAATTTACATTTGAAATACAAACCCTAACTTAGGGCTGTTACAAATCTCCCCCCCTTACAGGAATCTCGCCCCGAGATTCTGATCACTAGGAAAAGAAGGACGGGTAGTCTGTACGGAGACGATCTTCCCGCTCCCAAGTGGCTTCATCCTCGGAGTGATTCGACCACTGAACTTTAAGAAACTTGATCACACGGTTCCTTGTTCTTCGCTCGACTTCTTCGAGGATGCGAACGGGCGCCACGATAAGACAGATCTTCCGCACATCGATATTTTCCAATGGTGTTTCCTCAATTGGAACACGGAGGCACTTCTTCAATTGCGATACATGGAAAACATCATGCACTCCCTCGAGTGTAGCTGGCAATTCTAGCTTGTATGCAACAGCTCCCACTCTATCGATGATGCGGTAGGGTCCGACATACCGAGGAGCCAATTTGCCCTTAACACCGAAACGCCGATGTCCCTTCAAAGGTGATACTTTGAGATACACAAAGTCATTGGGCTTGAAACTCAACTCACGGCGACGCCGATCTGCATAGCTCTTACGCTCGGTGAGCTACGCGCAAGTGCTCACGAATCAAGCGCACTTAACTTTCGGCCTCATTGATGGAATGCGGGCCAAAGAACCGCCTTTCACCGCCACCGGTTCAACGGTGTTCTGCATCGCCGCCCATACAAGGCCTCAAACGGTGCCATACCGAGACTAGCCTGGAAGCTGTTGTTGTAGGAGAACTCAGCAAGCGGTAGGCACTTCTCCCAATTCTTCCCATAGGAAAGAACACAAGCACGGAGCATATCTTCAAGCACATGGTTGACGCGCTCTGTCTGACCATCGGTCTGAGGATGGTAGGCGGTGTTGAAAGTAAGACGGGTACCCATGGCTTCTTGCAAACTGTGCCAAAACCGAGAGGTGAACAGAGAACCACGATCTGACACAATTGTTCGTGGCACACCATGCAGACTCACAATGCGGGATATGTAAAGATCCGCTAGCTGATTCACATCAATCTTTGATCGCACAGGAAGGAAGTGAGCCACCTTCGTCAACCGATCGATGATAACCCATAAAGCATCCTTCCCTGAAGGAGTACGGGGTAGACCAGTGATGAAGTCCATGCCTACAGAATCCCACTTCCATTCTCGCATCGGCAAAGGTCGCGAAGACCGCTGACGCTGATGCTCGGCCTTGACGCGACAACATATGTCACATCTGGCAACGAACCTGGCAATCTCGCGCTTCATGCGAGTCCACCAGAATCTCTGACGCAGATCTTGGTACATCTTGGTGGCCCCGGGATGGATGGACAAAGGCGAATCATGGGCCTCATGAAGAATCAAATCCCGCAACTCGGGATCTTTGGGACCACGAGACATTTGCCCAAACCATACAACACCGTGCTCATCCTCTCGTGAAACACCGGTGAACCATTCTTGATGTTTCGCTTGATTTTACCCACACCAACATCCGATTGTTTGTCGACTTGATTTGATCCACCAAGGTTGGTTGCACAACCAAGGCGCGAGGAACCATGCTCAACCAAACCCAAGTTGAGACGCTGAAATTTGCAAGAAGTGCGGTCGTTGCTCTTGGATCATCAAAGTATGGCAATACACCTTTCGGCTAAGTGCATCAAGAACCACATTGGCTTTGCCAGATGATCTTGGACACCCATGTCATAATCTTTGATCAATTCCACCATCTCTCTCGCTCGAGGTTCGGATCCGGTGAGTGAACAAGTATTTCAAACTCTTGTGATCGGAATACACCTCACAGTGATTACCGATCGATAATGCCGCTAAATCTTGAGTGCATGAACCACGCAGACAAGCTCTAGATCATGGGTGGGATAGTTGAGCTCATGAGGTCTCAATCGCACGGATGCATAGGCAACTGTCTTGCCTTCTGCATAAGAACACATCCAAGTCCTCGACGAGAGGCATCGCAATAAATATCGAAGCTCTTGTGGATATCGGGAAGAGTAAGGATGGGTGAAGTCAATCGTTGTTTGAGCTCCGAAAGCTCTCATCACAAGCAGAGGACCACACAAAATTCTTGTCCTTCTTGAGCAATTCGGTCATCGGCTTTGCGATCTTGGAGAAGTTCTCGATAAAGCGCGGTAGTAGCCCGCTAAACCAAGAAAACTCCGCACATCGCTGACTAACTTGGTGACCCCAAGATAGAACATCGCCGACCTTCGATCCGGATCATGACTATGCCTCCGGTGAAAGAACATGGCCCAAGAATGCTACTTCCTTCAACCGTAACTCGCATTTGCTAAACTTTGCATATAGTGGTGCTCCATGACTTGCCCAACACTATCTTGGATGCTCAAGATGCTCTTCTTCATTCTTGGAGTAAATAAGAATATCATCAATGAAGACCACCATAAATTTATCCAAAAACTCCATGAATACTGAATTCATTAAGTTCATGAACAAAGCTGGAGCATTGGTCAAGCCAAAGGACATGACGGTGTACTCGTACAGACCATAACGAATAGTGAAAGCCATCTTCGGAATATCTTCAGATCTGATCCTGACCTGATGATACCCCATTCTCAAATCAATCTTTGAGAATACCTGGGCTCCAGTCAACTGATCGAACAGATCATCGATGCGGGGAAGAGGATATTTGTTCTTCACCGTCACCTCATTGAGAGGACGGTAATCAACACACATACGCAAAGTCTTGTCCTTCTTCTTCACAAAGATAACCGGACAACCCCAAGGAGATGAACTGGGACGGATGAAACCCTTTGCTTGGAGCTCACCAAGCTGCTTCTTCAATTCTTCTAGCTCATTGGGAGGCATCCGATACGGCGCCTTCGAAATTGGAACGGTACCGGGCAGCAACTCAATGACAAACTCAAGGTCTCGAACTGGAGGCATCCCGGGCAAATCATCAAGAAAAACATCTTCAAAATCACAAACGGTGGGAACCTCCTGAATCTTCAAAACTGGCTTTGCTTCTAATGCACATAGATGTGGCCCCTGCAGCTGCGGTGAAAATCCGACCTACTCGCCGGAAGGGCTGGTGAGATAGACAATCTTCCTGGCATAGTCGAATTGCCCCAAGTGTGGGGACAACCAATCCATGCCAAGAATCACATCCAGACTCGCTGAACTGAGCAGAATGAGATTTGCCAAAAATCCTACCCCTTTTACTTCAATAGGAACACCGCGGCATTCCATATCAGCTCTCATTTCCGAACCCGGAGAGCGAATGAGCAAAGGAATCCCCAAAGGAACACAGTGAAGACCACTAGCAGCAGCAAATGATCTTGAAATAAAAGAATGCGATGCTCCAGAATCAAATAATACTGCAGCAGGACGAGAATTGACAAGAAGTGTACCCATCACGACATCTGGCGCCTCCTCAGCTGAAAGGTGGTTGACCCGACCGCTGCTCACACCCTGGGTCTTCTGGATCATCTTCTGGTCAGGTGGGTGACCACTCCCCTGCCCGCGTCCTCCATTAGGACGAGGGGCGACTGCAACACTCTGAGGGCAAGCGTTGGCGTAGTGGCCCTTGTTGTGGCAGCGAAAACAAGTAACCTCGGCCGCCGGATTGCGGAGGCCACCTGTTCTTGGATCGCAGCGCACGTGGTCGAAACACGGCTGCGGTGGACGAAGCGCGCCGATGGCCTCGGTCTTTGGTGGAGCAAAGGAACGGCCATCGTGCCGCCCACCGAGGACGAATGAGGTGGTGTGAGTAGGCGATGCGCCTCCCATTTGCGCTGCGGGACTCGCCAGCGCTTTGCCTTATGCTCAAGAACAATGGCCTTATCTACCAAGGCACGAAAATCGAGAATTCCACAATAGATAGCTTGTCCTGCGGCTCCTCGGACAAGCCATCCATAAACTTCTCCGCTAGCCTCATCGAGGCCACCTCTCCCGAGCATAACGAGCCAAGTGATTAAACTCGAGAGGTACTCAAGTCACGATTTGCGCCCTTGCTTGAGCGCGAGGAATTCTTTCTTCTTGACTTCATCAGGCCATCGGGATGTGGGCCCGACGAAAGGCTAACTGAACTCCTCCCACGCGACCACATGGCCCGCGGCCGCATGGCGAGATAGTTCTCCCACCATGAGTGTCCGCGCCTCAAGTGGTGAGACGCGAAGAGTGCCCTATCTCGTGCGACGACATCGAGCTATGTTGAGCTTCGCTCAACCATGCGCGACCAATCATCCGCATCGAGAGGGTCCTGAGCGAGAGAAAGTCGGCGGCTGCGTACGGAGGAACTCTACAAGTCCCCCGCGAGTCTGGTGCCCGCCACCACCGGCAGGAGTGGAGGTATTCCTAGCAATAACCTCCAAAATGCGCGTCTGGTCCATGCGGTTTCGCTCGATCGGCGAGAACCTCACCATGGTCTGAGGAGGGGAAGCTCCTCATCATGACCACCGGTAGGTGACCGCCACGCTTCTCCCGCCATCCTGCTTCACTAAGACAAGTTAGCAACAAATCTAAGAGCAAGAAAGCCCAAAATTCACTGAAAACAGTCCAAAAACAAACACAAAACAGGGTAAAGTCCTACGAGACTTTTTCCAATATTGTGTATTAACTACGAGCCGCTCGTATGGATAAAAATCCATACGCTTACATGGTAAAGCCGAAAAGACAACTACCCACTCAGGATAAAGCTTTTCGGACAACTACCATGCTCCCACCTCCATCCCTCCTGCGACCTCCTGCGACCCGGAGCCATTACACGCCAAAGTACTAGGTCAAGAGAGGTCCCATATACTCTAGTGTGGTTAGCACGCAAAATGCTCAGTACGGTGGCGCAAGTAACTCGGTCCTTAACTGACTCGGGCACCATTCCAGTCACACCCAACAGATCACACCAAACATACCGTTGTGCCCAAGTCCAAATTATTTTGTTTTCATTTTTAGTTTTCACAAATAACATAGCAAAATGCTGAATCATAAAGTTTTAATAATTTTTGTGTGATCAAGGCTACCGACTAAAATCGATAACCGCCCAGTTCTACCGATAGCTAAGCATGTCTAAGCAATTTGACCCGGATCTACTAAGTGAAAAGAGATCATCCAGCGATCTCTAATCACAGCAAATAACCTAGGCTCAGGTAGTAGAGATCAATATTTTGCCTACAGGATATGCATCTACGGATTTAACTAATCAATTTAACACAAATTAAGCAATGCATACATACAGCTGAAACAAAATATTAGACTTTAAAATACTGGGATTATCATGATCAAACTGCTTGCCTGGCTCCTGTTGCTCAGAATGCTCAACCTGTTGCAGAGGATCGCTCTCAGGGTTACCGCAAATGTCGAAGCCTAACGATTGAACAAATAACAGCAAATAAGAACGAATAACATCGACAAAGCTCAAACATACAACAACAACAAAACATACCAAAATTCACACAACAGCCTAAGCAAAGGTCTAACACATTTTTAGAAACAGAGAAATAATCATTTGAAGTGGTGATGAATTTTCTAGCAATTTTCTAAGCTAAAATACACATTAAAGCACTTGTTAATTACTTAAAAAAATTTCATGAACAGAAACAGTATTTAAAACCTATCCTGATATTTAGTATACTAAAAATGAAAATTTTCAAAGTTGAGTTTACTGGATTTGGACAATTATTGAGAAAGATATGAATTTTCTACTTTGGAAAATACACAATACACCAATTAATCAATAACCAGATTCTTGCTAACAGAGACATGGGTGAAAACAATTTTAGTAAATAATACATTTAAAATGAAATTTAACAGCACTGGTTTCATGCGATTAGGAGAAAAATTGAATTAGTTATGCATTTTCTAGGTTTAAAAGAATTAACAGAGTAACAGAAAACCATTTCAGAAATACTTAAACATTTAATACTCTTCCTACCGACAGCGAGCTAGCCTCAGCCACTGACAGGCGGGCCCGCGCGAACGCTGACCAGGACAGCCAGCCCGCAAGGTGACGTCGAAGGCGTATTCAAAGAATACGTCTTCGGCTTAACAGAACGCAATCCTCGAACACATGCCCAGATAAAATACGCTTCCCGACAGAGAAAACGTATAACGAAATTTACACAATCCTAAACTGACAGCATGGACCCACATGGCAACGACACAGAGTATAACAGAACGGTTGGATTAACTGATTTCCTAAACGCGATTAACCCGGGAGGGGACCACCGGGCAGCGACACAACTAAAACAGGATTAGCGCTAAACTAACGACACCGGCGGCTCACCGGCGTTCACGAGGACGGCGGCGTAGGCGCACAATTGATCTCGCGAACCAGAAGGTCTCAGGGCGAGTGAGTTATACCTTCAGGTTCACCACGACCTCGCGAACTCGATGACGGCGACGCGGACCCTCGAGGATGCCGGCGGCGAGCTGGCGGCGAACGGAGGCGGAGAAGAAGATGCGGCTCCCACGGCGAGGACGCTACAGGCTTCTAGAAGACTCCGGAAAGTGCGCCTCAGCTCCGCCTTGATCCCAGGAGCAAAAAGCATAAGATGATGACGACGAAGGAGGTCCGAGGATGGCCGGAATCGCCGCGGCGGCGAATCACCGAGCTTGGAGAAGAATCGGTCGCACGCCCGCAACGATGCACCAAAGATGAAAATGAAACCACCGTTAGACTCAGTGGATCAGGGCGATCCTAAAGGATCAGACGTTGAGGTATGAGACTCACTGGAGCACAAACGAGCTCGCGGGGCCGCAGCAACCGGAGTTGGAGACGAAGAAGTGGCTCCGGACGATTCACTGGATGCCACAAGCTCGGGATGGGAAAAATGGATGCGGCGAGGAACAAGGAAGGCGGCGAGAGGGTTGCGGGAGCACAAGCGCAACGAGGTGGTGGCGTTGTCCTCTCCTTCTTCTCGGCCAAACCGAAGTGGGCGAGAGAGCAACAGAGCGGGAAAACGAGATGTGGGTGATCGCGGTGAGGTAATGAAGGTCCGCGACACCGGAGAAGGACACGCGCCCACGACGTGGCGACGAGCCGCGTGGCACGCATGCGAATTTGCGGCCGAACTCCGCGAGCCGCGGAGAAGACGAGGACGACATCGACAAGGAGGGCCCACTCGGTGATAGCGATGAAGCGCGCGAGCCGAGTCCGCGCGATGCGATAAGGTGGTTTGACTCGACCAAGACTATGCCGACCATTCGATCGAAAATGGACGGCTGAGATTTGTGTATGCATTCGGACAGGTCGAATGCATACGCGACGTGGATCGTTCGATTTGCATCGGACGTTCAGGATTGGGCGGTGCAGCTAGTTGACGCGATCGAGCCGAACGGCGCGGTCGGACTCGAGCTCGAGTTGGGTTCGAGCCCGATAAACAGTGATTTCAGATTTGATTTCAAAGGCTGAGCAGGTTTGGGGAATTTTTAGAGATAGCTCCCGAACTCCAAAAATTCCAAAATTTTTATGGTAGCTACATGGGACAGAGGACAACCTTGTGTAATTTTTTCCAGGAATTTTCATGCACTAAATTTTCCCCAAGAAAAATCACAAGCAGCTGTCCAGAGGTTTGACCAGATTTCAAATCTGGTTTGACTTGGCCATTTGAAATAGCAACCAAAATCTAAAAATTGTGAAATTTTTCAGAGAGGTAGCTAGGATGATCAAGATGATAGGAAAAATAATTTCAGAGGATGATCATAAGTTTGAAGGCTAAGAATTTGCTGACAACAATTTCCATACACAAGAATTTTAATTCTATAAAATGGAAATTGCTAGGGAAAATTTGGAAAGCTTCCAAATGATTTGAAGAGACAACAAAAGTTTTTATTTCTCCTCATAATTTACATTTGAAATACAAACCCTAACTTAGCCGTTGTGGACCGAGCTCCCCTCTGCTACTTAAGCACCCGGCTCCCCTTCTTTGCCCTCCTTTCACCTTTCCGCAACCCCGGTTGGCACCTCTCTTCTTGCTTGAGCTCAATCGCCAAGATCACCCTTGGCCGCCATTATCGAAGCTTCGAGCTCCCGGTGCGGCCGGTGCTCAGTGGCTCTTTCTTCAAACTTTTGCTCGGCTCCTTCCTCTGGTCTCTGGAGTGTTGACACTAATCCTATTTCGGTTTGTGTCTTGGTCACTTCTTGATTGGGTTTCCCCTTTTTTGGTGAAAATCGCCTCCTTCATCCCGTTGCAGAAGGAGCTCCTTCCCGATTCCTTGCTCTGGAAGCACCCCGAGCTATGTGGGACTCGTTTTGATGTTGCGCGTTGCTCTTTTGCTCGAGCCGCGTGCCGTCATTATCGCCTTCACGGCAAGACGCCCCGCCGCCAGACCTTCCGGCACCCCTCGGACCTCCCCGTCTTGCGGTGAGTTCCTTCTTGTTCCCAGAGCTCGAGCACCTTTTGATTTAGGTCGCGGCGAGGTTCTTAGCCATTTCCATTTTCTCGTACTTTGCTCTCCACCTCGTTCCGGCTAGCCGGCGTTATAGGTCGTCTCCGGCGACAAAAATGCCCTCAAAGTGTTCGCAATGGTATTGCGAACATTTTGCCCTGGTGGTCCGCGCCGCCGTGGCCGTGGCTGCCGGCGACGAGCCGTGACTAGAGTCCGGTGCTCGCACTTTTGTCGTGATTTTGTCAAGTCTTTGGACCTCCTCGGGGTCATCGTGACCCTCCGGGACCTCCCGTGTTAGATCCGCACCGTAGGATCTTGTCTGTAAAGCTTATGTCCCAAGACCTCTTTAGTTTTAATCCTAGCCCTTAGTGATCTCTTCGTGTTTAGATCTAACCGTAGATCCTTTGTTTCAGAACCGCTTAAGTCCTAGGACCTCCTGTGGTGATCTTAGCCGCCATGACCTCTTCAATGTTGGTGCGGACCGTTAGATCTCCTAGTCTAAGTCTCTAACCGCCAGACATCCCCTAATCGTATCTCGCCGTTAAAGACCTCCGTAGGTTAATCCCACCGTTAGGATCATCCTCCACTTGGGGTCCTCTTTGCAAAAGACCTCACCGAGGTCCTCTTTGCAAAAGACCACCCCGAGGTCCTCTTTGCAAAAGACCACCTCGGGTCCTTATCAAGAAACCGCAGACCTCCTCGCTTCATCTTAGCCGCTCAGACCTCCCCGGAGATCTTGACTGCCTAGGACCTCCTCGCTTCATCTCGGCCGCTCGGGACCTCCTCACGGAGATCTTGACCGTCTGGGACCTCCTCCTTTAGATCTCGTGGCTTTAGGACCTCCCGCCTCGGATCTGGACCGTTATGACCTCCCCGGGAGATCTAGGCCGCCCGCACCTCTCTGCTAAAAACCCGCTAAGACCTCCCCATTGGGATCGTGACCGTTTAGGACCTCCTCGGTGAGATCCTAGCCGCCAAGACCTCTCGCCGTTAAGCTCACCGCTTAGGTCCTCTCTCGCTCGAGATCTAGACCGTTAAGACCTCCCTCGGAGATCATAACCGCCCGCACCTCCCTTAGTTAGATAGCCGTAGGACCTCCTCGTGGAGCTCGGGACCGCCAGATCCAGATCTGACGGCCACGACCTCCCTAGTGCGCGAGGAGCTCCTTCGCGTGTGCTGTGCATCCGGTGGTCGGGGCCGTCGAATTCAATATCAACGGCTAAGACCTCCCCTAGGCACGATGAGGTCTTTGCGCCCAGGTGCTCGTGTGGGTTTTGGGCATCTGAGCTCGTGAGCCGTGCGATCCTTGATCAACGGCCCACGACCTCCCCAGTTTTCGTTGGTTTTCCAGAGTTAGTTTCCGAGAGCTTTTATTTGCACATGTTAATTGTTTTAAACTTCAAAAATGCATATCTTTTTCTCTGTAGTTCCAAATTTAACAAACTAAAGTTCTATAAATGCATCTGTTAAAGTACTTTAGCTTAGTATAGGTTTTACAGTAGTCTTTAATACTGAAATTAATCATGCCTTAGGTTTATAACTTAGAAAAATCATAACTAAATCATTTTAACTCCAATTAAGATGAAACCACTTGTGTTAGCCTTAGAATGTCAGTAGCTACCTACCATAAAAATTTCAGCTACACCACCCTTCTAGAAATTTTCACCAAACAATTTAATTATGTGAACAGTAACAGATTGCAATTTTTCCAGCTGAGCAAAATTGTTTTGATCATATCTTTTGCTGTGAGAGTCCAAATCAGTTGGTTCTTATTTCTAAATTTGTTATAAATCATGCTCTTACTGCTGTAAAATTTTCAGAGCATTTGGAGCATTTTGGTTTTGGAGTCTTTTTCGATATCTTTGTTCTTATCGGTTCTTTTTCGCTCTTTCGGTAGGTTCCGACGATTGTGCCATCCTTGAGAGTGACCCTCTGCAGCATATTGAGCAGCAGCAGCCAGGCAAGCAGTTTGATCATTTCCCGATTGATCCCATTACTTTCAAAGTCTAATACTTTGTTTAACTTGTATGTATGCATTGCTATTTTGTTGTTAAATTGATTAGTTAAGCCTCTAGTTGCATAATCTGTAGGTAAATAAATATCCTCTACTACCTGAGCCTAGGTTATTTGCTGTGATTAGAGTTCGTTGGATGAACTCTTATCACTTAGTAGATTACGAATGAATATTGCTTAGTCATGCCTAGTTATCGGTAGTATTGGGCGATCATCGACTTAGTTGATGATCTTGATCACACAAATACTTATACTACTTCATTATGTCCAATCCTTGTGTTTTATTGATTTACAAATCAAAAACTGAAAACAAAACTATATCTTGACTTGGGCACAATGGTATGTTGGTGTGATCTGTTGGGTGTGTTTGGAATGGTGCCTAAGTCCCCAAGGACCGAGTTACTTGTGTCACTAAGCCAAGCGTTTATTGCGTGCTAACCATACGAGGGGGATATGGAACCTCTCTTGACTAAATACTTTGGGAGGTGTTAATTATGAGCTGGTTGGTGGGTGTGTTCTTGTGTGTGTGTGTTTGTGGTGTTGGAGGGGAGCATTAGCAGACCGGTTAGGCTGTCTAATGTGTCCTTTTCCCGTGGGTTGCGGCTCTTAATTAGCATCGTTCATTGGAAAGTGTCTTGTTAGACTTAGTCGTGCCTGCATACCAAAGGAAGTATGCTAACCGTGGCTGGTGAAAAGGCGGTCTATCGTGTGGGTACATTGGTACACCCCTGCAGGGTTAAAACTATTCGAATAGCCTCGTCCTAGGTTATGGACATGCTTGGTAAGGTCGTGCAAGAACTAGACTACAACCTTTTAAAAACGTAAACTTGACATGGGTGGTATGAAGGGGTACTTCATGCTATTGTTGTGGTGACTATTGGGTTAGTCACTGCTAGGACATTGTTGTTCTCTATCTATTGTTATAATTGTTTCTCTTTTATTTGAACAATAGAAATTATTTGCAAACTTGCTTTCAAATGTATTACCTTATTGCAAAGAAAACTTGCTTTATGCTGAAAATAAGTCCAGAGCCTCCTCCACTTAAATTAAGCTTGCATGTAGTTAATTATAGTTCTGTTATCTTACACGTCAGTCTTGCGAGTACAAAAATAATTTTTGTACTCAGATGCTATGCTTAATTGTTTTGTTGCAGAGGAAGAAGGTGAGCTCGAGGGGCCTCACTTTTGTGAGATTTGTTGTGGCGGTGTCTGGAGCGATTAGCTTGGCGGTCCGGTTGGTTGCCTTGTGGGTAAAGGCACACCGATTGGCTTTTGTTTCTCGCCATCTTATGGCCTTTTGCTTCCGCTGTTTAAATTAGTTACTTATGTGTTATTTGGCCGGTCGGCCTCTCTTTTGTAATAACTCTCTTTATATTATGTATGTCTTTCGCTTGTTGCTTTTGCTTGGCTCTATGTGCATGAATGGAATTGATGCATGATTTTGTAACGGGTGTGTATCTTGCATTTTGGAAGTATACATATCTCGAGGCTTGGTTTATTTGATTTGTGCTGCTAGGACCAAGTGGATGGTTAAGCAGTACAAGCCGAATAAACCGGGGTCCTCACAAGTTCCTTACATGCTATTTCAAAGGAAACAATTTTATTAAATCGATACACACCCTCACTAGTTCTTTCGACAAAATTAAAGTTACATCAAGAATGCAATTCACCGGTTGAGCCAAGTAACATTGAAAATTACCATGATCGAGGGTCTAGTGGATCTCGATTTGCTAGGATCATCTCCTCCACCTCCAAGGATGTCAACACATTTGGTCTAATTTTCGCATGTTTTATGAATATTTCCTCAAACTTTTGGGGAACGAACCTGCAACTTGACATGTTTAGTGTATGTATGTAGATTTGCATCATTTTTTTTTTTTAAAAAAAAACATCAAACATAGCACACAAAACTAGTATATCTCGTTAGAGTACGTAAAAGAAGGAAATAAAGATATATTATGCCACCAAATGGCAATATCAAAGTCAGTCCAAAGTGAGAACAATAGTTGTCATTTATATAGTGAATCATTATATTAGACATGTTGTAATGTGACATCTTGTACATTTTTGTTTGATATGTAGGGGATACATCTGGTGCATCTAGGTACCCCCACCTCAAAACACCATGGAAACCATAAAAAAAATCCAAATACATTTGATTAGATGGGTTATCATATGAGATCGAGCATCTTAGAAAATTTCAGCTCTAAACTCAAATAGATTAGGAGAAACAAAAATAGCAAGTCTGAGATAGTTATAACTTTTTTCCTTTCATTTTGGATCTAGTTTTCAACATGCGTGCTGGGCAGGGGTGCACCAGATATGTCCCTGATATGTGCGTAAAGCAGGTTATTCGAATTACCTTCCTTCACCATCTAATGCTCCTGTATCACTTCCATGCATTGCTCTGTGAATATACTCTATGTATATTGCTAAGTGTGGCAATGATGCATCAACCTGAATTGAATAGAAAAATTTTACATATCAAGTTTGTTATCTGTGTGTGCGTGCGTGAGTGAGTGTGCGAGAGAGAGAGTACAGGGCTTGTCATAGGACCAAGAGCAGCATGCAGGGAGGAGGCAGAATCCCTGGAAAATGCAACATCGCAACCTATTGCAACAAATCCTACGATCCAAGATATAAGTTTAGCATATATTAGAATAATAAATAACACGTCGAACATATAACATTTTTTAGAAATCGACATAGATATGCACACATGCTTATCATAGGTTGCTAATTGAAAAGCTTTCACAACAATGGTCATACGTGGAAAGAAAGAGTGTAAATTAAATACATTGGCACAACATTTTGTGTAAAAATAATTATTTGATAACTTTAGCAAATCACAATTAGCTAATATATATATCGATAAATATAATATTTCCCCTTTTTTGAATTTAAAATAATCAACAACAATAAAATTCAAACACAACAAGCAAAATAACTTAAGCATGATGCCGCCTTAGAAACATTTTTTTTACTTCACATGAAGTTCTAAATCTGTATTATCTCTTTACGATTAAAACATCAGTTGAGCTTATCTTTTGCTCATCAAACTGTACTTACATGATTTCAAAAAAGAAAAAAAGACAAAAAAAACTGCAGATACATGTGATTCTCTAGTGTCAACAAGAACAAACTTTTACATTATTTGTTACATAAGCAACAAAGAAATCAATCACCTTCAAAGGTCTCCGAAGGAGTAATAATTCCATCCTTGTTACGGTCGAAAAAAGAGACATGTTTTTGGAGTGCCGTCATGTTAGCAATACCAGTCTCTGCCGTCGCATGCCCCCCTTACAGACATAGTAAATGAGTAACGATATGCATGTGAGAAATTTTGTATGAACAACAATGTTTTTGCTGAAAGGGTGATGCCAATGTTAGAGTCTGTGAAAGTTTTCCTAATTCTTCTATAAGAAATAATAAATCAAGAAAACAGAAAACTGCAGCAGGTGAAGGATTTACAGATAAAGATCCACGTAAAGTAAGAGCAGCCATCGCGCGGTTGCGAGCAGAAGCTTCTCCCGACAATCGCCGCCGCCCCACCATCGTTGCCGCCGACGATTATTGCTTCTGCGGCCGTGTGATAGTGAACACGCACCTCACAAATAGCATTGCATGGCACATATAGTTCGCAGAAGAGCTACGTATGAAGAAGATATCCTCTCTCTGCAGTAGATACTCATACTAGTCCTTGGCACATTTATGTTTGATGTGCCATGGTTATTAATGATCACATTTTCTTTGATGCAGATTTGTTATATATTGCAATTATGAGAGAAGAAATTGGAATAAGACGTAGATACAGAGCAAATTGAAGCAATATGTTGGATAGCTCTGTGGTGGTCCTTATGTTTGCTTGGCAGAAACTAAACCATATTTTAATAGGAGCCAGGCTTGAAAAATAAAATAAAAAACTAAGAAAAAATTGGAGAACAATCTGTGTGAATCTTTTTTTGTGTGTGTGTAATCTATGTCTAATTCTACCATAGGCATCTTCTATGTCTAATTCTACTAGCCTCTGAAGCACGGACACGCCGGTTTACTGTCGTATCAGTGTAGGACACCGACACCGTGTCCGACACGGATACAACACAGACACGTCGTAGACACGTGTCGGCAGCGTGTCGGCTGATTTAAAGATGAATTTTAATTTTTAAAATTCCCGACACGTGTCAGATACGGCGTGACCACAAGTCCGACATGGCCAAGGGACACAGCCTACCCATGGGCATACCCTTGTTTCCTTTGCTCCCTCTCGATCCCAAATCCTCCCCCCACTTTGTTTGCCTCCCACACGCCGCCTCCCCCCAATTCCCCATCACCCTCCTCGCGCCCATAGTCCTTGCCATGCCGATGGCTCCCGCACCTCCTCCCGCGTGCAGCCCCTCCCTTGAGTGCCCTCCTCCCCTCGCCGCGTTGTCGGCTCCATCACCTCCTCCCTCGCGCCGCCGGCTCCAGCACCTCCTCCCTCGCGTTGTCAGCTCTAGCACCACCTCCCTCGCGCCTCCTCCCTCTCCCAGCAAGTGATGCACTGATCTTCAGTCTACTCTTTAGTCTTCACTCTCATTCTCTAGATAAATGAATGTAGTGATGCAATGATGCACTGATGCTCTTCAACATAATTCAATTAGATGTTTGCAATTGTAAATTGGTGATTGGCTTATTGCTTGTTCTTATGTTCTTGATTGCTTATTTATCATCATTCTAGAAAAATGGAAACCGGTAATTCTAGTGCTAGAGAGGAGCAAAACACCAACAATAGGTTCAAGCCTCCATTGTGGAATTATATTGACGTTCTAGACAAGGGTCATCAAGGGGGAGAAAATGTGAAATAGAGATGCAAGTATTGCAAATATGTTGGCACTAGTAGCTATTCTAGAGTCAAAGCGCACTTGCTGAAAACTACTAATGGTGGATGCAAGATATGTCCAAAAATGTGCCCTTGCCACCATCAACTGTCGGTAGTATTGTTAGTGCTAGTGTTTCTTCATCAACAATGGACTCGGCTATGTTGGAGAATAAGAAGCGGAGGGGACTTCCTTCACCATTAGAGAAAGCTTGGGCCATGGATTTGCGCAATCAACTAGATGCACAAATTGCAAGGATGTTTTATTCTGGAGGTATGCAATCAACTTGAAATCATTGTTTCAATTTTATCCAACTTACCATCTGCATTCAACTAATTTTGGTTATGTGAAATTTACAGGATTGTCTTTCAATCTAGCAAATAATCCATATTTTCAACAGTCGTATAACTTTGCTGCAAACCATAATCTTTTTGGTTATGTCCCACCTGGGTACAACAAGTTGAGGACTACACTTCTTCAACAACAAAGGACTCACATTGAGACCTTACTGGAGCATACACGGAGCACATGGCCTAAAAAGGGTGTCACCATTTGTTCAGATGGATGGTCAGATGCGTAGAGGTGACCTCTTGTTAACTTTCTCGATATTTCTGAGGGTGCACCGATGTTCTTGCAAGCTATCAATACTAAGGCAAGGTGAAGATAAAGGAGTACATTTCCGAGATGTTGATTGTTGTTATTAAAGAAGTGGATGCAAGAAATGTTGTTCAGGTAATCACTGACAATGCTACAAATTGCAAAGGTGTGGGTTTGATTGTTCAACAGAAGTACACTCATATTTTTTTTGGACTCCTTGTGTTGTTCATACTCTCAATCTTGCTCTCAAGAGTATTTGTGCTGCTAAAATGCCAAGAACTGATGATGAAGAATTAATCTTTTATGAGTGCCATTGGATAACTGAGATTGTTATAGATGCTAATATGATCAAGAATTTTAGAATGAACCATGACATGGGGCTATCAATGCTCAATGAGTTTAGCAAGCTGAAGTTACTTGTTGTTGCTGAAATGGGGTTTGCCTCAGTTGTGGTTATGTTAAAACGGTTTTGCATGGTCAAGAGGGCTCTCCAAAACATGGTGATTAGTAACAAATGGGAGACATATAGAGATGACAATAAAGGGATGGCACAAACCATTAGGGACCTAATACTCAATAAAGTGTGGTGGGACAAGGTGAACTATATTGTTGAATTCACTGAGCCAATCCAAGAAATGATACGTGTGGCGGACACCAGTACACCATGCCTTCATCTGATTTATGAGATGTGGGATACAATGATTGAGAATGTAAAGAAAGTGATATATAGGCATGAAGGTAAGGAAGACAATGAGAAGTCCACCTTTTACTCGGTTGTTCAAAGCATATTGGTTCATTGTTGGGCAAAAGGCAACACTCCAGTCCATTGTTTGACACATTCACATAATCCAAGGTGAACTATAAATCTTCCTTTACTTTTGCTAATATTTTAGTTTTACTTTTCACAAAGTTCTAATCCAATTTTGTTTGTAGATACTATAGTGAGAAGTGGATTAGTCAAGAAGGTGTTGACGTTGGTCATGTACCCCCTCCAAGGATCTTGAGATTTCACAGATGAGAATGAAGTGCTTTAAAAGTCCTTTCATGTACTTGAAGATTTCAAGAAAGTGAAAGAAGAATATGCAAGGTTTTCCACTTGTTTTAGGAGAATTCAATGACTTTGATTCTATTTATGACAGATGGATCCTTGATCCAATGAATTGGTGGGCAAATCATGGACAATCCATTCCTATACTACAAAGTTTAGCTCTTAAATTGGTTAACCAACCGACCACATTTTCTTGTTGTGAAAGAAACTGGAGCACATATAGCTTCATCAACAACATGAAAAGAAACAAATTAACTCCTCAGCGTAATGAAGATTTGGTATTTGTGCATAATAATTTAAGACTTCTTTCAAGAAGAACATAAGCATATAAAATAGGGGCAACTAGAATGTGGGATGTTGGAGGAGATAGTTTTGAATCTCTAACTGGTGTTGGCATTCTAGAAGTTGCTCAGCTCTCTCTTGAAGAACCAGAGTTGGAGAGTGTGTGGTTTGAAGATGAGTCTACTGTGATGATCCAAGAAGAAAATGAGGATGAAGTTGAAGTCTAAGAGTCTCATGTTGTCTTTTAATTAGCTTTGCCACTGGAATTTGAGTTTGTTATGTAACTTAAGTTGAACCACTCCTATGTTGACTAGTGGCTACTTGCTTTTGAATGAACTTTACATTTAAGTTTCTATGTTTGAACTTGGCTACTTGTTAATTTTTATCGCTTATCAATTATCAATTGTTGTTACTCTATTGCTTTGATTGTTCAAGAATCAAGTATACATGTTATCTTTGTAGTCTTGCTGATCATGTTACTTTTTTCCCTAGGTTAATGGAATTCTAATTTCTGGAAATGGTATTTATATAAACAATTGAACATATCATGATTCATGAATTGACTGCAAGAAGAATGAAGAGGTGTGGGTCATCTTTGAGAGGTACGTATTCTTAGTTTACTTTACACTTTACATTATTTCAGTTTGACGGACATGAAGAAATATAAAAATAAAATATATGTGTAATTTATTCTTATTATTTAAATATATATAGCCGTGTCATCGTATCGGTATTTTTGAAGAAAAAAATGACAAATCTCCATGTCGGTGTCTTGTCAACGTATCCGTGTTCATGCATCATAGTACTAGCTGCTGTGTTTCTAAAAAATTCTACTAGTTGCTATGTCTCTAAAAAATTATATTAGCTGCTCAACAGACTAGGAGCTGACGAACTTATGAAACTGAAAACAAAGGAATGAATAAAAAATGAGTTTGAATCATCAAGTCAGCTGTTTGTGGAAACATAAAAAAGGAAGACTAACAAATATGTAAAAAATAAAAGGAAATATGAACTGAAAACATCAGAGGCTAGCTATCACATTTACTAATTCAGTCACACCCCACAACTTGTAAACAATTGCAATATCTGTACAAACAGGCTCTCAATTTTCATTACAGGAAAGATGAATCAACAAACAGGCTCTCAATTTTCATTACAGGAAAGATGAATCAACAAACACACGGAATAAAAAACAGTGTTAATTTACTGATCCACACACACACACCATAATTTACAGATACTTGCACACAACAATCACAAATAAGAGGGTATCCAGGATGTTCTTATCATTTCTTAGCGGACTCCTTAGCATGTTTCTTCTCTTCCTCCAACTTTAGAAACAGGCTGCCATCATAGACTGCCCTGACAGTGTCCTTGTGAAGAAATCCTTCCTTGTCTTTGCAGAGGGAGTACAACACTTTCCACTCTGTGAAGCCACCCACCCTGCAATTTTCCCCAAAAATTGAGCTCAAAAGAGCACTAATTACATTTTCCATTGTTCCTAACTACAGATGAAAACTTACCATCCTTTGAAATCTTTAGGCTCCCTGTTTCCTTGAAGCATCTCCTGCAGCTCTTTGCCTGTCAGGGCATCAGGCCTAGTGTGGGCATGCTTCTTAAAAATCTCCTCAAACTTTTCAGGAACAAATCTGCAAGTTGACATATTGTTAAGTTAGCAAATCTGCAACCATGTTAGTCTATTGCATTATTTTTATACCTCTAGATAAGACATGTGCTGTTGTTTTTGTCTTACTGAAACAATCAAATAGTACGCGCCCATCAAACTTTCTAAAGTTATATCATTAGATTGACTACGTGAAAATTATAGCCAATCTAATATCATTAGATTTATCGTTAAAAATACTTTCATAATATTATAATTTTATTAGTACATCTTAAGGTAAAGTTATAAAAAATAAAGGGCAAAGTCGTATCTCGGAGACCGTAAAAAATCAAAAATGTCAAGTAAAAAATAATGGAGACAGTAACTAGTGTAAGAAAGTAATAACAGAGAAAGCCAATGCCTTAGAGTTGTATTACTGTCCTCCTTTTTAAAATTAGAATTGGATAGTGCCATTTATAAATAGTTGGACTTTCCTACATCGTGGCAGCATACTCTAATGCATTGGTCCTATAAAACTTAAGACCAACTCAGAGCTGGATGGTTTCGTTTGTCTACACTTCAACTTTCTAACTGCGTCTTAGCATTAACTAAGGGCATCTCCAAGAGCTGGTTAAGAAGATGCTTAGAAAAAAGAACTAAGCCATGTAACCAAGCATTCATCTAAGAGCCTAACCCTCGAATACAAGTATTCTTCTTCCTAGTGCTTAGTTAGTTCTCTTTACAATGGTTGAATGGACGGTTACAAGCAGAGCAATTCCCACTCATCGACTCTTGGCCAAGCAACGTTTCTCCTTTTTAAGCACTTATAGTTGTCTTACGTGGCAATGAAAAGCGGGTTTTCCTTCTAAGCACCCCTCTAGGCATCTGCGTTGGAGATGGCCTAATCCAAATCCTGGTCCTAAAAAAACTGATACATGTTGCCGCAATCCGGTCATCTTGCAAATATTTTTTTGACCCTATATATGTGTTTCACATTAAACTTTAGTCGATGCCGATGCCACAGCCACATTTCGGCAGTACTTCTATCTAATGCGTCTCACATTTGTTTTTAACGTGTCGTGCGTCCCACATTGAGAAGTACGTAATTGTTGAGTTTGGCACTGTGGCATCACTTGTTTCAGAGTATAGACAAAGGGCAAAAGAACGAAGACAACATAGCACTATTCTTTAACCTTCTCTTCATACGAAGACAACCTAGCACTATTCTTTATCTTCTCTTCATATCAAGAGGTGGTTTGATAATCGTGCATCATAAAAGTGGCACTATTCTTTTGTTTTGTTTAGCAACTCACATCTCCGTCTTCACGTTACTTTACGGTTGGCTACTTGTTTAGTTTACCTTATCTTGAGTAAAGTGCAATCAGAAGTGATTAACTCTAATAAAAAAACTAGATTCTTGCATTAGTTGCATGATCTGTCCTAATGTTTCACACATGGATGGTGATGGCTATATAGTAGTAATATGATAGCCTACCTTCCATGAGCATCGTACACGCCTGAATCGCTTCCATGCTTGCCTTTGTGGATGTTCTTTACGTAAATGGGGAACTTGAAAGGTGGAGTCTTCTCGTTCTCCTGTAGTCTCACGAGAATAATGGAAAACAAGTCAGCATCAGGAACGATCTTTACACCTGAATCAATCCCCATTCATATCACGGTTTCCAAGTCCAATTGAAAAGAGACCCACCGAAAGGCGTGACTCTACTTTGTTCAGTGTTCGCAAATCACAACAGTAATGCAGTAGCGTGTAGCATCTCTGCATCTGTAACACATGCCTCCGAATAGCTTTAATTGCTTTCTGCCTGTTTTTCTCTTTCTTTTCTGAAAAATAAGGGGGCGTCTATCCGGTTGCAATATGCGTTGGCATGAACATATCCTCACGTTAGGAATATGTTTTTTCATCCAGTAGTTATCTGATCAGAGTGCATTGTTCAAAACTCCGAATCAAGCTTGCAGCAACATCATATTTTACCACGACGTACGCTAGCTGCAAAAAACTTCCAGATTTACTAACTCAAGGCTTCCATCCTCGATTTGTCCAAAAAGGCTAACCTGATTAGGATGTTTGTTCCTAAATGGGCATAGCTACCAGGATATTCATCCCTACATAGCAAACTCACTTGTAAAAGAAACGGTAAATAAATGGCAAACGACCTTAGCATCTTTCTAGTTTGTGTTCTGTCCATCTACTGAAATCTTGTGAACCAACTGAGCAGCTCCAAATTGACCCAAACAGCTCTGAAGAATCAGAAAACAACTACGCAAAAAGCAATCCAAGTTTTGGCATACACCAAGAACAGTAGAACAGTGTATACATTTCCATCATTCAGAGAGAGAGAGAGAGAGAGTTATGCATACCGGTATCGTCTTGGGTCCGAGAAAGCCGTTGATGAAGACGGCGCTGGCGGCGGACAGCGCGACTCCGCACCCGATCGCGCGGAACCCTGCAAGGCAACAATCCACAAGCAAACAAACACCCTTATCAGTCCTCAGGGTCACATGCCAGTCTCACAGACAAGATATTCACGCCATTTTTCCAGTCTGATCCAAGAGAATTAGGGTCTACTAGCATAGGAGTACGCACGTACAAAAACACATGTGGGCGCACAACAAAGACGAGCAGAAAGTCAGAAACGTCGTGGCCGGCCGTACGCGCCGTGCTTGCAAACTAGGCCGCGCAATAAATTAGCATGGCTCATAAAGCTAATTAAGCGCCGTCTGGAAAGCAAAAAAATATTCGCGCGAGTCCTGAAGGAACTGTTCGGTTTCTTGCAGGAATTCTGCGAAATTCCCGTGTTCCAGACAGATTGCAAGAGAAAATATCTATCTAGATGAGATGAGATATTGGTGGTCGGTCACGGTCACCTTCGTAGGTCTCGGAGGGGTAGATGACGCCGTCCTTGTTCCTGTCGAAGAAGGCCACGTGCCTCTGCAGCGGCGTCATCTCGGAGCTGTACACCTCCGCCGTGGACTCGCTGCCGCTCCCTAGAACCAACGCATGGAGAGCAAGCACAGTGGCTACAAGCACAAAAGATTTGCCGCAGAGCGCGTGAAGAGCAATGGTGGGTGGATCTCCCCTTTCTTGCTTCTTGGGGGAGCCAGGGGACTCACCTGCAGTGTCCGCAGATTTGGAGGCCATGGAGATCGACGACGACGAGAGAGAGAGAGAGAGAGAGAGGTTACACACACACCCAGGGAGGCAGAGGGTGGGGTTGGGGGGGGGTGTGGGGGCGCGAAGGTGACTGGGAGAGGAAAAGAAGAGACGACAGCTGCGATGGCTTTGTTGGTCCCTTGTCCTCTCGACATGACTTTGCCTGGAGCAACGTCACGCTTGAAGCAGCCCTCTGGCTTCCTCTCTCTTCGTCACGTGATGTGCCCTGCCTGGCAAAAAAGTGACGCCCCTGCCGGACTTCTTTTCTTCTGGAGATAAAGACCGCCGAGATAAAACGAGATCGCAAAACCAAAACGAAATCACAGATAGCATAATGTTTTTTTTTTTTGGAGCATCTAAAACGCTGCTCCTCTTTTTTTGCTTTTTATGTATATTTATAGTCAGAATTTTACAGAGTTAGAATTGATATACAATACTCCATCTCAAACTTCGACTCGTACACAAAACTACTATAAACAAGTTTAATTCTATCGATCACCTCTTTAATCTTGTTTATTCACCTTGATTATGTCAATCTTCTCTCTCATCTCCAATAACTTGATCCGCCCTAGCGACTTTGTCAAAATATCAGCAAGTTGATCTTCTGTTCTGATGTGATCAACTATTATCTTTCATTCTTCAACACATTCTCGAACGAAGTGATAATAAGTATCTATGTGTTTGCTTCTGTCATGTTAGACTAGATTCTTGCTCAATGATGTCACCAACTTGTTATCAACCTTGAGCACAAACCTGCTCACCTCCTTTTGTGTAAGATCACCAAGTAGCCATCCCAACCAAATCCCTTGACATGTTGTAGTGGTAGTAGCAATATATTCCACTTCACATGAAGAAAGTGTCACTACTTTCTGCTTTTGTGACTGCCAACTTATCATGCTTTTCCCAAGCAAGAAAGTTACACCAATTGTACTCTTTCTACTATCAGCATCTCCAGCCATGTTGCTATCACTATAGCCAACCAACTGGATTTCTTCTTCTTCACCTCTTTCATAGTAACAACCAAACTCCAGAGTGTCACACAGATATCTCAGTATGTGCTTAAGCGCTGCCATGTGCTCACTTGTAGGAGACTCCATAAAGCAACTCACATACCCAACAACATAAGCAATATTAGGTCTAGTATGTACTAAATATCTCAGACTTCCAACGATACTTCTATAGGATATGGCATCAACTAGCAGACTATTACTAACCTTACTTAGCTTCAAGCGAGCTTCCATTGGGACTTGGCTGGGATTGCAGTTCTCCATACCATACTTCTCAAGAATCTTCTCTGCATATGCTGACTGGGTTAGCGTGATCCCTCTTCTAGTTTGTTTCACCTCTATCCCGAGGTAGTAGCTCAACAGGCCCAAATATGTCATCTTGAATAGACTCATCGTCTCCTCCTTAAATCTTGCAATCTACTGTGTGTGTGTGTACCTGTGACAATTAGATCATCCACATATACACCCACAATTAAGCTTGACAAACATGTCCCTCTTTTGTACACGACATGCTCAGTTTGGTCTTTTTCAAAACCAAGTGACGAAAGACTACGATTCAGCTTTATGTTCCAAGCCCGAGGTGCCTACCGAAGCTCGTACAATGCCTTTTTTAATCTCAATGCTTTATGCAGATTTGCATCATCAACGAAACCAGGTGGTTGTGCAACATAAACTTCCTCCTCTAATTCACCATTAGGAAATGCCGATTTAACATCCATATGATGCACTTGCCACCCTTTATGAGCCGCTAAAGCAATAAAAAGTCTTACTGTCTCCAATCGGGCAACTAGAGCGAAAACCTCATCAAAATCCACCCCCTTCTGTACATACCCTTTTGCCACAAGCCGTGCTTTGTGCTTCACAATCAGTGGCGGACCCAGGATTTAATTTTAGGTATGGCGGAATTGGAAATAAGGACCAAAGTGTATTACCCAAAATAAAAGAACTCATATAGTCATATGTGAACTATATTGCAATCATACAAATACGAGTATATGACATTAAATGGTATCAACGAGTGAAGATAAATGTAGGACATCGAGAAATACCTCACTAATAAAGCTTAATTAATAACTTGCCACCAAGTTATCGAACATAATAATTTGAATAAAGATAGTACATAGAAGAAGCAACTTGTCAAAAATAAATGGATTAGTAGTGTCACGATTAGTTGATCATAAATTATAAAAGTTGCAGAAAAATAGAAGCCAAAAGACATACCGCTAAAGCACTAATTACAATTAGCAGAACGAGGTAATTTCATTCTCCAAGATTTCATGACTTGAAACCATTTCTTAATTTTATCACGATCAAGTCCTTTGAATATGTCTCGCTCGATGTAGCACACCATCAAGTCATTAAGCCAATTATCGGATATCTTATTGCGCAAATCAGTCTTGATAATATGCATAGCTGATAAGACTCTTTCAACCGATGTTATTGCCACCGGTAGCAACAATGCTAACTCAATGAGGCGGTGAACAATGGAAATACAATATGCCTTTCATTTTCAACCATCTTCATGGCCAGACTTCCAAGATCATGACAAACAATAAAATTATCAATTCTTCGCACATGAAGAATGAATGTTTCAAGTTGATCCCTTATAGTCGCACGATCAGCAATGGAGAAATCATTATCATATATATCCGTAAGTCGAGCAATCTTATCCACATCGAACTTAGAGAAAGAACCTCTTGGATCAAGATAAGAAAAGGATACAAGTAACTCCGAAGATACCTCGTTGAAGCGATGACCCATCTCTATGGTAATAGCATCAATAGCTGCAAAGAAAGTATCAACACGATAATGGTGATCTTGAGTTAATGTGATCCCATCCCGCCTTGATCATCCCCATCTTGGTATTGCTTCATCCATATTTGGTACCAGAATCTTATTTGCATCACAAAATATTTTAACTTCTGCAAATAATGGCTCCCAACTGCCTATCCTCAAGTTGATCAAACGTACTTTCACATCAGCAAGCAATGACATGGCCTGAATAATGTTTTGATCCTTCCTTTGCAAGACAAGAGATAACTCATTTGTAATACGAAACACTTTCAACATCATCTTCAAAATGAACACGAAGTTAAAGCCCTCCATTATATGCATCAAGCATGCTGCCTTAGATGGATTACGTCCATCTTCATGCACAATGCCTAGCACATTTATCACTGCATCCCACATTGACTCAATACGGAGTAAGGTTGCATAATGAGAGCCTCATCTAGTATCTCCAGGTCTGGCCAAGCTATTTTCTTGATGTTTCCATCTTCCTGAAAAAATCTCACCGCTCTCCAGCTTACCCAAAATATTTTGACAGTGCTTCTCAAGCAATACATCCTTCCTCTTGCACGATGCACTAGTGGCGGTCACAATCAAAGTCACATACTCGAAGAAATCATGGATAGACGAACAACAACTTGTGACAGAAACAATTACCAACTATAATTGATGAGCAAAGCAATGGACATAGAAAGCATATGGGTTCTCATCACGAATCTATCTTTGAAGGCCATTAAATTCACCTCACATATTTGAAGCCCCATCATACCCCTACCCTCGTAGTCTAGCAATAAGTAAACCATTCCAAGCTAGCATCCCAACGAATGCTCTATTCAATGCATTTGATGTTACCTCTGTGAAATATTGGAGCCCCAAAAATCTTTCCATAATCTTCCCTTTATTGTTCACAAACCTGTAGGACAAAATATGAAATTAGTTGAGTACAACAATAGAAAGTTTCAAAAGAAATGATGGAACACATAATCAATCACTAACCTCACAATCACGCCTATTTGCTCTTTGATGGATATATCACGAGATTCGTTAATAAAATCATGACCATTTGCTCTTTGATGGATATATCACGAGATTCGTCGATAAGGACAGAGAAAAGACTATCTCTGATTTCTTCCTTTATCACTTTGGTGACCTCCCGCGCACAACATTTCATAAGCTACCTTTGAATCTTTGGACATAGCTCATCAAATGCAAGCCTTACTTCCTCTTTCCTTTCTTTGTATCCATCAATCATCTCTTTAAAATTGCCCTTGTTTAAGGAAGAAGAAGATTCATCATGTCCACGAAATGCATGACCTTGCATTAGGAGATAACTTGCACAATCTAAGTATGCAGTCACATGAATATCATATTTGATTTCAGATTCCTTGGTATGAGACACAATCTTATGTGACAAACTTGACTTTTGGTTCTTAAAATCTTCATATGATGTCCTTGATTTATTGTGGACACTATTAGCCCTACCAACATGATCAGAAAATGATTTGTATGCATTCTTCCAAGTGTTGAACCCTGCTTTTGTAAAGACACCGTGATCAAAATTTTCATCCAAGGGGTCATGTCTAAAAAGAAAGCGATAGAAGTAATAAGCTACATCCTTCTACACACTATATTCCAATCAATCATATTTCTTATACCATGCTTCACGAAGACCCTAAACTCCTTTTCATATTGTTTGTGAGGAAGAGTATGACCAATTGGTTGAGTCGGACCCTTCGATAAATAAGCCCTTCTAACTTGATCTCTAATGTTTGGATCAAATTGATCAATTGGAATACGAAGTCCTAGATCAACAACAACGTGGTCAGGATTGAACTCCTTAATACCTTCGGCTTCATTTTGTGGTTGTGCTGCTTTGGCTTCTTGTTGTGGTTGTGCTGCTTCGGCTCATGCTTCATGTGCTTGTGCGGCGGTTGCAGCTTCAATTTGTGTTTGTGCCGTTGTCGCGTCGCTGTCTTCTTATTCTTGTGCAACACTGACGATTTTTGCATCAGTACCTTGTGCGGCAGTACCACTAGCACAGGTACATGGGGAAGAAACATTGCGAAAGTATCTCTTTAAATTCATTTCTAACCAATTAAAAAAACAATGCATCAAAATCAAGCAGTACTGCAGTACGGTTCAATATAGATATATGATATCTCTAATCTCTTCAACATCTTTATGTGATTCTATCCAATTCAATTTTAACAACCAATTAATTATTCAATATTCATATAATCTAATATTCTAATTCATACCATCTTCCTGTGGTTTTATTTTAGGCAATACATTCACAAATCACAACCACTGAATCTGAAATTCTGAATCACCAATTAGTGATTACTAAAGTAACTGAACAACACTCTAATTCATAGTTCATACCATACATTCACAAATCATAAGTTCACAACCAGTCAATCACCGAATCTGAAATTATGAATCACTGAAATTCTGAAGTACTGAACCACAACTATTTAATTTTGACATTGCGCATTTGCGCTATATGCCTATGCCTACTAGGGAGCAGCCGAGCAGCGGAGCTGGAGCAGGCAGGACCGCAAGCGTCGGCGAGACCGACCACAGCAGGCAGCCGTGTACTCACCCGGTGCATAGGATGCTGGGAGGTGGAGCAGCGTCGCTCACCACATCGCCCCGCCCGGCGCTGCACCTGGAGCCCTGGAGCAGAGGTCACTCACTACCTCACCCCACCTCGGCCTCGCTTGGCACCTGCGCTCTGTCCGGAACTCCGGCGCCCACTGGCCCAAACCCAGTGCCCCAGCCCGCACTCGCTGCCTCGCCCTGGATGGCCGGATGCCCAGATTGGATCTAGGATTTTCGGCAAAGAAGGTAAGGCCGTGAGGGCGTGAGGGACAGAGGGAGAGTAGGAGACTGAGTAAATTGGGAGGAGACGAGGAGTCAGTGGACGTTTGGTTGGAACTTGGGCTGGTTCTTGGTGGGCCGCGAAGACACTGCCGCAGCCCACATGGCCAGCCCAGGCACGCCTTTCGCTTTGCTGAACGCCTGAAGCTCCAAACTCCCACAATCCCGCTCTGCTTCTTCAGTTCTTCTCTGACGCCGGTGTTACTAGGAGTCTAGGACTGAAAATACCGGGGGGTAGGGGGTTTCCTGCATGGGACAAAGCTCTGGCAGACACCAGACCTTGCCATAATGGTAGGTCGCCCCTATTCACAATAGCACTATTTGGATCTCTTTTCACCTTATAGACCCACTTTAGCCCGATAGCCCAAAAAACGCTAGGCAGGTATGCGAGCTTCTAGGTATCGTTATCCACAATAGAGTTGATCTCCTCTTGCATGGCTTGCTACCACTACAAGTGCTGATTTGTTTCCTCAAAATTTCCAAGTTCTTCTGCTGAGCCAAAATAGAGCTCTTCTTTTGTCTCTATGGGATTAGTCTGATCATAAATCTTGGACAAGCTTCTGAATTTTGGAGTCTTCTCTGTACTGGCTCCCACTGGAATTCCTCCTCTTGAAAACATTATCAATTATAGATGGCCCCTGGGCAAGGAGCCAGAACAATCTGTCATAGGAACACACCATCTGCACCTCCTATATTGTTGTCTTGTCGATGGGACCTGCCTCCTGCGCTTTGACCTTCTCAACTGATTCCTTGGTCTCTTGCATGCGGATGTGTGCCTCCTGCGCCAGTAGCCCTGCTGCATATGCACCTTCTACGCCGACTTTTGCGTGGGGGCCACCTCCGTGGGGCCCTCTGCCCTGTGCGCCAATTGACCCGCCGCCTGGGCCAGCGTGGGTGCTTTGCCCTGTGTAAATGGACTCAAACTTCCACCTGTGGTTCTGCAGGCACAACGCCTTAAATGTCTTCATAAGTTCCTAACTGCGGAACCGCGTGAAGAAGTTCGATGCAAGATACCTCATGCACCACCGGGTTTGCACGTCGTTCCACCGGTGAGAGGGTTCCATCCCATGCTTCATGGTGTTCAAAGCCAGCAACAACCCAGTATTGCGGTCCATGATAAGGCATACATTGGGCCAGTCTCCCACAACTGTCCACTTCACATTCATCAGGAACCACAGCCAACTGGATGTGTTCTCACTGTCTACAATTGCAAAAGCAACCGAAAGAAGCTAGTCATTCGCGTCGACCGCCACCGCGGTGAGAATGGTGCCCTTGTACCTTCCTGTAAGGAAAGTATCATCCGTCGTGAGCACAAGACCACATAACCTGAACCCCTCTATGGCCTGGGAGAAAGCCCAGAACACCTGGTCTAGTATGAAGTAGTTAGGGCCTTCATCAGGATCTTCACTTTCAAGCTTGTTTATGTATGTGCTGGGGTTTGCTTCGGCAATCTGGTGAAGCATTCTCGGCACCAAGTTGTACTCATGTTCATATGTCCCATACATGGACTCGATAACCTTCTGTTTGGCTCATCGGACCTTACTATAGCTGATTGGATAACCAACCAGATTGACGACTTCTAACAGTAGCATCTTGGGGAAGAAGGAAACGTCTTCCACAACTAGATGGCTGATAAGGTTTGCCACATATGCGAAAGTCACATTCTGATGCTATTGTAGCAGCTCACTAAGCTCGCAAGTATGATCGATCACCACCTTGATCATGAAGACCGAGTCGAAGAACTTTACTCGGTGAGCACTGACCTTGTCAGGGCAGCCTTCCACTACGCACTTCACTGCGTAATGTCCTGGGTTAGACCGATATACATAGCTGATAGACAAGGCGTACTATGCTATAGCTTGCGGCACGACTGCCTTGCTAGGGAAGTGCTGCCCAACCAAGAGTGCGTCGGCATCAAACCCCCACTGGAGCCTTCTTCTTGCGGCAATATGAGCTATCGCACTGAGATATCATCAAGTCTAGATGCCACGTACGGCACCTCCGAAGACACAACTCTGCCGGTTGGACCAGCACCCTGGGCTGCGTCCTCCTCACTACCATCTGAGCCTAGGTCGGTGTCTTTGTCGGACTCCAACCCTAGAGGCTGGTCTGGTAAATACTCGTGGTAGTACATACGGGCCGACCACCACAGTCCCGCCCCCTCGTTTTGCACAAAATTATGTGAAACTCTTCTCTCGTGGATTTTCTTCAAAACAGCACATTCTGTGCTACTGTCTTCAGGCTCTGCCTGCGGTTGCTCACTTCCTGAGGCACCGACATCATCATGGTCTCCCGGTGGCCTGCGTACGAATTTCATGTACACTATCGGCTTTCCGTATATCGCCACCTTAGGTTGGAAAGCAATCTGCATGTACTGTCCCCATGCTACGCTTCTATTCACCTTCACTAGCTCCCATACGCCCTGCCCTCCCTTACTCGTGTAGGTGATCGTCTCGATGGCAAATTTCTTGAGCGTTGGCTTCATGTCGAACTCCCTCCGGATACAGCCCCTAAGCTTGTGAATATTCATCACTTCGAGCCCCTCCACCCGGACCACCTTGTACTGGCATCTCAACAGATCTAACCTATCAGGTCCGGCTCGTACGAGATCGTCACCATAAAACACTACCAAGTCTTGCATGTTTGAAATTACCTAACCATGGTACGTATATAACAAACATGGTATGTAATTAGCACTAAGTAATTAATTGTCCACGACTATTTAAATGAGATTATTTCTTCAATTACCACTAATTAAATAGGACTAAACAAAAATGTACTAAATAATTACAAGTAATTAATTTGCCACTAATTACCCATGACACAAATAATTACGACATATTATATACAAGTATGCAATTAAATGTGAGTAAGTGAATACGAATAATTAATTAATCAGCAACAATTTGATTAGTTATCAATAAATTACTTACGAGTAAGTCATTACATCTAAGTAGTTCCTACTGAATTAATAATGATTAATTAGTTACCACTAATTAACGACGAGTCATTACATACCAACAAATTAATTATGGTCACGTAAACTCAATCACTTATTTTGCACTAATGTAATCAACACTACTCAACTATGCAAAATTTAGTTATGAAATATTAATTACGACTAAATAATTAATTAACATTCTATTTCAGTAATTAATTATGACTAATTAATTATGAATAATTAACTACGAGTATTAAATTACAATTGCTTAATTACCACTTACAAACTACGATAGAAATAATTACAACTAAAGCATCCGAAATAATTTTACCTTACCTTGTGTCGACCCCACGGTACTTATACGGTCGTAACCACTGTTCTAAATACTATTTCCTCCACAGTGTATTCCAAACAAAATTTTGGTTCAATTCTCTTTGTTCTCAGCGACAAACGCGAGAACGAGAACGAATTCATGAGTGAGAGCGAGAGCAAGCGTGGTACCGGTTTTTATAGGTGCGCAAAGACGTTACGTGCAGACAGGGTAGCATGATTAGCAACACATGCGGACGAGACAACGACGTGATAGATAGGATAGGGAAAAATGACGGGTGAGAGAATGCTTTCGGCACCAAAAGCAACCGAGGCCTCGACGTGTTGGGGCTTGTCCCCTCCAGGTGGGACGTATGAGGCCTTACCCTCTCCATGGTGGGACGGACGAGGGAGGACCGCCTCAGGGAGGGACGAACAATGGTTATCCATCTAAGGGTGGTGTGGACAAGAACACATGGTAGCACATAAGTCGTCCGAACCAGACTGGGACGGAGCATAGCGTTATTTTTAGTATTACGGCTACAAAGATGTTTTTTTTGCTAATATCGGTTCAAACAGTGCTATTTAGGCCGCTCGCGCGTGGGGTATATGTACTGGGCGCGAGCCGTGTCACCTTGCCAACCTAGAGACAGCGCTTTTCCTTAATTCTGTACTATATTTCGCGTCGGTTTGCTTTCTTTGAGGCGGGTGATTTACATTGGAAGCGGCATTGCCGCACCTTCGGTTTTGGCGGCGTCGCGCGCGACGCGACGCATATGCCGCCGTGTGAAGGCGGATCTTGCATGCGCCGCCATCCACACAAGCTAATTGGAAGAAAAAAAAGTTTCTCCGGCTTCTCGTCGCCTCGCGTGTTGTTCCGATCGAAGTTTCTTTGCAGTGTGGCACAAGCGAGATATTTGTGCTGCTTGTAACGTACGGGTGAACCATGCGTGCGTTATTTTGTGATGGCCAAGGAAGGAAGGAACTCGGCTGGCCGGAAATATATCACGCTATACCCTACAGCCTATGATGTGTATGCTGACGTGGGTAAGGCGGACACTGCCTTCTGGGGGATTTCTATCCTGTGGGTATCCGTAGAGGAAATGAATACGAATTATGCGTATAATATTGGATTCTGGTATTTGATAGGATATGAATACGGTATAGATTTTTTTCATCCGATTAACAAATTCTCAACTATTTGTATTCGTATTCAAATTCGCATGAAAAATATAGATGTGAATCTAGTAAGGACTTTCCCTATCCGAAATGTTATATTATCCGAGCTATTTATATTCTTATTCAAATTCAATGAAGCAATATACATATTTTATTGCAATACGTCTAGTTAGTTGGACAAGTTTTTTCTATTTAATGTGAATTCATGTTCCTTTAGGTGAAATAAGTAAAATATAATGATTAGGTGTGACTGTATGAGGTGAAAATGTCATTATTATCTTCACAATACACAAGTTACGAGGATATCCGGATCCGACCGAATTGAGTATATATTCAATTCTAATTCGAACATACTTGAAATCATATTAATTTTAAAAACATGAATACGAATGTGATTTCACTGTTATTCAATTCATATTCAATCCTTGGGCTATGTGTATCCCTAGATACGAAGACCGGAAGAGATTCTCTTCCATTATCTAAAAAAAATTCATATTCGATCCGTTTCCACGCCGAGCCATCAGCCGTCTATCCTCTATCCCCGTCCCACAGCAAGCTGGCACTCCGCCTCACTCCGTGCTTCCGTGGCATTCGTTGTTGCCATCTGTGGGGTTTTTGTAGTTCTGCTGCTCCTCCCTGCTCCACAGCTCCAACCGTCGCCGCCACCCCCATCTAAAAACAAACTTGACACCTAGGATTGTAACGGCCGTTGTTGGCGGCCCTCCAGCATCGTGCGCTACCTGTTGGCAATCGGAGAAGCAATGACTCGTCCATGGCGCTCATACTTCAGCGCTATGACACTCACACTCCCGATTCGAAGTGGCCAATGCTATCCTCCCAATTTGAGGTGGCCAATGCGCAATGAGTCTAGATGAGTTTGGGCACTGCATAAACATAAGGGAACAAACCTAAAAGTAATAACTCTAGATTGACCCTTTCGAGTGAAGTAAGAACAAATGCCCGAGTGAGTTGCTATGCGCGCGCAAGGCCTGTCCAGTGTGGGTGTAGGTTTTAGTGTGTTTGGAGACCCTAGGGCATTATGCAGTAGGAATATGGTGATTTTGTCATGAAAAACAATCTAGCATCCATTTTATGCGTTCTGTATAAATCGTACAACAAACAGAGATGCATGGCTTTTATTAGGTAGAACAAGTGGCTTACATTATCAGCATAACAATCCCATGGATACAGAAGTTCAAACTTTACATTTGAATAATCTTACATGCATAACAATCCCATGGATACAGAAGTTCAAACTTTACATTTGAATAATCTTACAGTTTGAAGTAATCGATTAGAGCTTTGCTCGCAAGGTCTCGTTTAAAGAAGGTCCCTAAAAATTCAGACATTGTAAAATTCCTGTACTTTGGTGGGTTTTCTGAAGAAACCAGCTCTGGCAACGGTCCATGAAATATTGATTCCCCTCTTTTCCCAGGATTGAAAAAGATGCCGACCGAAACTCTGGCTTCTTCATGCGAATTCATTACCACCCGGTGTTCCACGCTCTTGTACTTATCGTTGGACATTATCTGATGAAAGGATAGGATAGAAAAACAAGCTAAAGAAATATTGTCTGATGAAAGGACATGCGATAGGGTAGAAATACACAGCTTCTTAAAGGTGTGCACGGCGGAACAATACTTCTAGGTGTCTTGGTTATCGGACTAACAGAAAACATGCTTATGTATAAACCATCAAGCTAAAGAAATATTGTCTTAGAGAATATGAAAGGACCATGCTATTATGCTCTGTTGAAGCGACGGTTTCCTTTTCCAGGTAACCTCATCTCTTTTTTTTTTGTGTGTGTGAAAATTAGACACGTAACAGCATTCAATTACCACAATGTTCATCTTCAGACTTGGTAAATCTGTTAATTGGAAAATGAAATGTACAAAACGAGTACTAAGCTCAAGCCAAATACATTTATATAGATATAAATTATGACAACTGAGACTGAGAGGAAGAATGCAATCCACAAAGCTATTATCTTCAGCAACAGCTTCTGTTCAGCACCACATGTTTCCTGACACCTACTTTAATTTCTAATATTTCTAGTATCTATTGTCATTTATTATTAATTGACTCCCAGCGACAACAGCATGTCCAACTCAAGTGCAATGTTGAATTGAATTTTGTTCAGCTGCAAAATTTAAAATTTTCTAACCATCCAGTTTTCAGTTTTGGAAAGAGACGGGCAGTTGCAAGTCATGAACTGGTTTTCAGTGACGAGTTGTTCAGTGTTTGATTACCTCAGGAAAATGTCGCTCATTATCTTCCTCCTGTCTGCACTTGTATGGAGCTGTGTCCTGGGGCTATACCTTCATGATGGTTCATCTCTTGCTCCTCTGATGGCATGGCTGTCGTGAGACTTTAGACTATTGCGCAGCAACTTGGACTGTGTGGCTTCATACTTCGTGCAGCTCTAGCTGGCCAAGTGTGCACGCTAGAGACTGCATCGTGTTTATGCACAGGCAACACGGCTTTGCTACTCATAATTCTTCAAACGTCTCTCAAGCCTTTGTTCACTAGCCATTAGGACGGTAGTGAACTGTTCTCAACCACCAGAAGTGACATTCCGGCTCCCTTTCCCCCCTCCTTCCATGCTGCTCTTCATTGTCCCCAGTGTTAGTATTTCCCTATTGTTCTAAAGTTTAGTCTTGTGTGTCCCTTATGCTCTATATATAGCCCTTTGGGCTATGCAATACAATCAATCATTCACATTTGCACCCCCTCTCTCCATCTAATATAGTATCAGAGCTAAGGTTCAAACCCTAGCCTCTAACCTCTTCCGCTGCCCGCTGCCCCTGGGAGGGGCAATCTCCACTCCCGGGGGCAGCTACCTTGTCTTACTCGTAGTCCTTTCTCGGTACAAGCAGCAGCAGCCCACAACGCCCGTCTCCCTGTCGCTTAGGATCTACCTTGCCGAAGGGGGCGAAGGCGGCCTCAAGGGAGCACTGCATTCCCAGCTCGGTCCCAGTCGGATCCAGGTCTCTCCGTCGTCGCCGCCCTCAATCCCGGCCAAACCCGGATCCGGAGGGAGGACACTCGGCCGCCGCCAAGCTTAGCCTGGGCTTTGACCGCTACCGGGTCTCTGCTACGCCAGCTCTGCGTCATCGTCCACTGCACCGCCTTCCCAGCCACTGCGCCCTCGATGCAACGCCCTTGGCCTCGGCGCCCGCATCCCGCTGGCCTCAGCTCTGCTCCTCTTATCCTCCTCTACCTTCGCGTCATCCGGCACCGCCACCTTATGATCTAGTCGCCCTCGACCCCACCCGTCTTCTTGGACCATCGCCGCTGCCGTCCAAATCAGCCATGGATCGGGCCGTCGCCGCCTTGGCTCCCCTGCGACGGCCGCCCCGACGCCCTCTGCTCTACATCGCCTCCCTTCTTCGCCGTCGCCCGCTCAACGCGCCGCTCGGTCGGACGCCTCCTCTCTCGCGGCCATCCTCTCCAAAGACCACCTTGATACGTCAGAGCCGCCGGCTGGTAGACCGGTCGTCGTCGCCTTCCCATTTCGGTGGAAAGAGAGGAAGATAGAGGGAGAGAGGAAGAGATGGGAGCAGAGAAGAAGAGTCGATCTGGTTTAACCAGATTAAGTCGAAGACGCTCCGGCTTCACCGGCTTCGGATTCTCTATCGGCTCCAGCTTCTCCTCTAGGTACAATTGGCTTCAGCTTATGCTTCGGTTTCTCCGGCTCCGGCTTTTTGCAGCAACTTCTTCCGCTGTTAAAGCTTCTGTTACTAGTATCTACTGCTCCTTTGAGTCCCTTTTCCATTTGAGTCCATTCAAGTCCGTAACACTATCTTTGAGTTCGTCTAAGTCGTGCGAGTCAGTCCACAAATTCCTTGTCAGTCAACTGATTGCTTTGCTAGCCACAATCCATCCTCTTAGATCGAGTGTGGCCATCCTCCTTCCCTTTCGCATGGCAGCAGCAGCCGCTTTTCTCTTTGAGCCGTTGCAGATCGTAGAAGTCGTTATGATGTTGTCGCTTCTCTCTGAGCCACCGCCCTAAGCTTTTAAGGCCGCCGCGCTTCTTCCGCATTGCGCCCTCGTTGCGCTTCTTGTGCACTGCGCCGCGGCCGTCTCGGGCTTTGATCTGCGTCGTCATGCTTCTATCCATTCCGCTTCGGCTTGATTGTTCGTCGTGTTGCCGCGGTCGACTTTGCTCCCGCTTGCCTCTACCTTCACAGCCCCTGCACATTGTGCTTTATGGGTTGCCGCACGACCCGGATGGGAGATCTTTTGATACTCGACGTATTTTCCAAGAGCTGCACGCTACCATGACATTATCAAGATTCGGATTTTGGATTTTTCCTATTTTAGTATCAACCCTTTCCAAATGCAATGCTATTGCATACATCTTGCATTTGAGGGGGTGTTAAGGGTATTTGTGGTATTTCCCTATTGTTGTAGGGTTTAATCTTGTGTGTCCCTTGTACTCTATATATAGCCCTTTGGGTTGTGCAATACAATCAACAATTCACATTTGCACCCCCCCTCTCCATCTAGCACCCAAATCACAGTCCATCGCCACCAAATTGCCCCTACACAAATCATAATGGTGTCGTATCACCAAGAGACCTCACAGGCCTCCTACAACATATGTGGGGCATGAAGTTTTTTTTTGGAACAGTTCATCGACGTGAGCTGCCACCTTCTTAGTCACTCTGAGCAAGGTTCAAGATCCCAGTGTGTAAACTCCAATCATGGATACCATGGCCAGTTTTCGGCCAGATTTTAGCCAGAACTGTCAGGTGATGAACGTTGAGAGCGGAGGTGGAAGGGAAGGATTAGTTCAGGTGGCCAGGAGGAACCCTAGCCGTCGGTAGGGAACAGAGGAAAAGGATGACATAGATGAACAATACATGATGAACAGTGCATACGAAAACGGTAGAGATGGCGCAAGGGGATTAGGTAACTACCCAATCCTTTGCTGATTTTCATTGATGCATATACTGTGTATATAAAGGGCTACAAACCGACTTGGAAAGTATTATCCTTTTTAATGCAATACAAACTAACTTGGAAGGTATTATCCTTCCTAATGCAAACTTCCCTAATGAGACTTTCCTAATAGATTCTTACCAAATGAAACCTTCCTAATAGACTCTTACCAAATTAAACCTTCCTAATAGGATTCTTCCTAAATTAACCTTTACTAGACTTGACATCTTAAGCCGGTAGGGCCGGCTCATCCCTGCGGTGCCGGCTATAATACCAGCCCCACATGACATCTCTCCCTCCCTCGACGAACAACTCGTCCTCGAGCTGAAAAGAGGGATAAGACGTCTTGAACTCCTGGACATCTTCCCATGAAGCATCGGATGCGGATGAATCCTACCATTGAATTAACACCTGCCACTTGTCGCGATAAAGCTTGGCACGCAGCGCCTTCAGAGGTGCTAGGATCATCCGCCCATGGAGGAGCGGAGGCGTTGGGGTTGGTGACGCCAAGGGCACCCTGTCGAACTTTTTTAGAAAACCCACATGGAAGACATCATGTATATGGGCAGTCTTGGGAAGGTACAACTGATATGCCAGGTCATTGATCTTGGCGATGATGCGATAAGGCCCAAAATAACGAAGCCCAAGCTTCCCACGGCTAGCCTCGGGGCAGAGATGCGGCCGCTCGATGATGAAGGCGCAACCAAACCAAATCGCCAACATCAAAGTGTACTTGGCGATGCTTCTGATCGTAGAACTTGTAAAATTCTTGGGCATGTAGTAGGAGACTCCGAACATCTGCCAGGAACAAATCGCGGTCCTGGAGTGCCTGATCAACCGTTGTGGTGTGCGCGGCTCCTGGCTCATAGTCATGAAAAGAGGTGGGTCGCGCTCATACACCACTCGGAATGACGTCGTCTTGAGTGTTGAATGATAAGAAGTGTTATAAATGAATTCCGCCCAAGGTAGCCATCGAACCCACTGTCGTGGCCGGTCTCCAGTCATGTAACGGAGGTACATGGCAATGATCTTGTTCACCACTTCGGATTGACCATCAAACTGCAGGTGATACGTCGTACTCATGTTAAGGCTGGTAGCACACTGAGCAAATAAGTCCTTCCAGAAATTCGAGGTGAAGACTGGGTCCCTATCCGATACAATGGAGGTAGGGATGCCATGAAGCCGGACAATCTCTACAAAGAAGGCCTATGCAACGGAAGAAGCTGAATATGGATGGGCCAAAGGGATGAAATGCGCGTATTTTGAGAACCGATCAACCACTGTTAAAATGACAGATTTGCCGCCCACTTTCGGCAATCCCTCTACAAAGTCCATAGAGATATCGGACCACACCGAGGAAGGGACTGCTAGGGACAGTAGCAACCCCACCGGGTGGAGCTGTTCTGTCTTATTGCGTTGGCAAACCCCACAGGCGCGGACATACTATTGAACCACTGCCCAGTCCTGTGGGACATAGAAATTTCCCGCAAGCGATGGAGTGTCTTCTGGATCCCTTCATGAGGCCCATCATGTATAGCACCCAAGACAGCCGACAGGAACATGGAGTCGGCTGGAACGTGGGCGCGCTGCCATAGCACACCATGCCCTCCACCAAGGCCCAAGTAGAACCAAGCTCACCGGAGGCGATGCGCTCCCGGAGGCTCGACGAGGTCGGCTTTGTGTATGCGGCCTGGCGCAGATCCTCGAACAAAGAGAACCGGGCGCAGTGATGGCGAAAGTGATCCCCGATTCGGTATTTCAGCGAGACAGGGCGTCGGCGACCATATTCAAGTGACCGAGCTTGAATTCGACTGCAAAATCAAACCCAAACAATTTGCTCACCCACTGATGTTGAGGTATCGTTGAGAGGCACTGATCCAAAAGAAACTTGAGGGCATAATGGTCTGTCTCACTGATGTTGAGGTATCGTTGAGAGGCACTGATCCAAAAGAAACTTGAGGGCATAATGGTCTGTCTTGATAGTTAAAGGACGCCCCCACAAATACGGCCTCCAGCGCCGCACGGTTTGTACTAGCTCAATGTGCTCGCGTTCATAAGCCACCAGCTTGGTGTGGCGTGCCGCAATGGGACGGCTAAAGAACGTGATCGCTCCAGCGCCTTGATGAAGAACAACGCCAAATCTCGTGCTTGACGCGTCACAATCCACAATAAATGGAGAGGAAAAGTCCGGCAACTAGAGGGCAGGCGCCAAAGTGTGCACCGTCTTGACTGCCGCAAAAGCCTGTGCGGCCTCCTCCGTCCAAGTGAACCCACCCCTCTTTACGGAGGAGTCGAGTCAAAGGGGCTACCATGGCGCCATAGTTCTTGATGAAGCGGCGGTAGTAGCCCGCCAAGCCGAGGAAGCCGCGGAGGGTGCATACCGACTGGGGTTGTGGCCAGTCCAGTACCCCCTCCACCTTAGACGGGTCCATGGCGACGCCCTTGGCCCGAATGATGTGTCCAAGATATGTCACTGAAGATTCCCCAAAGAGACACTTGGATCTCTTTAGGAAAAGCTGATGTCGATGTAGAAGCTGGAAAACGGCTCGGACATGTCGCAGGTGGTCCGCCCAAGAGGAGTTGTATATCAAAATATCATCGAAAAATACTAGGACAAAGCGACATAAGTAGGGCCGAAGAACTTCATTCATAAGAGCCTGGAAGGTGGCCGGTGCGTCCGTCAGGCCGAACGGCATGACCAAGAACTCAAACAGGCCCTCGTGCGTCCTGAACGTAGTCTTCTCGATGTCCTCGAGGTGCATCCGTACCTGATGGTACCCCGAGCGCAAATCCAGCTTGGTGAAGAATCGAGCTCCTTTGAGCTCATCAAGCAATTCCTCGACCACCGAGATTGGGAACTTACCTTTGATTGTCTTGTCATTCAATGCCCGGTAGTCGACGCAGAAACACCATGTCATATCCCGCTTTTTGACCAGCAGGATAGGCGCCGAAAATGCTGAGGTGCTGCACCGGATGATACCCTGATCGAGCATGGTGGCGCATTGGCGCTCTAACTCGTCCTTTTGGAGGGCGGGGTACCGGTAAGGCCGAACCACCACAGGACCCAAACTGGGAAGGAGGTAGATGTGATGGTCTTGACCTCGCGCAGGCGGCAGGCCCTGTGGTTCCGCGAAGATGGTCTAGAACTCCTACAAAAGATCGCCCGTGTGGTCCTCCGAGGTTGCCGTGTGGAGCTGCGGCCCGGCTCCGGGTGGATTGGCGACGTGCCACACGATCTCCTGCCCCTGTCGCTGGAAGCGTATCGTCCTGTGGTGGAAGTCCCAAGTTATGGGCCCTAGGGAGCCCAGCCACTGGACGCCCAATACGACGTCAAAGTCGCCCAACAGAATCGTGAGGAAGTCGAGGATGAAATCTTCTTTGTCAATGGAGATGGGCGTTGCGCGGCAAATGCCCCTGCTTGTCACCTGGTCACCGTTGGCGACTGGCACTGACAGACCCGTTCGTGGCGTGAGGGACAATCCAACTCGTGCGACCAATTCGGCCGCCACGAAGTTGTGAGTCGACCCTGAGGCCACCAGGGCCAAAAGGTGGACGTCGTTGATGATGACGGCGAGCTGCATCATCCGGGTCTTGCGGATGCCTATCAGAGCGAGGAGGGAGATGGTTGCCGCCACCTCGGGTTCCTCCTCGTCCTCCCAGTCAGGCTCCACCTGCAACAAAAAAATGTGCTTACAAACCTTTTGATGTCCCGGATGGAATTTTTCGTCGCAGTTGTAGCAAAGTCCTTGGCTTCGGCGTTCCTCCATCCTGACAAGTGTTAGGCGCTTGAAGGGGCGTGCACTGCGTGACGCGCCGGTCGACAACGTGGATGAGTGCGCCGCGCCTGACGCACCTGTGGATGCTATGCTCCCTGCGGGAAGGGGAACTGAAGGGGGTGCGCCGCTCGGCAGCGGGGTCGGTCGTGTTGCCATGGGTTTGAACGTGGCCGGCCGTGGCACGGTGGTCCATCCTCCGACGTCGCGCGGTAAGGTGGCCAGGGGTTCGTAAGCCCGAGCCAAATCCATTGCCTCCTCCAAGTCGTCGGGTTTCTAGAACTTGACGTTAGTCTTGAGTGGCTTGCCCAAACCGGCCGTGAACAGCATACATTGTTGTTCGTCGTCCAGCCGGCCAACGCGCGCTAACAGCATCAGCAAACGTTCGGTGAAGTCATCCGCCATGCCAGTCCGACGAAGTGCCGTCGATTCGCCTAGGGGGTTGTAGCGGGTGGGTGATCCGAATCGTCGGGTGACGAGGTCGGTGAAGTGTCGCCGGTTCGGCGTGCCCTCCATGCACTCCAGACGCATGTACCAGAGCTGGGCTACCCCTGTCAAGTGATATGTGGCCAGCCATACCTTGTCCTCAGTCGGCATTTGCTGACCTCGGAAGAATTGCTCGCAGCGATTGATCCATGGAAGCGGGTCTTCCCGACAGTCAAATGTCGGAAAAGTGAGCTTGGCGTAGCGTGGCAGATTTCGAGGACCTCCTGCCTGGCCAAAAATCACCCCGGGTGAACACTGGTATGGCCGGGGCGGGAGTCCCAAGCCCTTACGACGCACGCGCGTGCGGCGCGTAACCTCGGTGGCGATGGCGGTAGCGATCGCCGATTCTTTGCATTAATGCGATGGCGGCGGAGAGACAGCGGCGTCTCATTCGTCCTGATCAACGACGCCTTCTTCACTACCGGGCTGGCCCTCCATGCGTGCCAACCGTTGGTCATGGCGGCGAAGACGGCTCCCGACTGCTGCAAGCTGGCCGGCATGAGTGTCGAGCCGATCCAAAACTTTGGGCACCAGCTTGAGTTGGTTGCCGATGTTCTCCATGAACTTCATCATCATCTCCTTGAAGTTGTCGTCGAAACCCCCACTGTTATCCATGAAGGAACAACGGTTGGCTCTGATACCAAGATGTCAGGTGATAAATGTTGGGAGCGAAGGCGGAAGGGAAGGATTAGTTCAGTGGGCGAGGATTCTGTTGGGACAGTGGTGGCGCGCCGGGAGGAACCTGGCGCGCGGTAGGAACGAGGGAAAGGATGGCACATATGAACAGTACATGATGAACAGTGCATACGGAAACAGTAGAGATGGCGCAAGAGGATTAGGTAACTATCCAGTCCTTTGCTGATTTCCATTGATGCATATGCTGTGTATATAAAGGGGTACAAACCGACTTGGAAAGTATTATCCTTCCTAATGTAATACAAACTGACTTGGAAGGTATTGTCCTTCCTAATGCAAACTTCCCTAATGCTTACCAAATGAAACCTTCCTAATAGACTCTTACCAAATGAAACCTTCCTAATAGGATTCTTCCTAAATTAACCTTTCCTAGACTTGACATCTTAAGCCGGTAGGGCCGGCTCATCCCTGTGCTATAATGCCGGCCCCACATGACAAGAACCCTCTCGAATATTGATACTAGAGATTGCGAAAGATCTGGGGAGCACAAAAATGTGAGAAAATAGAAAGAAACAGTTGACCAGAAGACCGGGAACAGCACAGTTTCCAGAAATCAGAAGGGTCCTTGTTTTTTTCTCCATGAGATCTCCATCTGCTTTTCCTTTTCTATTTTCACCATTTAATTATATCTAGAATACTTAGGAAAAATAGCGACTACTGATCTCCATTGTTCTGTGGATATGTCTCACTTTCAGGTATTAAATTGTAAAAAAAAAAATGCTTTTGTCCTAATATTTAACTGCTCACATTTGCTCCTTGAATAGCTCTACAAAGATATTGCACTAGGTAGAATTTGAATTTAGTATATCTGTTGCCAGTTCTCTGTTGTTTTTAATCTTGTGGTCAACATATTAGCTATATCAGTTTCCAGCAATACTCCCTCTTTTAATACTGATTACTTCTGAGTTCTCAGAGAAAATCTTTTGTACTATGCGTTCTTTAAATCCTGATCAGCTTGTGGGTTTTACCAAGAAAGAACACAAGATAAAATGTTGGAACATATTGCTTAAGAGAAAACTGGGCCACTTTAGAGTTTAGAGCAGTTCCTAGCATATATTTTTGTGTTGGTCTTAATGGCTTTATTCCCAACTAGTGATTATGTGATTAAGTGGGATATTCACATGTTTATTGATATCCTTATGTATATGTTTTTTCCCCTAAAAAAACCACTTATGGATGCGGGGTTCATTAAAGCATCCATAAAGAGACATCTTAAGTCATAGCCACTCTAATTTGCCAAACTTTGGAGATAAAATATCTCATAGCTTTAATTTTTGGACAGTTGAAACTCCCACTGCATCAATTTCATATTTCCTACACTTAAGGGGGTGCACAACAAGCGAGAAAAATGACACCAAGTATGTGTGGTTCAACCGTTCAGCATCTATGGACCGTGTGCTAGTACAGCTCATGCAGCACATATAGTTACCTACACAAGAACTGCTGTCAAATCAATTTTTATGGCTTTCTTTCTTAACACATGAAACTAAAGATGTTCTTTAGTTCTAACTACTCAAAGGCTCACAGGCTAAAGTTCAGTGCACAGACTAAAGTATTTAGAACGCGTCCAGAGTTCCTAATTGATGTGGATTAAACTGAACTGGAAGCACACGGGGTTTAGATAATAAAAATATGACTTGAATTGGATCGTGCAGACTGTATTTAGAATTGAATTCAAATGGTAGCATTTGGGCACCAAACGAGCCCATTTTACCTGCAAGAGGTCCCCAACATTGATCACAAGCGCGCCGGGCACAGGCTTCGCGTCCACCCAGTAGCTCTTCCCATTCTCATCGGTGTGCTTCACCTGCAGGCCACCGACACCGTCCTGCGCGAGCACGGTGAGCACGCCGGGGTCGGTGTGCGGGACGATGCCCATGGTGCGCTCGGGCTCGGGGCACACCGGGTAGTAGTGGCAGACCATCACCTTCCCCTCGAGGCAGGAGGCCTCCTCCAGCGTCGCGGCCCCGAGCCCAAGCCCCTCGGAGAGTAGCGCCATCACGGCACGGGCCACGGCGGTGGCGTGCGCGTCCCAGTCGAGGATCTCGGCGCGGCAGACGGGCGGGATGAGGGCCGTGTTGGGCCGCGTGGGCCCGAGCAAGACCTGGATGGTGTCGCGCCAGCTCGCGGCCGGGGAGCTGTACAGATCGACGTTGGAGGAGTAGTTGACCCCGCCCTCCACAGAGCGGCCGTAGTGCGCAGCACGCTCGGGGGCGGGGAGCTCGTGGAAGGCGCGCACCGCGGCGAGGGCCCGCGCGGGGTAGTCAGAGGGGACGAGGGCCTGGTAGTTGACAAGGTGGAAGAAGCCCCAGTCGCGGGCGGCCGCGGCCGCGGCGGCTGCCGCGAGGGGCGCGGGGAGGGAGAGGTCGACGACGGGGATAGAGACGCCTGGGGGAGCGAGTGGTAGGGAGGCGTAGGGGGCGGGGTGGAGGAAGAGAGAGGGGACGGTGGAGACGCCGGACTCGACGAGGCCGCGGACGCCGGTGCGGGACTCGTCGAAGGCCTTTAGTAGGGCGGCGCGGTCGGACGCCGGGGCGGAGGATGCCATGGCCGTTGGCTTCTTGTTGCGTGAGGTGGACAACTGGGTGGGGTTGAACTGAGGTCGGCCGATCTTTTATAGTACGAAACTGCTATTTCTCTGTCGCGTGTTTTTTATAGTAATACAAAGGGATAATTGCTAAAATACCATATCTTTGTTCTGACTTTTACAAAAATACTATTAAGTTCGATGCAATAGATTATTTATCATATTTTATATTAGCTTTTCGTTAATTTACCTTTTTCAAATATTTTATTCATATTTATGGTTTAATCGCCCCGGCACACATGTGAAATGTCATTTTTACCCCTCCTCCAATGGGAATACTGTAATGGTTGGCTTCAGCGCAATACTACAATCTGCCAACCAGCAGAAATCAAAATGCCGGTTTAAAAAAAAACAGAAATCAAAATGTATGTTTTCTCATCTAGCGCTATCCATAGTGTTTACTCAACTATGACGAGAACAGCAATGTGTCTGCAGTAATTTCAGCCAAACCCTACACGAACGCAGCACATGAGACAATGGATTTGCAGAGATTGACCTCTCACCTCATCAGAGACTGGAAGCGAAGTGCTTCCTCTTCTCCTCGTCGCTCTCCTCGACAATTCCCACGGACCTGCACGCCTCAGGGTACATGGAGATCCTTATGGACGAGTACACGCTGCCGTCCTACTTCCTCGCCGCAAACTGCTCGGCAAGCTTGATGGCCTCGGCCGCCGTCTCAGCCGCACCTGGGCAAACGACGTCCACGATGCCCATCTCCTTGGCCTCCGCGGCCCTGTGCTTCTTGCCGCGGAGCGCGACGTCATCTTGGCGATGAGGACGGCCACGAAGTAGGGCGGGAGGGGGAGGCCGATGTCAACCTCGCTCATGTAGAGCACGCCGCGGTCGGTGCGCATGAGGCGGTAGTCGTGGCAGAGCGCGAGGAGAAGCTGCCCGTGGAGCCGTGGCCGGTGACGGTGGCAACGGTGGGCATGGGGAGTGCGAGGAGGCCGGCGACGAGCTCGCTGAGGCACGCGTGGGAGGTCCCTGCCTAGCCGATGTCGAGGCCGTTGGAGAAGAAGCGGCCCTCGGCGACGGTGAAGAGGGCAGCGCCGGGGCCAGCCAAGGCCGCGGCTGCCGCGGCGGAGGAGAGGGCGGAGAGGATGGAGGAGACGAGGGAGTGGCTGAGGCGGTGCTCGCCATCGCCGGTGAGGGTGAGGACGAAGACGCGGCCGCGCTGCTCCAGGGTGCATATCGTGGCTGCGGACGGGGGTTTTGAGGATGGATGTGGGTCAGGCCGATTAAACCGAAAATATAAATAAAATATCTAAAAAAGGTAAATTAACAAAAAAAAAACTAATATTAGATGTGGCAAATAATCTATTACATCGAATTTAATAGTATTTTGCAAAAAGAAGATCAAAGATATGGTATTTTAGCAATTGTCCCTGATACAAAACTGCAAATTGCAATTTGCAACCGGCTACATGTAGAAGCAAGCAACCAGCTAGCGACCAAAGTTGTCTTCGTTTGATGTTAACCGGATTGTGAGCTGCCCGTCCGAATTATCTTTGTGATTGGGAAACTGTAGAGATATCTTCTACAGGTTGCTTGTTGAAGTTATATCTACATAAGTCATAGGAAAAAAGAATTATTTTCGTTGAAATTACCTAAGCTGTCCAATCATGAAGGATAACAACACCTCATCACCTCACACGTGTAGTTGAAGCATTTGGCAGTAGGAAGTAGGAACTAGGAAGCATGCAGTTGAGGAGCAGCATTTTCTAACGTTTTGCGATTGCAATAGATCACTTAATCATAGTTCCTTGTCTTACAAAGCGTGATATTTGGTCAATAGGGAAAAGAGGCGTGAAGATGTTTAGGATGCTAGAAAAAGGGAACGACTGTCGCACCGGTATCCGTGGGAAGGGATACCCATACAATCGCCCCCACCTCCCCCCAGCCCGAATCGCACCTCGCTGCCATAACTGATGGCTGATCTGGTCTGGTTCGCAAGGTAGATCGGTTGAGTATAAGATCGGTAAAAATAAATATAAATATTTTAAGCACTTGGCTGCGGCGGAGATTGAACTCACCACCTCTTCTACATAGGAAAGGGTCTTAACAGCCCACCTAGCAAATTTCAAGTGATTAACAAGCAGAGTGGGTCATATATTAGTACATTTCTACTAGAAGTTGGTATATATTTCACACATTTTTTGCATTTAAAATCAACAAAACATATTAAAATGTAGTATTTCTTAACCGTCGGTTCACCGGTTGAACCGGCGGTCGAACCAGCGAACCTTGAACCGGTGACTTGTCTGGTTCACCAGCCGGTCCATTTTTTTGTACTATGCTCGCGACGATCGTGTCGTCGCATCCCCTCGCAAGCACATTGTCCTTGTGCCTCCCAAATAAAAATCAACGAAACTTTTTTATCGGATGGGAAAACTTTCGTCGAGTGAGGGTACTTTCAATCAGAGGGGGTCGAAATGGGTGGGAAAACATTCAACTCGAATCCCAAAACTTTTAATTAGAAATTCAAACTTTTAACACGGATTTGAAGAAGTTTCACCTATGGTCAGAGAGGAAGAAGTTGATGGCTCCGTAACAATGGCAAAGAACAGTGCCGAAGAGGCATGACTATAGTAAGGAGTATGGCGGAGGGGGCACCGAGCAATGAGCTTCAACGGTCGCAGGCGTGGGTGGGGCACTAGTGTTTGATGGGTACAGGGAGGGATGAAAATGGTTTGGATAGATTCTAATCAATCTGGACCATTTTGTTTAATACAGATGCTATTGGCTCAGATATTTATTAGATAATGTCGGATCGGGAGTGAATATAGAATTTTCTATTGGCTCAGATATTTTTTAGATAATGTCGGATCGGAAGTGAATATAAATATTTTTTTGTTCGAAATGAATACGGTTTAAGTAGCACACTATCCGTCGAATACGAATACAACTTTGAATATCCAGAGATACATAAGTCTAGATATCTGGAGGTATTATTTGTGGTTGTTGTCACGAGCCAAATATGCAAATCCGGACCCTTTGTGTATACTGCACTAGTCTAGGATCACGCTAGTGTACACAGTGGCAACATCAATGAAATATCATTTTATATGCAAAGATAACTAAGAAATTGTAACATCCCAAATTTAGAGTGTTTTTGAAGCCTTTAAAAATAAAAATAACAATTTGAATTTTCTTTGTTAAGTTCAAACTTAATTTGAATTTTCATAAATCAAAATTATTTAATGTAAGTAATCTAGACTTCAATTAAATTGAAACCCATTTTATTTGATTTCCTTGCCTTCTAGAGTATTTTTTGGAATTTTCTGAGAATTTTTGGAGTTTATTTACTATTTCTTTGAGCTCGATTTTCTTTATTCCTTTTTCTAAAATTTGGAAAATCTCTTTTTCGGGATTTTCCCTTTGGGCCGCTTTTCCTTTTTTTCCCCATCGGCCCAGTCTTTTTTCGCTGGCCCACTTTCCCTTTTTCGCCACAACCCAGCATGCTAGCCTGCAACCGCCTTCCTTCCCTCCTCGTTTCCTCCTTTCTCTGATCCTTTATGCGGTACGTTTTTTCCAGAACACATGTCTTTGAAAGTTTGTTGCTCTCTCAAGAAATGATAGTACCGCAGTGCTTCCAGCGGAACTACCATATCTTCGGTACATCTGATAGCTACATGGCGGTATGTTTTTTACAGAACGTATGTTTTTTGGAGTTGATTCGATTGCTTTGAAACGGTAGTACCGGAGATCAACTCGCGGAACTACCGCATTCCTGGTCCTTCCGTTTGTCGAAAGGCGGTACGTTTTTTCCAATACTGATGTTTTTGGAACTCAAGAAAAACGGAAGTACCTGCTCTCAATCGGAACTTTCACTAAAAAGGAACTACCGCATTTTAGTTGGCGGTAGTACCGTGCCGAATTTTCAACGGCTTTGTCAGAGCATTTAATGACTTGTCTATTCTAGCCGTTACAGACCGTTTTGGGATGGTGCAGTAGTACCAGCCGTTCAACAGCGGTACTACCGTTTGTGCTGCTTTTTTTTTGTAACTTGGTCCTAACGGTCGTTTTTGGTTGTGAGAGGTCATAAATACCCTCCCACCTGCTCTTGGATAGATAGAGCTTTACACATTTACATTCTTGAGCTAAGAGCATTCACTCCATACCTCATTTACACCTGTGCATTCATTGTGAGGTTGTTGAGCATAACTTCAAGTGCATTCATTCTAGCTTGATCCATTGCACTCGAGTACTGTCAAGCAAAGATTGTGATCTATTACTCTTGGTGCTGTTAGCACCTAGACGGCTTGGCGGGAGTTTGCACATGATCTCTTCAAAGAAGGTTGTGAAGAGACTTGGTGCCAATTGTGAGTGGTCTAGTATTCACCATCTCCGGAGTGGAGGAAGAACAACCACCAATAAAATCGAGGGAATGCTTAATTTGTGAAGCCGACTTGATTGGTTCAAGCTTTCTCAACGTGGACTAGTGAAGACTTAGGTCTTCGATACCACGGGAAAAACATCCTTGTCTCCACTATGGTTATCTCTTGTCTTTACCTTGTGCAATTATTTTACAACTTATCTAATTTGTGTCTCGCAGTGCCTTTACTTTTCTGTCCTGGTTAGTTGTTTGTTTCTACTTTCGTGTTTCCTGTCCATGCTATTAGGTCTGTGTTGCTGGAAGTTTAAATTTGGACGATTAAATTTAGAAACCTCCTATTCACCCCCCCCCTTTAGGTCGGTTATCCTTGATCCTACAAGTGGTATCAGAGCTTGGTCTCTCTACTATTAGACTTAACAGTCTAAGAGAGAAAAGATGGCTAGTGAGGGAATGTCTATAGGCAAAACTCCTGTATTTGATGGCTCAAATTATGCTTATTGGAAAATTAGAATATCAATTTATCTAAAGGCCATGAGTCCGAATATATAGAGAATTGTAGATGAGGGTTATGCTATGACTCTTGATCCACAACGTCCCACTGAACTTGAGGGGCGTAATGCTCATTTAGATGCTCAAGCTATGAATGCTCTTTTTGGCGCTTTAAACGCGGATGAGTTCAATAGAGTGAGCAACTTAGAAACAGCTCATGCTATTTGGACCACACTCTCTGAAATTTATGAGGGCACATCCACTGTTAAAGAGGTCAAACTGCATAAACTTCGGATTAAATATGAAACATTCACAATGCTGCCTCATGAAAACATCACTGAGATGTATTCAAGACTGAACAATATTGTGAATGAACTCAAAGGTCTTGGTACTAACCTTCTTGATGTTGATATTGTGCGCAAAATTCTTAGGGCTCTACCGGATAAGTATGAGACGTTGGTGACACTTTTTCTCAACTCTCCCGAGTTGCCAAGAATGACACCAACCGGACTTTTGGGAAATCTCATCACAAATAAGCTATACAAGAAGGACAAAGAAGAACTTTTAGAATCATCCCCCTCAAAGAAAAGGATTACCGCTTTTAAGGCAAAAGTGGAGTCAAGTGATGATGAGAGTGAAGAAGAAAACTTCGATGATGAGTTTGCTCTCCTTGTGAGGAGAATGAAGAAATTCATGAGAAGAAGTCCACATCGAAACTTCAACTTCAACAAATACAAGAAAGGGCAATCCTCAAGTGAGAACAAGCGTTTTAGCAATATTCGCTGCTATGGCTGTGATGAGAAGGGGCATATTATCTCAAACTGCCCCCAACAAGAAGGAGGATAAAGGCAAAGTATCAAAGAAGAAAGAATTCTGTGGCAAAAGAAAGTTATTTAAAAAGTTACATAAGAATGGTAAACATGAAGCTCATGTTGGAGAGTGAAATTCCGATGAGGAACTCTCAGATTCTGACTCCGATTCAAGTGATGAAGAGTTCTCCAAGAAAAGAAGTCTTGTCGGCATAGCCATCAAGGAAGCTCCATCACCTTTATTCACACCTACTTGCCTCATGGCAAAAGGAGACATGGTAAAACTTGTTGTTAATAACGAACCTTTATATGATGATCTAATGGAAATGCTTGAAGATTTAAATGAATATTTTGGAAAGGAAAAATCAAAATTTAAGGTTTTAAAGAAAGAATACATCTCTCTAAAAGACTCTTATAAGGAGCTAAAGGATGCTCATGATTCCCTCCTTCTAAAAGATATTGATAAAGCTCATTCAAATATTGGAATTACTTGCAATTTAATGGATGAGATGCCTAGAATAGAAACTACTGAAAATGTTACACTCATGACTAGCACCTCTACTTCATGTGATGACTTGTTATCTATATCTTACTGTTCTAAAAATGATTATATGGATAATGTTGTGATTCATTGTTAATTGTTGAAAATCATGAACTAAAAGAACAAGTCACCAAGCTAAGCAAGAGTTTGGAAATATGTTTCAAGGGTAAGGCCACCCTTGACAAGCTTTTGAGTGAGCAAAGATGCTCATTCAATAAAGAAGGACTTGGGTATGTACCCAAGAAATGTAAGAAACTGATAAACAAACCCTCAGAGTTTGTCCAGCAAAATGGCAAATATTGCCATAAGTGTCGAAAAATAGGACATCTACAGCAAACATGTCCTATGGGTAAGACTCGGTCCTTAGGCCTATATGATTCATGTTATATGCTAAAGAAAATCAAGGATGGTAAAGTTGTTGCAAGATTTGTTGGCACTTCAATTTTAGGCGCTAAGAAGAATGCTATTTGGGTGCCTAAAATCTTGGTTACTAATCTCCAAGGACCCAAACAAATTTGGGTACCTAAAAGAACTTAATTCTTGTTTTGAAGGTGAACTACAAGATCGGTAGAAAACATTGGGTGCTTGATAGCGGTTGCACTCAACATATGACCGGTGATATAAACATGTTCACCACATTCGAAAATAAAAAAGGAAGTGACAAGGTCACATTTGGTGATAATAGCAAAGGAAAGGTAATTGACTTAGGTAAAATTGATATCTCAAATGATCTTTCCATTTCAAATGTATCTTTAGTAGAATCTCTAAACTTCAATTTATTATCCGTAGCTCAAATCTGTGATCTTGGACTAATTTGCTCTTTTTCAAGTGAAGGTGTTGCAATCTCAAATGCAAAAGATAGCTCTTTGGTTTTCAAAGGTTTTAGATTTGGAAATCTTTATTTGGTTGACTTTAGTTCAAATGAATCTTGTTTGAAAACATGTTTAATGGCAAAAACCTCTTTGGGTTGACTTTGGCATAGAAGGCTAGCTCATGTTGGAATCATTCAACTCAAAAAGCTTTTCAAACATGATTTAGTTGTTGGCTTGAAAGACGTGAAGTTTGAGAAAGATCGACTTTGTAGTGCATGTCAAGCCGGAAAGCAAGTCGCTAATTCTCATCATTCCAAAAGTATTATGTCAACTTCTAGACCATTGGAACTCTTACATATGGATCTGTTTGGGCCAACAACCTACAAGAGTATCGGGGGAAATAGTTATTGTTTAGTTATCGTGGATGATTACTCTAGATACACATGGGTATTCTTCCTAGATGACAAAAGCGAAGCCTCCAGAATTTTCAAAAGTTTTGCAAAACGGGCTGAAAATGAATTTGATTTCAAAATTAAGAAAATTCGTAGTGACAATGGTTCCGAGTTCAAGAATACTAAAGTTGAAGACTTTTGTGATGAACTTGGAATAAAACATGAACTTTCCACAACTTACACTCCGGAGCAAAATGGAGTTGTAGAAAGGAAAAATCGTACATTAATTGAAATGGCCAGGACAATGCTTGATGAATACAATACTTCCGATAGCTTTTGGGTTGAAGCTATCAACACCGCTTGTCATGCCATAAATCGACTTTATTTGCATCGTCTTTTGAAAAAGACCTCATATGAACTTCTTGTCGGAAGAAAACCGAACATCTCTTTTTTTTCGTGTCTTTGGTTGCAAATGCTACATGTTAAGAAAGGGTGTTCGTTTTTCAAAATTTGCAAGTCGATGTGATGTTGGTTTCTTGCTTGGATATTCTTCAAATAGCAAAGCTTATCGTGTCTTGAATAAAAACTCCGGTTTAGTTAAAGAAAGACACGATGTTCAATTTGATGAAACTAACGGCTCTCAAGAAGTGCATGAGAATTTGGATGATGTAAGAAATAAAGCCTTAAGAAAAGCAATGGAAAATATGCAAATTGGTGATATCAAGCCTAAAGATGATCCATCTTCCTCCATTCAAGTTGAACCTTCCACCTCTTCCACAACAAACCAAACTCAAGATAATGAAGAGGACAATAAGGAGGAGGATCAACCATCAAACCTACCACCAATAATCCACAATGCTATTGCAAAAGATCATCCATGGGCCCCATGTGTCATACTCTCAACCATTTCCCAATAATCCTGAAAATAAAGATTCTCGGCGATATTCCCTTGGCCCCACATGTCAGTTTCTCTCTTCCTTCTCTTTTATAGCATCTTCTTTCCCGATCAAACTTTTGAGAGTTCGTTCTTCCTTATATGAACTCTGATTGAACCCATTCAAGTTTTTAAATTCATATAAAATAATCCCTACCTTCCTGTACCATTCAATTTAAATTTGGAGTTTATTTGATTTGTATTTTGGAATTTTATTTATTTTTGCGCTTTCTCTCTCGTTAGACCTTGACATTCTGGAATTGTCCGAAGGAGCTAAAGGTCAAGGAAGTAGAAGATCGAAGATAAAAGAAGAACATCATTGCTATAACAAGACAAGTTGTGTCGCTTAGTTGAAGAAAGTTAAGTTTCTCAAGAGTTCTATGAAGAGGAGTTCTTTGAAGGTTTTGCGAATTCTGATGTGTTCTCCACTCGATTGCCTGTAGGCATGTTGATTTGCCTTGCCATGTTTCTATTCTGCTGCAAGAGCTTTATTTGTGTCTTAGGCCCTGCGTGGCAAGTTAAGTAGACATTGAGTATGAGGTCCAATTATTATTACTATTTATTATTTTGAGATTCTTTTTAGTTAAATCGATAAATGGATGGTATTTCATCGATGTTTCACTATATGAGCTAGCTACTGATCTGGAACTAGTTCAGAATATATAGAGACCACTTGAATAATTGCATTTGCAATCAAGAAAAAATAGTAGAGGATAGCTTGCAGGGATAGCAATAACCAACTTGACCAAAAGAAGCAATCAAGGTGGCCGAAACAAGTAGAGAACAACAAATAGGCCATTTCCTGTTGCTCACAACAACTACTGGTCAGACCGGATTTTAGTTGGCGGTTAGACCGCTGGGGGTTAGCCAGCCAGATCAGCTGTGACTGAATCTGTTAGCATATTTCAATTCAGATTTTGGAGAAAAGACAGATTTGTTGTATTTTGCTCCAAACGTTCACACAATCAACCAAATAAATATATTTGGAGCATTTCCAACTTATATAGCCCTTAAAAATCCAAATCTTAAATAGTTTTTATGAATTAAGCTTTTGTTTTCGCAAATGAAATCTTATTTTCATGAAACTTCCCCAAAAGTACCAATCCAGCATTTGATAAAATTTTAAAGCATCCAATTGCATGTATGAGTCATGAATACCACTATGGACCTATTCATGTGAATAATTTTGGATCATATAGCAAAACTAACTTAAGTGCTAAAAAGTGACCACTTCGGCCAAAATAGGATTTTGGACGAGTTTTGAAATCAAATTGTAACACCCTGGCTATCCGGAAGCCAAGATGTCACCTAAAACATCTAACATACATCCATAATGCGGAAGAACTTGAATCAAGTATATCAACTAAAGACAGCATTAAGATAAACAGGACATGGTGAAGGTATCCTTCCTTCACCTTCTAAGTTATTTAATACTGAACATCAATAAAGAAGGTTCACACGCAGTAATAAATCAACATCCGGTGGAGAAGGTATCCTTCCTTCTCCAATTATAATTAATTATTATAGCTCATCGTTAACGAATGAAATATGGAACTAAAATTTAGTCTTGAACATGAATTTGATGTTGTGAACAAGTAGTGCGTGTCTACTCCTCCCAAGAGCCAACATCGGGGTTACCTAAAAACAAACAACGCAAGAGTGAGTCCATGACTCGGCAAATCTGATTATCAATAAGATAATCATTCAATATGAATAAGACAAACTCATCATCGGGTTCGATCACATCACAAGCGATTACAAATGAAAACATGATATGAATGCTCAAAATCAAAGGAATGGATGCACACATGCATATCAGGTATAGCGGTGAAACACCGTCGGTGTTCACTCAAGCCCGCATCTTAACAAAAATGCGAGGATCCACTTCCGTATGAAGAACGTTTCATACGGTGTCCAACATTGCCCATCTTGGAGTTAATGGGTCTTACATGCCCATTCGGAATTAATGGGTCTTTCAAATCCACTCCGTGGGCGGACATGACAATGTCCAACACGCCACATTGGAATGGTGGGACTTGCAATCCACTTTAGTGGACGAAACATGCATAATGAATGCATAGAATGAAATACGAATATTGAAAGACATGATAACAAAACATGGATTCAACACATATGAAAGAACATAAACAATCCATCTTCTCTCGTATCATACCAAATCACAGCATGACCATATAAACATTCATCAATCACAATCATTAAGGGTGGCAATGTACTTGCCTTCCACGATGCGACAGCGTTAGTCGGCAAAGGTGATACTCCTAAACCCGAGGCTTCACCTCCTAAACAAGTAAAATAATTTCAATAAGGACATAATATACCCAACACTACTAATCGATGTTAAACATTGCTTCCACGATGACTCTAGTCATTAATACAAAACTTAAAATGAAATCAACAATTTCGACATAACTTAATTCTGGACAGCAGCACGGTAATTGACATATCTATTGGTCTGGAACTCGGAATGAGGTGAGACCAATTTCCATGGATTCTTAACTGACATATCTACAATACTCTGGTTGGGCAAAAGTTCAGATTTTGCCTCTAATAAAATTTGGCCTACGGCTCAAATCTGTTGACTGAATTAATAGACAGAAATATCGGCTAAATTAAAATATCCATAACTTTTGTTGTACAACTCCAAATTGGACGTTCTTTAACAATCTGAAAAGGTTATGAAATTATCTACAATAACCTAGTTGGCATGACATTCATATATTGTCTTTAACAAAAAGTGGCACACGGGTCAAAATTAAAGATAGAAAGCGACATACAAACTGGACAGACTGACATACAATCTGGACAGTCACAAAGAAAAGTGCATAACTTTTGATCTATAAATCCAAATGAGGTGTTCTTTATCAATCCTGAAAGCTAGTGATATCACCTTCAAAATTTGTTATGGGAAAGACCTCTGAATCACCCTCTAACTAGGCCATAAATCAACCTATACAGAGACTGCTATTTCTCGTCAGGATTCTGGACAGCAGATAATAAATCTATCATAACTTTTGACTCGAAAGTCGAATTCAGTGTTCTTGGCGGCCACCGAAAGCTAAGATCAATATCTACAAAACTCTAGGAGATGGACAACCCAAATTCGGCCTCTAAGATCACGAAACAGGCCACGCAACATTCAGGACAGAACTGAAATTCTAACGGAAGCAATTCAATCCAATCAAACTAATCGAATCGCATCGAAACAACCTAAACAGCGAGGAAATCGATCATTACCCTTGTAGAACCATCGGAGATCGCTGATCAAATCCCACGAAGAAATTCTACTTCAATCCTCTCTTCTTTCCTCTTCTTCTTCTTCCCACGGTCGGCCTGGCGGCGGGAAAGATGGCGGGAGAGGAGGAGCAGAAGCGGCGAGGCATCAGAGCACGCCGCATCAGAGCACGGGACTCTTGTAGCACGGCGGCTACTGTAGCAAATGGGGCTAGGTTTGGTCCCCTCCTCCCCTTGCCTTCTAATGGGCTGCCGGCCCACTCATGGGCCTTGGGCCACTATGGTCGCTCCTCTTCTCGAATATGGGTTGGCGGCCCATACTTCTCCTAAAATTCTGAATTTTAACTTATTTCCTCTCTAATCTTACAGCATTCGATATCGAATAATCGGGTATTACATTCTACCCCTTAAATAGGATTCGACCGAATCCTCACACCGACTCACGCGAAAGGTCGGTTGCAACTAAAAATTAATAACGAGTAACATGTACTCGATATGAACAAATCGAATAATGCTCGTGCATGCGAGCCTCCACTCCTAAGTGGCCTCTTTCTGGATGAGGACACCACAACATCTTGACGCAAATCGGCGTCGTCTTAACACTCGTCCGACACTTCCGGCTATACTCATCGGACGAGACTCGAAGGTAAGATCCTACTCGATGGTCAAGCGTTGTTAACGAATAACAAACTCCGGATCTCCCGGTACTCACTCCACACCAAATGAAACCAAAAGTGAGTACAACGTGTAGGAATCCGAGACGGTCTTAGCGAAGCGACACTATCGAAAACAACCCAATGAACACAGGGTTAACCTTCTCCTTGAAGTCGAACCACACAACAAGCACATAGAGCACGGAAATCTTGTTCCACCTCTCCATTGAACTCTTCACCGAACAAGGATCACCCTCTTTTAACCGGAAACATACAATCGAATTCTTTTAAGCAAACTCTTTTTACCGCAAAACACATCTGAATAAGAAAAATTCACATCACAACTATCGTTACCAATCGAGTCTTGAAGAGTAAAATCCAAATCGAATTTCATCAAGAAAACCTTTCCACTTTCCAAGTGGCAAATTGCGAATAAACGCCACGAAAGCCAAAGGGAGATCACTTGAACGCTCAAACCAAAAACTTCTTTTGTTTTGCTGAATTGGAAAGAAGCAAACATGCCAACACAACACCAACTCACCATGCGAAGACACGATCAACAACATAAAGCTCAAATGAGTAACAAGAAAACGCTTCAATACCCAAGGTAACATCCTTTTTTCAATTCCTCTTTTAGGAATAAAATTTCTCTCAGACATTGGAATTGAATTCATCGCATACCACAGGGCTCAAACCTCTTAATTTAACAACCTCAAATTAGGCTTAAACCGAAATACATCATCCACACCTTTGTGGAGAGACTCTATTGATTCCATGAACACTCTGGACCACTCCTTCAAGCGATGACATTAATTTGATAGAAGGCACCAAAGCCCTCAAAACCCATGCAATCTCATCACCTCCAACTTTCAAGAATATCACATCGAATTTTCAGTACACCCGCTCATGAACTACAACAAAAGGGTTCTATCGACAATCATTCCACTACTCGAGTACTCGGTTTTCTATCTCCTCTACACACCAATCTTTAGGTGACCAAAAGTTTAGTATGAAAACGAAAGCCCAAATTTAACCTCAGAGACCTCTACAACGAATTCCTCTTATAACAAATAGTGAAATCATCGGATTAAATCTCTATAATCCCCACAATTCGATATACTCACTCATTGACATCATCAGAATCACTCATACCACATCGCGATACTTTCAATAGTGTTCTGTATAAAATTGATTACGATTTCCATACATTTGATAATCCCCAACATTTCAACATGAACCAAGGTTCGGAACTACACTATACCATAGGTCCTACTTAGTCGAACAATATACGATTTTACCTCGAAACCAAACATTCCAACTGAATCAACTTCCCTCCAAGAGATTCAGGTCAAAACCAACTCATCTTCTATTACTACTCCAATAGCTGGGTAGCAAAAACTCACCCCTACAATCACTTAACCACCACCAAACAAACAACAACTTACGAGTTGTAAAACTTTCTGACACAAAGCGGTTGATCCTTTCTCAAAAGCAAGAGGCGAATAAGAACAAATTTCACCACACAGGAAAATGTTACTGCTCACAGTGAGCACAAAACCAAAAGAAATAATCTGGTAATAAAGATCTGGAAAAACAAAAGTTGAGTTCACAGCGGAGGGCACGCATCCCTCGAAAAGGGAATAGCAAATAACCACTAATAAGAAAAAAAAATAACATTGCGATTGAAACTCGACAACTCTTGAGTGAAAAGAGTAAAAAGTTTATGAACAATTCGAATAACTACAAGTTACAAAACTTGACTCAAATTCTCAAATATTCCTACTGCACTCTTTCCCTTAACACTGAAATTAATTCTTTGACTAACATCGCTTTGCCACAACGTACAAGATAAGATCTTTAGTCCAAACCACAAGGACTAATTAAGAACCAATAAAATTCTTCCATACGTCATATTTGTTCAGAACAGTTCAACTACACAAGAAACATGAGATCCAAATAATCTCAGCCACCAAACTCGAGACATTTCCAATTCTGAGTTTGTGAAACGCAAGTAGATTATTCTCCTCTTAAAGGAACCAACATAAGTTCTTTGATTGCAACCTCACTTTGCCAACTCAGACCAAAGAGCCTTTAAAATTAAATCACACAAATCTCTTAAGAAGCAACAGGACAATCCAATACCTTAATTTATTTAAAATAATTTCAGCTACGGATGATTCATGGGCTCAAAGAAAATATCACGAAAGCTAAACTTGAATTATTCTCATCTGAACGATATCACCAAAGGCGATCAAATTACTATGGGTATTAATATCAATTTCACAACAACAATTAGAAAACACTTCAAAAGACCCACGTGAAAAGAATGAATTGATTCTTTCTCAAAAGAAGAGACAAATGGAAACGATTTTCACCAACTAGAAAACTCATCCACCACTACTTGAACACGGACCAAGGAAGAAAACAATTAAGCAATGAACTTATAGAACATAAGTGGAGTCCACAGTTGAACACTTAAGCCTCACAAGAAGAGAATATCGAACCTTAACAGATAAGAACAAATAAGTACTCAAATCAAAGCACTTGCATTCTTGAAGAACCATTATAACTTTGCAACATATCGCTACTCGATAAACTTCATTTACCACATAAAGCTCGAACCCCAAAAGATCATGAATACAAATTCAAATTTGATCATTTAGGAAATATCACCATGGGTGATCAAATTACTACGAGAATTAATCTCATTCTCACATTTTTAACTATTTAATAACATCGACAACATACATAGTACCAGAATCATCAAACTTTATTACTCCATCCTAAAACTTCCCAAAGGAACACAAACCACAAGGTTGAAACAAATTTATCATAACAAGTTTATGCTAAGCAATAACAATATCACAAGGCACGCTAACAAAGACTACTTACGAAATTCATCTACTCAATTGTTGGTGTTGCTCAACACTTTCTTCAAGCTCATTAACAAATGATGATTGTACTAACCACGCGTATACATACGGTACTAATTCTATTTGCAATCACATAACCATTTATAAACATAGATTCACATTTCACCTTTGTTCGAAATCATTTCAAAACATGATTAAAGATTCACTAACATAATTTCCTATAAACAAGGTTTCATGAGTCGATACACAACACCCATCCGGTACTTTATACAAGTTTCAACAATTTTAGCATACTAGGAAATAGATAAATCTAGCTCTTATGTAAGATCTATAGGTTCGAATAGATATTGTGATCTTTATTTAGCATACACCATGAATCAAATACAAGGACATATCAAATTAATCAGTTTCACTTCCATGGATGGTAGTTAAGAGTAATTGATTTGCACTATGCTAATAACTTGACTTGGTAACTCATATCATAACAATTTATTCGCTTAATCATAAATTCTCAATTTAAGCATGGCAAGACATCACAAAAGGATTCTAACACCTTACTACAAAGACAAAGAGAGACTTCAAACCTCAACGCTCAAGTAATCCAAAGAAACACATAAAGCCAAAGCTTTCCCAAGCAACCGAACTTACAATGAAAACTCTTCACTAATCAAGTTACCAAATGAGTAAATGAGTCATTCTTTTCAATGAGAAAGAAGGAGCAACCAAGAAAACATCAATCTTGCCAATTGACAACGATCACAAGTAGTAGAAACAACTCAACGGTTGAAAGGCATTATTTGTTTGAGAGAACCAAGAGGGATCTATGGAAAACCATAACTATCATGGACCACAAATCCGGAGAAGTTCATCAACTACCACGGAAAAGAATTGCCAAATTCAAATCAAGAAAGAGAACAACTTTCTAAAGCAACTCACGCTTAACACACAAACTATGGTACTGGGTAACTACTCCTCTAACCACGTTCTGCGAGCGGTGGTGTAACTCAGTGAATCGGAGTAACAACCACGACCTCCACTTCTTATCATTTGATAACATCACGCCTCACCGAAATACTCAATTATGATTACACAGGATCATCTCATGACAATCATAGTATTAGTTCGTAGATATTGAATATCATAGCAGATCATATATTACCAACAAGGATGATAGTACAGAAGCAATTCAACAATTGCTCAACCAAAATGAAACATAATAACAGATATTGCGGAAGCAATGTACTTTTCCAACCCCACCTACTGTGCACAGTGTGTCATTTTAATGTTCTTCTATTAACCACGGACCAAAAGCCCGCTCTGATACCAACTGTAACACCCTGGCTATCCGGAAGCCAAGATGTCACCTAAAACATCTAACATACATCCATAATGCGGAAGAACTTGAATCAAGTATATCAACTAAAGACAAGACATTAAGATAAGCAGGACATGGTGAAGGTATCATTCCTTCACCTTCTAAGTTATTTAATACTGAACATCAATAAAGAAGGTTCACACGCAGTAATAAATCAACATCCAGGTGGAGAAGGTATCCTTCCTTCTCCAATTATAATTTAATTATTATAGCTCATCGTTAACGAATGAAATATGGAACTAAAATTTAGTCTTGAACATGAATTTGATGTTGTGAACAAGTAGTGCGTGTCTACTCCCTCCCAAGAGCCAACATCGGGGTTACCTAAAAAAACAAACAACGCAAGAGTGAGTCCATGACTCAGCAAATACGATTATCAATAAGATAATCATTCAATATGAATAAGACAAACTCATCATCGTTCGATCACATCACTGGCGATTACAAATGAAAACATGATATGAATGCTCAAAATCAAAGGAATGGACTGCACACATGCATATCGGTATAGCGATGAAACACCGTCGGTGTTCACTCAAGCCCGCATCTTAACAAAAATGCGGATCCACTTCCGTATGAAGAACGTTTCATACGGGTGTCCAACATTGCCCATCTTGGAGTTAATGGGTCTTACATGCCCATTCGGAATTAATGGGTCTTTCAAATCCACTCCGTGGGCGGGACATGACAATGTCCAACACGCCCACATTGGAATGGTGGGACTTGCAATCCACTTTCGTGGGACGAAACATGCATAATGAATGCATAGAATGAAATACTGAATATTGAAAGACATGATAACAAAACATGGATTCAACACATATGAAAGAACATAAACAATCCATCTTCTCTCGTATCATACCAAATCACAGCATGACCATATAAACATTCATCAATCACAATCATTAAGGGTGGCAATGTACTTGCCTTCCACGATGCGACGCGTTAGTCGGCAAAGGTGATACTCCTAAACCCGAGGCTTCACCTCCTAAACAAGTAAAATAATTTCAATAAGGACATAATATACCCAACACTACTAATCGATGTTAAACACTGCTTCTCGATGACTCTAGTCATTAATACAAAACTTAAAATGAAATCAACAATTTCGACATAACTTAATTCGGACAGCAGCACGGTAATTGACATATCTATTGGTCCGGAACTCGGAATGAGGTGAGACCAATTTCCATGGATTCTTAACTGACATATCTACAATACTCTGGTTGGGCAAAAGTTCAGATTTTGCCTCTAATAAAATTTGGCCCACGGCTCAAATCATTGACTGAATTAATAGACAGAAATATCGGCTAAATTAAAATATCCATAACTTTTGTTGTACAACTCCAAATTGGACGTTCTTTAACAATCTGAAAAGGTTATGAAATTATCTACAATGACCTAGTTGGCACGACATTCATATATTGTCTTTAACAAAAAGTGGCACACGGGTCAAAATTAAAGATAGAAACTGACATACAAACTGGACAGACTGACATACAATCTGGACAGTCACAAAGAAAAGTGCATAACTTTTGATCTATAAATCCAAATGAGGTGTTATTTATCAATCCTGAAAGCTAGTGATATCACCTTCAAAATTTGTTATGGGCAAGACCTCTGAATCACCCTCTAACTAGGCCATAAATCAACCTATACAGAGACTGCTATTTCTCGTCAGGATTCTGGACAGCAGATAATAAATCTATCATAACTTTTGACTCGAAAGTCGGAATTCAGTGTTCTTGGTGGCCACCGAAAGCTAAGATCAATATCTACAAAACTCTAGGAGATGGACAACCCAAATTCGGCCTCTAAGATCACGAAACAGGCCACGCAACATTCAGGACAGAACTGAAATTCTAACGGAAGCAATTCAATCCAATCAAACTAATCGAATTCGCATCGAAACAACCTAAACAGCGAGGAAATCGATCATTACCCTTGTAGAACCATCGGAGATCGCTGATCAAATCCCACGAAGAAATTCTCCTTCAATCCTCTCTTCTTTCCTCTTCTTCTTCTTCCCACGGTCGGCCACAAGCGGCGGGAAAGATGGCGCCGGGAGAGGAGGAGCAGCAGCGGCGAGGCATCAGAGCACGCCGCTGCGAGCTAGCAGGGCTACTGTAGCACGGCGGCTCTGTAGCAAATGGGGCTAGGGTTTGGTCCCCTCCCCTCCCTTGCCTTCTAATGGGCTGCCGCCCACTCATGGGCCTTGGGCCACTATGGTGGCTCCTCTTCTCGAATATGGGTTGGCGGCCCATACTTCTCCTAAAATTCTGAATTTTAACTTATTTCCTCTCTAATCTTACAGCATTCGATATCGAATAATCGGGTATTACACAAATAACTTTTACTAGATTGGTTTTTTGGAAATCTTGTGAATACAAAAAAGGTTTGGAATAGCCAACTCTAGTATTTTTCTTCTGGGACAATTTTCAAATTCCTTTTAGAATAGTTTTTACACAAAATCTTGTTTATGTCAAAAACAAGATACTATTATCTAGAATTTTGGGTAAAAACTCATTTTCACCTGAAATAGATTTTTCTTGAGCCAAAACTTTTGGGAAACCTTTGGAAATCATTTGTATACATTTTGCAACTAGTTTTTCAAAGGATTACTAATAGTTATAAATTTTTTTGACTTTAGGCTAAAAGGCTCAATTTTGAAAAACATTACCAGCACTTAATTTATTTGGGCACATTTAGGAGTGTGATATACATGTATATGACTTAGCACTCCCCCTTAATGCGCCACGCCCATCTTGCTCAAAATATCATCAAGAGAGGCCTTCCCTTTGTAGCACTTCTCCAAGTCATTGCTCGACTTGGTGACTTGGTCCTTGAGCTCTTTGTTTTCCTTTACAAGGTTAAACTCAACAAGCATAGAGGAGGTAGAAGTATCTATTTTTGAGCTACAAGGTATATCAAGCAAATCATCACAAGAGGTGGATATGCTAACCTTAGATGTAATGCAAGGGTTATCAACTACACATGGCATGTCATCTAATAAATCACATGTAATGCTTGTGTCCACCTTGGACTTGATGAGATCCTCGAGAAGGAGAGTCTCATGAGCTTCTTTTAGCTCCTCATAAGAATCCTCGAGAGAAAAAATTCTTTCCTTTGAATTTTGACTTCTCCTTGCCAAGGTATTCATTCAAGTCCTCTAGCATATCCATCAAATCACCATATGAAGCCTCATCATCATCATTTACCTCATTATTACCTTTTGCCATAAAGCATGTAGACATATCAAATAGTGATGGAGCCTCATTTGCATTTAATAGGTTTGATGGATCGTTCTTTATGGCTAGCCCGACAAAGTGACTTCTTTTGTCATTATTCTTCTTTCTTAATAATGATTTGGACTCTTCTTCATCTTCCCCATTATAAGGACACTTTGAGTCAATGTGTCCCAATTTTTGACAATTGTAGCACCTTAGAATCTCATGATGCTTTGTATTTGAAGATGTGCTTGAATATTTATGTGAGTCACGTCTCTTCATGAGATCTCTCATTTTGTTTATGACAGTGACCAATTCTTCTTCGTTGTCATCATCTTCCTTATCTTGATTTTCATCTTCACTTGAATCATATTTGGCCTTAAAAGCATGAATTCTTTTGCTTGAAGTTGAGGCCATCTCCTTGAGCTCATCTTGTCCTTTTTGTACATTTCATTAGTGAGGAGATATTCTAAAAGAGCAGTAGGAGTCATCCTTGGCAATTCAGATGAATTAAGGAATAATGTCACCAAGGTCTCGTATTTGTCCAGTAGAGCCATAAGCATCTTGCACACAATATCAAGATTGGTTAAATCACAAGATATGCCTTTGAGTTCATTTACTATGTTGTTCATTATAGAATACATCTCATTGATGTTCTCATGAGGTAACATATATAGTAAATGACTCATATGTGAGTTTCAACCTATGCAATTTATCTTCATTGACCGTGGAGGTTCCCTCACGAATTTTCATGAGAGTTGCCCAAACATCATGAGCATTATCAAGATTGCTCACTCTATTGAACTCCTCCACACTTAAAGCGCTATATAGAGCATTGGAAAAAGTCTACTTTGCAACCCTTAATTTTTCGAAAAGTCCAAAAATCAACCCTAAACTACAAAACCGGACATCCTACATCCTCAACTATCAAAACCGTTCATTTTACCCCTCAACCGAAACTGGGATGGTTTTGGGTACGCCATGTCAGCACCAGCATCTGCCTGGTCCACCTCACCTCCAACTCCTCATCTCCCACTCCTCACCTTCTTCTCCATGGCTTTCCCCTCCCCCAATCTAGAGCTCCTTGCGCCACCTCCACTCTGGTCCGACGCGCCCCACCGCCTGCCGCGCGCACGCTACCCTGCCCGCCACGCCACCGCTCGTGTGCGCCCCTTGACTCACCCGTTCAGCCCGGCCCAGGCTCTTCCTCTCTAGCCTCCGGTTCCCCTCGCCCCCGGCCCGGCTGCTGCTACCGCCCCGACGGCTCCTGGCGCCACCGCCGTCTCCACCTCTAGCCTTCCCCTGGCCTCCCCGGCGCGGCCTAGTGGCCAACGTCGCCGCTCGGCTCTCCCTCTAGCCTTCCCCCACACCCACCGGGGCTCTCCCCCTCCTCAACGCCGCCACGGCGTCCTTGCCGCGCCGCTGGAGGCCCACGTCACCGGAGCATCTCGGCCTCCCTCCGCCTACATGGCCTGCACAGGCAAGTCCCCACGCCTGGCTGGTTCTCATGCGCGCGCTACTTTCCCCCTTCTCCCCCTTCGGTGTCACCGCCCGTTTCTCCTCCCCGGCTCTGGCCGCCGCATATAGTCGCCCCGCCGCCACCGGTCTCCTTAAGCCGAGCCATTGCCACCCATAGGGTTGCCTCATCGTCGTCGCCAACATCCTCCTCTTCCCGAGGACATGGAGGTGCCGATGGTGCGGCATAGGCGACCCTCGCTCCGGCGCCGCTCACAACCGTAGCCGCCCCCGACCCCAGCACGCCCATGCCTCCGCCCCCATCCCCCCGTGCACCTTCTGGCTTCGCCTCATGGCCGCCAGCTTCATCCCCCTCTCGCGGCCGCCACCCATCGTTGCCACACCCCCTCGGACCCGGCCATCCGCAGCAGGAGGGCTGCCCCCTCGGACCCGTTCATCCGCAGCAGGAGGCGGTGGCTAGGACGGAGACGCAAGCAGTGGTGGTGGTCGAAGGCGTGGGATCTGGTGGTCGGCGGCGAGCAAAGGAGAGGAGAGTTGGGAGAGAAGAGGGAGATGGAGATGGAGATGGAGATGGAGAAGCAGGGCGTGCGGGGAGAAGAAAGAGAGAGGAGGTGATTTGTTTGCTGAGGTGGCAAAGTACGATGACGTGGGTGTTAATGTGGCTGCCACATCAGCGAAACCAGAGTGGTTTAGGGTGATAGGGGGTAAAGTGAACGGTTTTGAGAGTTGGAGGTTGGCTCGTGTCTGGTTTTGTAGTTTAGGGTTAATTTTTGGACTTTTCGAAAAGTTCAGAGTTGTAAAGTAGACTTTTTCCTAGAGCATTTAACGCTTGAGTATCGAGTTGCAAGTTTTGCTCTTTCCTTTGAGTGAGGTTTTGTGGATCAATCGGAGTAGTAAAACCCGCATAAACAATTCTCCATAGGTTTGAGCTCATGGCCTTAATACAAATGGTCATTCTAATTTTTCAATAAGCATAATTTGAACCATCAAAGTGAGGTGCGCTACCGGGGTGCACAAATTCTATAGTCGACATTCTTTACTCTCTAGGCGGTGAAGCCCAAAAAAGAGAGACCAAATTTTGATACCACTTGTAAGATCGAGGAGGCCGACTAGAGTGGGGTGAATAGGCGGTTTTAAAATCTTTTAGCTAAAACCGATTTCTAATGCGGAAGCTAACAACACTTCAGTTTTGCACAATAAACACATAAATCAACTAGTCTTGACTAAATGCACTAACAATATAAGCCTATTGATAATGATAGCAAACATACAAGATGGATAAGCAATTTAATTCTATAAATGTAAATTGCGCAAAGTAAAGTACACGAGAACAAATCACAAGAACACAATATTGTTTTACCGTGGTGTTCGGAGACTTGCCGGTCTCCCCTAATACATGTTGAGGTAAGCCCAACCAAATTGGACCAGCTCCACGAATTGAGCCAACACCTCCGAGGTAAGTCCAACCACTTGGACCGGTTCACAACATGAACCAACACCTCGATCTACTCGGGGTTGCTCTTTCTCCACTATGGAGATGGCGAGCACTAAATGTAAGACCCGAGATTAACATCCCAGATCTTCTGTGCATAACTGAACTAGTCTCATGATCAGTGGCTAGCTCACACAGTAAACAAATGTGATAACACAACCTTAAACGCTAAAATTTATTAAATAACAACAGAGTTGATTACAAGATAGCCTTACAGGGCAACATTAAATAAACACAGCAGAAGACGATGAAAAAGTAGTGGAGTCCAGCTGATCTGCCACAGGCAATTGACTGAGGTAGCGGCCTAGTCGTCACGATCCACATCTGTAGCGAAGTCCTTCTCCTCTGAAATTTGTTTGCATAAAGCAAGTATGAGCACAACTTCCGTGCTCGCAAGTTACACCCGTCAAATAACAGCATGACATGCATACATGGTTGTAACAAAGGATGGCTTATAGGGTTATTTGTGGAAAAACAACATTTGACATTAAATACCATACTAAGTTCAAAAGCTCAGGTTTTATAAAATCCAAAATTGATATTGAATTAATAAAGATAGTGTAGGCACCAACCTAACACCAACATAAACACGGGCACCAACCCAGGGCTTCAACCCACAACTTTGCTCATGGACACCCATCCATGTCAAAATTGTTTTACAAAAGCATTTTGAAATCAAAATCAAAATCAAAGTCTAATTTTGAGTGTCTTTGCCAGCATGTCCATGACCGTGGACACGGCTATTCGAATAGATTGACACTCTGCAGAGGTTGTACAACTTTACCCATAAGAGATAATCAACTTTTAATGTCCGTCTGACACACTTCCGAGGGTGTGCGACTAAGTGATCATCACGAGGCCTTTACAATGCATCATTCCACCATAGTCCTCCCTCGCTAAGGTTTCGCCCCCTTTGGACTACCCGTCCGCAGAGTTCAAGCCCCCTCTTGCGCCAGGTGGGACTAACAAAGGTCATGAAAGACTACCCACCGCATCAATAGGAACAACCATGATGGAACTTCGCAAATTATTCAGCCAGGTCCTGCCCATACAGGACATGTGGTAGTACGATGTGGCTTAGCAAGATGCGGCTCGAAGACCAGTCCTTAACTGACCTGGGCAACAACCAACGGAACCCTGGGCCTCAACCTACCCAGTTGAGCCCGTGCATAAACCTGCACCCACCAGACAACCATTTCGCCCAAGTCCAAACCATCATTTATTTCATTTTTCAAAGTCATTTATAAACTTCCATAACACACCAATGCTATGGATACAATTTAAACCACAATTGATTTTTGGCTGAAATTCCCCAAATCAAATATGTTTGGTCTATAAGCATGGCTAAGCACAATATTTTCCAAATGATCCTAGTCCATACTATTGTATCGACTAAGTTTTTATCTAGGGTGACAACATATTTGACTCAATTATCAAAATTGGTCATACAAAGGATTTTAGGCACAACTATAAATTTAAAACAGGAATTTAAATTACTGAATATAAATAAGCATGCAGTAATAATTTGAAACAACATTCAAATAATTTTAAATAATGAGTGCAAATATGATCAAGAATGTAACTTGCCTTGCTTGACGAGGTGATGTTGTTTTCCTTAACAGGTCACCTAGTACTCACAAGCACTTTCTCCAGGTAGTCCAAGTGTACAATCACGACGATCATACAGTCAAAAATCAATTATCTTATGTGCTCTTGAAACAGCGTCGAAATCTGACTCTCCGAAGTCGTCGAAATCTAATCGCGAAATAAACCAAATTCAAATAGCAATTCAAATGAACTCCAAATTAAATAATTTTGGTTTAGTTAGCTAGATCTTAATTTAGATAAATTTAGAAATTTGAATGGACTCAATCGGAGTTCGGATGCAAAAGATATGGGCTTTCGAAGTTTGAAATTACATAAAATGATAAAACTAGGGTTTTTCTGAATTTTGGGAATTATTTTTCTAAAGAAAAATGGCTTTATTGCGTCAGATGACGTCAGTGGCTGATTTTCGGGATTTAAAGAAATAAATTAATTTTGGACGTGTGGGCCCCACGTGTCATAGACACGGTCCACAGTGGACTGGGTTTATGGGCTGAGTTGGCGGCGCGGGATGATGTGGTGCCACGCAAGCGGTGACTAGGCGGCCACGCTAGCGAGGGAGGTGAGGTGGCGCCTACATGGCCATGAGGTGGCACCCACGTGGCGGTGCCACGTCACCTAACCACGGCGGCGGCTCGGCCGTGAGCTCGCCGACACTATGCGTCGCGGCGAGCTCCGGCGAGGTGCTCAACGGAGAGAGGAGAGCGAGGGGACCATGGGGCTCACCTCGGTGGCGCAAGGGCGCGAAAGGATTGTCGGCGACGAGAGGTTTAGCGGCGGCGCAAACGGGCTCACGGCGGCGCGGGAGTTCCGGTGGCTCTCCGTTGTTGTAGAGGTGCGCACCGGGACGGCGAGGAGGCGGCGATGCCGATGGTGGCGTCGGCGGGGCAAGAGCATCGACGGTGGCAGCGCTAGAGGCGGCGGAGTAGTTGGCGGCCGATGGCGGAAAAACGCCGATTGCGGCGAGCTCGGCGAGGGAGAGGGGAAGTGGATGGTGGAGGCGGCGTTGGTGTGAAGAGGGGCGCCCGAGGCTTGCTTCTATAGGGGTAGAGAGGGCCGAGGCGGTGAGAGAGAGAGAGTGGGGGGAGGAAGAAGAGCGTGAGCCGTCGGATTTTGATCCGATGGTGCCGAGAAGAAGGAGAGGGAGGGAGGCGCGTGGGTCGTTGGATTAAGATCCAACGGGCGAGATGGGGGGTTTCGACCGAGTGAAGTGGGCCGAAATAGGCCAGGGTGCGGTGGAAAGGGGGTGGGCCAAGGAGGTTTCGGCCCAAGGCCATTTTAGAGATTTTAATTGGTTTTCTAATTTCAGAAAAGGAGTTAAATCAAAATAACTTCTAGAAAATAGTAAATAAAATCCAAAAATTATGGAAAAATTCACAGAAATTTCTTTATTTATTTTGGACTTAATAGAATTATTTTCAACTTAAAGTTGGCTTTTAATTTTGCAAATAAATTATCTTGGCTTCAAAAATACTTTGGAAAAAGCTTTAAAATTCCAGAAAATTCTAGAAATTAAGTAAATTTTTATTTTTCAATTTAAATCCAATAAAACTTCAAGAATTTCAAATAAATTTTAAATTTTGACTTTTAAAACTTCAGAAATTCAAATAAAGCAATGAAACTCTATCAAATTCAGAAAATCCAATAAAACAGTAACTTTTATTTATTTTATTTTGGTAACAGCACTTTGGGATGCTACACTAAACCATCACAACCGTCCGGGTCTTCTCACAACCTTCTTTGATAAGATCACCGGCGCAACTCCTCCAAGCCGTCTAGGTGTCGGCAAACATCAAGAGTAACTAGTCAGAGATGCTCACTTGAACGAATCAAGTGTGTAAGCTCAATGGATACACAATCCACTACCGAATGCAGCACATGCACTAGGATTTACCTCTCAAAGCTCACTAAGTGCAACACATGCACAAAAGAGTGTAGAAGGCGTGCTCTTTGCTGAAGGGAATGAATATGGCACTAACAACTTCAGCTGCAGGCAAGTGAGGAGGTATTTATAACCCCCACCAACAAAACTAGCTCTTACGACCACTTTCTTGGAAAAATCAGGATTTGTGGTAGTACACCGATGAAGCCCGGTACTACCGATTTTCGGTATAACGGTCGGAACAATGGCATTTAATGCTCTTAACTAGTCGTTACAGAAAAAGGTGGGGTACTACCACCAACTAGAAATCGGTACTACCACAGCGCGATAGTACCGCTCAGCTAGAACAAAACTACTATTTTCCAGAGCCAAAGAAATCTAAAAAAAACACCTTCTCTAGGAAAATGATCTTCTTCACTTCAGGATCTTGTTTTGAGCATCATCAACATATGATGATTTCCTTCAACCCGAGTCTTGACTTGAGGACCATCAACACATGATGCATCGTCTTCTTGAACCGTGACTTGATGACGATCAACTCATGATGCTATCCAAAGTCTTCATCATCATGGAACATAACTTATTCATCCAACTCATGAAAAATGTTAGTTCCACAAAGTGATTGTTATTAATTACCACAACATACCATTCACTCATAATGGTGGGTCAAGATATTTCAATCTTTCTCTCTTTGGTAATTGATGACAACTATCACAATTGCAAATAATTGAATATGAAGACATATGAGTATATATGAACTACACAAGTTTTATATACTCATTTGATATATTTCAAAGTAAATATCCTTAATATATGTGGAAAAAGGAATATGGATTAATACAAATAAAACCGTAAAATATAGAGTGGACTCCCCCTAAATGTGTGTATACACAAATGTGTAATGAAAACATATGCACATATTTAAGTTAGACTTTTGGTGGAGTTCAACCAATATTTTGGATCCGAGGAATACAACAAGATATAAGAATATGATGTCGAATGCATATCTCCATGATTTTCATCTTTTTATCCAAATAAGACTAAACAATATCATACTAAACAAGAAAGTTAGTCTCACATATAGATGTGTCATTAATCACTAAAATAATCTATTAACTCATAATAGCAGGTCTAGATTCTTCAGGCGTCTTGAGGAAACAGAGGTGAGCACAAACATGGCTACGGCGAGGGGATCACACCAAGATGGCTAGGGCGACCAGAGGGCGATGGGAACGGTGGCGCGACGACAACTGGCAGTGGAGAAGAACGGCGATGATGACGGCTCAGCACGACGACGAAGAGACATCGGAAAGAGAGGGGATCGCAAGAGGAAACTCGGGAACACGAGGTGATGCGCACGGGGACGACAAGGGACTCACCGATGGTGAGATCGGGTGCGGAGGCAGCAGAAGGAATTAGGGATGAAGGTGGCGACGGCGGTCCGGCGAGGTTCAGGCGACAAGGAGGCGAGCACCACGTAGACGACGGAGGAGCAATGACAGCGGTGCAATTCGGCGAGGACAAGCTTCGGTAGAATTCAGTGAAACGATGACGATTCCGGTGACTTCTTCTAAAGGGCTTCGGGAGATAGTGACGGGGTGAAGATTTTGACGCAGGCGGTGCACTTTTAAAGGGTCGAGAAGGGAGAGTTTGGGAGGGATACGGCGACGGGATCGTGTTGAACACGAACACGGGAAGGAGACCGGAGGGGGTGTTGGTGATATACCCTAGAGGCAATCGTAGAGATAATTGTGTCATGTCTATGTTTATGGGTTATTGAATAAATGTTATTCTGTTCCTTGAATGAATCAATAGTTATATAGATCAACAAGTATGTGACTTGTTAGTGAAGCTCTTTAACTTATATGATGTCGTTCTAAATGTATCTTTAGTCGGATGTCATTGGTCGGAACACTAGTGACTCATCGACTAGCACATGTATTGATTGATGACCACGTTTCACCGGTCATGGATATAGGGATATCGAATCAATAATGTGAACACATGTTAGAGAACATGGTGTTGGATAAACCCACCTCTATTGAGATTGTTTTGATTCTATGTGTCATTAGTTAGTCTCAAGCAATGATGATATATAATTCTTAGACCTGAGATCAGCATAGTTTCCTTCATGTATAATAGCACTCTTAGGGGTTACCAAACGCTACTCCGTAACTGGGTAGTTATAAAGGTAGCTTTCGGGTATGCTATGAAATATGCGGAGGGATGTGACTGGTTGGATATAGGATTTGCCTCTCCTAACATAACATGAGAGATATTTCTGGGCCCTCGATGTGGTTAGATAAAGAAAGTGCGTTGCCATACCACTGGTAGTCGAAGAGTTCGACCACATAATGTTATCCGACACTCGATCGAGAAAGTATTTAATAGTCCATAGATGACATAATATCTCACTTGGAGTTCAACCAGATATCGTGTGGCAAAGGGAGAATACACAAGCATGTTGTTTAGTTCGAAAAGATACGGAATACATAAAAGTAGGTCGTGAGACACCCACACAATCGGATGAAATGACCACGGTGAAACATTGCAAATTAATTAGCCAGGTCCTACCCACTCAGGACATGTGGTAGTACGTTGGGGCTTGGTAAGATGCAGCTCGAAGACCGGTCCTTAAATGACTTGGGCGACCTCCAAAGAAACCCTGGGTCTTGATCATAGAAATGAATCGATCCTATGCATGAACCTGCACCCATCCAAACATTCGTTTCGCCCAAATCTGAACCAGTTTTTATTTTGTTTACCACATTAAAACATTTCATAAAACTTCATGGTACAGACCATACCATAGCAACAATTTAAATCATAGTTGAGCTTTTGGCTAAATTCCCCAAAATAAAGATTTTTGAGCTAAGCTTCGACTAAGTAGAGAGTTTTGCAACAAGTTCTAGTTCATACTAATGTACCAACTAGTTTTTACTAGGATATCAAGGGTGATCCAAACGACATTCAAATTTGGGTCTACAAAGGAATTAGGAATAACTATCAAGTTAAAATAGGGATTTAAAGTACTTGAATTGAAATACGCATGCAGTAATAATTTAAAATAGAATTTAAATAATTTGAAATACTAGGATTCAATACGATCAAAGGTATGACATACCTTGCTTGAATGCTTGAGGATCTACCTCTTCGGAGTACTCGGGTTCCCCGGAGTCGTTGAAATCTACACGTAAGAACGAAGCCAAATCAAATAAAGTCCAAATAAAAATCCAAATGAACTCCAGAAAACACCAAATGGAACCAACAGAAAGGTACAGACTTTAGAAGAAGGTAGAAATTTGAACCACTCGAGTCGAAGCTCGAACGAGGGAGAATGAGCTCTCGGAAGCTTGAGAATTACAAAGTCAGAAGGAGGTCCAAAGGAAGCAAAAGGGCAAAAGGGCTCCTTGATGCTTATTTAAAGAGGAAGTAGGAGAACTGGGTGACAAGGATGGAGCGACGGGATTCACGGCGGCGCAGCACGGGCGCACGAGAGAAGCTCTGGCCGGCGTAGAGCAACGGGGTGGGAGCAAGTAAGGGAGGAGACAAGAGGAGGAACGTGTAACGGCCCTAAGTTAGGGTTTGTGTTCCAAATGTAAAATTTTGAGGAGAAATAAAAACTTTTGATGCCTCATTAAATCATTTGGAAGTTTTCTAAATTTTCCCTAACCATTCCATTTTCTAGAATTTATTCTTGTGGATGATAGTTGTTGTCAACAAAATTATCAACCTCAAACTTGTGATCATCCTCTAGGAATAATTTTCCTATCATCTTGATCATCCTAGTTACCTCTCTGAAAAATTTCACAATTTTTTAGTTTTGGTTTGCTAATTCAAAAGGCCAAGTCAAACTAGTTCAAAAGTCTGGTCAAACCTTAGGACAGCTGATTGTGAATTTTCTTGGGAGAAATCTAGTGCATGAAAATTCCTGGAAAAATTACACAAGGTTTTCCTCTGTCCCAGGAAGCTCCCATAAAAATTTCGAAATTTTTGGAGCTCGGGAGCTATCTCTAAAAATTCCCTAAACCTGCTCAGCCTTTTAAATCAAACTCGGTTATCGCTTGTCGCTCAAACCCAACTCGAGTTCAAGTCCGACCGTGCCGCTCGGCTTGACCACACCATCTAGCCGCACCGCCCGAGTCCAATCGTTCGTGACCGTCCGATGTGCATCGCACGGTCCACGTTCGCGCATGCAAACGACCTGTCCGAATGCATACTGAGATCTCGGCCGTTCATCTGAGATCCAACGATCAGCTCATTCTTGTTCGAACCAAACCATCTATTCGCACCGCACGGACCCTAGCCGCGCGCCGCCGCCGCCGCCGACAAGTGGGCCCTCCTTGTCAGCATCGTCCTCGTCTTCTCCGCGTCTCACCGGAGCTCGCGCCCGCCCGCGCATGCGTGCCACGCAGCTCGTCGCTGCCACCTTGATGCCTTCGTGTCCGTCTGAGAAGCATCGCCATGACTCCATAAAGCCTCTGAGCTCAACCACTTTTCTCCTTTGCTTTCTCATGAGTTCTCAGCCCGGTTTCTTCTTTCGGCCGGAGTTGAAGCCGAGAGCAGCGCCACCGCGTCTAAGCCGCCCTTGAGCCAGCAACCACACCATCGTGATCCACTCTCCTCGCCGCCTCCATTTTGCCCATCCCGAGCCCTCGGCGTCCAGTGGATCGCCTGGAGCAACTTCGTCGTCTCCGCCTCCAGTTGCGGCGGCCCCGCGAGCTTGCTAGCGCTCTGGTGAGTCTATAGCCTCGACACTTGGTCCCTCGTGATCGCAATCCTCCACTGAGTCTAACGGTGGGCTCGTTTCTGTCTTTGGTGCATCGTTGAGAGCGTGCGACCGGTTCTTCTCCGAGCACGATGTTTCGCCGCCGTGGCAATTCCGGCTGCCTCGGACCTTCTTCTTCGGCGTTATCGTGTGCTTATTGCTCCTGGTGTTGAGGCGAAGCTTAAGCACACCTTCCGGGATCTTCTAGAAGTCCGTATAGCCTTCTCCGCGCGAGCCGTGTCTTCTTCTCTGCCTCCGTTCGCCGCCAGCTCGCCGCCGGCATCCTCGAGGTTCCGTGTCGTCGTCATCGAGTTCGCGAGCTCTCAGCGGACCTGTAGGTATAACCCTTTTTCCCTGAGACCCTCTGGTTAGCTAGATCAGTTGCGCGGCCGCGCCGCCGTCCCCGTGGTCGCCGGTGAGCCGCCGGCAGCGTTAGCTCTAACCTCCCCCTTTAGTTCTTAATCGCCGTTTAGCTGTATCACTGCCATGTGGGCCCCTCTCTGGTTAATCGTGTTTAGAGATCTTTAATCCGGCCCATTATTTATTCTCTGAGTCGCTGTCATGTGGGCCATGCTGTCAGTTAAGGTTTGCGTAACTTTGATAATACGTTTTCTCTGTTGGGAAGCGTATTTCTCTGTGAGTATATGTTAGGATTACACTTTGATAAGCCGAAGACGTATTCTTAGAATACGCCTTCGACGTCGCTGTTGGCGCGGCTAGGTCAAGTTTGACCTGGTCGGCATTTCTCGCGTGGGTCCACATGTCTGTGGCTGTGGCTAGCTGTGCGCCGGTAGAAAAAGTATTAAATGCTTTAGTAATGCTGAAATGTATTTTTTGTTGCACTGTTAATTCTTTTAAACTTAGAAAATTCATAACTAATTCAATTTTTCTTCAAATCGCATAAAACCAGTTCTATTAATTTTCATTTTAAATGAGCTTTTTACTAAAAATGGTTTCAGCTATGTCTCTGTATCAAAAATCTGATAGTTGATTAAATGGTGTTTTATATATATTCCAAATTAGAAAATTCATATCTATCTCAATATTTGTCCAAATCCAGTAAATCCAATTTTGTAAATTTTTATTTTTAGTGTGCTAATTATCAGTATAGGTGTTAGATATGTCTCTGTTCTTAAATTTTGTTAAATAATTAATTGATGCTTTTTATGTGAATTTAACTTAGAAAATTCCTAGAAAATTCATCACAACTCCAAATAAATTGTTCTCTGTTTCTAAAATTTGTGTTAAACCATGCTCTAGCTGCTGGGTGAATTTTGTGCTCATTAGATGGTTTTGAATGTTTGAGTTTTGTCGGTGTTACTTGTTCTTATTTGTTGCTTTTGCTCGATCGATAGATTGCGACGGTTCTGGTTTTATCGAGAGTGATCCTCTGCAATGAGTTGAGCCTATTGAGCAAGAAAGAGAACAGCAAGCAGTTTGATCATGCTTATCCCAGTATTTTAAAGTTTAATACTTTGTTTCAGCTGTATGTATGCATTGCTTAATTTGTGTTAAATTGATTAGTTAAATCCGTAGCTGCATATCCTGTAGGTAAAATATTGATCTCTACTACCTGAGCCTAGGTTACTTGCTGTGATTAGAGTTCGTTGGATGAACTCTTATCACTTAGTAGATTACGAGTTCAGTTGATTAGCCATGCTTAGCTTCCGGTAGAATTGGGCGATCATCGACTTAGTCGAGGATCTTGATCACATAAAATTATTATTGTTCTTATGTTCCATCTTGTGCTATGTCTAATTGCAAAAACTAAAAATGAAAACAAAAACGATTTAGACTTGGGCACAATGGTAAGTTTTGGTGTGATCTGTTGGGTGTGATTGGAAAGGTGCCCGAGTCAACAAGGACCGAACATCTTGTTACACTAAACCAAGCATTTTAGCGTGCTAACCACACTAGAGGGTATGGGACCTCTCTTGACCTAGTACTTTGGCGTGTATTGGCCCGGTCGCAGGAGGTCGCGGGAGGATGGTGTTGGGAGCATGGTAGTTGTCCAAAAGCTTTATCCCGAGTGGGTAGTTGTCTTTCGGCTTTACCATGTAAGCGTATGGATTTCTATCCATACGAGCGGCTCGTAGTTAATACACAATATTGGAAAAAGTCTCGTAGGACTTAGTGTCGCATACCTTCTAAGTGTGCTTTGGCTTAAAGGCGATCAAGTGTGGATACAGTGGTACACCTGAAGGGTTAAAACTATTCGAATAGCCTCGCCCTAGGTTATGGACACGCTTGGCAAGGTCTTCCAAGAGTTAGACTACAACCTTTAAATTAAAACTTGATGGGTGGTACGAATGGGATTCGTGCTATTGTTGTGGTGACTATTGGGATAGTCACTTCTAGGTTGTTTTTCTTTACTCTTTTGTTATTATTATCCTTCTTGTTATTTCAATTAAAATGAACCGCAAATTTGCTTTCAAATGTATTACATTATTGCAAATAAATTTGGCTTTGTGCAAATGAAACATATGGCCTCCACCAAACAAGCTCGCATGTAGCATATGAACAGTCCGCTAGTTCACACGTCGGTCTTGCAGTACAAAAATAATTTTGTACTCACCGCTTTGCTTAATGTTTTGTTGCAGAGGAAGAAGGTGAGCCCCAAGGGCCTCACTTACGTGAGTTGTGCCGCTGCGTGTATGACGACTAGACTTGGCGGTCCGGTCAGATGCCTTGTGGGTTGAAGGCACGCTGATTGGCTTTGTTTATAGCCATCTTATGGCACTTTTGCTTCCGCTGTCTATCTTTTGGTATTTGTGTATCTTTTGGCCGGTCGGCCCTGGTCTGTAATAATCTGCTGTTGTTTACCTTCTGCTTGGTAGTGTAATGTTTGGACTCTATGTTGGGAATGGAGTTGATGCATAATTTTGTGGCGAGGTGTGTATATTGCATTCTGGGAAGTATACATATCTCGAGGCTCGGTTTATTTGATTTGTGATGCTAGGGCCAGGTGGTTGGTTAAGCATTACAAGCCAAATAAATTGGGGTCCTCACAGAACGGGTACTGCGGAAGCGACAGCATTTAATGCAACACAACGGCATTTAATGCACGAAGACTTCTGCGACAGATGTGATGCGGCAGGAGGAAGGAGAATGTGAGTAGGGGAACTGACAGGCGGGGCTAGTCGAAGTCAAAGGGGTGGTCCAACTGATAGGGTGGTCGTGACCAAGAGGGAGGTCGTGGCCAAAGGGAGGTCGAGGGAGGTCTTAAGGAGGAGGTCCTGAGGGAGGTGGCTGACAAGAGCGGCCGATCGAAACCAAGCGGCTGGTCAAAACCGAGAGGGTGGTCCAACCAAGAAATTGGTTGAAAGAAGGCTTTGACTGCTAGGTCCACAGAAGGATACGACTACTCGACGTGGTCGTAGAAAAGATACGACTACCCAATGTGGTTGTAGGAAAGGTACGACTACTCAACGTGGTCATAGAAAGGTCTAAACCACGAGGGTGAACAAAGCACGGGAAACTCACCAGGGCCGAGAGAGAGGCCGGAGGGGGAAACGAAAAGAACAAAGAAGGGGAATTTCAAATACCAAAGAACTCCAGTAACTCAAAACCAAATTTTGAATTAGTTGAAGTTAGATTTAGTCATTTAAACTATTTTTAATTCCAAAATTTCAAGTTCAGCTTTAGAATTCAACAAAACCAAATGGTTATTTTTATTTTGAAAATAATTTTCAAAAAGCTCAGAAAAATGGGGTGTTATAATGGAGTTAGCACTAGCATGGCAAAGCCAAAAGATGTTTGGCCCACATTGTAGAGAGACAAGAGGAAGAGAAGAATTCACGTAGCAACAGAGGACACTAGACACGAATAGTAAACAGAAGGCAGCTGATTCTTGCGCAAAGTGGTGATGGCGAACGAAGGCGAACCAACGGCGGTGAAGGGTCAAAACGGAAAGGCAACAACGACGCAGAGATGGTGACGCAGTCAAAACAGCGAGAAACGGCACCATGCGACAGTAGCAAGGCGAAGAATGACAATGGCGGGGGCCTCACAGGCGCGTACCACTTCGGGCGATGCTCTGCGAAAAGGGAGGTGAGCACGGCGTAGAACGCAACGATACAAACCCAACGGTGGTGGAGTTGAAGGCAGGGGATCAACGGTTGCAGAGTAATTGGCCAGAGAAGGAAGACGTAGAAGAGGCGAGAGAACGGTCGATTCTCAGCGCACGGTGGATGAAACTTGAATCTAAAAGACGGGGAAAATAGGTATCGACGAGGGGCACGAGATGACGCAATCGGATTTTAGAAAAACTCACCGAGGAGGTATGGTGCTCGACGTACGCGTTTTAGCGACATGGCTCGATATGGCCGATGGTACTCCGGCGATCTTCGGGCGAAGGGAGCATGACGTAGAACGCAACGACACGAACTCAATGTTGTAGACGGTTCAGCCGAGGGACGTCGGATGAAGGCGCAACTCACTGGAGAAGACCTTCAGTTGGAGCTCGATATTTTGCAGATGGTGACAAAAATAGATTGATTTGGAGGAAACCAAATGACAGGATTGGAAGAGGAGATCAAGACGGACGTTCGGACGTGAACGGTTTGCTTTTATATACATCGTAGAGGGAGATATCAATTTTGGAAGCTTCGGTTGCCTCACGTACAGAATAGGGACTCTCGACTTCTGTTGTTCGGCTGGAGATTGAAGATGAACAGTAACCACGTGTGGTACTGTAGCAGTTGAGAGGAGAGAGAAAAGAAAGGATTTTTGGAATTAAATAAAAGGCCAAAAATCAAGGAGACCAAATAAATAGCAAACAAATTCGAAAAAATCTCAAAAAATTCCTTGGAACACAAGGAAGCCAAATAACATAGGTTTTTATTTAATTGATATCTAGGTTAGTCAAATTAAATATTTTTAATTTAGGAAAAGCCCAATTAAGCTTTATTAATTCAAATAAAATTGGTGAAATTTTCCAGGGACCTAAACTACCTATAAGATTTTTGAAAAGCTAAATTTTGGGATATCACACTAATCTACACAAAAGTTTTTGAAAGCTCAAAACTTGGGATGCTACAGTTGCACCCATTGTCTTCCAAAGGTAGTAACTTTCTTGTTCGGAGTCCAACTTAGGCAAATGAGTAGGTTAAATTATTGTTCTCAATGATATATGCAACTTTATAATTGTGAATATTTTCATTTGAGTCCATGTACTTGCCCAAAATATGCCCAAAGGTCAAAACAACATTTTCAGTACCCGATATTTCTCCGATTTTGGCCAAACATGACTGATTTCATCATTCTCTATTCTTGGGAGTCCCAAAACATATTCATTTTTGCATAAAAATGAATAAATAATAATAAATAATAATTTTTATAGTTAATTATGCAATGTTTATGAGGTAGGTAATTAGTGTCGAGTTTTAAACAAATGTGCTAAATAAAGCATATACGAGAGAGCATATTGAGGCATACATTATAAACATGTTAGGAGTGGATGCAAATATGTTCATTGAAAGAGTGTTTTAGTGATGAATCATCTATAGTTCTAAGGGAATGTCTGATCAGCATTCTTCTACTGTTGTTGTCTTTCCTAGATTTATTGATGATATATACTATTTGACTGCTGAAATATATTGAATTGATGAATATTTTGATTGCACCAACTTATTCTTCATTTGAGTTGTTGTTATGAAAATAGTTTAGTTTTCATTTCTTATTTTCCACTGGAAGTTGGTCCGATCTCTGATATGCTATCGGAAAAATGCTCCTCCCTTCATTGCCATTCGATCTCAACTTCCGTCCCTTATTTGCAACTCTCGTTTGTCCACTGTGAGTTGGATGTTAAGGTTGCACGAAAAGACGTTTTAGCCCTTGTGTTCAATCCATACTAAGGGCATGTTTTGAATCAAAAGTAGGTGGGAATTCATGGTAGCGTTTTTAAACCAAAAATACACTGTAGGGAGTTTTTTCAAAAATTTTGGGAGCGAATACGATGTCATCTTCACCAACCAAGTACTAAAATTTTCACTTCTTGTCATTGATAAATGGGCCCATCAAAGTACAACTCCCACATGTCAGTGACCAAACGCCTCTTTCTTATTCGCGAGTTTTTGACTCATATAGCACTATTCATAGCACTAATAGCAATTTTGGACCTCTCCATGTGTCAATGCCAAAAAAAGCACCCTCCACCGTGCCCCAGGGGCGGACTCTCCACCATATGTCACATGTGAAATCCGGACCCCTGGGGCATCGACCAGACCGAATACGGCCCCAAGGGGCATGGCAGGGAACACTTCCGTGCCCTGGAACCACAGAAGCGACGAGGCCGTGCTAGGGAGGCACGGAGCTGCTGAGAGGAAGTGAAAAAGAAGATTAAAAATTTATTTCTAACATTATTTGATACTATTTGTAACACTATTTGAAACTTTTAAAAATATTTTTTTTGTATTTTTTGTTCTCATTTTTTTACTTGGCACTCGCAGCTTCAAATGTATTATCACATATACCAGAAAAATTTCACAATTTTTTTCACATGAAATCACGGCACGATACAGCACCCGCAGCTTCAAACATGGGTGTGAACGGTCGCTATCACCACCCTTCGCACCCATCATCAGTAACGGCAGCAGTCAATAGTACATCGAGGGCTGTGAAGGGTGGAGATGGTGACGGTTGACACCCATGTTTGAAACTGTGTGAGATGTGCTGCATCGTGATTTCATGCGAAAAAATTTGTGGAATTTTTTTTGGTACATGTGATAAGACATTTGAAGTAGCGAGTGCAAGGTAAAAAACGAGAATAAAAAATCCAAAAGAAAAATATTTTTAAAGTTTCAAATAGTATCAAAAATAATTTTTTTAAATCTACTTTTTCACTACCGCTCGGCAACTCCGTGCCTCCCTGGCACGGTCTCACCGCTTCCGTGGTTCCAAGGCACGGTAGTGCCCTCTGCCATGCCCCTAGTGGTCAGAATCAGTCTGGACTGTGCCCCAAGGGCCCTGATTTCACACGTGATGCGCAGTTGGGAGTCTGGCCCCCTGAGGCACGGTAGAGGGTGCCATGTTTGGTATTGATGTAGGAAGAGGGCTAAAATTGCTATTAGCGCTATGAATAGTGCCATATAAGCCAAAAACTAGTGCGGGTGCTCAGGGAGCAACAGCGCGACCACTCGTAAACTGACAGGTAGTGAAGGCTATGTGTGGCGGCGGCAGTAGAGGCGCGTCAACTCAAAACGCGATGGGGCAAATGGCTCTGGCTTATGCGGGTGATGGATCAGACAACGCTGACCATGATGTGACTGCTAGCGCCATCGCCTGGTCACCACTGTCACTGTTGCAGCCTAGGAGCACCTTGCGTCCCCGCCGCTGTGTCGCATCTCCGACGAGAACGACCATGTCACACCGTATTCCTAGACGCCTCTAGCGTTTCCCCTCAAGCAATTGGAGCTGAGTCGCTGCCATCAACGAGATGGGGGTCGTCATCTCCTTCATCAGCCGAGAGTCATCACCGCTAAAAATTCCACACTATCGGTGAGCTCCTTCCCATGCCATCTTCCCATGCCATCTACTTCATTGAGTTCGTCTGGCCGTGTTCTATCCTGTGCTTCCCTTTCCTTTGCTAGAGAAGCCTCTCCGTGCCCCACCGCCGTATGTTGTGGCTGCGCCGCCGCCTTTGCCTTGCCGCTGGCCATCTCCGATGACCATTGGGTCCCAAGCCCACACGGTCAAGTTCACCTTTGCCTCCTCTCCTCAATACGTAGCTTCGCTTTGCCTGATGAGCCACTATTCGTCATGGACGTTCTCGCCAGAGCACACAACCATGTACTGCTCCCTGAAGAATCTAGACCCGCCATTATGAGTTAATGGAGTATTTTGGTGATTAATGGCAAATATATTTGTGAGACTAACACTTCTATTGTTATACCAATTATTTAGTCTCAGTTGGATATAATTGTAAAAATCAAAGAGATATGCATTCAATATTATATTCATATATCTTGTTGCTTCCTCGGATCCAAAATATAGGTTGAATTCCACCAAAAGGTCAACATGAATATGTGCATATGTTCTTTTTGCACATTCCTGTATGCACACATTTAGGGGGAGTTCATTCTATGTTTTGTGATTTCATTAGTATTGATCCATATTCCTTTTTCCACATATATTGAGGATCTTTACTTTGAAACATATCAAATGAGTATATAAGACTTGTGCAGTTTATATATACTCATATGTCTTTATATTCAATTATTCGTATTTATGATGGTTGTCATGAATTACGAAAGAGGGAAATATTGAAGTATCTTGTTCCACCATTATGAATTAATGGTATGGTGTGGAAATTAATGACAATCATAGTATGGAACTAACATTTTCCATGAGTTGGATGAATAGGTCATGTTCCATGAGATTGAGACTTTGGATGACATCATGAGTTAATCGTCATCAAGTCAAGAGTTTGGAGTAAAGGATGCATCATGTGTTGATGCGTATCAAGATCTCGAAGAGGAGATGATCATGAGTTGATCATCAAGTTAAGAGAAGACCCATCATGTATTGATGGAGGACAAGTGAAGAATGCATCATGTGTTGATGCATATCAAGACTCGAGATGAAGGATGCCATCAAGTGTTGATAAGCATCAAGTCAAGATTCCGAAGAAAATAAAATCATCATATGTTGATGATAATCAAGTCAATGACCCGAACATGAAGTAAAGATATGTGTCATCAAGCTTCAAGAAGGTGTGCAAGGCAAAGGTATAAGACTAGTTAGGGCTAAGGATGTGTTCCTAGTCTTTTAGTGTTCTTGGTGTTTGGTTGAAGACCGGATGTCAGACCCGGGTATTAATACACCCAGATCCTCTGTGCATTTCTGGACTAGTCCCATGATCAGTAGCTAGTCCACACAGTAAACAAAATGATAACAAATTCATATCACAACTTTATTAATAAATAACAACAGAGTTGATTACAAAGGAGGCTTACAGGCCAACAATAAAATAAACACAATGAAGACGAAGAAGTAGTAGGGTCGATTAATCGCCACGTGCAATCGATGGGAAGCGGCCTAGTCGTCGAGATCCACATTGGTAGCAAAGTTCTTCTCTCTCAAATTTGTTTGCATAAGCAAGAATGAGCACAACTTCCGTGCTCGCAAGTTACACCGTCAAGTAAATGAATGACATGCATATATGGATGTAACAAAGGATAGCTTATAAAGTTATTTGCATAAAGCGGCATTTTCTTTAAATACCGGTACTAGATTCCAAATCGTTAATCTATAACTAAAGTTTATAAAATTCTCAATTTTATAGTCGATAACGTTCACACATGAATGGTGAAGGATATCCTCCTATCACATGGTCGTTGCCTAATTCCCAATTGGATAAACCAGTTTGAAGAAGTTTGTTTTCAAACAAAACCAAAGTCTAACTTTGAGTAGTTTCGCTAGCATGTTCATAACGCATGACACGGCTATTCGAATAGTTTTACACTGCAGAGGTTGTGCACTTTACCCACATGACAAGACTTCTCTAGTTTGTCCGGCATATATCTATGCCACCGCTCACTACCGTGGTAAGCGCCTAGAGCACGACGAGGCCTTTACAATGTTACGTCTTAATGTATTTATGCCCGCTAAGGTTTCACGCCATTGGATCGCCATCCTCGGAAGCCCTCTTGCGCGGATGGGTCTAATGTCCGACCAACGCCCATACCAACAACATAGCACAAACGACACTAAGACATTACAAATTATTTAGCCAAGTCCCGCCCATACGGGACATGTGGTGGTACTGATTAGGCGTAGCATCATGCGCTCAAGACCGGTCCTTAATCGACTTGGGCAACTTTCCAATAAAACCCATGGGCCTTAACCCTAACAGATTAAGCCTGCATGAACTCGCACCCACCAATCATCCATTCCGCCCAAGTCCAAACCCTCATTTTATTTTATTTTCCAAGTCATTTGTAAAACTCTCATGACACACATGATGCCAAGGGTACAATTTAATCAATAATTGATTGATGGTGAAATTCCCAAAAACAAGTTTGGTCTAATAAAGATGGCTAAGAAATACGTTTAAATGATCCTAGTTCATACTATCGATCAACGAGTTTGATCTAGGGTGACAATGTGTTTGATTCAATATCAACATTGGCCATACAAAGGATTTTAGGCATAACTATATATTTAAAACAGAATTTAGGATATCGATATAGATAAGCATGCAGAATAATTTAAAGCAGAATATAAATAATTTAAAATAGTAGGATGAATATGATCAAGGGTATAACTTGCCTCGCTTGATGAGGTGACGTTGTTTTCTTAACAGATCACCTTAAGAACTTACCGTGTTGAGGTGACGTTGTTTTCTTAACAGGTCACCTAGTACTCACAAGTACTATCTTCAGGTAATCCAAGTGTACGATCACGATGATCATACAGTCAAAATCAATCCTCTTATGTTGCTCTTCAGTCGAAATCTGATTCTCCGAAGTCATTGATGATCACACAGTCAAATTCAATCTTCTTATATTGCTCTTCAATTGGTGTCGAAATCTGATTCTCCGAAGTCGTCGAAATCTAATCGTGAAAATACGATCAATTCAACTCAAATCCAAATAAATCCAAAAATACAGATCAAATTAACTCCAAATAGAAGTATTTTACTTTAGTTAGCTAGATAATAATTTTATGTGAATTTACAAATTTGAATGGACTAAAACGGAGTTCGGAAGCAAAAGATATGAATTTTATAAGATTGAAATTACATGAAAGGATAAATTAGGGTTTAAAGGAATTGCAGGTCAAATGAACTCAAAATCAAATGATTTTGGTTTAGATGGCTAGATCCTGATTTTATATGAATTTAGGAATTTGAATGGACGAAATCGGAGTTCGTATGAGGGAGAACAAACCCCGGGAAGTTTTTAAATCTAAAAAAAACCTAAAATCAGATTTTATTGATTTTCCCGAATTATTTTTCTTATGAGGTGTGGACGATGGGGCCAGAGCGTGCTTGACGGTGGCGGAACTGGCGGTTGAAGCTCCTTTAGCTGGCAACGAGAAACTTGGAAATCGGGGCACTAGAGAGCGAGAGAGGCTACATGGATGAAGGCTTTGAGTTAAGGAGGCTACGGCAGTCCTGGTGCTCCCTTTTATAGGGCTCGAGCGAGGCTGAAACGTCGGGGACGTGCACGGCCGTTTCTTGCTGGCGCGGCGGTGAGAAAATACGAGTTAAGGAGGTGGTAACGGGCGGTTAAGTGCGGTGTGAGTGCGGTAGAGATAGTGGAGCATAATGGCATCAAGCGCGCACGATCGGATGAAGTAATGGCGAGTTTAATGAGCTCGGGTGAGGCGACAATGGCGCGCCGCGAGGTGGAAGAAGGTGGGGAGAATAAAGGAAGACGATGATGCGGTGGCGTCCGATTTTGATCGAACGGTGGAAATAGAACATGTGAACCCAGAGTCGGGTCGGCGCGGCTGTTGGATTTTGATCCAACGATCACGTTAGATCGAGACGACACGGTGAATTAATAAAGTCACTGGTGCTTGTGGGCCGTCGGATGGGTATCTGATGGTGTGAGAGAGGCGGCGTCGCGTGGGCACTTGGTGGCCGTCCGATGTAGATCGGAGGGTCCTTATTTCTGTGATATTCGGACCGCCCGAATGACTTGGAAATCTGATCGTTGGTTTGAGATCTGACGATCGGGAGAGGTGAGGAGGCGTGGTTGCGTGAGTGTCGTTCGATGGAGATCGAGCGGTGAGGGAGAGAGAGAGAGAAGGAGTGCGTGGGCGCTGAAGTGGGCCGAGGCGCGGGAGAAAATGGGCTGAAGGAGGAGATTTCGGCCCGAAGGCTTTCCGGCTTTTTAAATTGATTTTTAAATTGATTTATTTCCAGAAATTCAAAAGGACTTTAGAAAATAGTAAAACACATCAAAAAATGCTAGAAAAATTCACAGAAATTCCTAGAGGCATTTTAGACTTAATAAAAATAATTCCAACTTAAAGTTGGCTTTTAATTTTGCAAATAAATTATTTTGGCTTGAAAATACTTAGGAAAAAGCTTTTAAAAACTCAGAAAATTCTAGAAATTAAGTAATTTTTTTTTCAATTTAAATCCAATAAAACTTCAATAACTTCAAATAACTTTCAAATTTGACTTTCAAAATTTCAAAGATTCAAATAAAGCAATCAAACTCTGGCAAATTCTCAGAAAATCCAATTAGAACAATACTTTATTTTAATTTATTTTGGTAACATAACTTTGGGATGTTACACCGGATTACTAGTATAGGTTGCCGTACTATTAAGAGGGGTCTTGACTAGTAGCTTGAGTTAGTCATGTGTTGATAGCTCATTGTGCATGCTCTAGCTATCGTTAGCATGTTGCCTATATTTGCGAATGTGTTTTGCAAATAGTTGAGGCTCATGCATAATACTTGTAGCATGTGACTTTAGTTTGCGAATATGTTTTACAAATAGTTTAAGTCCATATACCTTATTCCTTGTGGTGTGATTCTGAAAGTTGTCAAATGTATTTTGCAACTTGTTGATAATCTCACTTTTATCCTTGTTTGCATTGCGTATCAATTAGCAAATGTATTTTGCAAATTGAGTTGAAGCAGAATGCAATCTTTGTTCTTTCTCTGCCCGAGTGGTCTGACCGGCATGTGTTGGCCGGACTGATCGGACCTCCGGGTCATGTGACCCGATTAGGTTTTCCAGAGGCGTATCTGGATTTTGGCTTGCTCCTTTGTGGAGCGGTCTGACCGTCGTGTGTTGGGCGGTCTGACCGGCCGTTAGTTGGCGGTCAGTCCGGATGCGGTCCAACGGCTAGTTTTATAGTCGTTGGAGCCTGGTCGGTCTGACCGGCCGTGTGCCTACGGTCTGACCGGGCCTCCTGCCTTTCGACATAATCTTTCCCAAATAGCTAGTTTTTGTGTGTGGACTATAAATACCCACCTTGGCCGGTTATGGGAGAGGTTGCTGGTGCCCAATTTCATTCCCTTGAGCAAAGAGCAAGCCCTCTGCACTCTTTTGTGCATATGTTGCACTTAGTGAGCTTTGAAAGGCAAATCCTAGTGCATGTGTTGCATTAGGTGGTGGATTATGTATCCATTGAGCTTAGACACATGGTTCGTTCAAATGAGCGCCTCTGACTTATTACTCTTGGTGTTTGCCGACACCTAGACGGCTTAGAGGAGTTGCGTCGGTGATCTTCTCAAAGAAGATTGCGAGAAGACCCGGACGATTTGTGAGTGGTTTGGTGCTCGCTATCTCCAGAGTGGAGGAAGAGCAACCCTGAGTGGATCGAGGTGTTGGTTCATGTTGTGAACCGGTCCAAGTGGTTGGACTTACCTCGGAGATGTTGGCTCAAGTTGTGGAGCCGGTCCAACGCGGTTGGTCTTACCTCAACGTGGATTAGGGGAGACCGGCAAGTCTCCGAACACCACGGTGTAATATCATCGTATCAATTGTGGTTTGTTCTATTGTGATTTACTTTGTGTAATTTACTTTCATAGAATTAAATTGCTTACATGTATATATGTGTTTGCTATCATTGACATAGACTTAGATTGTTGGTGTACTTAGTGAAACTAGTTGATTTAGGCTTTAATTGTGCAAAACCATTTTGTTATTAGCTTTCGTATTAAAACTCGATTTTAGCTAAAGAAGTTTTTAAAACTGCCTATTCACCCCCCTCTAGTCGGCCTCCTCGATCTTACACTCTTGCCATCTACCATTGACCTTGGCGTTTGGAGGGACGGGGCGGTGGCCAGTGATGGGAGGGCAGAGGATCTGGTGACATTTGGTGAGAGAGATGGGGAGGAGGAGGAGCAAGGACGGCCAGCGGTGGCAACCGGTGAGGCATGAAAGAGAAGAGAGGGAGGATGATAAAGAAGGAAGAAGATGACATGAGGGTCAAGATGTGAGGGTAAGATGAGTATTTTTTAGAAAAACTTACATGTTTTTACTGTTTTATGGTCCGGTGCCCAAACGAAGACTAACGGAAGTGGCAAAACAAGAGATGAAAGTTAAGATCGAATGGAAATGAAGGGAGAAGCATTTTTCCGTTGTCTTATCAGAGATCAGACCAACTTCCAGTGGCAAGTACGAAATTAATCCAATAGTTTAAGTGTTCTTCTTGTTCCAACAAATATTCATGAACATATTCGTTTCATATTTGTATTCGATATTATTCATATCCATATCCATATCCTAGGTATTCATATTCGTTTTCGTACCCAGCAAAAAAAAACAAAAAAAGTACGATGAAAACCATTGTCCATCCGTATTTGAGCCATTTTGAACCGGTACATAGGCGTAGATGGCAAGTGGCGTTGTGTTACTTGATGCCTAGCTACAAAGAATATTTGGGGAGAAGTAGTGTATAGGGAGGGTGGGCTTGGGGTCCGCATCCAATGCCTACAAAACGCATCAAAGTAAGATCGTGTGGTCGCAAATGGTGTATGTGTGAGGGCTTGTTTGGATACAATGTGATCCGACTTAATCCCTTCGGATTGACTCAGAATTTGAACTAAAATCCATTCCAATTCGAAGGGATTGGTTCTAATCCCTCCCTATCCAAACAAGCCCTGAAGGGGAAGTTGCAGGCGTTCGTCAATTAGCCATTTCAAGGAAAAAGGGCATTGGAGCCTTTGTCATCGTGGCATCAACACTGGTTGTTGCATCCTTGTTGAAGCCTATTGTAATGTCCCTAAGTCCTTGGTCGCCCCCTCGACAAAGCCTTTCCTCGTCAAACATGCTTTTCTAGATTGGTTTTTCTTGGTTCGTTATTGCTAAATAGACTTTAGCCTACGCGTTTTGGTATAGTTTTGTACCTCTCTTTTTTACGCCTTCAGTGAAGGAAGATGTATTTTTGCTTTTAGAGGCAAGTGTGGGGTAGTTGTTTTGCGATTTTTTTTTTGCCAAAATAGCACTGTTTCGGGCGGCATTTGCAAAAACTGTGTCCTCGCCATTATTTTTGCAAAATTGATGTTCAACATCGTTCCTTGGTGGCATGGATGGCACCCGTGCTACCACGTGGCCATGTCCGCACCACCCTAGAACGGAGTCGCCTTGTCCATCCCTCCATGGGACGGATCCGCCACTTGCCGCCTCGTCCGTCCCTCCTTGGGACGGAGCCTCCACGTCGTTGATCCTTGCTACCTCGTCTGTCCCTCCCTGGGATGGAGCTGCTCCTCGCCGCCTCGTCCGCCCCTTGGAGGGACACACCGATTCGTTAATGATGGCCAGCATGTCATGGAGACTATACCGTCCTACATGCTAGCTGCACGGGGGACAAGGTGGGACCCGCCCCATGTGCATCTCATGGAAATCGAAGTTCGCAGGAATCCAATTGATCCTTCTTTGCTTTGGATGGAATGATTGCAGCAAAAATACATGCAACTGCACGGGGGACAAGGTGGGACCCGTGTGCATCCCTCCCATTTGCGAACCGAAGTGGCATCCCAGGGAGGGATGGATGAGGAGCAGCTCCGTCCAAGGGAGGGACAGATGAGCGGCGACATGGCAGCTCTGTCCCAGGGAGAGACAGGTGAGGCAGGAGGAACGGATAAGCCGACTCTATCCTAGGGTGGTGCGGACGAGGCCACGTGGCAGCACGAGAGCTGTCCGTGCCATCGAGGAACGGTGTTGAGCATCAATTTTGCAAAACGATAGCGAGGGCATCGTTTTTGCAAATACCGCCCAAAATAGTGATATTTCAGCAAAAAAATGTTGTTTGGTTGAAATAGTGCTATTTTAGCAAAAAAAAAACGTTGTTTGGCTGGTTATTTCTGCAAAAGGTAGTAGTAGCATGAATGCTTGTCATAGCACAAGGTGTACCACCGAGAGCACCAGCAAACACCCTACATCCTGAGGTCTCACATCATGTCTCTATCACGTCTCACAGAGTGTTTGGTCAAAGGCGAATTACCTATAGGAATATAGCATGTCAGTTGTTAATACTAAATCCTCTAGGAACATTCCCACTGGTCTAGAATCTAGATTGGGTGTAGTATAGCAGTACTATTTGTTATGCAACCATCGTCGGCGAGTCTAGTCCGATGATCACCGTCGTAGAGGAAGAAGAATCACACATGCACAAGTATAGAAAGTAAAATAGACACAGAGATATGAGGGAACTTCTTCTGCTCTTTATTCCTCTTCTGATTAGTCATACATAATGATTGGTACCCTTATATATAGACTAAAGCCATTCAGGAGGGTAAGGATGAGGAGCCCACCATGGGCCAAGGCCGGCTGGCCGGCCTAGGCCTAAGTTTCCCAACACTCCCTCTTGGGCACTCATCCATCATGTTCATGCCTCGTCAAAACTCCACAAAACCCAGTGAAAAAATTTTGGAGAAAGAGTGCATGATACACGTTCTATTGCGTTACACGAATTGCCTCATTAAAAACCTTAGCCAAGAAACTTCAGGAAAACTCATCAAGAGAAAAAGACTATAATCCACCCAATTTTATTTAATCTCTAGGATCTTTTCTTTAGGTACTCGATCTTCGTGATCAAGTTTCAATAATGAGTTCGTGAAGATTCCCCCCTGAGTTCTGTACTTCTCTAAGTCTTATCATTCCAATTCTACGCATGAACCTTTCAAAGCTAGATGCTGGAAGTGACTTCGTGAATAAATCTACAAGATTTTCACATGACTTAGTATGTAGTACTTTAATTTCATCCATCTTTTGCAATTTAGGAGCATAGAAGAACTTGGGGGTTGATATGCTTTGTGAGATGACTCTTCACATAATCCATCTGCACTTATGCAACACAAACTGCATTATCTTCATAGATAATAATGGGAGTTTGTGCGGTATTCAATCCACATGACTGATGGATGTGGTGAATCATCCGTCGAAGCTAAGCACATTCTTGTAAGGCCTCAAATAGTGCTATGATTTTCGAGTGGTTCGTTGAAGTTGATACAAAACTTTGCATATACGATTTCCATGAAATTACAGTTCCACCACATAGAAATACATAGCTTGTTTATGACTTGGTTGTATGTGGGTTCGACAAGTACTCGGCATCTGCAAAGCCAGTCATAGTCAGGTCTTGGTTCTTTATGTAGAACAGACCAAAGGTTTTTGCTTCCTTGGAGATGTCGGAAGATGTCTTTTATCCCCTACCAATGCCTTTTGGTAGGTTTTGCACTATATCTTGCTAATAGGTTTACGGCAAATGCAATGTCTGGTCTAGTACAGTTTGCTAAATACATGAGTGCCCCTATTGTAGTTAAGTACAGGAATTTCGGTCCCAGAACTTCTTCCCCTTCTTCTCTAGGTCTGTACGGATCCTTGTTTTGCTGCAAAGTGTTGGTGATATGCCCTAGAGGCAATCATAGAGATGTGTGTATCACGTCTATGTTTATGAGTTATTAAATAAATGTTATTATGTTACTTGAATGAATCATTAGTTATATAGATCAACAAATATATGACTTGTTGATGAAGCTCTTTTAAATTATGATGTCGTTCTAAATGTATTCCTGGTCAGATGTCACTAGTCAGAACAGTAGTGACTTATTGACCAGCACATGTATTGATTGATGACCATGTTTCATCGGTCATGGATATAGGGATATAGAATCATTAATGTGAGCACATGTTAGAGAACATGGGGTTGGATTGACCCACCTTGAGACACTGCTGAGATTGTTATGATTCTATGTGTCATTAGTTGATCTTAAGCAATGATGATGTATAATCCTTAGACCTGAGATCAACATGATTTCTTACATGTGTAATAGCACTATTAGGGGTTGCCAAACGCAACTCGTAATTAGGTAGTTATAAAGGTAGCTTTCGGGTATGCTATAAAACATGCGGAAGAAATTAACTGGTCGGATATGAGATTTGCCTCTCCTAACATAACAGGAGAGATATCTCTGGGCCCCTCGATGTGGTCGGATAAAGAAAATGCATGGCCATGCCACTGGTGGTCGAAGAGTTCAACTACATGAAGTTATCCGACACTCGATCGAGAAAGTATTAAACAATCCATGGATGACATAACATCTCACCTGGAGCTTAACCAGATATCATGAGGTAAAAGGAGAATACATGAGTAGGTCGTTCAGTTCGACCAGATACGAACTAGTCGTATGTAGTTACGAGCCGGTCGTAGACTGGTCGAACATAATCACTAACTGGTCGTAAGGAGTAATGAACTAGTCGTAACTAAATATAGACTAGTCGTGACTAGATACGAGCTGGTCGTAAGTGATAAGGACCTGGTCGTAGATCATATTGCATTAAGGTTCATATGATATATTCTATGTGTGTTCGGGAATCGTTATGTCCTGCTAGGTACTGCTAACGACTCGTGGTCAGAAAAAAGTTTCTGAGTCACAACCGACTACGCACGAACCTATAGGGTCACACAACGAGTTGGAACAAAACGTGTTCGGATAGGATCCGTCATGAGCACTATATAAGGAGATGCTTCAGGCTATTAGGATATATACGAGTTAACGTGAGTTGCCCCATCGAGACCTTAGTCTTTATCTTCTCGAGAGAGCCTCGTCGTGCGACTTGGTGCTAGCACACTGATGTTCGGTGTTCCTTCGCTGGACGTGTGGACACCGTGGAGGCGCTACTGCGGTTGCTGTTGCTCTTGGGGACGATCCACGATCTTCACAAGGAACTGTAGAGGTTGCTGGAGGAGACGATCGACTCACAAGAATGCTAGACAATAGACTATGACCACTTCACAAACGTGCTCTACGTTGGATCAGTTTGCTCCAACTGTTCTTTCGCTACACTACGTGTCCACTAGTAGCGATCTATAATCTCTTGTTTGCATGGCTTCCTGGTTTACGTGGTAGAATTTTTTGAATTACCAGCTATTGTAGCCTACCCGTATCCCTTCACAAAGATCTCCCGACTATAGGCACTTTCGAAGGGTATGTCTTTTCAAAGCTGAACATTTCTAACACCTTTTGAGTGTAGGCTGACTGATACACTAATATCCCTTCAGAGATATGCTCAAGCTACAAGCCTAGGCAACATTTGTTTTACCCAAATCTTTCATTTCGAACTCTGATTCTAGGTAAGAGCTTGCTTCCTTAATATCTTCCAGGATTCCGATGACATTTAGATCATGTACATACACTAAGATTATACAAAATCTATTATGAAATCATCGTATAAATACGCAGGGACAATCCTCATTGTTCATGTATCCTCTCTTGCATAGAAAGTCGCTCAAGCGATTATACCACTTCCTGCCTGATTGCTTAAGTTTATACAGCGATTTTTTGAGTTCACACTGTACATATTTCTATTTGCTCTGTCTTAGTTTGGGACAGGGACACCTTCAGGTACTTTCATATAAATGTTTGAATCCAAGTTTCCATAAAGGTATGAAGTTACCATATCCGTCAATTTCTTTTCTAAATTCAAGTTCATTGCCATTGAGATTAAATATCTAAAGGTAACTCCGCCCATGACTGGGGAATAGGTTTCTTCATAACCAACTCCTGGACATTTAGTGAAATCTTGTGCAATGAGCCTTGTTTTATATCTTACAATTTTATTATTTTTATTTCTTTTTTGAACAAATACCTACTTATGTCCTATGGGGTGCACATAGAGAGGCATGCGGTTTACAGACCCAAACACCTCTCTTTTATTCAAAGATAATAATTCAGTTTCTATTGCCTTCTTCCAATATTCCTAATTTAATCTTTTCTAAAATTCAGCGAGCGATGCAGTCTCTGGATCAAGATCGATGATTGTGGTAATTTTCTTTACAAAATAAATATAAACGTTGGTTGTTGTCCTATTCATGGACTCTCCCGTGGTCACATAGTTTATAGCTATTTCATCATGGACCGATTCTTCTAATGCTTCTACTTGTTCACCGCTACTTCCAATTACGGGGGTAAGTCCCTTTAGTTTTTCAGCTCCGATATGTGCGCACACATCCATGCTGGTTTCTCCTTCCATGGGGATGTTCAAATCTAGTGTACCTTTTTCTAAAGATGTAATACTGGTGTCAGGTCTCGACTGGCTCTCCTCCTGGTTTCGGAGAACTTCAGTGATCGGTTGTGTCCTTCTTATCCTTTTTCACCAGACATCCCTAGCTACTTGGGATTCAAGGGGTCGGAGTTCTCGTCATTTTATTCTGAGGCCTCTGAATGGGATTAGGGGCACCTTCAACTTTCTTTAATATTTCAACCCTCTCCGGTTCATTGCGTGTAGGCACATGCGATTTGGTCATGCTCTTCAAATCACTAAAGTAGTCAAGTATCTGATTTGCTAATGCTTACAAATTAATGATTTTCTAGACTTCTCTATTTGCTTCACTAGTGCGCGGATCATGTGCATGGATTTCCATGGCTTGCCACGTTATTTCCCGACATTTATTATCAAGAGGTTGATTTTCTCTCTGAAGAATCTAGACTCATCATTATGAGTTAATAGAGTATTTTGGTGATTAATGACAAATCTAAATGTGAGACTAACTCGTTTGTTAACTATAATATTATTTAGTCTATTTTGGATGAAAAGGTGGAAATCATAGAGATATGTATTTGACATCATATTCTTATATCTTGTTGCATTATTCGGATTCAAAATATAGGTTGAACTCCACTAAAAGTTTAACTTGAATATGTGCATATATTTTTATTAGACATTCGTGTATGCACACATTTAAAGGGAGTTCACTCTATATTTTGTGGTTTCATTATTATTGATCCATATTTTTTTATCCACTTATATTGGAGATCTCTACTTTAAAACATATCCTTTGTGTATATAAAACTTGTGTAGTTCATATATACTTATATTGTTTTATATCCAACTATTTGCAATTGTGTTGTGAGACTAATGTGTGTACTAAGATGTTTTAAAGGCTTAGTCCCGGATTATAGATAATAACATGGAAATGGCAATGCAAAGACAACAGAGAGATCATGGCTAGAAGCTTGAGGATCTATTTATGTGCCATCTTCGTCAACTAGAAGTCATGCATTATATTTGTTTTGCTTATGCAAACTGTTCAGAAAAATCGTTATGACCGCAAGTGATAAGCGGTATTACCGCAAGTTAGTAGTACCGAAATCTACATGGCGGTATATATTTTCCAGATAACATATTTTTGGAAGTTTTTCTTGAAATTCTAAAAACGGTACGACTGCAATATAACAACGGTATTACCGCAGGTCGGTAGAACCAAAATATAATTGGCGGTACGTAATTTACAGAGAGTATATTTTTGGGAGTTTTGATCTCCTTTGAGAATCGGTATGACTGTATTTCTTGAGCGGTACTACCGTAAGTCGGTAGTACTGGTTTTTACATGGCGGTACGTTATTTCTAGAGAAGGTGTTTTCTTGAGATTTTGAATTTCTGGAGATCGGTAGGACCGATTAAGCTGAGCGGTACTACCGACCTGCGGTAATGCCAAAGTCTAGTTGGCGGTAGTACCATACCTGACAGTAATGACTGGTTCAGAAGTTTTAATGTTGATATATTTTGGTAATTAATGTCTATCACATTGTGGGACTAACATTTTCCATAAGTTAGATGAATAGGTTATGTTCCATGATGATGAAGACTTTGGATGACATCATGAGTTGATCATCATCAAGTCAAGGTTCAAGAAGAGAATACATCATGTGTTGACGCATATCAAGATCTCGAAGAGGAGATGATCATGAGTTGATCATCAAATCAAGAGAAGACCCATCATGTGTTGATGAAGGGCAAGTGAAGGATGCATCATAGGTTGATGCATATCAAGACAATGACCCGTACTTGAAGTGAAGATGTGTGTCATCAAACTTCAAGAGGATGCTCAAGGCAAAGGTATAACTAGATAGGGCTAAGGACGTGTTCCTAGTCTTTTACTGGTCTTAGTGTTTGGTTGGAAGACTGGATTACTAGTACAGGTTTATCGTACTATTAAGAGGGGTCTTGTCTAGTAGCTTGAGTCTCATCATATGTTGATAGCTCAATCTCACTTGCTCTAGCTCTCCGTGGTATGATGCTATTATTTGCGAATGTGTTTTGCAAATAGTTGAGACTCATGTGTCTAATTCTTGTAGCATATGACTATACTTTGTAAATTGTTGAAGTCCATGTATCTACTCCCTGTGGCATGATCCTAAGTTTGCAAATGTGTTTTGCAAATTATTGAGATTCATGCATGTTCCCTTGACATGGTCTAAGATTGCTTGTTGCTATTTCCTTGGACTTAGACCATGGTTGTGACTCTCTGAAGTTCTTGTGCTTTCTGCATTGATATAATGTGTTTGAGATCATGCAATTAGGTGGATTGTGTAGCTCTCTGAATAAGCTTTGAATAGAGTCCAAGATCACTCAATTCTGACATCAGAGTCAAAAGTTATGACGTTTTTTTTCCGAATATCGTCTATGCTCAAAATTGGACTGTGATAATACTGCCCGAGAAGAGTGGTACTACCTCAGAGTGGTAATACCGAATTTGTATAGCGGTACTACCGCACCAAACTTAAAAACGGTTAGTTTTTTTAGCATTTAATGTACCCTTTCCGACCGTTGAATAGTAAGTGCGGTAATACCGGATTACTACAATGATACTACCATATTTTGTTGAGTTTGCTGATTTCTACTCCCAACGGCTAGTTTTTGTTGTGGGGGCTATAAATACCCCATTGGCTGGTTGAGAGATAATTTTTGGTATCCCATTTTACTCTCTTGAGCTAATGTGAGCTTTTCCTCTCAATTGTGCATGTGTTGCACCTTGTGAACAAGGAGAGAGGTGTTGCATGTGTTGCATCTAGAGATGAATTTCATATCCACTTGAGCTTGTGCATTCGTTTGACGAGGTGAGAGTCAAGCAAGAGACTTGGCTTATTACTCTTGGTGTTTACCGACACCTAGACGACGAGGAGGCGTCGTGGTCCGGTGATCTTCTCAAGAAGCTTGTGAGAAGGCCCGACGTGTTGTGAGCGGTTTGGTGCTCGCCGTCTCCGGAGTGGAGGTAGAGCAACCCCAGAGTGGATTGAGGTGTTGGTTCAAGTTGTAAGTCGATCCAATTTGTTTGGGCTTACCTCGGAGGTGTTGGCTTAATTTATGGAGCCAGTCCAATTCGTTTGGGCTTACCTCAACGTGGATTAGGGGAGACCGGTAAATCTCCGAACACCACGGTAAAACATACTTGTGTCATTGTAGTTTGTTCTCTTGTGTTTTACTTTGTACAATTTACATTCTTAGAATTAAATTACTTACACGTATTTGTATGTTTGCTGTCATTATCAATAGTCTTAGATTGTTGGTGCACTTAATGAGACTAGTTGATTTAGGCCTTAATTGTGCAAAACCAATCTGAATTACTCTTCCGCACATAAACTCGGTTTTAGCCAAAAGAATTTAAAAAAACGTATATTCACCCCCTCTAGTCGGTCTCCTCGATCTTATACTCCCCCTGTGACGGGAAACTACCCTCATCAAATGTGCTATCAGCGAAGCTGGTAGTATGCAAATCTCCAGTCATAGGTTCCAAATACCTGATTATAGATGTTGTATCATAACCAAAGCATATCCCAAACTTTCGAACAAGGCTCATTGCAGTTCGTTGTGATGGTGATATAGGTACATAAACCTTGCAATCAAATCTATGAAGATGAAAAAATTTCGGTGTTGACCCTTATGCTAGTTGCATAGGTGATTGGATGTTATATGCCGATGGTCTAAAGTTGATGAGAGTTGTTGTGTACAGTACTGCATGTACCCAATACGTAGTTGATAAATTACAATTCTGCAAAAGCAGTCGTGCAATAAATTTAATTTTTTTAATTAATGCCTCTGCTAGTCCATTCTAGGTGTGGATACGCGGTACATAATTCTCAACTTTAATTCTCATTGCCGTGCAATAATCATCAAATGCCTTTGAAGTAAATTCTCCAGTATTGTCCACTTTGATAGACTTCACATGATGACCAGGGAAATTATTTTTAATTTGAATTATCTACGAGATTAACTTTGCAAAAGCATGATTTCTCATAGATAATAAACACACGTGCGGCCATTTTGAGGAAGCATCGATGAACATCATAAATACCTAAACGGCCATGACAGGGGCTGTATAGAACCACAATATCTCTCTGAATACGTTCCAAGAATGCAGGGACTTCATCCTTCACTTTCAGAGTAGAATGTCTAGTAATTAATTTCCTAGTGGCAAATGCGGGGCACACAAAATCTCCCTAATTCGGGAAATTCTTTACATTGATATTATGTTCGTGTGAATTGTTAATTATATTTCTCATGATTCTAGGACCTGGGTGACCTAATCTATCATGCTAGAGACAGAAAAATTCAGAGCTTCTAAATATGGTTTTCAGGGTAGTATAGGCTGTGGGTGTCTTAATATTAGTGTAGTATAGCCCAGTCTCATATGAAGGGACTCGTTCTAATATCCTGTTTCTACTTTCTTCACACTTTGTAATGAGTAGGTATTCTTTATCATACTCTTCTTCAGTCTCTACGTGGAAACTATTAGCACAAATATTCTTGAAATTTAGAAAAGTTTTAGTTGATTCTAGGTACAAAAAGGCTTCTTTAATAATCAAAGTTGTGCCCATCGGGAGTATAATTGTGGCTCTTCCTGAGCCTATTATACAAGCATCATTGCCCGCGATTATCGTAAGACTACTAGCATTCTTACTGATCGACTGAAAGAATTTCGTCTCTCTCAAGATGGTATTCGTTATGCCGCTATCAGCTAAGCATACTTCCTCCATATGGCGCCACACGCGTTCTAATATAAAGTATTTTATTAATATGTAGTAGGAAGCAATAAACACATAAATAAAATACTTCAAATACCAGAATATATCATACTATTATTAACTGAATAAATGAATGAATTGAATAATATCATCCAACCATCACGAAAAATAAATTGCTTAATGCTTTACATGAGCATACAACCACCATCCATGCAAAAAATATAACTTGTTCCATCCACACACAAAAAATGACATTTAAAGTCTAAGTGCATTCTGTGCACTAAACTGAGTCCATCAAGAAGTTAGAGACTTCAGCTGTTATCTTCTCAGAGGTGACATGCTCTTCTTGGAAAATCATGGCGGCGGTTGCTGCAATATCAAGGGGGTGCGGCTGCAAGAGTGGAGTCCACCTCCATCGGTGCAGGCAGCTACTACGAGTCCTCCCCCTCAGCAAAGGCAAAGTGGGTTCCAATATGCCATTTGCCGCCCTTCTTCTTCTTAGCCTAAAAAGCGTCGATGACGTGTTGCGGTTCTTCACAGATCCGCGACCAGTGCCCCCACTTGCCACACTTGTAGCAGGTTTGGTTTTGTTGACCATATGGCTTGTCGTTCCGCTTTAGCTTATTGGCATTCTTTTCATGTGAACCATTTGGCTTGCCTTTCTGGGCTGCGGCCTTGCCCTTCCCCCATTTTCTTCATTATAGGCTTCCGCATCTTGAAGCTCCCAGCGTTGGCCTCACGGCCAACGGAGCTCCCAGGTGGCTGGGCGACGAAATTCTTGCGAAGAACGTCATCCTGAGCCTTTGTAACCTGCATAATATCAATCAATTCGGCATACTCCTTGCAGCTGTCTTGACGATAGTTACGCACAGATTGCATTACACTGGGGTGGAAGGTGGAGAGGATTCTCAGTCGGATCCATTCCTGTTCTACCTGAGGAAGAATGGTGTACTTTATTTTCTCGAACCGCTTCTTCAGTGCAGTCCACAAGGCTAGCACGCTTTTATCTGCCATGTACTCATTCTTGACTATGAGGCAAAGGTGGTGCCTGAGAAAGTGAAGTGCTTGATAATTTTCCTCAAGGGTGGGTTTGGCATACTTCGATGCACCAATTCCAATGGCAGCGCGGAGTTTCTTGGCTTCAAGTACAATCTCGACGTCAAAAGCCCAAGTTAAGTAGTTTTGATCGTGCTGGGCTAGCTCCTCGAACTCCCGGTTCATAATGCCTGTCATCTACATGTGCATGTAAGAAATACATAAATTTACTGTAGGTAAAATACATGAAATAAATAGGATGATGGTACAACATACTCTCGTAATGTTCCAAAATTTTCTACGTATTTTTCTATAATTTTACTGCTAATTTCAGTGATCAAAGACAATTTAAGTACTTACGATTAATCAAAACAGTAGATAAATACAAAAAAGCATAGAAAATAATAACAATAGTGCTAAACATGCTTCAAATGCTAAAAACGATTCAGAATTTGAATTCTCGAGGTCCTTTTATGCTGGAATATGGATTTTCGGTGAATTCTGCAATTTTCAAGGGCTTATGTGTTAATTTTTAGTTCTGAAAAAAAATTCGCGTAATTTTTCGATCTCCAAGGGCTTATTTGCAAAATTTTGGGATTCCCCTTTTGTTACTCCCGATCTTTTTCCTCAGTTTTTGTTCCGTACACCGTAAGCCCAATTCAACCCATTTAAAAGGTGTGGAGGGGTTAGGTTTTCCCCTTCCCTATTGCCAATTGGCGGCAGCAACACAGAGGTGACGCGGGCGGGCGCGATTCGGCCGATGGCAGCTCGGCGGAGCGACACACGGCGCGAGCGGTGTGCAGCTGGCACACGGGCAGCCGGGAGCGGCATGCACATGAGTGGCAAGGACGCGACCACCAACGTCGGCCCGCAAGTGCAGTGGTGCTAGACTGCTAGTGCGCGCGACGGCGTTGCTTTGGGATGGATGCGCTGTCGCACTGCAATAGCGGACGCGCAAACCGGTAGCCAAAGTCCAATATCCAAATCTTCCTTTCTTGCTCTTTTCCATGATGCAATCAACAATCCTTCTTTTAATCAATCACCCGATCGGCATTGTGCTGGCGACTACAAGTCAACTTGCAGAGATTAGAGGAAATTTGCAACATGAAAATCACAAAAACCAATCTAGAATGCTAAAATTGTACATAATAAAAGCAATCCAAGAAGCGATTCAATGTACAAAACGGTGTTATCGTTCATCGATGATTACCTTCTCAATCCGTGTAAAGGAGGCCTAGAAGTAGGTTAGAGAGCATAGTCGTGCTGATAACGTGTTATGCAACCACCGTCGGCGAGTCTGGTTCAATAATCACCGTCGTAGAGGAAGAAGAATCGTACGTGCACAAATACAGAAAGTAAAATAGACACAAATATATAGGGAGAACATTTTCTTGCTCTTTATTTCTCTTCTAATCAGTCGTACACCTATATATGTAGACTAAAGCTCTTTAAAAAGATAAAGATGAAGAGTCTACCATAGGGCAAGACCCCAGTTTCCCAACACCGTTAATCCAAAGGGGCCCAAAATGTCGTACACACGAACCGACGTACTCGCAAAGCTAAACCCAGCGTAGCACCAGCGCGTTCGAAAGCCCAGCCCACCAAACGCCCACAAGCCTCCGCCCCTCGCCCATTTCCGAGAGCTAAAAGCTAAAACCACCCACCCTCGCAACGGAAAGAAGAAAAAAACGAAAAGTAAAAGGAAAAAAAGAAGAAAAAAGACGGAGCACTGCGAAGGTCTAGTCGAAATGGCGGAGGCGGCGAGCTCGAGCTTGGGCACGTAGCTCACGAGCAGCTCATCGCCGCCGCCGCGCTCGCCGGAGGACCCCCGCCGCCGCCGGCGACCACCAGCTTCCCCGCACGGCGACTCCGGGGCTCCACCCCTCTCGCCGCCCTCACGCTAGGGTTTCCCCCGATCCCGAATCACTGTAAGCCGCGACGACTCCTCTAGGTGTTTTCCTTCTAGTTCGAGCTTACGGGAGCGTAGAACTGGTTTCCTAGTGGTCGGATCTGGGAATCGTGGTCTCGGATACGAAGCGATCAGTGTAGCTCTGTTCTCAACTAGGGTTAGTACTTAGCAGCGTAAGTTGGGAAGTGAAGTTTGTGGGGGAGCTTTTTGGGTAGATCGAGATGGGACATCGAGACACTGCTGTAGTTAGTAGCTTTGAGTGCGCTATGTGGTGGAATTGGCCTAGTCCGTGCAATAATTTCAGCCTCCTGTGTGGCGAAGAAAAGTCTGTATGATCAAATATCTGGCCTTTTTTTGCTCGGATGGTGGGATTGAGATGTTTTTGCCGTGATCTCGGATTTTCTTGATGTGTGCAGTATCTAGGTTGTTTCTGGTTAGTGATCTGATTAATTTGTTTCTTGTTGCACTTAATTGCTTGGTGAGTTGTATTATAGGGTGGTATATCTTGTTAGTGATGCTTTAGTTGATTGGTATCATGGAGCTGATTGCTGTTTTTAAATCAGGGGAGCTATTGTGTTGCATGCAGGGAATGTTGCAGGCTCGTAGCTTGTAGCGATGTCCCATGCCATGTATCATGAAGCCTGAAATACTAAATTTCTAAACTTTAGCTGCACATATAGTGATATCCCCGCTGTTTTCTCTGTAAAAGCTTACACTAAAGCAACATCCTGCTTGACACTTGCTATCACTATACATAGCATTAGATGTGTGCTGAGCATGCAAAACCTAGAACAATATTTTTTGTGAAGTTCTAGTGTTGGTAACTATGTAACTATAGAGCTATGTTTGTTTGTAATTTACTAAATCTGCTACGTTTCATTAACATTTAACGGTTTGAATCTACAAAAAATAGTCCTGAGACACCATGCCGCTTTATTTGTGCTTAATATATTGTATTTGATGCTTGAAGGCTGCCACATTTGTTCGTTTACATGAATTACTGGTTGCCTGTTACAAATATTAAATGGACTATGATTTATTTATTTTATTTTCTAATAATCTCACTCTGATGACTGGTAGAGTTCACGAATGGCTTCATCACAACATGTTGAAGTGGAGGCTGCGAAGCTTCTTCATAAACTTATTCAGGAGTCGAAGGACGAGCCTGCTAAATTAGCAACAAAACTTTATGTGGTATGCAGCTCAACCAATAATGCAGAAGGACATGAAAAACTTTAAAACCAAACCATAACCTTGCTTCTCTGTTTGACCATCCAGATATGTCAACATATGAAACTAAGTGGAAAGGAACAGTCGCTGCCATATCAGGTCATATCAAGGTGAATATTTGCTTTAATTATTGACTATCTTTTTTAAAGAAAAATTGTCATCAATTTAAATTCAAGTACTAGTTAAAGTTTTTTCCTTTGTCAGTGTGGAACAGAGTTATTTAAATGTTCTTGGACTGAAAATTTTGTCTTGCTCCCTTTGTTGTTTTTAAATGTTATTAGTAACACCATTGAATGCTATATGCTTTGTACTAGTTGGTGCAGATGATTTTGCTAAACCTATGATTTGCAATTTGTAGTATCACAAATAAATGAATAACCCAATGTGGTCTACCTTTTACATGGATGTTTGAAATACAAAGTGAAAGGATTTATGTAGTTCAGAAAGTTCTATCAAAGTTTTCACAATCTAGAGCTTGAGTTGTCGTCTTTTCCTAATTCCAAAAATGTTCAAACCATCTGTAACTTCTTCTGGCAGGGCGATGGAGACTGTTGTAAGCCAACATGGAATTGATATGGATGCATTGCGATCATCGCGAATTCCATTTGCTGGTGGCCCACAAGCAGGAGATTCTAGTGGTGCTATGTCAAAGGACAAGGAGATCATCGGTAGTCAGTCTCCCATGGTTGGAAGTGATGCATCCCAAAGTAGCGGGCAAGCTGGATTATGGCAGTTTCCATCAGGTAACCAACTTGAAAGGAAAATTTCATGCTACTGTTTTAGAGATATGAATATGATTTGCTGATGCATTTTTTTATGGTGGAATGTCAGGTTCAACAGATACGACAAGGCACGGGGCATCTATTTCAGGTAGGGTTCCAGCAGGACAAAATAGGGGTGATGTCGCAGGAGCTGATATTCATCAAGGCTCCATGTCACAAAAGAGTGGTAGGTCCTCTGGAGTCGAAAGCCCTGCAAGTCTGCAAATGGAGGACACTAGATCTATGAATTCACATGATTCTTTGAAGTCCGATGAAAAAACAAGCAAGAAAACCTCCTCTTCGAAGAGGAAAAGGATGGATTCAAAAGCAGCAGGGGACATGCGTTCTGAAAACAACTCAAAATCAGATGCTATCTCTATTGGACACAATATTAGAAAAGGGAAACAGACTGGCAAAGCTGGTACACAAGGTCAGCCTTCCAGGGGAGTTGAGCATGAGCAATCACATACACTGCAAGGTGCTACTGCTCAGGTGCCACCCTTACCTGGTGGTGCACCTTTTTTCAGGGCTCACACGGAAGGTCCATCGGCTTCTGCTGGGAGAGCTATTGACAAGACTAAACCATCAAATGCATTCACAATGTCACAAATTTCAAATTTTGCTGAAGGACTGGCTTCTGGTAATATCCCTGCCGAGTTGCAGAAAAGTATACTGGGAGGAGCGAATTTGTTTAATGCTGGTTTTGGCTGGAACCAAAATCCACAAGGTCCAATTATGAAGAATACTCAAGGGTCTGTTCCCAACTTAATGAGGCCTGGAGTCAATGTCGAAGGTACTCCCATTAAAAAGAAAAGAAATATAACAGCCTTATTAAAGACATCGAAGTTCAGATTCTTATCTTAATGAGCTTGCTTTTACTGTAGGGAAAGTTAATGTTGGGTCGCAAGGAGCTTTTAACCCTACTTCCACATCACAAATGGATTTCCCCACAATTCCTCCTTACATGTCTTCTTCCTTTGGAGATGGCTCACAGTTTCTGGACAAGGGAAAGGACTTGGCTTCTGGCAGTACTGGCACTGAACTTCATTCTGCTGCTAAAGTTGGAGCTCATTTGGGGCTTACACATGTGAGACACAAAATTTGCCTCTTTCTTAGTCCTATTTTTTACTGGATTTACGTCGTGCCTATCCAACATAAGCCCATATTTTATTTACCTTTTCTATCTAATTTGTTTCCTTACCATTGTATTTCCACTGACAGGTCTATGGAACAAATAGAATTTGTAGATAGATAGGCCTCTTTATCCTCATCCATATTAGGTTTTTCTGCCTACACTTCGCTCAAATGATAGGGTTGTCCCTCTTGCATGTACTTTCATACAAGATTTATTTATTTAAAGAAATGTAGATTGCTAAAAAAACGGCAATTTTGCCATCATGATTGGGGCCACTCATCTTATTTTGGATACATTGTGACCTTTTTTTAATGAAATGCATAAGTTCTGTTGCAGTGTTTGCTCATGTTAGATAACTTGTCCCTAGATACTTCCTTTCCTTCTTTTTTTTTTTTTTAATAATATGGATACATTGCAACACTGTACCTTTTAGGCATTTGTTGGCAATGGCAAGTGCCAAGTAAGAAGAGCATAAGGTTGTGATTTGCTCATGTTAGATAACTTGTCCCTAGATACTTCCTTTTTTTTTTTTTTAATAATATGGATACATTGCAATACTGTACCTTTTAGGCATTTGTTGGCAATGGCAAGTGCCAAGTAAGAAGAGCATAAGGTTGTGATCGAGCTTTGCACATAATGTATTTTATGCAATGTTTTGATGAATCTCTATATGCATGCCTTAGTGGATTTTCTGCCAGGTTGATCATCTGATAGTGTAACCTGTTTCCGCCAGCCAGCTTAACAAACTTTTTGTTTGGCAATGTAGTCCTCTGTTCATCAATATCTGTATCTCCACTAGTTCATGCAATCTTCTAGAGGTACTTTATTTGACACACACATGTAATATAACTTTGCAGGGCAGTCCAATGCAAGAAAGGCAAGGTATTAACAGAGCACCACAGAGGGCCGAGTCATCTTTGCAAGATGGCAGATTATCTTCACTTCCAAATAGAAATGTTGGGCCATATCAAATGTCTCACACCTCTCCCAACATGCCATTCAAAGAACAGCAGTTGAAGCAGCTTAGAGCACAGTGCTTAGTATTTCTTGCATTTAGGTCTGTGCTTTCTTTCATATCCTCATTTGCGTGTTGTTCTATCACAGAATACATCCATGGCCAGAGGATTGTAGGATGATTAGTATCCAAACTTCATCTCTGTAGCACTCATGTAGGCTACTCTTTCTTGTAGAAACAATTTGCAGCCCAGGAAGGTGCACCTTGAAATTGCCTTAGGTGGAGGCCCCCCTGCAGAAGGTAAGAACTAAGAACAGAACCCATTGCCTGAGCTGTCTGGTTTGTCATATTCTTTATGGGTTTATACTTGAAAATCAGGTGGCAGTGCAGGTCAGAGAGGTAACGAGAGCAGAGTGTCAGATGGTTCTGGAAAGGAAAATGGAAACAGTCAGGAAAACTCTGCTATTTTTGGTAGGCGAAGTGATATTTCTAGACTTCCAGCCACATCTGCAGGCAGTATTGCAGAAGTTGATTCCTCATCAAAGGACCCAGCAATTGCTGAAAAGAAGTTAAAGATAGCTGAACACGAGAAGTCATTGATGGAAGTAGAAAATATCCAGCAAGCTGTTATTACACAGGGAACTGGTTCTGAAATGCGTTCTCAAGAAACAGTATCTCCCATGCCATCTGGACCACAGCAGTCATACTTTCAGGGAGATACAAGAAGAATTGCCCCTGAGACCTACAGGGCTGATGCAGAAAATTTGAGTAGGAATTTAAGTTGGGGAGGCCAGGGACCATCTGCTTTGGGTGGTAATAGGCAACATCCGAATTTGGAATCTTCCTTTTTGGCCAAAGATCGGTTACAAGATGAAGCATCTAAAGAATCACTTGCACCTTTGAGGCTTCATCACATGCCTGTTGATGGTTACAACACCAATTTACCAGGAAAGGATCAAACTCCAGAGACAGCTGGCACTGAGGTTGAAAATTGCAGCCACATGGGGGAGATGGTGTCTGATCGATCTGCCGATGAAGGAGATGAGGATCTCTCCGAGCATGATGATTTACCATCATCTCCTCCAAAGTACACAATGACTGAAAAATGGATCATGGATTATCAAAAGAGAAAATATGAAGAAAATCAAAAAAGGGTATTAGAGCTGCAGAAGGCACATAAAAGAATTTCAGCGTCCTATCAGAAGCTAAAGGTTTCTCCCTACCTTCTTCACTTTGAAATCATGAAAATGGGAAAAATGCCATTTAGAAATGTTATATACATGTTTACGAGTTGTCTGTGTGTTGCTGTTTGATATATACATGGTCTTTATCATTTCCAAAATTCAATCTTTTCTTGACTGTAGCAGTGATCTTTTTTTCTTCTTATAATGAACATCTGGTGTACACGAACAGATATGTGGATATTGTGCGCGCGTGTGTGTGTTACGCTAGTATATGTGACATATTGTCCTCTGCTGGCTGTAAAGTGGTTGCAGAATTTTAATTTCTTATGTTTCCTTCAGGAAAATGTTAGTTCGTCTGAAAATCTTTCTGCGAAGACAAAGAGTGTCATTGAATTGAAAAAGCTTAAACTTCTCGAACTTCAACGTCGTGTGCGCAGGTTTGCTTGTCATTCGAGATCACTAGTGTTTAATTTCTCTCCTTACGTTGACTGTATGTATCTATGGCTATACCATCCCTGTTTTAATTTCTTGCTTCTATTGGGCAGTGAATTTTTGCAAGACTTTTTCAAGCCTAATACGTCTGACTTGGAGCGTGTAAAAGCAGTAAAGAAACATAGGCATGGACGCCGTGTGAAACAGCTTGAAAAAATTGAACAGAAAATGAAGGAGGAAAGGCAAAAGAGAATCCGTGAGAGACAAAAGGAGTTCTTTGCTGATATAGAGGCTCACAGGTTTGATAGCAATCTCTATTGGATTCTTTATTTGAGCTCTTTCTTTTTGTAGTTAATTTTTGAAGTCATCAACATTTCTACCCCATGTTTCTCAAGTATTTTGTAGCATATATGTTATGGTTCATTTTTCATTGGGTAACTCAAGACTGGGTGATACACATTATTAATGATTTAGGATGTGTTTGGCAATGCAGTGGTTTTCTAGCAGCACTTTTATTTTTCTATTTTGTGTATAGGCTAACTAAAATGACACCCTCTTCTTTTAGGGCCATAACAGAAATAGTTCACTAGAACTATTGCGGCTAACTAAAGTTCACTGTTGAGCACACCAAAGCTAAGTTGGCCCTCGAACAATCAAATATAAGTAGGCTAAGCTGAAAGAAGTCTACCTAGAAGGAATTGGTGGTTTCCTCAAATAAACATACAACAACAACAACAACAAAGCCTTTGGTCCCAAACAAGTTGGGGTAGGCTAGGAATGGAACCTCCTCAAGGTCAAAGAGACGAGAGCCTTGCAAAACAATAAATAAATAAAATAATAATAAAAAACTTACAAGGCTAAAACCCTAAGCCGTATATCCTGCCATCTGAGCCGAGAGCCTAAAACACAACCCCTAAACCTTCTTATGATTCCGGTACGTGGATCGTTAACTTCCATGCGCTCCTATCCAAAGCTAATTCATTAGTTACATTCCAATCCATCAAATCTCTTTTAACTGCTTCCTCCCACGTTAGTCTTGGTTGACCTCTGCTTCTTCTTACGTTTTCAGTACGTCTCAAAATTCCACTACATACTGGTGCCTCAGAAGGTTTTCGTTGGAGATGTCCAAACCATCTCAAGCGATGTTGGACAAGCTTCTCTTCAATTGGTGCTACCCCCCTATCACGTATATCCTCATTGCGGATTCGATCTCGCCTTGTGTTAGCTATCATGAGATCATAGGCTACGACAAAGTTTAAGATATCTTCTTCCTCTTGGTTCCTATCACCACAACCAAAACCCCCATGCACCCTTTGAAACCCCCACTAGTTGTACCCATGGTTCATGTAACTGCACTGGGCGAAATCCGCCGGGGTCCGGTGAATGGTAACTGTGCAGAATCGCCGGCATTCGTAATACCGAAAAACCGCCAAATTTCAATGAACGACATTTGAATTCAATGCGGTCCAACCCAGAATCGGACCAGAATCCACGGAACCGGAAAACCGGGAAAATACCGGAAAAGCCGGTGAAACCGGAAATGGGGGAAAATTGTTTAATACCAATTGTAAAGTGGTTAATGAAGTAGCAATTGCAAAGAAAACCTTCCTAGCTTCACTCTCTGGCGTAGCTCTCTCCTCCCGAAGGACTCAAAGAAGATCTAAAAAGAAAAACATAAGATGATGGTAATGACTAATGAATAATAACTTGACTAGCATACTAAAAACAATATAAACAATTATGGTGTAGGAAACTAGCAAGTCATACCAATACATTGTCGAGAAGCTGAAGGTTGTGCAATATACTCATTATTATCAATGAGTACAAGTCCGCTATATTGAGCAAGGTGGGCTTTGTATTGATCCCAAGTGTATGTTTCATGGGCATATTGTAGCCAATGATTATAAACTTGTTGGTAATATTCGGTTCCACCCATCGATAAACCATTCTTGAATTGTTGTCGAGGGTACAAGACCGTAATGGTGAGTAGGATAAGAAGAAATTTCTGAAGAATGAGAATCATCACCAGAAGGTAATAGGTTGGCATCTCGACGTCCATAAGTCGTTGAGGTAGCATGGGATTCACAGGAAGAGGAGTCATGTGGTTGAGAACGATCTTGTTTGCGACTCTTACGTTCATAAGTCTTACGAATTGTTTTCCCAGCTCGAGTCTGATGACAACCATGATCTTCATCCTGGGTAGCATGCACGAAATCTTGCTCACAGGTGAATTCCAATGGTTTGTCTTGCGTTGCATCATGCGTTTTCCCACCATCAGTGCCATCATCAGACGACGGAGAGCTACTGTCACCAGACTCTTGGTACTGCACTTCATCAGATGGTGGAGTTTCTGTTTCGTCGTCGCTTTCCACAATGTCCTCCTTTTTCTTTTTCTTCTTATCAGCCTCTCGTTTTTTTGGTTGTGTAAGAGAGGCAAAGTCTGCAGCCAATTTTGCAGTCTGTTGGCTACAATATTTCCTTTTCCCAAGATGACTCTTGCCAACAGTTGCCTTCGTCCATTCCTTCAACGGTTGATCATCTAGTGCTTTTTCCAGTTCCTCCGAGGATGGAATCAACTACAATCTTGGATGGAATAGGGGCTCACCTTCCTCGTCTAGTACGGGCCCGATTCTATCATGGAGCTATCAAGCCACTCATGGATTGGGTTATCCCTGCTGCACATAGTGGCGTTAATTAGATCGCCAAAAGGATCTACATCTCTATCCTCATTTCTAGTCTCATGCTCTTGCAATCGCACCTTAGATTGTAGTGGACATATACAAGCTTATGCGCTTTCTTGTACCCAAGACGGTTCCTCAATTGTGTATGCACCAAAGCAAATGTACTCCAATTACGCTCACATCCACTGGAGGAAACACATTGTGAGACAATCCGCAAGGCATATTTTTGTAGTGTTGGTGTCTCCGCCCAAAGGTCATCCACCATGTAGCTACAAGTAACATGAAAATTATATTGAACTCAGAGTGACGGTTGATTTTCTATGTATATCTAAGTTGATAACAACAACATACCTGCAGAAGACGGGATGCACTAATGTGAGCCTCATTTGAAGCAAATAGGCCACGTCGACACGATAGTATTCGAGCTCGCCTAGAGCCCTGACCGCTCCTCGGGTGTATCACTATTCTTTGAATTGCCGTTGTGACTAAACGGTGAGGATGGATTCTTCCCAAACCATATACGTTGTGGCTCGTGGGTTTAGCACTCATTGCTTGAAATTCAACACACTTACAATGTTAGAAAAATAAAACAAATATGCGTTAGGATTTACGAAACTATCTACTTACTCGCAAGTATATAGGTGCGATGCTTGAGCATTGCAATTCTTTTATTAACTATAACCATAACACGATCACACTAGCATCATCATCCGCAAATGCGACGTCAAGTTCGTGCTTCATTCATATGTTTTGCAACCACCCCGCCACATTTGCGGGTTTCATTGGTCCGCAAATCTTAGTAGTCGATAAACCGGTTCTACTAATTTAATTACCCAAAGCATAGAGGTCCACCATTGCCTACATGTGAGACAAGAATACATGTATTCTCCTTCTTGATTGTGGACAGATGATTGGAGCTCCACAAATCGACACCATCCACTTCATAAACTTGTCTTTTCTATCCAAAAACTTTTCAAGAACACAAATGTCGCTCCAAACCTTGTGGCGTTTGGACGAACTATCTCTCCTCCAACTGTTCTCGCATTTCATTATGGAGGCGAGTGTACGATAGGAACCGACAAATCCTCTTCGCCGCCTTCACGACACTAGCAACCTCGTTGAACTTGCTAATATCCTTCAACATGAGGTTGATGGTATGTGCCGCACACTACCGCCATACTAAAGATGGATACTCTTCAATGACGAGTTCACATGCTTTTTTGTAGTTTGAACCATTGTCAGTCACAATCTGCATAATATGTCGAACTCCAACTTCTTCCACAACTTTACGTATCTCACGATACAAAAAGTCAGCATTTTGCATCTCACTAGTTGCATTCACTGACTTATGGAAAAACATTCTTCCATTGCAATACAACATGAAGTTAATAATACTCATCTGTGTAGGTCCTGTCCATGAATCACACATGATAGAGACTCCATATATACCCCAGTCATCTTTGAACTCTGCCACATACTCCTTTATTTCTTGTTCGTTAGCATCAAGATATTCCCCATCAATTTCATGGCCTCTTGGTGCCGCCACGCCTTCACCAAGATTCTGTGTCTCTTTGATAGCAGCACGAAAATAAGGACATTCTGCCTTTGTCCCAGGAATGTCATTACTATGAAACCACTTAGACCAAATTTTCCCAAGTTTTGACCTAGAGCCTCCACGTATTGTTGTATCAATGCGGGTTTGTCGGATGCCCGGCGCCAAAATATCAGAATCAACTCTCATAGACTGTGACCTGCCAAACATCGCAGAAATGGCACCACCTCTCCTGCCACTTCCCCTACCACTTGCACTGCCACCACCATGTTCAAACGTTGCACCCCTGGCTTTTGCCCTTTGTTCGAGCTGGTGTACCTCCAACGACTCTCGGCGAGCCCATTCCATCTGCATTTCCTCGTCATCATCGAAGACATTTTGAGATGAAGGGCCACGAGCTACAGGTTCTCTTGCAACTTGCTCCATTCGGAGTCGTTCTTCTTTAATAGCTTTCTTTCTTGCCTTCGCTTCATCAAGACTTGCCAGCATGAGCCTGCGGACTTGCGCCGGAACCCCGCTGCAAGCAACAACATCTCCGTGTCTCCCAGCAAGATGTTCTTTTAGGCGGGTGACACCTCCGCCTGATTTTGTTAGATTACAATATCTGCACTTCCAACCAGCACCTCCTAGTCTCTCTCCATGTTCCCAAACATTGATAGATTTAGAAGCCATCACCTACCATAATCCATAAAGAACACAAATGGGTCAATTTTTGATCTTCTTTTATATTTTCAATGGTTTATTGGTTATTACGAACTCATTTCAGCATGAACTACAAGTCTACAAGTCTAAGATCTCTTATTACGAACTCATTTCAGCATGAACTACAAGTCTACAAGTCTAAGATCTCTTATTACGAACTCATTTCAGCATGAACTACAAGTCTACAAGTCTTATTTAAAATATAAGAGGATGTGCAACATGCTAAGATCTCTTCTTCTACAAGTCTATCTAACTTCCAAACCCCCTATGCACACTCTAGATTAATGGACTAAAGATGAGATGAACTACATAATATAAGTTATAACCAAGAATGTAAAAGTTCAAGAAATAATACTTACCACGTAATACTACGGCCTGCTGCCCTTAGCTACTTGTGCTAGCTGCAAGTAGAGGGAGTGAGGGAGGGAGGAAGACAAGAGAAGAGAGGGCTACAGCCTGCTGCCCTCAGCTTCTTGTGCTAGCTGCAAATCGAGGGAGTGAGGAGGAGGAAGACAAGAGAAGAGAGGGCTGCTGCTTGTGCTGGCTGCAAGTTGACGGAGTGAGGGAGGGAGGAAGACAAGAGAAGAGAGGGCTGCTGCTTGTGTTGGCTGCAAGTGGAGGGAGTGAGGGAGGGAGAAAGACAAGAGAAGAGAGGAACAATGGCTGCTGCTTGTGCTAGCTGCAAGTGGAGGGAGTGAGGGAGGGAGAAACACAAGAGAAGAGAGGAACAATGGCTGCTGCTGGCTGCTGCTCGTTTGGCTCCAAATGGATGAAGTGAGGGAGGAAGGAAGACAAGAGAATAGAGAGGGACAAGTCTCTGGACAAGAAAAAGCAAAAAGGGGGAGCAGGGAATAATCTAGCACATGCAAACAGCATTAGGGGGACCCAAAACAGAGCATCCAATGCTAGAAATCCCAAACCAGATTTGAATTTTTTCGGGCGAGATTTTTTCTCCCGGCCTCTGGCCGGTATCCGGTTACCGGCCGGTAACCGCCGGTTACCGGCCGGGATTTCTTTCCATGGTTGTACCAACATGACCATTGAAATCGCCTCTTAAGAAAAGCTTCTCACTATTAGACACACTTCTAACCATATCATCTAGGTTTTCCCAAAATTGTCTCTTAGCGGCCTCATCTAGACCTACTTGTGGAGCATAAGCGCTAACAACATTCAAAACCAAGTCACTAAAGATTAGCTTGACTAAGAAAATCCTATCCCCTGTCTTCTCATGTCGACAACTCCGCTCTTGAGGCGCTTATCGATTAAGATGTCCACTCCATTCATGTTTTGTTCTGCTCCATTATACCAGAACTTATAGTTAGTATGCTCCACCTCCTTCGCCTTCTAACCTATCCATTTAGTCTCTTGAACGCACAAGATATTTACATGTCTTTTAATCGCCGTATCAACTAACTCTCTTAACTTACTTGTTAAGGACCCTACATTCCAACTACCTAGCCGGATCCTACTCTCCTCGGCTAGCTTCCTTATCTCTTGCACTCGTCGAGTAAAGTGCGAAGACCCTTGCACATTTTCCACTACATCCGGGCGACGACGTAGCGCATCACTAAGGGAGTGACGTCCTGGCCCTTGCTCATTTATCACCACACTCGGGTTCCGATATGGTGCGTCGCTGAGAGGGCTACGTAGAAAACTACACAGGCGCAGTTTTTCCTCAAATAAACATGTTGGTAAAAAAAAACTGGACCAGAATATTTGATTCAGCCTAGTTACCTTTGTCTTAGGGTCAGTTTGCGGCTGATGTGCTGTGTTGCGCTTATTTTTAAAGCTGCTATGGAAAAGTTGTGAAAAGTCTTAGTGTCAGTTTGCGGCTGCTGTGTTGTGGAATTTAGTTAGTAGGGGAATATTTTCTAATTCCAGTAGCTCAGTAAGATTTTTCTGTTAGAGCTTCAAAAAAATATGCTTTCAACTAGTTATGACATCCAAAAAGAGAAATAAGTAAGTGCTGCAATACCAAACAGAGCCTTACTCTGTTTGGTAAATCAGATTAAAGTTTGATAAATTCTGTTATCCAATGGTTGTCCTCTCATATTTCATTTCATATGTTCTTTTTTTTTTAACATACGGGCAGGAGAGCTATCTCATATGTTCTGGAACACAATAATATATCCATTTGCAACTTGATTAAGAAAAAAACAGCTAGGAAAATACCCAAGTATAAAAGCGGTTCAACAAAATGAGATTATCATAATCCACAGCAATGTCAAACGGAGCCTTATAGTAATTACTCTACATGCTAGTAAAGTTTGTAAACACAGTATGCTCGTGGTTTATGCTCATTAAACATTTTGCCCATGTCATTTGGTAATGCGTTGCCTATGGATCTTGCAGAGAGAAAAAGGAGGACAGCTTCAAGGCTAAGAGAGAACGATTGAAGGGTTTCAATCGATACATAAAAGAGTTTCACAAGCGGAAAGAACGAATTCATCGGGAGAAGCTGGATAGGATTCAACGGGAGAAGATCAACCTGCTTAAGAACAATGATGTTGAAGGGTATCTTAGGATGGTCCAGGTGAGTCTTGTTTGCTTTTTTTTTTTTTTATTTGCTTGTATATTTTGAGCTTAACCCTTCATTTTAGTTTCTCAATATTTGTTGGGCGACTAAGTCACTTCTGATAAGCATTGCTACTTTGTAGGATGCAAAATCTGATCGTGTTAAACAACTACTGCGAGAAACTGAGAAATATCTACAGAAACTTGGGGCCAAATTACAAGGTGCCAAGTCTCTGGATGGCCGTGCATCTTATGTTTCTGATAAGAGTGACATTGCAAATGATGTTGAAGATGAGAGCTATCAGCCGCAGGTTTTTGCATCGTTTCTCGTTCTTAGTCTTGATTGGATGCATTTTTGTTGAATATTTACTTAACTGTGTTTTCCCCTTTCCAGCATTATCTTGAAAGCAATGAAAAGTACTATAAATTGGCCCACAGGTACATGTATTGGATAGAATTACATGCTTCATTTATTAAATTCTCATACGATAGTCTTCTAATGTTCATTATTTGCTACTTAACTTTCTACTTCTTACATAATTGCTTACGTTTTCTAGTGTAAAGGAGATTGTAAACGATCAGCCTTCTTATCTTGTGGGTGGGAAATTGCGAGAGTAAGTTATGCTGCTCATCTTTGCTACTTTTTTATTTTGTGTGATCTAGATTTTATTAGTTCATTGACTTTTTTTAACTCTGCTACTTGTTTGATCATTCAGTACTCATTTTCTTGACTTATTACTTGCTATGTTACTTTACAGGTACCAGATGAACGGTTTGCGTTGGCTGGTTTCATTGTACAATAATAATTTGAATGGAATTCTAGCTGACGAGATGGGTCTTGGTAAAACAGTACAAGTAAGATCTAGTGCAGTGCCACTCAGCATTTCTTGTTCGTTTTTTTTATTTATTATGTGATTAAAACAGGTCCTGATTTCTGCTTATTTTGCCTTGCTACTTTTGCAGGTAATCTCTTTGTTGTGCTACCTTATGGAAACAAAAAATGACCGGGGACCATTTCTCGTGGTTGTACCATCGTCCGTTCTTCCTGGATGGGAATCCGAACTCAACTTCTGGGCTCCTAGTATAAATAAAATTGCTTATGCTGGTCCTCCAGAAGAAAGGCGCAGAATGTTCAAGTAAATGCTAAATTCTTCAATTCAATCCTTGCTTTAGTTCATGTGAAGATTTTGTTCACTTTAGCTAGTTTTTTTTCTCCCAGAGAGATGATTGTTCATCAGAAGTTCAATGTTCTTTTGACAACATACGAGTACTTGATGAACAAGCATGATAGGCCAAAACTAAGCAAAATACAGTGGCACTATATAATAATCGATGAAGGGCACCGTATAAAGAATGCGTCTTGTAAGCTCAACGCTGATTTGAAGCTTTATCGGAGTTCTCATCGGCTATTGCTGACAGGAACACCTCTGCAGGTTCTAAAGTTTGCACTTGTGCTGTTACGTTTTGATTCTTCCTTTGCTTTTGAAGTACTCCCTCCGTATTGCTATATTTGTCCATGGTCTCGGGAGCATGGAAACAAAAACCGGCGGTAACCGGCCGGTTACCGCCGGTAACCGGATTTCCCGGTGGGTACCGGGAAATGAAATCCCGGCCGGTTTTCTCAGGTTTTTAAAATTTAAATTCTGTTTTTTGAATTTTGAATGGTTTTAATCAAATTCAAGCGAATTTCAGCGAAAAATTCGGTTTTTCCGGTAATCGCCGTAACCGCCGGTTACGTTCCCGCCCCGACGGGATTTGGCCCGCACGGGTTTTGATCCTCGCCGGGAGTATCCGTTTCAATATATTTATCCATTGAGGGAATCTAGGGTGTAGTTATTGCATTCTTTCCACTCTCTACCCCCTACTTAAATACTTTGGGAGAGGTTAGGTGGTTGTGTTATGTCATTTACTCATTTAATAGGGGTATACAGTTGACACCCCCCTCCCTTCTCACACACACCTGTTGCTAATTTGATACGCCTTTTCTGTGCAGAACAATCTTGAGGAGCTGTGGGCACTTTTGAATTTTCTGTTACCCAATATATTTAACTCATCAGAAGACTTCTCTCAGTGGTTTAACCAACCATTCGAAAGTAATGGTGATAACTCACCCGATGAGGTAATGCTTCAATTTTTCTTTGTTTTGCGTGGTGCATCATTGTTTTATTGGAAGGAAACTATGTTTGACCCCAATTTTCTTTTCTGCCTAAAGGCCTTGCTGTCAGAGGAGGAAAACTTGCTGATCATAAATCGTCTTCACCAGGTTCTTCGGCCTTTTGTACTCCGAAGACTTAAGCATAAGGTCTTTGATTTCATTTGCAAAGTTTATGCCTGTTTTGAGATTAGTTATGTTCCACAGTTCCAGCAATTCACCATGCATTTTATTTGAATTTCCAAGTTTAAAAAAAAGTCTAAACTATTTAATCTTGTTATCTCAAATTGAGGCACTACTATCGAGTACCGACCTTCCAGAATTAGAGTATCCACTGTTCACATTGTGCTTGTAATCTATCAGGAATTACTAAATGTTCACTTGCAGTGCTATGTAGTTCAGCTTTCCAGATATCAGCTGATTCAGCAAACATTTTATATCTGGATTTTTTCAATTAGTAATATGTTTTGCTTAGTTGAATGAGAATACTCTGTTCATCCTTTTGTACTGTACGAAGGCTGGGTTGGGCATTGAAGTGGGTGAAGAGCCAAAGATTCTCCATAACTAGGTTCCATAGCACCATGCAAAACAAACACAACACAGCAATGCCAAACTGGTTCTTATTAGCTTCGTTGCTCTGCATGATCTGTAATTCAAAGTTCTATAGGTTAGATTTTCTCCATGTGCTTGTACACATCCATCTAGTTTCCTGGAAACCAAACAACGTTACTTCTTCAGTTTCTAAATGTCATTTTGGCATATCAGTACATGCACAGTCATGCTTTTGCAACTTTGACCACCAACATATATGCAAAAACATCTAATTGTCCACATGAAAAATAGGTAAATATCACTAGTAGATCTGCCACTAAAGTTGCTTTATAGCATTATGCTTTTGTCAATCACACTAACATATCATCATAAAATTCAATAGCTGGATTGTATCCAAGACGACGAACAGTAAAAATGACTGACACTTGCAAACGGTGGGAGTGCGTGATATCTGTTATTTCAGGTTTATTAGGTTTACTTTGTGTTACAGCTTAATTAAAAGCAACTAAAATGTCTGGTTCCCTTTCTCTTGTTTTTGAGACTTGACATTTGTTAAGAATCACTGATATTCAACAAAATTAAAAGAAGTAATGCATCGTTGCATGTCTCATACTTAGCAACTAGCCCATCAAGTTGGGGATTTTTATTGTTTCCCTTTTGTATCTTGCCTTTGTCTGTATCCAGATCATCTGCAGAGTGCAATATTTTTAATTGTGTTTTAATGCCTTCAGGTCGAAAATGAATTGCCAGAGAAGATTGAAAGACTTGTAAGATGTGAGGCATCTGCTTATCAGAAACTTCTCATGACAAGAGTGGAAGAAAACCTTGGTGGAATTGGAGCAGTTAAGGTGCATACCCTTTAACTGTTTGGAGTTTTTTTCTTTTGTTTTCTTTAATATCTCACTTGTTAAATATTTCTGAGGTTTTGGTCTGTAATATACTACTTTATATTCTTAAGGTCCGCTCTGTGCACAATTCTGTCATGGAATTGAGGAATATATGCAATCATCCATACCTTAGCCACCTTCATGTTGAAGAGGTAGAATGCGATTCTGCCATGTTGCCACACTTGTGTTACTTTTGTTTCCTTGTGTTCATCATCAGCCATTTGGGTTCTCTATGCAGATTGAGGGTTATCTACCTAGGCATTATCTGCCATCTATTGTGAGGCTCTGTGGAAAACTTGAGATGTTGGACAGACTGCTACCCAAACTCAAAGCTACTGGCCATCGGGTAAGTGAATTTTAACGGTATTTTGGTAGACTTGTAGACATCTAAAGTGGATGACCTACTTTAGTTGAAAGTTGAATTCTCCTCTCTTATTTGTCTTAGTGTTTTTGTTCCCTTTTTTTTTTTGGCAATGACTTCTGGTTGACCGACATTAATTACAATCATGCAGGTTCTACTTTTCTCTACAATGACAAGATTGCTTGATGTAATGGAGGATTATCTGATATGGAAAAAGTATAAGTACCTTCGATTGGATGGGCACACTTCTGGTCTTGAAAGAGGAGCTCTTATTGATAAATTTAATGATCCTAATTCTCAAGCCTTCATTTTTCTGCTTAGGTATGTTACTAGATTGTAGCACTAGGAGGTTTTATCTAAATGAAAGAGTAAAGTATTCATGCCCTTAACTAAATGTGCAATCATTAAGCTCAGGGACCTAAGTGACACGCCTGCACAAGTTTAGGGACCTATGGTGCACTTTACTCCAAATGAAACTTAGGGAACTCATGGATCTTTCTTGGCCATTGATTTCATTAATATTAGAACTTTTTACTTATTTAACTGGTGAATATTTGAGCTCTAAGGCTTACTTGTCCCCTGTTTTCTGCAGTATCCGAGCAGGAGGTGTTGGTGTCAATCTCCAAGCAGCTGATACCGTTATCATATTTGACACTGATTGGAATCCTCAGGTAGCTAAAGTTCCTTAAATTATATAATTCAGGGAATATATTCTGTAAGAAATTTCTACATATCTGTTGTTTTCTCGATTATTTTCAGGTTGACCTGCAAGCACAGGCTAGAGCCCACCGAATTGGTCAAAAGAAGGAGGTTCTTGTTTTACGTTTAGAAACGGTAAGGATTTGTTAGAAGTGTTGTGTTGACCGTTCATTTATCACCTAAACATATAGAAATTGAAGATAACAAATAACATCTGTTGGGGGGAAAAGGAAAGGATAGTTCATAAAGAAAAATAATGATGTTGCCAGAATGCCGGTTGAGTTGTTCGATATTACACAGTACTTTGTTGATAAATTAGGAAACCAATAATTTATTCTGTTTGTGTCCTTTACTCCGTTGTTGAATTTGGAAACTGTTGAAAATGGTTTCGTGATGCATGATCACTATAGCGTATTATTTTTAATGGCTTACACCCTGTCTGAAAGATAACATTGTCGTTATATATGGAATTGATTAATAAAAAAGCTTCGTGCATGCTTCTTTTTAGTGCTAGCTTTACTGTTTGAGGACTGGTGCTAGCTCTACTGTTTGAGGACTGGTGCTAGCTCTACTATTTTAAAGAGACAGCTCAAGAGACAATGTATTGTAATAGTTGTCTTTAAAATTGTCTCAAGATGACATGGAGGGTGTTAGAGACAACCTAGAAGACAAACTATTGAACATACCCTAAACCATGTTTATTGATGATTATATTAATAAAAATTATTGTTGCTGCTGTTGTTTAGATGATCCCATTTTTTTTGTCTGCAGATATATTGTTCTATTTACATTTTCAGGATTACATATAACTAATTAAGTCGCAGCATCCTTGCTTGTACAGGTTCTTGGAACATGTGTTAAGAACTTCCTGTAGCTAGCTGTTTTTTTGTGTTACATTTTCTTGAAAAACTGCTTTATGTACCAGTAGCCTCTTTTGTTTTCTTTCGTCAGTGATTTTTTTTGGGCTTTTGTGATTTTTTTCTTTTTGCCTGCTACGAGATTTATTCATGGAACTAGAGAAACAAGGTTACAAGAAAAACACCTGGTATTTCTTTGATATGTTATAGGCTTATAGCTGGATTCATATCCAAAACTTCATCAGGAGTTTTTTTCCTCTTTGGACCAGTTTGTGGTTGCTATGCTGCACTGTAGAATCTAGTTTGTTATAGGAATCTTTACTAATTCCAGTAAGAATGTGCTGTTATGACCCAATAAAGTTTCTTTCAACTAACTGCTATGCCTAACGGAGCCACTGGAATGCCTAATGGAGCCTTTGTCTGCTTGATTGTTTATTTCTGAGCCTCGGCAGAAGCCACGAACGATTTTATGATACCCTGAGTATAAAGAAATAAATACTGCTTGTTCCAAGACACTCTTTTACTTCTTTTACTTCAGCTAAAAATTTCAACACTGCCATTATTTTCTAACTTGGGTGTACTTTACTGAACATAGGTACGGACTGTAGAAGAGCAAGTCAGGGCCTCAGCTGAACATAAATTAGGCGTTGCTAATCAGAGTATAACTGCTGGATTTTTTGACAACAACACAAGGTCAATTCTACTACTCACTTTAAAACTTCAGTTTTCTTTTTGTTCTCTCTCTCTCTCTCTCCTTCATACTATGTGGTATTGCAGTGCTGAAGATCGGAGGGAGTATCTTGAATCACTTCTACGTGAGTGTAAGAAGGAAGAAGCAGCTCCAGTGTTAGATGATGATGCTCTGAATGATCTTCTTGCCCGGAGGTAAGACTGGGTTTGTTGTTAGTACTATATAAGAATTGGTTTTAACAGTATTTAAGATTCCTGATATTTTCTGTAAAATTACATAACATACCACTTTTCCCTCCTTGCAGTGAAGATGAGATTGACATATTTGAATCTATTGACAAGCAAAGGCGAGAAGAAGAAATGGTATGCAAGATTTCTACATGTTTCTTTCTGCTAAAATTTACGTGTTAGCTTCATTATTATTTTTTGTCTGCTGCTTATGGAATTTGATTTTTGTATCCTTATAGGCGGCATGGCTAAAGGTTGTTCAGGATGGTTCGGCTAGTGGGCTAGACCCCTCATTAATGCCTTCTCGTCTTGTGACTGATGATGATCTGAAGTCCTTCTGCCATGCTATGAAGCTTTACGAGTCGTCAAATGTAAAAAGTGTCAAGGTAAATGTGAGGAGGAAGGGTGAGCTTGGGGGCCTTGATACACAGCATTATGGAAGGGGAAAACGTGCTCGTGAGGTCAGTTGCATGATTATCTTTTTTATATATATTTTTATTAGTGCTTGATACATTTCTATGCTAACTCGAGGATATCCTTGTAGGTTCGCTCTTATGAGGACCAATGGACTGAAGAAGAATTTGAAAAACTTTGTGAGGTTGATTCTCCTGAATCACCTCAAGCTGGTGGTATATCGAAGGATTTAGATCTCTCTAAAGTGAGTAAGTTGGAAGTACCTGCAGAAAGTTCAAAAGAACCAGTGCAAGCCAAAAAGGAGCCAGCCCCAGCCGTTGGAGACTCCCCACCAGCTAAACGACGGAGAGGTCGACCTAAAAGGTCAGATGTTCTGTTATCTCCTGCCACGGCCCCAACAAATGCTGGCAGACAAGAGGCAGGAACTATACTGGATGGCAGTTCTGCTGTACCAGCAAGTATCATCCATTCTGCTGCACCAGCTACTACCATCCATTCTACTGGTCCAGATGTTACCATCCATTGTGCTGCACCGGTTGCTGCCATCAAACCAGAGATTGGCACTGAAATTAAGGGTAGTACTGCTTCTGTTGCTGCTGCATCAGCTACTACCATCAAGCCAGAGATTGGTACTGAAGTGAAGGGTACTGTTTCTGTTGCTGTTTTGGAAGGGTCTATAGCAAAGGAAGTTGGTACACCGGTACAGAGTGGTCATGATCTGGTAGCTAGTCCAGCACCTCATCCACCAGCTCCTGCTACATCTAGAGGCAGGAAGACCCAAGCAGGAGAAACACCTCGCAGGCGTGGCCGAAAACCGAAATCTCTTACTTCATGTAGTGTGGGTGATGTTAGTCTAAACCCTGTGGTTGCAGTTGGTAGCGGCGAAACATGTGCTAGTTCTGTGGTCTATTCATATCCTCAAGGGAATATGCCCTCATTGCATGCAACTGCAAGTGCTGTGGCAGGATTACAGAAGGATTTGGTCACAGCTAAACCTGTTACATCGTTGCCAGAGGGAGTTAAGGGCATTTGCCTCCCTGCTCATGAAGGAGATAAAGGTGGAACGGTTACGGATCCTGTCGCAAAAGATATATATGCTGGAGCTGTAATGACTCCAGACAATGCCAGCTCACTGCTGCCAAAGATCGCTCGTGATGAAAATGTTGGATTGGTTCAAGCAAGTTCTGAGCAAGTTTGTTCTGCATCTACACCTACTATACCTGTGGTTTCAGAAGGGTTGTTGAAAACATCACATGTTCTGGTGGCGGATAAGCCTGCTGAGAAGCAAGGTGCTTCACGTCGCCGCAGAAAGAAAACATCTGGTAGTGAGGATACTGGAGTCAGCACTAGACAAAGATCAGCTATGAAGAAACCGTATAGTAGTCCTGGTACCACTGGCAATGTTGGTGTTGAAATGAGCACAGGTGAGAAGCTAGGAACTGTGAAAGGAAGAAATAGCAGTTCACTTCAAGATACCTCCAAGGAATTACCAAATATAAACTTTCCTCCTTATGAGAAGTCTGAATATGATTCTCAACCAAGCACACCTATAGCTGTTCCAATTAATGAAACTACGCTTCCTACTGGTTTTATCGATGCCCATGCTACTCATTCTGAAATAACTCCTGCCAGAGAATCTACCAATCCTGATGGCCAAGATAAACCAGTAGAATTGCACTTGGAAGCATCTGTCTCTGTTGTTTCACAAGCTCAAGTGCAACCTAAGACAGGGAAGGACCATGTAGCAGTGCATTCTGAAGTCACCACTACACATTCTGAAATGGTTACTGACATATCATCGCTAAATCCTGTTAGTGATCATAAACCAGCAAATGTTCAGTCTGAAGCACCTGCTTCTTCACTTCATAATTCAGGTAAGGACATCGCTACAGTGCCTTCCGAGGTCCGTAGTGCTGCTCCAAGTAAGGCACCAGGTAGGAGGAGGAAAGGTTCAGCCCGGGAACCACGCACCAGAAGTAATTCTGCAACAGCTGCATGCGAGCGTCGTGCTCGACTTGCTGGATCAAAGCAAACGGATGATACCAAAAAGTTAGAGATATCAGCAAGTGCAAGTATGGCGACCTGTGTTTCTTCAATTGAGCAACAGGAAGTTGTCCCTTTGAAAGCAGAGCTTATAACCGCTTCTGTTTGTGAAGAGCAGAAGAATGCTGAGAGTCATGTATGTGGTGAAGTGTCAATTCCAATAGGGGTACCAGAGGCAAAGTTAGAACCGCCAAACCAAACTACTACCAAGTTAGGTGCAGCATGTACTGAAGGAACAGATGCCACCTTGAGCACTCAGACTCCTACATTAGCTATATCAGGGGAAAGGAAAATTCCTGTAGGTGATACGCAAGGTACTCTGTGTGCGTGTGTGTGTTATTTTTATAGTTGGGTAGTAAAAATGGCTCACATTACTCATGCACATCTATCCTATTTCAGGTCTTGAGGTTCATAGTTCGGAGCAACAAACAAAGACTGTTTCAGCTGCAGAACCAGCATCTGCAAATGATGAAGAACATAAGGTGCATGAAGTACATCATAAGACTGCTGATGATAATATACTTCCGTCTAGTATGTTACAGGACACAGTGCGGGATACAATTCATAGCAGTGTTGACGTGGAAGCAGAAAGGAATGATTCTATTGTGGTTATTCTAGCAGACGGCCAAACTCCTTTGGATGTCTCACATAAGGATACTCCTGCCCGTACAGAAGATGGCAATGGTCTGCAAAGTGAAGGTACTGCTGTGACTAGTTCTAAACAAGATAATATGAAAGTTGAAGCCATGCAGATTGACGATATTTCTCGAGGCTCTTCTAGTCATTTGCCTGCTGCTTTACAATCAATTGATTCAAATCAGCCTGTAGAACAAAAGGAGAGTTTAGAGAATAGTGGCTCTAAATTTGCATCTGGGAAGAAACAGGAGAAAATGGAAGAAACTTTCGATAAGAATGGTGGTGACAAACTAACCTGCGGTCAGACAAATGATGATTCTCAGAGTGTGACTTTAGGAAGATATTCTCCCTCAGAAGACAAAAATGAGGATAGTTCTGCTCAAGTGGTCGATGGTGGTGATTTACTGGGAGGAACTCCTGCTGAAGTCCTTGTTGCTATGAACACTGATGGCTCTGAGGAAGCTCACAATATCTTGTCCACCCATTCCGATAAAGACGCCAGCATGGTAGAAGTTGGTGCGTCTAACAATGACGCTGTCTCTGTTTGCGAAGTACGCCAGGATCCTGAGACTCATGTATCTAGCGAAGTGCCAGTGCCAGTGGGATTATCAGAGCTCAAGTTAGAACTCCTGAACCAATCAAAATCTTCTAGCCAGTCAACTGCAGAAAATGTTGAAGAAACAAATGACAGTTCGGATATTCAGACTCTTGCATTAGCTGAATCAGGAGAAAAAAAATCACCTGGAGAACTCCTGAACCAATCAAAATCTTCTAGCCAGCCTGGTGCAGAAAATGTTGAAGAAACAAATGCCAGTTTAGACATTCAGAATCCTGCATTAGCTGAATCTGGAGGAAAAAAATCACCTGGAGAACTCCTAATCCAATCAAAATCTTCTAGCCAGTCTGATGCAGAAAATGTTGAAGAAATAAATGCCAGTTTGGACATTCAGACTCCTGCATTAGCTGAATCTGGAGAAAAAAAATCACCTGGAGAACTCCTAAACCAATCAAAATCTTCTAGCCAGTCTGGTGCAGAAAATGTTGAAGAAACAAATGCCAGTTTGGACATTCAGACTCCTGCATTAGCTGAATCAGGAGAAAAAAATTTACCAGGAGGTGATGTGCATGGTATGCCCCCAATCCTGAACATCCCCGCAGAATGTTATTCTTGATCCAGCTAAAGTGCCTCTTTCTTGTTTTGCTAGATTTGAAAGAAGGCGTGGAGTTTGCTGTGCCTAAGATGCAGTACACCATACCAACGCCAAGTCCTGATGAGAAGAGTATGCTCTGTTGTTATTACTTTCTATTGGTTAGTAGTGAGACTGGGCCCAGGTTACCCATGCACATCTGTGCCTTTTCAGGTACTGAGGTTCATTGTTCAGAACAAGTGATGATGGTTTCAACTGCAGAACTAGCATCTACAAAAGGTGGGTGGTCTATATGCTCCATATAAAATTCTGAACTGGTTATTCATTAGTAGTTTATCTAATCTCTGTACAGATGATCAAGAACACAAGATGCATGAAGTACATCATAAGACTGTTGATGCTACTGTATTTCCTTCCAGTGGGGAACAGGACACACTGCGAGATAACATTGATAGTAGCACTGATGTAGACTCACCTACTTGCCAAAGAAATGCATATTTTGAGGGTGAAAAGGAGCAATCTACTGAGATTATTTTAGCAGGCAGCCAAGCCCCTTCTGAAGCCTCAGGTAAGGACCCTGCCCCCACCGAAGATGATCACACTGGTCTGCGAAGTGAAGGTACTGTTGTTGATGTGAATGGTGCTAAGCAAGACTCTATGGAAATCGAAGCAATGCAGATTGATGATATTTCTAAAGGCTCTTCTAGTGGCTTGCCTGCTGCTTTACAATCAACTGACTCAAATCAGCCGGCAGAACAAGATAGATTAGAGAATAGTGCCTGTATAATTGCATCTACGAAGGAACATGAGAAAATGGAAGAAACTTTCGATAAGAGTGGTGGCGACAATCCAACCCCTAGTCATACTGATGATGATTCTCATAATATGAATTTAGTCGGATATTCTCCTTCAGAAGACTCCAATGAGGACGAATCTGCCCAGGTAGCTGATGATGGTGATTTAGTGGGAAGTAAAGGAACTACTGTTGATGTCCTCTCTGCTGCAAGTACTGATGGCATAAAGGAGCTTTCCTGCAGCAATTCTGTTGCTTTGTCTTCTGGTTCTGCGATGCAAGACCGGGCATCCATCTCGAATACCGAATCAGTGCAAGCTGATGGTTCTGGGGAAGGTCATCGTGGCTTCCCTGCTGACCTAAAGCTGCCATCATTTGCATCGTCCATCCCTTCCAGTAATGTGACCAATGTTGTTGAAGTTGGCGCTGCTGGCGAGGACACAAGTGTTCGGTCTGTTGATGTCGAACAGGATCCAATGCAAGAAAACACTGTTGTTCCTCTGGAGGATACTGATTTGAATCGCCAAAGCTGTACCTTGCAACTTGGGAATGACCCTCCTGCAACCACCCCGGTCTTGACAGTAGAATCCGATAAAGATACTGGTTATGGTGTTGGCAACTTAGAAGCTTCTGGTGTTGAGATAGAAACAGTGGGTGTTCAAGAAACTGCCATTGCTGATCAGGAAGAAACAAACGAAACAAGTAATCTGAAATATAAAAGTGGCTGTCCACAACTTGGTGATGGTCTTGGTGCATCATGTTCTACATCGGGTACTGTTTGTGATAAAGCCCCTAGCGGGGAAGAGGTTGCTGCTAGTAGCCATTCTGAAGCTCCCAGTTCAGTTGAGCTTCTTGTTGTAGAACTAACACCAACTCAAGAAGCTACTGTTCCCAACCAAGAGGAAATCATATATGAAGTGGCCTTTAAGCTTGGATGCAGTGCAGAACTTGGTGGTGATTCTGCTGTTGTTAACAGAGCAGAACCAACTGAAGAAATGGTCCATCCTACTGAAGAGCAACCTGCTACATCTGAACTTGTTGAGACACAACCAAAGCCAACTGAGACTGGTGGTCTTATGCAAGAGAAATCTGTTCACATGGCAGGTTTGAATAATGATTACTGCAGACTAGAACATGGTGGCCCTACTGTCTTGTCTGAGCATGTTGCAAGACCTGGGCCAATTCATGAAACTCGTGTTGTTTTGCAAGCGGAACTGGAGGCAACGAGTTCAGGAGATGGATGCTGCACACTAGAGCATGGTGGTGCTTCATCTCAAACTGTAATGGAATCAGAGCCAATTCATGAAACTGCTATTCCTATGCAAGATGATGGTGCAGAAGCTAATGATCCTGAGGATGGTAGTGGGACGAAGGACCTTGGCAGCGCGGGTGCTACATTTAAGATTACTGCCACAGAAGCACGAGAAGTTCCAGAAAGCACCATTCCTGTTCAAGAGGAATCTACCGAATCCAAGGACAAGACATGTAATGCAGAAGAAAATAGTGGTGCAGCTCCATCTACCTTTGTTGCAATGGAAATGGCAGAAGCCACAGGTTCTGATAATATATCATGCAATTTAGAAGCTGGACCAGAGCCAATCCGAGTATCTATTACTTCACTGCGAGTAGAAACTACGGAACCAATGGATTTGGAGGGTGGAAGATGTCTAGAACATGGAACAGGTACTTTATCTGCTTGTAATGTTCATGAAAGCCCTGTTAAAGTAGAACTTAGTGTTGATGTTTCAGGAGTTCTTGAGCCTGTGGATCATGATGGTACAGAAGCTTATATGAGTAAAGAAACACCAGTGCCTCCCCAAGAGGAAACTACTGTAACATTGGCTACAGAACCAGAAGCAAATAAAGAGGTAGATGAACCTCCTCAGAAGGAAAATGTTGAATTGGTTGTGATAGAGCCAGAGTCTGTGGTGCATGCTGGTACAGCAGCCTTGGTTACAGAACTACAAGCAAATAAAGAAGTAGACGCACCTATTCAAGAGGAAAATGTTGAATCTGTTGCCATAGAGCCAGAATCTGTGGAGCATGCTAGTACAAAACTTGATCAAAGTATAGAAACATCTGTGTCTCCCCAAGACAAAAGTACTCGTCCTTCTTCAATGGAGATTGCAGGAACTGATGACTCTACCCAACCTACTACAATGGAGATGGACCCAGCTCAGGAAACTGCAGAAGCTACTGACTCTACTCAGCCTAATTCAATGGAGATGGAGCCAGTTCAGGAAACTTCTATGCCTATTCAATTAGAAGTTGCCGAAGCAACAGGCTCCATTGATCAAGAACCGGTAAATTCTGAGTCTATTCAACCTACTCTAGTGGAGATGGAACAATTTGAGGAAATTTTTGTGCCCACTCATGTGGAATCTGCCAAGACAACAGGCTCTAGTGATCAAAGCTGCAGTGAAGTGCCTTCAAATTCGGAGGTAAACACTGAATCCCTGCCTGATAGTGAAAATGCAAAGCTGGGGGAACCCGACACTGAACAGCAATTTCATCCTATATCTGGTGAGGTTGTGGTAGTCACAGCTAGTGAGCTTCCTAGCCAGGAGGGATTGGAAGCTCCAAGCACTGAGCGTTTGTCTAATGATAAAAATGAAAAGCCAGAAGAAGCTGATGCTGCAGCTGATGAGCTTACTGTTATGGGGGGAGTTGAGGTGGTAAACACTGAGCCTTCACTTGATGGTGAAAATGCAAAGATGGAAGAATCTGTAACCGAACAGCAATTGCAACCTTCATCTAGTGAGGATGTGATAGTCACAGCTAGTGAGCTTCCTGACAAGGAGGGAGTGGAAGCTCCAAGCACTGAGCTTGTGTCTAATGATGAAACTGCTGCAGCTGACGAGCTTACTGTTGTGGGAGGAGCAGAAGTGCCAAACACTGAGCCTCCACCTCATGGTGAAAATGCAAAGCTGGGAGAAGCTGAAACCAAACAGCAATTACAACCTCCATCTGGTGAGGATGTGGTAGTCACAGCTAGCGAGCTTCCTAGCAAGGAGGGCGTGGAAGCTCCAAGCACTGAGCTTGTGTCTAATGATGAAACTGTAGAACCAGAAGAAGCTGATGCTACAACTGATGAGCGTCCTGTTGTGGAGGAAGCAGAGGTGCTAAACACCGAGTCTGATAGTGAGAAGGCAAATCTGGGAGAAGCTGAAACTGAACAGCCATTGCAACCTTCATCTGGTGAGGATGTGGAGCTTCCTAGCAAAGAGGGAGCGGAATCTCCAAGCACTGAGCCTGTGTCTAATGATGAAACCGCAGAACCAGAAGAAGCCGATGCTGCAGCTGATGAGCCTCTCGTTATGGAGGGAGCGGAGGTGCTAAACACCGAGTCTGCACCTGATGGTGAAACTGCAAAGCTGGGAGAAGCTGATGCCGTGCAATTGCTAACTTCATCTGACGAGGGCATGGCACTCACAGCTAGCGAGCTTCCCAGCTTTGAGGGAATGGAGGCTCCTAGCAGTGACCGTTTGCCTAATGATGAAAATGCGAAATTGGAAGTAGCTGGTGCTGTTCAGGAATCGGCACCCTCCAGTTTAGGATCAGATACATGCGAGCTGGGTGGAAATGCGATCCTGCCGTTGTCAACCACAGTGCAGACAGAAGGTGGTTCGGATCAGCCATTGCTATTTCCCACAGGACAAGATGCGGGCGCAGGGGCTGATGAAAGTGATAAATAAATTATGCAAATGTCATATCTAGATAATATTAAAAATTTGTTGTACTTCATAACTGTTGATGCTTTAGTTATAATTATCCCTTCCTTATGCTTAAATCAAGTTAATTCTATTGTGGCGCTTGGCAGTTTATTGTATTCTAACGTGTAAATGTTATTGTTCAACTAATGAGACGAGCTGGTTTGTTATGTTTGTAAAATTGCATATCAAATGTTGAATAAATTTTGTAAAATTGCAACTTTATTAGCACAACTATCAGTTTGCTACAAATTTAAGTGAAGATTTCGGGTAGGTGCACCTTTAAGAGACCAATTTTTTTCGAAAGACTGCATCTTGTCAGGGTAGCCAATATCTTGTTGCATTCATCAGATCCAAAATATATGTTGAACTTCACTAAAAGTTTAACTCGAATATGTGCATATGTTTTTATTAGATATTCTTGCGCTCGACTTTCGCCCCGGCCTTGCCCTCCAAGACGAGATTTGGTCACGTCTTGGCTCACCAGTGGTTTACTAGTCGGGATGCGGGTTTCGGGAGTTCCATCTTGTGGCCTCCTTTGGAAGATCACGATTCCACCTCGGGGAGAGGATGGTAAGCTATGCTCTTGAATCTTGCCTTTGGGGAAATGCCAGGGATTTCAAAGTTTCTAGACTGTGACTCTGGTTTTAAGTTCTCGGTGACCACCGGGGAGATTGGTCTGTTTATTTATAAGCTCAGGAGCTTTTCTTGTAAGGAATTTGCGATTTTCTTCAGCCTTTGGGGCAATGGAGGGGTCAATTGGCGAAGAGAATTTCAATTATGGTCGAAGGAGCAGAAGATGGACCTTGGTTCAGCAGAAGAAGACTTTCGCTGAGATTGTGAGATCAGGTCCCAGCCCCAAAACATTCTCACGTACGGGTGCTAATCTTGTCTCGCTGAATAACTCTCATGGTTCTGCTCAGGGTGTTAACAGGTCAAACAGGAATTCCTTTGTGGTCTTCCCGAAATCACAATCCAGGAATCTTTTTCAGGTTCCTTGTCGTAGAACGGTGAAGACTTTCGTGCCGCCTACTCTCCGCCAGACTCTGCCCATGAGGACCAGGCTCACGTTAGACCCAGGGTTTTCTCCGAAGTTGTCACAAAAATCGGACTTATTGCAAGAACCCACGCGTTCCTTTTCCAGCTCTTCTTTCAGATGTATCCAATTTGTATGTCCGGGGCACCACAGAAGGAACTGCAGAAACGCCATCTGCTGTCACAGCTGCAATTCTCCTAGGCATATTGCAAAAGATTGCAAAGGAATTTTTAATACTTCTGATTTTATCCCAATTCTCAAATTCTCATCGGCAGTTAGAGAATGGGACTGGTTTGGACAGAAGTGCAATACTTGGTTTAGAGGAATGGACACGATTACCTCTTCACAAATCTCGGAGCCAAAACAATTTCTCTCTCTTCGTGACCTTAGGATTCACTACTTCGAGCTTCCCCTGGACGCTTCGCCTGCCCCGAGACACTTCAACCCCATTGGTTCATCTCCTCCTCCTCCAAAACTGCTTTCTCTATCCACTTCCACTACCACCAAATACTGGGCGATCATCTCCTTTGACCCCATGGCTAACTTCGAAGGGGACTTCCGGCCCTATCTGCCACGTGGATACGAACTTCAACAGGTGGAGGGAAGGAACAGCCGTGCTCGGGTGATCTTTGGAAGAGCACCATTGAAGAATGAGGACTGGGCCATTGCGACTATCAATCCTATGCCGCCTGGCCAGGTACCATTCCCCAATGTGGAAGCGATCCTATCTAAATTTCTAGTAGACATCAGGGGTCTCTGTATCTGTGATCTGCAGCCCTACCCATTTGGGGCAGCCTACGTGAAATTTAATAGTGTTCACTCGAGGGAAGCGGTGATTCAAGCCAGCCCGCACCAGTTTGAGGATGTCCAAATATCTTTCCAAAAGCACAATGAGGGCCTGAACTGGAAGGGGCTTAATTTCAATCGTGAATGCTAGCTTATGCTGATAGGGTTCCCATTGGACTTCTGGAGTTTTTCATTTGTTCAAGATGCCATCAAAAGCTTTGGTAGACTGCTTGTATGGGAGAAAGATCTGACCAACCTCTCCCGCATCAATGCATCATCATAAAGGCCAGGGTCATTGATTTGGAATCAGTTTCGAAAAGCATTCATATTACAGACAGTGATGGCTTTCTCAGTGAGTCCTGGACAATCCCATGTGAGATCATTGCTCAATCCATCTTGGGGGCTGGACCACCATATGAGGATTTACCACCAGCAGACGGTGGGAATCCACACCCACCACCTAATCAGCCCTGGAACCAGCCTCCACTAGAACCAGCATTCGGGAACCTCAACAATGGTGGTGATGAGCAACAAGGAGTAGCAGGAGGGGACCTTAACATGCTGGCACCCCAACCAGATCCCCCTAACCAGAATGCATGCAATTGGGAGGCTTGGCCACTAGCAGAGCCAGTCATGGAAATGGGGGCAAAACACAATCCTATGGAGCAACTTGACTCGATTATTGATCTGGGTCAACCGCAGACTGGACACAATAGTCTGGAGCGCTCCTCCTAGGCACCATCCATAACCTCTTCCTCCCGGTCGATCAATGGTAACGGTCAGGATCTCTTGGCACAATTTGACCTCCCACCCGCTCAGATCCCTGATCTCAACCAGCCGGCCCCCTTGAGGAAGGGAACTTAATTGACCAACAAGTGGCAGTTCATCCCCTGGTGGTTAATCAGGGTCACAATAACCTAGATATTCAGCTCGGGATGGCCCTAATCCCCCCGGTTAAGCTTCATACAGCATTTGATGGACTTGCCCCAAGCTCTTCAACTGCTTCCCGCCCTTTTTTTGAGTCACAGGCTTGGGCTCACTTTGCCCCACAGGCTGATTCACCACCCCAAAAGACTGTGGACATCCCTATCAAATGGGATGAATTTGTGGCCTCGTTGTTGTCACCTGATAGATTTTCAACAGCAAAAGGTATTCTTTCTTCAGAAATGTGGTCTGTCATCTCACAATCAGTGGAACATCATGGACAAAATACAACCTAGGTTATTCCAGATAGCTGTCCAATTGCGTTAGATGCCCCACAGAACTCAGCTGAGGTGGATGAGAATGGATTGACTACTCCACCCCTCCAGTCATCACCCCCTTCTGACAAAGGGAAGTCTCTACCAAAATTTGCTACTGAAGATGACCCTGATAACCCAGCTATCACCCCCCTAGATTTTAAAAGACGGACTACCTCCTTTGGCTCTTCCTCCAAAATTTTCCTCACACGAAAACTCTCTAAAAGGACAGTTCCATTGGTTGAAACAGAAGTGCGCAGAAGCACAATATTGAAGTCTCTAAAAGGTGATTTCATGAACAAACTAGACTCTGATTTGCTTCAGCAGCCTGAAAGGGTGGCTCCACCCCAACTCTCACCCAATATCATCAAGAACCTTTGCATTGATTATTGCAAGATGGCACCGGAGGAGGTCTCTGAAGTTAAGCTTGGAAGGGCTCTCCAAAAGGCAAAGAAGTAGGAAGAAAAGGTCACTGAGAATGGGAAGAGCAAGAAGACTTAAAGAAAAGAGCAAGGAGGGCTGTAGTAGCTTTTGTTTATTCAGCCCGCTTGTCCTGGCTGGCAATACTGATAGAACATTCGTTTTGCTCTACTTTTATTGTTCGAAGTATATTTTGTATTATTTGCGGTCCTCTCGTCGCTCTTCAGTATATCTAGAATATACTGGGCAAAGCACTGGTTGTTTGTTTTCTCCATGAATAGACAGTGGAAAATTCTGATGTGGAATGTTAGAGGTCTATATTCTAACAAGAAGTGGAGGGCTATACGAAACAAAATAGAGGACAGCAAATGTAACATCTTGTGCTGTTAGGAAACTAAGAAACAAAGTATGGAGATGTCATTCCTTGCTAACTTTTGCCCGAGACGTTTCAACTGTTTTGCTTTTCTCCCATCGACAGGAGCATCAGGCGGTCTTCTTATTGCGTGGTCGAATTCCATGTTCATTGGATGCACAACTTTGATTAATGAGTTCTCTATCACGGTTGAATTCACTTCAGTGCACTCTGGTCACTCACTAACCTCTATGTCCCACCAAGGCCGGAGGACAAGAATGCTTTTTTAGACTGGTTCACTAGCATCAATATCCTTACTTCTCAGGATTGGCTTTTTACGGGAGGTTTTAATTTCACCAGGGCACCAGAACACAGAAACAGACCAGGGGGTAATGTTAATGACATGCTTCGTTTCAATGAAGCAATCAGTTTTCTGGGATTAGTGGAACTGCCACTGAAGGGAAGATCATTTACCTGGAGCAACATGCAAGAAGACCCTCTACTGGAAAAACTAGACTGGGTTTTTTCATCTAACAGTTGGACTCTCCGTTATCCAAACTGGCTTGTTATTCCTCTGGCCAAATCAGTCTCAGACCATGTTCCCTACGCTATCCAGATCAGCACCTCCATCCCTAAACCTAATACTTTCAGATTTGAAAACTACTAGATGGAGCACAAAGACTTTGAAAATTTAGTGAAGCACACCTAGCAACTAACAATGCAAGCTGCTAACCCTGGCAAAAGGATAAACTTGAAATTCAAAACACTGAGACGGGTCCTTAGAATCTGGTCAAAATAGTTATCTAACCTTCATTTGGTCATCTCCAACTCCAATGAGGCCATCCTCTTCCTTGATACATTGGAATAATTCAGAGCGCTCACTTTACAAGAATGGAATGCGAGGGAGCTCTTAAAGACTCATCTTAATCATCATCTAAAATAGCAGCAAATTTACTGGAAGCAGAGAGGAACAATCAATTGGGCAAAGCTGGGGGATGAAAACACTAAATTCTTCCATGCCAGAGCAACCATAAGATTCCGAGCAAACTACATCACGGTTCTGCAAGATCCAGAGGGAAATGAATTCAAAACTCACCAGGACAAAGCTTCCCTTCTCTGGGAAGCCTACAAAGAAAGACTAGGGTGTTCCACTTCACCTGTTATTCACTTCAACCTAGAAGAACTTATCTCACCCCAACAAAACTTGACTTGGCTGGAGGAACCTTTTGATATTCAGGAGATTGATGAGATCAGCAATCTTATTCCACCGGACAAATCGCCGGGGCCAGATGGCATCAATGGACAATTTATTAAAAAGTGCTGGCACTTTGTCAAACAGGACTTTTATGAACTTTATGCGGCCTTCTATAGGAATGAACTTAACCTCCGAACCATCAACTCAGCGTTCATCGCACTGATTCCTAAAAAGGACAATCCAGTAGGGGTTAATGACTACAGACCCATTTCCCTGCTGAACACTTCTTTCAAGATTCTGACTAAGCTCTAGGCCAACAGACTCCAATAGGTCATCTTAGAATTGGTTCACGCAAACCAATATGGATTTCTTCAAACACGTACTATTCAAGGCTATCTTGCCTGGGCATTTGAATACCTTCATATTTGTCACAACTCCAAAAAGGAAGTAATCATTCTGAAACTGGATTTTGAAAAGGCTTTTGACAAAGTAGAACATAAGACTATTCTTGCGATCTTGAAACATAAAGGTTTTGGACCCAAATGTATGACATGGATTGCAAATATACTTAGCACCGGAACTTCATCAATCCTACTCAATGGAGTGCCTAGAAAAAATCTTCACTACAAAAGAGGGGTCAGGCAAGGTGATCTCTTTCACCACTATTATTTGTCTTGACAGCGGACCTACTACAGACACTACTCAACAGAGCGATGAACTAAGGACTGTTGATCCCCCCGGTGTACATACAGGCATGTCCAAACTTCCCGGTAGTACAATATTCCTATGATACCCTCATAATAATGCAGGCCTGCATGACTCAATTGTTCTTCCTGAAAGGGATTCTTAATACTTTTGCGGATTCTACCGGACTCAAGGTCAACTTTGACAAATTGCTCATGATCCCCATCAACGTCACGCCAGACAAGATGGATGTGCTATCTCGCACACTTGGCTGCCAACTGGGCTCTCTTCCTTTCACCTATCTGGGTCTACCGCTGGGGACTACCAAACCAAAAATCTTGGACTTCTTTCCGCTTATTCAGAGGGTGGATAAAAGACTTGCTAGCTGTGCTTCTTTCTTGTCAATCGGAGGCAGATTAATAGTGGTGAACTCGGTCTTCTCACAATTGCCAACATTCTACATGTGTCTACTCAAACTTCCAAGTGGTGTCATCAGGCAAATAGACAAATATCGCAGAAATTGTCTTTGGAGAAGTTCGGCCTCTCATCACCGAGGTAAATCTCTGGTTGCATGGAAAGAGATCTGCAAACCCAAAAAGCAAGGGGGCCTAGGTGTCCTAAACCTGAAAATCCAAAATCAGGCTCTGCTATGTAAAAATCTTCACAAGTTCTTCAACCATAATAACCTTCCCTGGGATAAATACTACTCGAACTCTCAAGCCTTGGAAAGAAAGCGGGTAGGATCATTCTAGTGGAGAGACATCCTGAAGCTACTTCCCCAGTTTAAAGGTGTCGAACCCGGGAACAAAGGATCCCAAATTCTCTGTGTTCATACACTAGTCCAGGATTTCTAGTGTACACAGTTAAAAAAAGTGATAGCAAAATCATATCATGCACTTTATTAATAACAATTTCGGAGTTTATTACAAAAGGGGCCTAAGGCCAAATAGAAAAGAAATAACACAGCGGAAGACAAAATAGTAGTAGACCACACGACTTGCCACAGGCAATCGTCTTGGGGCGTAACCTAGTCGTCAAGATCCTCACCGTCCTGATAGAGATCTTCTCCTGAATAAAGATTATTCAGCAAGAGTAAGCACAACTTCCGTGCTTGCAAGTTACACCCAAAATTGAAAAGATAATGCATGCATAAGGTAAACAAAGGATAGTGGCAGGGTTATTTTGCATAAACAACATTTTCAGGTTAAATATCAATAATAGTTTCTAAGGCCAGTTTTAATATTAAAGCTAAAAATAGTGATTAAAATGATAATTAATAGTGGATAACCTCCATTGATTGAATGGTGAAGGATACCCTCCTATCACTTGGCTAACCGCCTAACTTTTACCGTAGGATTATCCATCCCAAAACCATCTGTTGAAATTATTTATAAACCAAAAACAAGTCTAACTTAGAGTGGCTTTGCTAGCATGTCCATGACCGTGGACGCGGCTATTCGAATAGTTTGTACTCTGCAGAGTTTGTACAGCTTTACCCACAAGAGATAATTTGCTTTTAATATCGGCCAAAGCACGCTTCCGAAGGCGTGTGACTAAGAAATTATCATGAGACCGTTACAATGCAGTGTCTTAATGTATTTATGCTCGCTAAGGTTTCACTACCATTGGACTAACCATCCTCCGGGAGCCCCCTCTTGCGCCAGGTGGGACTAATGTCTAACCAACACCTACACATACAACATAGCATAAATAACACTAAGACGCCACAAATTATTTAGCCAAATCTGTCTCATTCCAGACATGTGGTGGTACGGTAAGGCGTAACAAAATACGCTCAAAGACCGGTCCTTAACTGACTTGGGCGTCTTTCCATTAAAACCCTAGGCCTTAATCCTAACTAGATTAGGCCCTTGCATGAACCTGCACCCACCATCTATCCATCTCGCCCAAGTCCAAACCCATTTTATTTTATTTAGAGTAAAAACCTCTTTATAAACTTTCGTGGTAAAACAATACCACAGAATCAAATTGAAATCAAGTTGTAAAAGATTTGGCTAAACCTTCCCAAATTTATAAATATGATCTAAGCATTGCTAAGCATATGACAAATTTTACCTAAGGGTGTCAAGGCATTCATATTCAATAATCAAATTGGCCATACCATGGAAGTTGGAATAACTATATACAAAAACAGGACATTCAAATATTTATATAAACATATGCATGCAATAGTAATTTGAAAACATGAATTAAATACTTTAAAATACTGGGAACAATATGATCAATAGTGTAACTTACCTTCGTTAAAGTCTTGGAACTCTAAATCGTCAGAAGGATCTAACTCTCTGGAGTCGTCGAGGTCTATACGCGAAAATACGACAAATTAACTTCAAATTCAAAAAAATTCAAAACCTCAGCTCAAAATAACTCCAAATTGAAATATTTTGGTTTAGTTAGCTAGATTATGATTTTAGATAAATTTTGCAACTTGAATCACCCAATTTGGAGTTCACATGCAAAAGATATGAATTTTTGAAGTTTAAACCTAAATCTGGAATTTAATTAAATTTTCCAAATTATTTTTCTACTGGAAAAGCTAATTATTGCGCAATGCTGATGCCAGCGAAGGATTTTCCAGAATTAAAGGAATTAAAATATTTTCTTGACATGCGGGCCCCACGTGTCATAGACACGGTCCACATGAACCAAGCCTACGGGCTTTTGGCTTGGAAGGACGGGGTGGACGCGGCTGATGTGGCCACCACGTGGGCAGCCACGCGTGTGATAGCGCCGAGTTGGCGCTGACCTGGCGCCTATGTGACACGGCCACGTAGACCCGGCGAGCGGCGATGCTACGGTTGCAGGCTCGCCGGCGTTTCACGCCACGACGAGCCGAATGGAGATCCTCAACGGAAAGCCGGTGTGGCACTGAGTCTAAGGCGCTACCTTGCGGCGGAGGGGCACAGATGGCTTGCCGGCGATGAGGAGTTTAGCGGCGGCGGTGTGCGGTCGTCGACGAAGAAGGGGATCCCGATGTCCTCCGGCGAAGTGGGTGGCGGCGGCCCGCGAGGGCGAGGCGATGGCGATGGTGCGGCAGCGAAGCGGAGGAGTTCGTGGCGCCGAAGCGGAGCGGACCGAAGGGTTTCGCCGGCGGGGATCTTTGAAATTAGGGCGCTACGGTGACTGAGGGGCTACGGGGGTGGCGGCTATGATCTGTGGAGGTCGAGGCGGTCCTGGCGGTCCTATTTATAGGGCGCAGGCGTGGCCGGAGCTTCGTAGGGCGCAAGAAGGTCCATGCGGCGTGGCGGAGCAAAATCGGGGATTCGCGGCGAGAGAAAGGAAAGAAAGGGCCGTGATGGACGCGGCGATGATCAGGGGTTTAAATGCACGCGTAAACGTGGGATTTAGATCGGGATTTCACCGAGTATGGAAGGTTTTCGAATCCTTTCCATGGCGGACAGCGCGGCGAGAAAGGAAAGCGAAGGAGGAAGAAAGGAAAGGAAGACGACGACGGAGGCACGTCCGATTTTGGTCGGACGGTCGAAACAGAACGCGTGAACCAGTAAGTGTAGATTGGGCGTAGCCGTTGGATTTTAATCCAACGGTCACGATAGATCCAGGTGTGTGGTGACTAGTTAAGTTCTAGGTCTTATGAGAGCCGTCAGATTTGGATCTAACGGTCACCATTGAGTGGGACGTTCGGTCGTCCGAACATCTCATTGAGTTCTGGCCGTTGGATTTCGATCCAACGGCTGATGAAGGCCCAGGCGGCGCGAGTGTGAGAGAGAGGGAGAGGCTGACAGCGGGCCCCGCTGTCAGTGAGAGAGAGGAGGCGCAGCGCGGCAATGTGCTGCGTGGGCTGTGCGCGCACGGGAATGGACTGGGCCGAGTGGGTTTCGGCCCATTGGCTGTTTGGGGATTTTCTTTTGATTTTCGATTTAAATAATTGCTAATAATTCAATTAGGCTTTGGAATATAGCAATTAAAATCCAAAAATTATGAGAAAATTCACATAAATTCTCTGAGGCATTTAGGATTTAAATAAAATATTTCCAACTATTATTTGGTAATATGTTTTACAAATAAATTTGTTTAGCTTCAATTTGATTAAGTAAAAGCTTTTGAAAATTCCACAAAAATTACTTAAATTTTATTTTCAACTAAAATTTGAAATGTGGGCTGTTACAAACCTACCCCCCCTAAAAGGGAATCTCGACCTTGAGATTCAGGCTTGGTTAGCAAAAAGATCAGGATAGTTGGCCTTGAGTTCTTCTTCTTTCTCCCATGTGGCTTCACTTTCTTGATGGTGACTCCACTGCACCTTGTACGATCTGATGATTCTGTTTCTGGTAACACGTTCTGCGACATCCAGAATTTTAATTGGTCGCTCCACATAGGTGAGATCTTCTTGAAGGTCAAAGCTCTCCAGAAGGGTGTGGTCTTCTGGCGCTCGCAGGCATTCTTTAACTGCGTCACGTGGAAGACATTGTGTACTGCTGACAAGGCTTCTGGCAGCTCTAGTTGATAAGCTACCTCTCCACGTTTTGCCAAGATCTTGTATGGCCCGATATATCTCGGTGCGAGTTTACCTTTTGTCTGGAATCTCCTCACACCTCTGAGTGGGGTAACTCTGAGATAGATAAAATCTCCTACCTCAAAGTTCAATTCCCTCCGACGGTTATCAGCATAACTCTTTTATCGGGATTGAGCTACTTTCAGACGCTCCTGAATAGCTTTTATGTAACAGCCCAATTTTCAAATTCAGTATAAATTAAAATTTATTTAAAGTTTTGTGGAATTTTCTGAAATTTTAAAAGCTTTTTATAAATATTTTAAAGCCAAAACCAATTTATTTACAAAATTTAAAGCCTACATAAAGTTGGAAATAATTTTATTAAGTCCAAAATAATTATGGAAATTTCTGTGAATTTTTCTATAATTTTTGGAAGAATTTTGCTATTTTCTAAACATTATATGAATTACCAGAATTAAAACAATTAATAAATCGAAAAGAAAATCAAAACCCAGTTTGGGCCGAAACCTAAGGCTCCGGCCTAAACTCCCTCGCGCGCACGGCCCACTCCAGCCCACACACTCGCGCCCTCTCTTCCCTCTCTTCCGCCATCCGATCTTCATCGAACTGCCATCAACTGCCCACGCCACTCACACCTCCCGACCATCGGATCAAGATCCAGAGGCCCACGCCTTTCTTCTTCCTCGCGTTCTTCTTCCTCGCGCCGCCGTTCCTCCGCCCTTCTCGCGCGCGCCGAACCGCCGCTCCTTACCTCCGCTTCCCCCGTGCACGTGCGCACACGATCAGGCGTGCTCAACCGCTCACGATCCCACTTTCTTCCCCTCTTCTAGCGCCGATTTCCCCCGATTTCTAGGGCCGATCTTGTCGTCGCCCGTACCTCGCCGCCGCCTTCGTCTCGCCGCCGGTCGCCTCCGTCGTCTATTCGCCGTGTGGGTGAGCGCATTAGCATCGCCATCTCCTTCTCTCCCTCCTAGTGGCCTCGCCGGACTCGCGCCGCCGTGGCGGCTGGCGACCCTCGGTCCCGACGTCGGCGCCGGCTCTGCCACCGTGGCTTTGCCACACAAGCGCCACCTCGGCGACACGGCCCACGTGGCGCCGTGTCAGCGCCCACGCACACACACACGTGGCACGGTCCACCGTGCCAGTTCTTCCAGAGCTCGGTGGGCTTGTTCCACCGTGAGCCGGCCCACTGACACATGGGGCCCGCTTATCAGAAAATATTTTAAATTCTTTTTAATTCCGAAATACTGTAGCTGATGTAATCATTGCGCAATAAATAGCTTTTTCAGTAGAAAAATAATTCGGGAAAATCAATTAAAATTCAGATTTAGGTTTAAACTTCTAAAATTCATATCTTTTGCATCTGAACTCCAAATTGGGTGATTCAAATTGCAAAATTTATATAAAATTATAATCTAGCTAACTAAACCAAAATATTTCAATTTGGAGTTATTTTGAACTATGTTTTTGAATTTATTTGAATTTGAATATTGAATTTGTCGTATTTTCACGTTTAGACTTCGACGACTCCGGAGAGTTCGATCAATCTGAAGATTTAGAATTCCAAGACATCGATCAAGGCAAGTTACACCATTGACCATATTGCCCCCAATATTTTAAGTTATTTTCATTTTTTTTAAATTCTTTATCGCATGCATATGTTGATATAAATATTTTAATGTCCTGTTTTACTTGTAGTTAATTCCATGTGTTATTGTATGGCCAATTTGAATGCTGTATCTGACTACCTTGATATCTTAGGCAAGAAATTACCAAAATAAAATATATGCTTAGCCCAGCCTAGTTCACATTTACAGAATTTGGGAGGATTTACACCAAATTTTTTTATAAACTTGTTTCAAACTTGACATTGTGGTATTGTCTTACCACATGGCTTATAAATGGAGTTTATTCAAAATAAAATAAAAAATGGGTTTGGACTTGGGTGAAATGGTCGGAATGGTGGGTGCAGGTTTATGCACGGGATTGATCTGGTTAAGATTAAGGCCCATGGTTTGTAGGAATGACGCCCAAGTCAATTGAGGACCGGTCTTTGAGCCGCTTATTGCATTGCCATATCGTACTACCACATGTCTTGTATGGGCAGGATTTGGCTAATTAATTTGTGATGTTCTAGTGTATTTATGTCATGTGATTATGTGGGTGTCGGTTAGACGTTTTATTCCCACTTGGCGCAGAGGGCTTAGGAGGATGGTTAGTCGAAGGAGAAACCTTAGCGGGCATGAATATATTAGGACGAGAACATTGTAAAGGCCTCATGGTAATTGCTCACCACACGCCTACGGAGCGTGAATTGGCGACATAACGAGCATGTCACCTCGTGTGGGTAAAGTTGTACCAACTCTGCGAGTAGAAAACTATTCGAATAGCGCGTCATGATCATGGACATGCTAGCGGGGCCACTTAAAGTTAGAATTGTTTTTGGTTTTTAAATGCTTTATCAAATATTGAGGATGGTCAATCCTTATGAAAAATTGGGCGGGAAGCCAAGTGTTAGAAGGGGATCCTTCACTTTATCATTGGAGGTTATCCACATTATATCATTGTCATTTTAAAATATGATTTTATCCATAGTATAAAATTGCCTTAGAAACTACTATGCCTATTTGAACTGAAAATGCTGTTTATGCAAAACAACCCTTGCCATACTCACTTGTTTCCTTATGCATGCATTTAAATTCAATATTGGGTGTAACTTGCGAGCACGAAAGTTGTGCTCATCCTTGCTGAATAAATCTTATTCAGGAGAAGACTGCTACCCTGACGGTGAGGACCTGGACGAGTAGGCCTTTTTGACCCAGACGATTGCCTGTGGCGCATCGTGTGGCTCCCACTATTATATTGTTTCCGCTGTGTTTATCATTTGACATTTGATATTATTATTCAGGCTCATTGTATTAAACAATTATTTAATTAATGTCATTTACGCTTTCGTGATATGAATGTGATATCCTTTTTGTGAGACTGTGTACGCTGGAAATCCTGGACCGGTGTTCGAACACAGAGAATTCGGGATCCTTCGTTCCCGGGTTCGACATTTTACTTTACTTTCAGCTTCTTTGATCAACTCAGGTCCAAAGAGCTGACGTTCTCCTACCTGATCCCAAAAGAGTGGGGTTCGGCATTTCCTACCATACAAAGCTTTAAATGGAGCCATCTGCAGACTGGCTTGGTAGCTATTATTGTATGAGAACTCTGCATACGGCAGATCCTTGTCCCAACCTTTTCCGAAATCTAGGGCACAAGCTCGGAGCATATCTTCAAGGACTTGGTTGGTGCGCTCTGTTTGACCATCGGTCCGGGGATGATATGCCGTGCTAAAATTGAGGCGGGTTCCCAAGGCTTCATGTAGGCTTTTCCAGAACCGAGAAGTGAACTGAGAACCTCTGTCGGACACAATCTTCTTGGGTACTCCGTGTAGGAAGACGATCCTGGCCATGTACAACTTTGCTAGCTTGCTGCTCGGGTAGGTGGTCTTGACAGGGATAAAGTGGGTCACTTTAGTTAATCGATCAATTACTACCCAGATGGAGTCATATCCCGATTGGGTCCTAGGGAGTTCGGTGATGAAATCCATACCAACTTCTTCCCACTTCCACTCGGGAATTGGTAATGGCTGCAAGAGACCAGCGGGTCTTTGATGATCTGCCTTGACTCTTTGACAAACATCACAACGAGTGACGAAATCAGCAATTTCGCGCTTCATGCTGACCCACCAATATTTTTCTTTTTGGTCTTGATACATTTTGGTGCTACTAGGATGTATGGAGTATGGTGATTCATGAGCTTCTTTCACAATTGATTCTTTTATCTCCTGCTGATTGGGTACACAGATGCGGTCTCCAAACCATATTGTACCTTGCTCATCCTCAGAAAAGCCTGGAGCTTTGCCTCTTCTCATATTCCTCTCGATTTCTTGGATGTCTTCATCTTCTAACTGCTTGGTTCTGATCTGGTCCTGAAGAGTCGGTTGAACTTCCAAAGCGTTTACGCAACCTTGGTTGACAATCTCCAGATTCAGGTGCTTCAGTTCCTCGTACAACTCTGGCTGATTTTGCTGTACCATGATGGTGTTGCAATACGCCTTCCTGCTCAGGGCATCTGCTACCACATTGGCTTTGCCCGGATGATAATGGATTCCGAGGTCGTAGTCCTTTATCAACTCCAACCATCTCTTATGTCGGAGATTGAGTTCAGACTGCGTGAATATATATTTCAGGCTTTTATGATCCGTGAAAATCTCACAGCGGTTACCAATGAGATAATGCCGCCAGATTTTCAGAGCGTGTACAATTGCTGCTAACTCCAGATCATGAGTCGGATAATTCCCTTCGTGTGGCCTCAACTGCCGGGATGCATAAGCCACAACTTTGCCTTCCTGTATTAACACACATCCGAGGCCTTGACGAGATGCGTCACATAATATCTCAAAATCCTTGCGGATGTCCGGTAAAATTAACACCGGTGCTGATACTAGCCTCTTTTTCAGCTCCTAAAAACTTCCCTCACAGGCGCTTGACCATTCAAACTTCTTCTCTTTCTTCAGAAGTTGAGTCATGGGTTTTGCAAGTTTAGAGAAACCTTCGATGAACCTGCGGTAGTAGCCTGCCAGTCCAAGGAAACTTCTCACCTCGGTGACTGATTTGGGTTGTTTCCAGTCCATTACTGCTTCAACCTTGGCGGGGTCTACTGCAATTCCTCCTGCGGATACAATATGTCCAAGGAATGCCACTTGACTTAGCCAGAATTCACTCTTGCTGAATTTTGCATAAAGTTGTGCTCCCTAAGCTTGTCCAGGATCATCCTGAGGTGCTTTTCGTGTTCTTCTTCATCCTTTGAGTAGATGAGAATGTCATCGATGAAGACGACCACAAACTTATCCAGAAATTCTATGAACACCTTGTTCATCATATTCATGAAATAAGCAAGGGCGTTTGTCAACCCGAAGGACATTACTGTAAACTCGTACAGTCCATATCTTATGGTGAAGGCGGTCTTCGGGATATCTTCCGGTCTAATCTCCAGTTGGTGATAACCGAATCTCAGATCAATCTTCGAGAAGACACTTGCTCCCTTCAGCTGATCGAACAGATCATCAATCCTGGGCAACGGGTATTTGTTCTTGATTGTTACCTCGTTGAGTGATCTGTAATCGACGCACATTCTCATACTATTGTCTTTCTTCTTGACAAATAGTACAGGAGCTCCCCAAGGTGAGGAACTGGGTCGAATGTACCATTTGCTTCGTAATTCTTCAATTTGCTTCTTCAGCTCTGCTAACTCGTTGGTTGGCATTCTGTAGGGCTGCTTCGAGGTTGGAGCTGTCCTGGGGACTAGATCGATTAGGAACATTATGTCCCTATCCGGTGGCATGCCGGGTAGATCATCTGGAAAGACGTCGGGGTATTCCCGTGCCACTGGTATGTCTTCCAGTTTCACTTCCTTCAAGCTGGTGAGGATGGAACTTCCTCCGGTGCGGGTCTTGGGTTTGAATTCGACAGATATGCCTTGCTCATTGGTGAGGGTGATAGACCTATTGGCACAGTCTATTTGTCCCTGGTGTTTGGTTAGCCAGTCCATTCCGAGAATTACATCCAGACCTTGGGAGTGTAAGACTATCTAATCTGCTAGGAAGGATACTCCAGATATCTCAAGGGTAAGATTTGGGCATAGAGAACTGGTCCTCATTTCCGAGCCCAGGGAATGGATTATCATGGGAGTAGCTAAGGAGGATATAGATAACCCGTATTTTCCCACAAACTTATTTGACACGAAAGAATGTGAAGCTCTAGAATCAAATAGGACAGATGTTGGTATTGAATTAACTAGGAACGTATCGAGAACAACGTCTGGCGCTGCCTGGGCTTCCTCTGCAGTAACATGGTTCACCCGCCCCTTGGTGAACTGGCCTGCTGATCTTGTGATGCCGCCGGTAGCTGGAACTCCTGAGGTTGGCCTGGCTGGAGCCACGCCTTGCTGTTTCTTCGGGCATTTGTTGGCATAATGCCCCATCTCGTTTCAGCGGAAGCACGTAACTCCGGAAGCTGAGGAGGTGGAGTGCTTCTGCTGAAACTGTCCTCCCGATGAAGTGTCACAGAAGTTGGAGGGGTTGGAGCGTTGTGGCGGTGCCGGAGTACGGGACGTGGAAGACTGAAACTTCCCACGTTGCGGTGGCTGCAGTGTGGTGATGCGAGGTTTGGGCAGTCCTCCTACGTTGAACCTTTGGGCGGCCATCCTCCGCTTGCGGTTCTCCATTTCCATGTGTTTGACCTCCTTCCTGATTGCTTTATCCACCAACTGCTGGAAGTCGGTGAAATTCTGAGAGATTAGTTGGACAGAGATATCATCATTTAATCCCTCCAGGAACCTTTCCTGTCTGTCCTCATCTCTGGCTACGTCAGCTGGGGCGTAGCGGGCAAGTGGATTGAAGTGGTGAAGATACTAATTCACCGAACGGTTGCCCTGACGGAGTGCGTGGAAATCCTTCTTCTTTAGCGTCATCATTCCCGCCGGGATGTGGGCATGGCGGAAGGCTCGCACAAAGTCAGCCCATGTAATGGATTGAGCATCATTATGGGCGATGCAGTAATTATCCCACCATTCCGATGCGGGACCGTTCAGTTGGTGAGAGACAAACAGAACCCTCTCACGATCAGAGCATTGACTGATGTCCAGCTTCTTCCCAATGGCCCGAAGCCAGTCATCGGCGTCCATTGGTTCGGTACTGCTTGAGAAAGTTGGCGGACGCATTCTCATGAACTCGGACATGGTCAACCTCTGGTTGTGCGGGGGTGGAGCCAGAGCTGCTGCTGCTGCGGTGGCGGCTTGAGCATTCTGAGCATTCTACAGCGATTGGGCGAGAAGGTCAATCAGATGGGTCTGATCTTCCATCATCTGGCGCCAGTCGGGTCCTTCTGCCGGTGGTGGTGGTGGCTGCGGAACGTGGTTATTCTGATAGTCCGCCTGATCGTTTCCTTGACCGCTGGCACTGCCGCTGCCGTTCCTGTGGGTATTCACCATCTGCAGGATCCTCCAAGGATTTAGAAAAGATAGCAAGAATTTCTAAGGGGGATAAATATAAAATAGCCCAAGAACCAATAAACACACAACAAAGAACCAACTTTTCAAAATAGTTCTTTTATTCATTTATTTATTAATTGATTATGGCTATTACAAGGGTAATTGATAGCTCATAATTCGCGACTAAAGTACGGACTAATGGAAAACATCTATGGGGTACTGGGGTGTAGTCTATCTCATTAGAGCTAGCCTCGCCTGCCTTGTAGCTAGCCAGCTCTGCTTCGACTGCCTTCAGCGTTGCTTCCGTATACTCCAAGCTATCCTGGACGGTACGCAAGTCCTCCAAGGTGTTCCCATATGCATAGTCCAGTGCATTCCTCAAGTCCACCTGGTGCGTCAGCTCAGGGGAATCTTCTTCTTTGGCGGTGCGGAAGACGCTGTCGAGTCTGGTCGGAAGATGCATCGGGTAATAGTGGAACCCGGTGCCGATGAGGTAGCGATCATAGATGTGGCGAAGACGATGGACTGCCTCTCTCGCTGCATCCTGAATGCCATCAGCGAAGGTGTCGCGTCTGATTGGAGCGTGGAAGATGTGGAAGACTGAGTTCGGCGACAGATCGGAATAAATCAGCACTTCCACCCTCCAGAGACGTCGTTCTCCCACCTTGTACCTATAGCCCTGGATTGTTGGCCTCTTCTTTTACTCCAAATGTTGCATCATCTCTCAAAGAAGCTCGGCCTAGTGTCCAGTAAGAACTTCGTGAGAGGTAGCGTCCGGAATCTCAGCCATCTACAGTTTTTGAGAAAGAGATGAGTCAGTAACCGTTTTAAAGAGAAGGGTTGAGAGAGGACTCTGGATAGACTCAAAATAGTTTTAGTTTTTTAAAATAAGTCCTTAAGGACATTGTGGGGCCATGACCTACAGTCGATATGGCTCTGATACCACTTTTGTCGAACCCGGGAACGAAGGATCCCAAATTCTCTGTGTTCATACACTAGTCCAGGATTTCTAGTGTACATAGTTAACAAAAGTGATAGCAAAATCATATCACGCACTTTATTAATAACAATTTCGGAGTTTATTACAAAAGGGGGCCTGAGGCCAAATAGAAAGGAAATAACACAGCGGAAGACAAAATAGTAGTAGACCACATGACTTGCCACAGGCAATCGTCTGGGGGTGTAGCCTAGTCGTCAAGATCATCACTGTCCTGATAGAGGTCTTCTCCTGAATAAAGATTATTCAGCAAGAGTAAGCACAACTTCTGTGCTTGCAAGTTACACCCAATATTGAAAAGATAATGCATGCATAAGGTAAACAAAGGATAGTGGCAGGGTTATTTTGCATAAACAGCATTTTCAGGTTAAATATCAATAATAGTTTCTAAGGCCAGTTTTAATATTATAACTAAAAATAGTGATTAAAATGATAATTAATAGTGGATAACCTCCATTGATTGAATGGTGAAGGATACCCTCCTATCACTTGGCTAACCGCCCAACTTTTACCGTAGAATTATCCATCCCAAAACCATCTGTTGAAATCATTTATAAACCAAAAACAAGTCTAACTTAGAGTGGCTTTGCTAGCATGTCCATGACCGCAAACACGGCTATTCGAATAGTTTCTACTCTGCAGAGTTTGTACAGCTTTACCCACAAGAGATAATTTGCTTTTAATATCGGCCAAAGCACGCTTCCGAAGGCGTGTGACTAAGCAATTATCATGAGGCCATTACAATGCAGTGTCTTAATGTATTTATGCTCGCTAAGGTTTCGCTACCATTGGACTAACCATCCTCCGGGAGCCCCCTCTTGCGCCAGGTGGGACTAATGTCTAACCAACACCCACACATACAACATAGCATAAATAACACTAAGGCACCACAAATTATTTAGCCAAATCTGTCCCATTCCAGACATGTGGTGGTACGGTAAGGTGTAGCAAAATATGCTCAAAGACCGGTCCTTAACTGACTTGGGCGTCTTTCCATTAAAACCCTGGGCCTTAATCCTAACTAGATTAGGCCCGTGCATGAACCTGCACCCACCATCTATCCATCTCACCCAAGTCCAAACCCATTTTATTTTATTTAGAGTAAAAACCTCTTTATAAACTTTCGTGGTAAAACAATACCACATAATCAAATTGAAATCAAGTTGTAAAAGATTTGGCTAAACCTTCCCAAATTTATAAATATGATCTAAGCATTACTAAGCATATGACAAATTTTACCTAAGGGTGTCAAGGCATTCATATTCAATAATCAAATTGGTCATACCATGGAAGTTGGAATAACTATATACAAAAACAGGACATTCAAATATTTATATAAACATATGCATGCAATAGTAATTTGAAAACCAGAATTAAATACTTTAAAATACTGGGAACAATATGATCAATAGTGTAACTTGCCTTCGTTGAAGTGTTGAAACACTAAATCGTCAGAATGATCTAACTCTCCGGAGTCGTCGAGGTCTATACGCGAAAATACGACAAATTAACTTCAAATTCAAAGAAAATTCAAAAACTCAGCTCAAAATAACTCCAAATTGAAATATTTTTGTTTAGTTAGCTAGATTACGATTTTAGATAAATTTTGCAACTTGAACCACCCAATTTGTAGTTCAGATGCAAAAGATATGATTTTTTGAAGTTTAAACCTAAATCGAGAATTAAATTAAATTTTTTGAATTATTTTTCTACTGGAAAAGCTAATTATTGCGCAATGCCGATGCCAGCGAAGGATTTTCCAGAATTAAAGGAATTAAAATATTTTCCTGACATGCGGGCCCCACGTGTCATAGACACAGTCCACGTGAACCAAGCCTACGGGCTTTTGGCTCGGAAGGACAGGGTGGACGTGGCTGATGTGGCCACGACGTGGGCAGCCACGCGTGTGATAGCGCCGAGCTGGCGCCTACGTGACACGACCACGTAGACCCGGCGAGCGACAATGCTACGGTTGCAGGCTCGTCGGCGGATCCCGATGTCCTCCGGCGAAGTGGGTGGCGGCAGCAGCTTCGCAGGGACGAGGCGAGGACGATGGTGACGACGGTGGAGACGGAGGAGTTCTGGTGGCGCCGAAAACGGAGAAGACCCGAAGGGTTTCACCGGCGGGGATCTTCGAAATTAGGGCGCTACGGTGACGGAGGGGCTACGGGGGTGGCAGCTATGATCTGTGGAGGTCGAGGCGGTCCCGGCGGTCCAATTTATAGGGCGTGGGCGTGGCCGGAGCTTCGTAGGGCGCAAGAAGGTCCGTGCGGCGCGGCGGAGCAAAATCGGGCATTCACGACGAGAGAAAGGAAAGAAAGGGCCGTGATGGACACGGCGATGATCAGGGGTTTAAATGCGCGCGTAAACGCGGGATTTAGATCGGGATTTCACCGAGTATGGAAGGTTTTCAAATCCTTTCCATGGCAGACGACGCGGCGAGAAAGGAAAGCGAAGGAGGAAGAAAGGAAAGGAAGATGACGACGGAGGCACGTCCGATTTTGATCGGACGGTCGAAACAGAACGTGTGAACTGGTAAGTGTAGATTGGGCGCAGCCGTTGGATTTTAATCCAACGGTCACGATAGATCGAGGTGTGTGGTGACTAGTTAAGTTCTAGGTCTTATGAGAGCCGTCAGATTTGGATCTAACGGTCACCATTGAGTGGGACGTTCGGCCGTCCAAACGTCTCATTGAGTTATGGCTGTTGGATTTCGATCCAACGGCTGATGAAGGCCGAGGCGGTGCGAGTGTGAGAGAGAGGGAGAGGCTGACAGCGGGCCCCGCCGTCAGTGAGAGAGAGGAGGCGCGGCGCGGCAATGGGCTACGTGGGCTGTGTGCGCGGGGGAATGGACTGGGCCGAGTGGGTTTCGGCCCATTGGCTGTTTGGGGATTTTCTTTTGATTTCCGATTTAAATAATTGCTGATAATTCAATTAGGCTTTGGAATATAGCAATTAAAATCCAAAAATTATGAGAAAATTCACAGAAATTCTCTGAGGCATTTAGGATTTAAATAAAATATTTCCAACTATTATTTGGTAATATGTTTTGCAAATAAATTTTTTTATCTTCAATTTGATTAAGTAAAAGCTTTTGAAAATTCCACAAAAATTACTTAAATTTTATTTTCAACTGAAATTTGAAATTTGGGCTGTTACAAAAGGTCTTGCAACATGCTTAGTAGGTAACGGTACGTCTGCACTTTTCTGGAAAGACTTATGGAATGGTAACTTGCTACTTCAACGATATCCAGAATTACACTCATTTGCGAAATCAAACTGCTGCTCGGTGTCATCAGTTAAGCAAGTTGATGACCTTACCACTATCTTTCACTTGCTGCTATCGGTCCAGGCTTTTGAACAATATCAGCAGGTGCAACAACTCTTACAAGACCTTGTGCTTACTTCTCTGGAGGACTCCTGGCATTATATTTGGAACTCTTCACAGTTCTCCTCAGTAAGAACCTACCAAAATCTTATGGGCTATCATCCGGTGCCACCCTACCTTAACTGGTTGTGGTCTAGTACCTGTCAAAGGCGTCACAAAGTCTTCTTCTAGCTTTTAATCAAAGATAGACTCAATACAAGGAATCTTCTCAAACGCAAGAACTGCCCCCTGGAGGATTACTCATGTACCCTTTGTGATCAGGGAATCGAAGAAACCACCCAACATCTTTTCTGGACGCGTCCTTTTGCTCAACAATGTTGAGATCTGATTTATCCACAACATTCACCTCTCACTTCCGCTACGCAAGCTGTTCTACACCTCAAAGCCATGATCAATCAAAAATTTTCCATGGATATCATTGTGTTGACCTCAAAGCAGGTGTATTTTGGTAATTAATGATAATCACATTGCGGGACTAACATTTTTCATAAGTTGGATGAATAGGTTATGTTCCAAGATGATGACGACTTTAGATGGCATCATGAGTTGATCATTATTAAATCAAGGTTTAAGAAGATGATGCATCATGTGTTGATGCATATCAAGATCTCGAAGAGGAGATGATCATGAGTTGATCATCAAGTCAAGAGAAGACACATCATGTGTTGACGGAGGGCAAGTGAAGGATGCATCATGGGTTGATGCATATCAAGACAATGACCCATACTTGAAGTTCTACTAACGGCCATTCTAACTAGGTTATGACCTACAGTCGAGATGGCTCTAATACCACTTCCTGTCGAACCCGGGAGCAAAGGATCTCAGATTCTCTGCGCTTCATACACTAGTCTAGGAACAACTAGTATACACAGTCAAACAAGAGATGATAACACAACCATAACACGCGATTCATTCAACATAATTTAAGTTTGTTACAAAAGGGGCATAAAGCCAATAAGCAAAATACAGCGGAAGCAAAAGCGGTAAGGTAGGCCACACGATTCACCACAGGCAATCATCTGGGGGCGTAGCCTAGTCGTCCAAGTTCTCATTCCTCTCCTAGCATTCCTCTCCCGCTCAATATTTGAATTAAGCAAGAGTGAGCACAAACAACCGTGCTCGCAAGTCACACCCAGCAAGTAACAGATTATAATGCACGCAAGGATTTATCAATGGGAGGCTTATACAGCTCAATTTGAGTCAAGCAACATTTTTCATTTAAATATTCATACTAAGTTCTAAAGCAGTTTATTCTATAGCTAAAATTCATTTTCTAAATTTCAAGTTTTATAGTCATATAACATTCATCAACAAGTGGTGAAGGATACCCTCCTATCACATGGCTACCCACCCAATTCTCATTTGGATAGAAATCCAAAACCATTTGCTTAAGGAAATGCATCTACTAGGTCAACTAACGACAATAGTTTAACACAAACTAGCAATGCATACATAGAATTTGTAAACAACATAATTACTTAAAAATACAGGGACTAACATGATCAAACTGCTTACCTTGCTGTAGATCACTTTCTTGCTGCAGAGGATTCACTTACGTACTCAATAATTCCTTCGGAACCTAATGCGAAAAGACGATAACCAAATAAGAACAAGAACTCTAAATAAAACTCCACAGCAAAAGTTCTCCAAAAACCAAGAAATTTATACAGCAGTAAGAGGTTGATTTTATACAATTTTAGAAACAAGAATCACTCCATTTGGACTTAGCATGAAAAAGTTATGGCTAAACTAAGTTCTCTCAGCCTGAAAAATCCTAATTAAATTAATTTCAGTTACTGTTTATTTAAAAAATTTCTAGAATGATCTGGAATCTGAAATTTTTATGGTAGGTAGCTAAGGTCATCCTAAGAACAACAAAGTTGAGTTTGCACAATTTGGAGTTGAAATGAATTAGTTATGATTTTTCTAAGTTCTAAAACTAGTAGATCATTAATTTCAGTGGCAAGGATCACATGAAGACCTATTCTATATTACAGTACATTCCTAGTGGGTTTTCACAAAACTTAGTTCGCTCGGTTTGGAATTACAGAGAATAAGTTATGCATTTTACAAATTTTCAATGAATTTCTAGACAACCTTTTTCACTAAACCAGATCATGCAGTTTATATCATTTTCTGCTACATAACAGTGCCTAAATTCGTTCTCATATTGAAGTTCATTTCATGGCAAAGCTACTGCAACTTGATTTATTCAAAAAGGAGCTATAATGATAAAGATATGCATTTTTGAAATTTGGAACATTTAAAAGACTTTGAAAATTTGAGCTCTCGGGAGGTCCAAAAGAACTGAAGAAAACGGGGAGGTCGTGGGCCGTTGATCAAAAATCACACAGCACACGAGCACAGGCGCGAACTCCACCACAAGCACCTGGGCGCCAAGACCTCATCGCGCCTAGGGGAGGTCTTAGCCGTTAGATCCAGACTTGATGGTCCAGATCTGATGAAGGAGGTCCTTGAGGTGGAGGTCTACGGAGGGAGGTCTTAGACGGTTGGGATTTGCTGGGGGAGGTCTTGGACGGTTAAAATTTTTCGAGGAGGTCTTAACAGCCAAGATTTCCAGGAGGTCTAGGCCGTTAGATGGAAATCCAACGGTCCAGAGCTACGGGGAGGTCCTCAAGTTAAAGATCTAATCGGAGGAGGTCGGAACGGTGAGATCTGAAGGAGGGAGGTCTTTGACGGCTAAGATCTACTGAGGAGGTCTAGCCCGTTAGATCTAAATCTAACGGTCCAGGGCTGAGAGGAGGTCCTAAGGCTAAGGACATAACGGAGGACGTCTGGGACGGCCAAGATCTACCAGAGGAGGTCTTGGACGGTCCAGATTTAATCGGGGAGGTCCTGAGAGCAGAGGTCTTCACGGAGGAAGATCTCGACGGTCGAGATGAACCCGGGAGGAGGTCCTAGCGGTTGGGATTTTACAGGGAGGTCTTGGGGGTAAGGATTTAGCGGAGGACCCCGATGGCTAAGATCTCCCAGGGGGAGGTCTTAACGGCCCAGATTGACTTGAGGAGGAGGTTCGGGGTTGTCTTTATAAAAGACCAGGGGTGGTCTTTTACAAAGAGGACCTCGGGGGGTGGCTCAGGGGTGGTTTTTATAAAACGACCAAGGGAGGTCTTTTTGCAAAGAGGACCCCAAGGAGGTCCGAGAGGGTGGTTTTGATAAAAACGACCGAGGTGGCCTTTTTGCACAGAGGACCTCAAGGAGGTCTTTTGCAAAGAGGACCCCAAGGTGGAGGGTGATCCTAGCGGCTGGGATTTAATCTATGAAGGTCTTTAACGGCAAGATTTTGGATAATAGGAGGTCCTGGCTGCAAGAGACTTATACCAGGAGATCTAACGGTCCAGATCGACAATGAAGAGGTCGTGAACGGCTAAGATCTACAACCGGGAGGTCCTAGGACTTAGGTTTTTCAGAAAAGGGATCGACGGTTTAGATCTAATCACGAAGAGATCATTAAGGGCTAGGATTTCGGCGGGGAGGTCCTGGAACTTAAAGACTTTACACACGAAGATCTAAAGGCCAAAGGTTAATGCTAGGAGGTCGTTAACGGTCTAGATTTCCCTTCGGTGGTCTGGAGACTTAACGGGACACACGTGCTGCCGACAAGAGTTGCATTAAAACTAATGATTGGGCTCTCGCACAACTTAAATGCTAAATAAAAGGCTACAATACTTATCCGGGTACGGCACGACAAAGAAATCACGAGTTCGGTTATTAGCTCACCGCCGGCGACGGGGACCTCGCCGGCGGGAACCAAGGGCACCGCTATGCTCACAATAACGACGCGGACCTACCCGGCTAACCCTCGACAGCGGCGATGGCTCAGAACGCCGGCGAGCCGGAGAGGGGCGGTGAACAAGTTTTCGGCAAAACCGACAACACGAAAATAAACTCTACTCTCTAACCTAGCTAGACCTCGAGCTTTAGGGGACTAAAAAGGACTTACCAGGGCCAAGATAAGGTTCAGAGGAGCTCGGAGGAGAGGAAGAAGCCGAAGGAGGTGCTCCGGTGACCAGGAACTCGCCGGAGGCGAGAAAGAAGGCAGGGACGGCCTCGAAACAAGTCCCCACAGTATCTTCCCCTGAAACCAACAGATTGGAGTTAGGAAAGATGCCCAAGATGGATAATTGAACAATTGGGCAAGCCAAAGTTGCAATTAAACCACTGGAGCTTGGGTGATCTTGGGGAACTTCAAAAACCCGACAAAGGTGGTGCTAGGGTTCTTGTGAAATGAGCTCTAGCTACAAAATGAAACCTGGTGGAGGGAGAGGAGTCTAAAGGAGATAGGGAGGCCCTCAGGGTCTTAAGTAGTCAAAGGAGCAATACCACGACAGAGGCAACCTCACCATACCATGGACTTGCTAGATTGACAAGGGCAGGTAGGTGATAAATTCTTTTTAGGGCAAAGTTCTGACACAATAAATGCAGGGCAGAAAGAGGCATTGGGAAGGGCCAAAAAAGTGACAGCACACTGCTCCCAACCGCTCTGTCCTGACACATGTGCAGGTGCGGGAAAAACCATGACGACCAGACCTCCGGGAGGTCGTGAGGAAGAAGAACAGAGCCGAGGGAGGTCTTGGACGTCCCTGATGCACTCGGGGTGGTCCTGGACGTCCCAAATCTTCCAATGTGGTGAGGTCCTCGCGACTAGGAGGTCCTGGGGAGGTCCCAAGCCTTTGATTAAGATCTACCGGCTGAGATTGCTCAAGTGTCCTTAAGGGCAGCGGGGAGGTCTGGGGCATTGGATGGAAATCCAGCGGCCCAAAAGGAACGAGCCCGAGGAGGACTAGGTGGCTGGTTCGACCGAGTCAGCTGGCTGGGTCGGACTCGGGTCTGACTCGAGCCCGAGTCTGACTCAGCCCTAACTTAGGGTTTCAAACTGATTTGAAGTTTGAGGATTTATTAGAGGTAGCAAACTTACTCCAAAATTTATGAAATTTTTACAGGAGCTTGCTAACTGAGTTATTGACCTTGTGCAAATTTTGCAGAGGTTTTTGTGCTATAATTTTTCCTCCAAAAATTCCACAAGGTGCTGGCCCACAGTTTGACCAGAATTTGATTTGGTTTGACTGATCTCCAAAAGTATTCAAACAATTTCTAAAAATTGTGAAACTTTCCAGAGGGGTTACACATCAATCCTAGAACTTAGGAAAAATATTTCCCGAAGGTGATCACAAGATTTGACAAGAATGTTTTTGAAGACTGAGTTGTTGATCAAAAGACTTGTGACTTTTGTATTTCCATAATTCTTGTACAGAATTTGTTTAGAACATACAAGAAATACATAATGTAAGAAAAAGTTTTAATTTCTACTCATTTTCTTACATTTGAAACACGAGTCTAAACTTGGGATGTTACAGGTTCACCTCTATTATATGTTTCCGCTGTGTTTATCTTTTGACATTTGATATTGTTATTCAGACTCATTTGTATTAAACAATTATTTACTTAATGTCATTTATGATTTCGTGATATGAATGTGATATCCATTTTGTGAGACTGTGTACACTGGAAATCCTGGACCGGTGTTTGAACACAGAGAATTCGGGATCCTTCGCTCCCGGGTTCGACAAAAGTGGTATCAGAGCCATATCGACTGTAGGTCATGGCCCACGGTAGAAATGGTAAAACCATTAGGGACTATTTTCAAAATTTTAAAATTATTTACCTGCTTTCCAGAGTCTTACTCCTCCTTTCTCCGTTAAAAGATTTCTAAACTCTTGTCTCTTCTAAAAATTATAGAGGGCCGAGAGACCGACCCGCATCTCCCACGGGATCTTCGCTGGAGAATGGGCAGATATACTGTGGAAGATGATGCGGCATCTAAGTTTCAAGAAAAGGCCCACATACCAAGGATACAAGTATATCATGGGACAGCAGGAGCGCTGGAGAGTGGAGGTTATCCTCTACTCTAACTTGGCGCTGGATACGATATTTCACATCTTCGACGCCCCAATGCGTCGGGAGACTTTCACTGACGGCATCCAAGACGCAGCGAGGGAAGCCGTTTGCCGACTTCGTTATACCTATGATGCCGACCTTCGGGATACTGCATTCCAGTACTACCCCATGCACATCCCCATACGGCTAGGCAGTGCTTTCAGCTCAGTCGAGAATGAGGATTTACCAGAGATCACCCATCAGGTGGAATTAGCCCAGGCGATGGATTACGCCTATGGCAACACCCTAGACGAACTGTATCTAGTTCAGGGGAGATTAGAAGCTGCAGAGGAGAAGCTGAGGGCAACCGAAGCAGAATTAGCCCTCTATAAGGAAGGCCAAGGCAGTACCTGCAACTCCCCTGATTACACCCCATCCACCCCCATAGATATTTGCTTTTCCCTTTAGTTTCGTTTGTTAGCTGCGAATTATGAGCTACTAACCTTCTGTGGTAGCCATAATCAATGAATAAAATAAAGAACTACTTTGAAAAAGGAAAATTTGATTCTTTGCCTTATGTTTGTGTGCTTTTTGGGTTAATATAAATTTATTTCCCCTTAGTGCTATCCTCCTTCCCTTTCTTAAGTCTTTTGGAAAAATTCAGCAGATGGTGGCCACCCGCACAGGAAGTGGCAGTGTTCAAGGTCAGGGCAACGAGAACGCCGACAACCAAGAGCAACCTGTCCAGCAGCTTCCCCCACCGCCAGCGGCAGGACCGGACTAGCAACAGATGATGGCCGACCAGACCCACCTCATCGACTTGCTGGCCCAGTCGCTCAGCAACTCTTAGAACATCCAAGCCGCAGCAGCAGCCACCGCCGCAACTCAGGCACCAGCACACCCTCCTCAGCGGGTGACCATGTCGGAGTTCATGCGTATCCGTCCTCCAACCTTCTCCAGCAGCACCGAGCTGATGGATGCTGACGATTGGCTTCGCGCCATCGGGAAGAAACTGGACATCGCGCAATGCACCGACCGCGAGAGGGTCCTGTTCGCCTCTCACCAGCTCAACGGACCAGCTTCGGAGTGGTGGGACAACTTTTGCATCACCCACGCCAATGCCCAGGCAATCTCATGGGAAGAGTTCGTGGGAGTTTTTCGCCATGCCCACATCCCTGCCGACATGATGACATTAAAGGAGTTCCATGCACTTCGCCAAGGCAATCGCTCGGTGAGCGAGTATCTTCATCGATTCAACCAACTGGCTCGCTACGCACCAGCTGACGTAGCCCGGGACGAGGACCGACAGGAGAGGTTCATGGAGGGACTTAACGATGACATCTCCGTCCAACTGATCTCCTAGAACTTCACCGACTTCTAGTAGTTGGTGGACAAGGCGATCCGCCAGGAGGCCAAGCATCAGGAGATGGAGAACCGCAAGCGGAGGATGACCGCTCAGAGGTTTAATACAAGAGGCCTTCCCAAGCCTCGATTCATTCACCAGACCACGCGGCGTGGGAAGTTCGCACTTCCACATCCGAGTCCGATGCGTAACCAAGACCCCAACACCTCCAACTTCCGCAACACATCAACTGGAGGGCAATTTCAGCAGAAGAGCTCCGCTCCCTCACCTGCAGGAGTGACCTATTTCCACTGCAACGAAACAGGGCACTACGCCAATAGATGCCCCAAGAAGCAGCAGGCAGCGGCATCTTCCAAGTCAGCACCAGGAGCCACAGCCACTGGCGGCATTGCAAAGCCGTCAGGACAGTTTACAAAGGGACGTGTGAACCACGTCACAGCGGAAGAAGCCCAGGCAACACCGGATGTCGTACTTGGTTTGTTCCTCGTTAAGTCGATACCAGCTTCAGTTCTATTTGATTCCGGAGCTTCGCATTCATTTGTATCAAATGAGTTTGTGGGCAAAAATGGGTTACCTATATCTCCCTTGATCAATCCTATGATAATCCATTCCCCGGGCACAGAAATGAGGACTAGTTCTCTATGCCCGAACCTCACCCTTGAAATATCCGGAGTATCCTTCCTAGCAGACTTGATAGTCTTACATTCCCAAGGCTTGGATGTAATTCTTGGAATGGACTGGCTAGCCAAGAATCATGGACAAATAGACTGTGCCAATAGGTCCATCACTCTCACCACTGGAGAAGGAATTTCAGTCGAGTTTGTAACATCCCAATTTTCAGAGCTTAAAAATCTTTTAATAGTTAGTAGGGAGAAAATTCACCATTTGGATTTTATTTGATTTTAATTTCAAAAGCTTAATATTGGACTTTACAATCAAAAACATTTAATGTGAATAATCCCAACATGAACATTAGCCAAAACTATTTTATTTGGGTTCTATGTGCTCAGATATATTTCCTAGATTTTTCTAGAATTTTTCTGAGTTCATTTGCTATTTTCTATTATCCTTTTGAATTTCTGGTAATTTATAAAATAGAAAACCTATTTAAAACCTCAGAAATCCCCTAGGGCCGAATTCCCAAGCCTCCGGCCCGTTTTCTTTCTTTCCGGCCCAATCCTGCGCGAGGCCCAGCTCCCGCGCGCGCTCGGCCCGGCGAGTGTAACCCACTGTCGGCCTCTGCTTCCTCTCTCTTTCCTTTGAGCGCCCGATCATCCTCCACCGCTCGATCGAGGATGGACGGTTGGATGTGCACGATCGATTCAGCCGCCGAACGCCCCATCGACAGAGCCGCTCGATCTCGGACGACGATCGATCTTCGGAGTCCGTTTCACGGTCGTACCGTTTCCCACGTGATCACGCCCGAGCCGCAGCTGCTGACAAGCGGGTCCCACCGAGGCACTGTTCATCGTCTCCGAGTCGGGACCGACTGGGACTCCGCCGCCGCCCCGCTTTTCTCGCCGTCCGTGCCCTAGACCTCCTCGAGCCGCCCCTATATAAAGGGAGCTAGCCCTCGGTCTCCGCACTCCAACCCGCGTAGCCGCCGCTCAAAACTCTAACCCTAGCCGCCGCAAAAGCTCGGAGAAGCAATCTGCGCCGCCGCAACTCCGACGAGCTTGTTCTCCGCCGTCGGTGCCGCCCACGCCTCTTCGTCTGCACCCTCGGCATCGCACGGAGCTCCTCTACCTCCTGGTGGCCTTGGTTTCGCCGGAAGACCACCGGAGCCCCGATCCCGACGAGCCTGAGACTTTGCCGCCGCTTCTACCTCACCGCCGGCCACCCTGGTTGTCCCTGTGCACCAGTGAGCACACCCGCGTGATCCTCGTGTCACCCTCTACCTCCCAGTGCCATCCGCCGCTGCCGGCAAGCCGCCGTTCGCCGGATCCCTGGGTCCCCGAGCGCCGTCGCCGTTCATCTGACGTGTCCGCGTGCGTGGCCAGCCACCTCAGCCGCCAGCTCCCCTTTGCGCTCGCGTGTCGCGATCCACTAGCCTCGTCACGCAGCCGCGTGCCACCTCGCCACCCTAACCCTAGATCCATCTAGCGTGGACTTGGTCCACGGTGAACCAAGTCACTGACAGGTGGGACCCACCTGTCAGGCCTTTTGTCACCCCGTCCGAACATCTCCGCTGACGCCAGCTTTGCGCAATAATCCAATTTTTCTGTTAAGAAATAATTCGGAAATTCCAGAAAATCTAAATTAGGGTTTCTTTTTAGATTTAAACTTCCAGAGCTCATAACTTTTGCATCCTAACTCCGATTGAGCCCATTCAAATTCCTAAATTTGTCTAAATTCAAGCTCTATTTATCTGAGTTTTTTATTTAATTTTTGGAGTTTGTTTTGCCTCTGTTATTTATTTGTTTTGTTTGTTTTTATTTCGTTTGCGAGTAGACGTCGATTCGTCGGGGAATTTTGTGGAAGAAGGAGAACCCCAAGATCAAGACCAGTACATAGACCTTTTCCAAGGCAAGTCATACCTTTGGTCATCTTGAATGCATTCTACTTTAATTATTTATTTAAATGCTTTGGGCATAGTTATTATCCAAATTGTTGTCACACCTTGGCCTTGTATGTCATAATTCCTTCTCACCCTAGATTGGTTAGTAGTTGGTAATATTATAGCACCAACGCGGGTTGGTTAGATGCGAGTACAATTGCTTAGCCATGCTACGAGTCTCACATCTCAGGAAAGTTGCAAATATGAACTATGACTAAGTGACTATGGAACTTCGTGTAAAACTGTGTGCTATGTGTTATTACTTCGTGATGGCATGTGTTGCACTAAAACCAACTGGGTGGTAAAGGATTTAGACTGAGGCAAGTGGTGGAGACTGTACGACCACATGCCTGGTATGGGACGGGCCTAACTTAGTAAGTTATGGATTCTCGGTATTGATGTTCAGGTGGATAGGTTAGGCTGTGTGACAGGGTGGAGGTGTGACTACTTGGTGGTTGCATCGCGGGACGATTCGCCTTCCCGTCCAATGTGTGTGTTATACCAATTCTATGTGAGCCGGTATAGCGGTTTGTAAGCACACCGGGAACGCGTCAATGTTTGAGATGAAGTTTCGAACTGCTTTGTTACGATTGGTGCTTGCTACACTAGTTGTATCTTGTGGGTAAAGTGTACAACCTCTGCAGAGTGTTAAACAATCTATTCGAATAGCGCGTCATGGTCATGGACATGCTCGGGATTTCACACGAGGGTAGTTTTCATAAAATGTTGGGATGGGAGTGTGTGACCTTAATCATATGGCTAGGTGAAATAATGCATTTAATCGTGTGTCTTTGTGAAAATAACTGTTAAATTAATATTGTTTATCTGTTTTGAATTATGCTTTCAATCTATTATTCATATTCAATTGCAAATGTTGCTTTTATGCAAAAGAACCACAGAAGCCATTTCCTTTGGAATAAGCCTGCATCGATACATTGCATTCCGTGGTATGATTTGCGAGTACGGTTGTGTACTCACGCTTGTTGTAAAACATGCGCCCAAACTTACAGAAGAGGACGAGTCTACGCCTGCTTTCGAGGAGGAGTTCGCTGAAGGCTGATCGTTTGTTAAGGTCTGGATCCCAGTCGGTTGCCTGTGGTGAATTGGTGGGATCTACGCTGGAGTTTTCCGTTCCGCTGCTGTTTATTTCCTGTTAGCCCTGCGTGGCTTAATAAGTGTAAACTCGACCATAAGGTCAAAACCCTTATTTGTTATTCAAATTAATCGTTTACTTTATTTATCGCTTGTGTGGATCGATATTTACCTATGTTAACCCTGTGTGCACTAGCGTGATCCTGGACTAGTGCAGTATACACAGAGGGTTCCAGAATTGTAATTCCGGGTCCCGACAGAGTTCAAGCCCAAGACCTGCACCAAAGGAAGTTCCATCCTTACCAGCATGAAGGAAGTGAAACTTGAAGACATACCTGTAGTCCGAGGATATTCTGATGTCTTTCCTGATGATCTACCTAGCATGCCACCAGATAGGGACGTAATGTTCTTAATTGACTTAGTCCCAGGGACAGCTCCAATATCGAAGCGACCCTATAGAATGCCAGCCAATGAGTTAGCAGAATTGAAGAAACAGATTGAAGAATTGCGAAGCAAAGGGTACATCCGACCCAGCTCATCACCTTGGGGAGCACCAGTACTATTCATCAAGAAAAAGGACAATAGCATGGGGATGTGTGTTGATTACAGATCACTCAATGAGGTGACGATCAAGAACAAGTACCCGTTACCCAGGATAGATGATCTGTTTGATCAGGTGAAAGTAGCGATGTCTTCTCGAAGATTGATTTGAGATCCGCTATCACCAATCAAGATCGGACTGTAAGATATTCAAGACAGCCTTCACCACGGATATGGGTATGCGAGTTTAGCTTAAAGTGATGTCTTTCGGTTTTGATTTAACGCCTCGCACTTCATGAATATGATGAACAAAGTGTTCATGGAATTCTTGGATAAGTTTGTGGTTGTTTTTATCGACGACATTCTCATCTACTCGAAGGATGAAGAAGAACATGAGAAGCATCTCATAATGATTCTAGACAAGCTCAGAGAGCACCAGCTTTATGCCAAATTCAGCAAAAGTGAATTTTGGCTAAGTCAAGTGGCATTCCTTGGACATATTGTGTCAGCAGGAGGAATTGCAGTAGATCTTGCCAAGGTTGAAGCGGTATCAGATTGGAAGCAACCCAGGACAGTCACCGAGGTGAGAAGTTTCCTTGGGCTAGCGGGTTATTACCGCAGGTTCATTGAAAATTTCTCTAAAATTGCAAGACCCATGACCCAACTTCTGAAGAAGGAAAAGAAGTTTGAATGGACAGATGCCTGTGAAGAAAGTTTCCAAGACCTGAAGAGGAGATTAGTCTCAGCACCTGTGCTAGTCTTACCTGATATCCGTAAGGATTTCAAGATTTTCATGACGCATCCCGGACGGTCTCGGATGTGTGTTAATGCAGGAAGGCAAAGTAGTGGCTTATGCATCCAGGCAGTTGTGGCCACATGAAGGGAATTATCCGACACATGATCTGGAGTTAGCAGCGATTGTGCATGCTTTGAAGATCTGGCGGCATTATCTCATTGGTAATCGTTGTGAGATTTTCACGGATCACAAGAGTCTGAAATATATCTTCACGCAGGCAGAATTAAACCTTCGGCAGAGAAGATGGCTAGAGTTGATAAAAGATTATGATCTTGGGATTCACTATCATCCGGGCAAAGCGAATGTAGCTGCAGATGCCCTGAGCAGAAAGGCTTATTGCAACACCATGATGGTACAGAAGGATCAGCCAGAACTACATGAAGAATTGAAGCGTCTAAACTTGGAGATTGTCAGTCAAGGTTGTGTGAATGCTTTGGAAGTACAACCAACTCTTCAAGGTCAAATCAGAGAAAAACAGCTAGAAGATGAAGACATTAAGGAGATCAAGAAGAATATGCGAAGAGGCAAGGCTCCAGGATTCGCTGAAGATGAACAAGGAACTGTATGGTTTGGGAACCACATTTGTGTACCAGACCAACAGGAGTTAAAACAGTCAATTCTGAAGGAGGCTCATGAATCGCCTTACTCCATTCACCCCGGAAGCACCAAGATGTACCAGGATCTGAAGGAGAAATACTGGTGGGTCAGCATGAAGCGAGAAATTACTGAGTTCGTCGCTCGCTGTGATGTGTGTCAGAGAGTTAAGACAGAGCATCAGAGACCAGCTGGATTGTTGCAGCCATTACCAATTCCAGAATGGAAGTGGGAAGAAATCGGCATGGATTTCATCACCGGACTTCCTAGGACCCAATCAGGATACGATTCTATCTGGGTGATAATTGATCGGTTGACCAAAGTAGCTCACTTCATCCCCGTCAAGACTACGTACAGAAGCAGTCAGTTGGCAGAGTTATATGTGCCAGGATTGTTTGTCTACACGGAGTACCCAAGAAGATCGTGTCTGACAGAGGTTCCCAGTTTACATCAAGATTCTAGCAGAGTCTGCATAAAGCCTTAGGGACCAAACTCAATTTCAGTACAACCTATCATCCTCAGACAGATGGCCAGACGGAACGCACCAACCAAGTTCTCGAAGATATGCTCCGAGCCTGTGCCCTGGACTTTGGAAAAAGTTGGGACAAGAATTTTCCGTATGCAGAATTCTCGTATAACAATAGCTATCAAGCCAGTTTGCAAATGGCTCCATTTGAAGCTTTGTATGGCAGAAAGTGCAGAACACCACTCCTATGGGATGAAGTAGGAGAACATCAGTTCTTTGGACCTGAGTTAATCAAAGATGCTGAAAGTAAGGTAAAAGCCATAAGAGAACATCTGAGAGTGGCACAAACCCGACAAAAGAGTTATGCTGATAACCGTCGGACGGATTTAAACTTTGAAGTAGGAGACTTTGTCTATCTCAGAGTCACTCCACTCAGAGGAGTAAGAAGATTCCGGACAAAAGGAAAACTCGCACCCAGATTTGTGGGACCATACAAAATTCTACCCAAAAGAGGTGAAGTAGCATATCAGCTTGAGCTGCCAGAAGCCTTGCCAGCAGTGCACAATGTTTTCCATGTATCCCAGTTGAGGAAATGCCTGCAAGCGCCAGAAGACCATACCTTCCTGGAAAGCTTTGACCTTCGAGAAGATCTCACCTACGTGGAGCGATCAATTAAAATTCTAGATGTCGCAGAACGTGTTACCAGGAGCAGGATCATCCGATCATACAAAGTGCAGTGGAGTCATCACCCGGAAAGTGAAGCCACATGGGAGAAGGAAGAAGACCTCAAGACCAACTACCTCGACCTGTTTGCTGACCAAGCCTGAATCTCGGGGTCGAGATTCCCTTAAGGGGGGTAGGTTTGTAACTGCCCAATTTTAAAATTTCAGCAAAAATTAAAATTTATGTATATTTGTGGAATTTTCTGAAATTTTAAAAGCTTTTTATAAATATTTTAAATTCAAAACAAATTTATTTGCAAAATTAAAAGCCAACATAAAGTTGGAAATAATTTTATTAAGTCCAAAATAAGTATGGGAATTTCTGTGAATTTTTCCATAATTTTTGGAATTATCTTGCTATTTTCTAAAGCCTAAATGAATTATCAGAATTTAAATAAATAGAAAAGCAAAAGAAAAACCAAAAATAGGTTTGGGCCGAAACCCAACGGCCTCGACCCAAAACCTCCTTCCGCGCCGGCCCATTCAGCCCGCCCCGTGCCTTCTCTCTCTCTCTCTCTCTCTCTCTCCACCGTCCGATTTAAATCGGACGGCTGCCAATCACCCACGCATCTCTCTCTCGATCTCTCTCTCTCGATCGTTGGATCTTACATCAACAGCTAGATCTCGCCTGCACTCTCCACGCCATCGCTAATAATCGTGACCGCTGGATTAAGATCCAACGGCCGTGTTCCTTCTTCCTCCTCCCCTTCTTCCTCGCAGCAACCGCCGCTCCCGCCATTTTCGCCGCAACCGAAGCCACAATCGCCGCCACGGCCTCCGCTGCCGCGCACGTGCGCACGTGACTCGGCGCCTCCAACCGCCCCACTCCCCACCTTCTTCCTCCTTCTCCGCGTCGGTTTTACCCACAAACGCCGAAAACACCGCCGAACGCCCCCACCTCCTCCACGCCACTCCAGACCCTCCCGGCCCCTATAAAAGGGAGCACCGGGAGCCCCTCTTCACTCTGAACTCGAAGCCACCACCCACTCTCCCTCTCTCGCCGTAAGCTCGCCGGAATCTGAGTTTTCGTCGCAGCCAAGCTTCAAGCTTCCGCCGCTGATTTCGTCGCCATCGTCGACGCCCTCGTCTCGCCACCACCTCCATCGGCTTTGCCACCTCGTCGCGATCCTGGTGCGCGCACCCATTCCACCGGAGGATCGCCGGAACCCCTACATCGTCGACGACCGTACCTTCACCGCCGCCTTCGTCCACGTCGCCGGCCACCGCCTCACTCTTCCCAATCGCCGTGGTGAGCATCATGATCGCTGACCTCTCCTCTCGCTCGTGCACTCGCCGACTCGCCATGTAAAGATGGCCACGGCGACTTCGGTCCTCGCGCCGGCGCCGCCTTCGCCGACGTGGCTCAGCCACCTCATCGCCTCCTCACCCCCTTGCACGCGTGTCCTCCGACGTGGCGCCGTGTCAGCGCCCACGCACACCCCCGCGTGGCACGGTCCACCGCAACCAAATCCCAGAGCTCGGTGGGCTTGGTCCACCGTGAGCCGCGTCCATGACATGTGGGGCCCACGTGTCAGAAATTTTTTAATTCTTTTAAATTCCGAAATTTTGTTGCTGGCGTCAGCATTGCGCAATAAATAGCTTTTTCAGTAGGAAAATAATTCGGGAAATCCAATTAAATTTCAGATTTAGGTTTAAAACTTCTAAAATTCATAACTTTTGCATATGAACTCCAAATTGGGTGATTCAAATTGCAAAATTTATATAAAATTATAATCTAGCTAACTAAACTAAAATATTTCAATTTGGAGTTATTTTGATCTATATGTTTGAATTTATTTGAATTTGAATATTGAATTTGTCGTATTTTCACGTTTAGACTTCGACGACTCCGGAGAGTTCGACCAATCTGAGGATTTAGAATTCCAAGACATCAACGAAGGCAAGTTACACCATTGACCATATTGCCCCCAGTATTTTCAGTTATTTTTAGTTTTGAAATTCTTTATTGCATGCATATGTTTGTATAAATACTTTAATGTCCTGTTTTATGTATAGTTACCCCCATGTTTTATTGTATGGCCAATTTGGATATTGTATCTGACTACCTTGACACCATAGGCAAAATATTATCAAAATTAAACATATGCTTAGCCAAGCTTAGTTCACACTTACAAAATTTGGGAGGGTTTTCACCAAATTTCTTACAAATTTGTTTCAAACTTGATATTGTGGTATTGTCTTACCACATGGATTTATAAATAGAGTTTTATTCAAAATAAAATCAAAAATGGGTTTGGACTTGGGCGAAATGGTCGGAATGGTGGGTGCAGGTTTATGCACGGGATTGATCTGGTTAAGATTAAGACCCATGGTTTGTAGGAATGACGCCCAAGTCAATTGAAGACCGGTCTTTGAGCCGCTTATTGCTATGTCATATCGTACTACCACATGTCCTGTATGGGCAGGATTTGGCTAATTAATTTGTGATGTTCTAGTGTATTTATGTCATGTGATTATGTGGGTGTCGGTTAGACGTTTTATTCCCACTTGGCGCAAGAGGGGCTTTGAGGACTGTTAGTCCAAAGGGGCGAAACCTTAGCGGGCATGAGTACACTAGGATAGAACATTGTAAAGGCCTCATGGTAATTGCTCACCACACGCCTACGGAGCGTGTATTGGCCGACATAACGAGCATGTCACCTCGTGTGGGTAAAGTTGTACCAACTCTGCATAGTAGAAACTATTCGAATAGCCGCGTCCGCGGTCATGGACATGCTAGCAGGGCCACTTAAAGTTAGAATTGTTTTTGGTTTTTAAATAGTTTATTAAATGCTGAGGATGGTTAATCCTTATGAAAAATTGGGCGGGAAGCCAAGTGTTAGGAGGGGATCCTTCACTAAATCATTGGAGGTCATCCACATTGTAATATTGTCATTTTAAAATATGATTTTAGTATTAGTATAAAACTGCCTTAGAAATTACTATGGTTATTTACACTGAAAATGCTATTTATGCAAAACAACCCCTGCCATACTCACTTGTTACCTTATGCATGCATTTTAATTCAATATTGGGTGTAACTTGCGAGCGCGGAAGTTGTACTCATCCTTGCTGAATAAATCTTATTCAGGAGAAGACTTCTTCCCCGACGGTGAGGATCCGGACGAGTAGGCCTTTTGACCCAGACGATTGCCTGTGGCGCATCGTGTGGTTCACCTCCATTATATGTTTCCGCTGTGTTTATCTTTTGACATTTGATATTGTTATTCAGACTCATTTGTATTAAACAATTATTTACTTAATGTCATTTATGATTTCGTGATATGAATGTGATATCCATTTTGTGAGACTATGTACACTGGAAATCCTGGACCGGTGTTTGAACATAGAGAATTCGGGATCCTTCGCTCCCGGGTTCGACACCCCTCTTGCGCTAGGTGGGAATACATAAAAGTAGGTCATAAAAGACACCCACGCAACCGGATAGCACGACCACGGTGAAATGCTACAAATTATTTAGCCAGGTCCTGCCCACTCAGGACATGTGGTAGTATGATGGGGCTTAGCAAGATGCGGCTCGAAGACCAGTCCTTAATTGACTTGGACGGCTTTCCGTCAAACCCATGGGTGTCAGTCATAGAAATGACGCGAACCCGTGCATTAACGTGCACCATCCAATCATCCAATTCGCCCAAGTTCAAACCAATTTTTATTTTATTTAACAAGTTAAATCATTTTATAAATTTCTATGGTAAAGGCAATACCATAGTATTATTTTAAATCATAGTTGGAGTTTTGGATAAATTTCTGCAAAGTAAATGTTTTTTATCTAAGCCTTGACTAAGCATAGTGTTTTTCAACGTGTTCTAGCTCATACTAATGTATCCACTAGATTTTGACTAAGGTGCCAAGGAATGGATTATCTCAATATCAAAGTTGGATGTACAATGGAATTTAGGAATAACTATAAGGTTAAAACAGGGATTTAAATTACTTGAATTTAAATACGCATGCAATAATAGTTTAAAACAAAATTTAAATACTTTAAAACACTAGAATTCAATATGATCAAAGGTGTAACTTGCCTTCCTCGAATGCTTGAGGATGTACCTCTTCGAAGTATTCGGGTTCCCCGGAGTCGTCGAAATCTACACGCGAAAACGAGCTGAATTCAAATAAAATTCAAATGACATTCAAATGAACTCCAAATGAAATAATTTTAGTTTAGAGAGCTAGATCTTGAATTTAGATGAATTTAGAAATTCGAATCGCTCGAATCGAAGTTCGAACGGAGAAGATATGGCCTCCGGAAGTTTACAAATACATGAAATGATGAAAAAGGAAATTTTCGGATTTTCAGATTTAATTTTCCGAAGGAAAATCAAATTATTGCGTCAGCTGACGTCAGCGAGGGGATTTTTGGATTTCGGCTGAATTAAAATCCAAAATAAAAAGAAAGGAAAAAAGGCACATGGGCCGGAGGGGCGAGGTGGCGCTGATGTAGCGACCACATGGTGGCCAGGTCAACAAAAGGGAGGACGTGGCCATGACGTGGCGGCCACATCACCTCCGGCGACGGGGTGGCGTGCGGGCACGTAGGCTCGCCGGCGCTACGTGCCGTGGCGAGCCCAGCGGATGTGTGGAAAAGGGGCACATAGCCTCGTCGGACCTGGTGCGCGGCTACCGGCGAAGGGGCACGACGCGGTGCCCAACGACGAAACGAAGAAGCGGAGGCCAGGTGCGGTTGACGAGGGCAACAGAGCTCTTGTGGTGGTTCAGCGGAGTGAGTGCGCACACTAGGTACGTCACGACGAGGCTAGGAGTGGAGACTGCTGCAGCGGACAACCTCCGACGGCGACGGAATCATCGGCGGCGAGCTCTTCGGCCGAAGCTCCAAATCCGGGCGATTTAGGGAGAGAGAGAGGGAGTGGGTTGGGGGAACGGGGAGAGGAGAAGACGGGGCATCAGGGGTGCTCCTTTATAGGCGGCGGGGTAGAGAGAGGAGCAGGCTCAACGGGCAGGGGCGCACGAGGAGCTCTGCCGGAGCAGGGCATGGCGCGACGTGGGATTCGCGGGGAGGAGAGAGGGCGACAGGACAGTGGCAGAGGGCAACGGGCATTCAATGCCATGTTGTCAAAGTGGCGAGGGTGGGCGAAGGCGTCGGTGGAAAACGTGGCTCTACGCGGTGTGGCGGAGCTCTGGACAATGCGACGACGGCAGGCGAGGAGGGGATGGGAGCAGGTGGAGGGGATGAAAAAGAGGGCAGCGGTGGCGGTGTGAAACATGGCATTTAATGCCTACCAACAGGAGCAGCGAGGACGGGTGAAGGTGTCGGCGAAAAACACGAGCGCGAGCGCACGGCCGCATGGGGCTTCAACGGAAAGGACGCGGGGGCGAGGAAAACGACGGGGGCAAGACGCTGGCGGGTGGGACTGCCTTGGCAGTGAGAGCGGGCGCGGCGCGGAGCGGGCTCGCCCAGCATGCTGGGCTGTGCGCGCGGAGGGAATGGGCCAGAGCTGAGGCTTTTGGCCCAATTCGAATTTGGGATTTTCGAATGGGTTTTTGAATTAATAAATACAAGAAATAGAAAAGGCTTTTTATAAAATAGTTAATTAGGTCCAAAAAATCAAGAAAAATACACAGAAGCTCCTTGAGTTATTTGGAACCTAAAAATTATTTATAACTATAATTTATTTTTAAATTTTGCAAACAAATTATTTTTAACTTTCAGAACAAAAGGGAAACACTTTTTTTAATTCCAAAAAATCCAAGAAAATACTTTAAATACTCTTTTGACTTTTGAATCCAATAAAACTTAAGAAATTCAAATAAACCAAATTTTGATTTAATTGCAATTTGATTGACTCAAATTAAATTGTTTTTTTTTTGAAATTTCAAGTTTAAGCTTTATTAATCCAATAAACCAAATGGTTATTTTTATTTTGAATTTTTTTTTCAAAAAGCTCAGAAAATCGGGATGTTACAGAAGATGTGTGTCATCAAGTTTCAGGAGGATGCTCAAGGCAAACGTATAACTAGCTAGGGCAAAGGATGTGTTTCTAGTCTTTTATCGGTCTTGGTATTTGGTTGGAAGACCGGATTACTAGTATATGATTAACGTACTATTAAGAGGGGTCTTGTCTAGTAGCTTGAGTCTCATCATGTGTTGATAGGTCAATCCCGCTTGTTCTAGCTCTCCGTGGCATGATGCTATTATTTGTGAATGTGTTTTGCAAATAGTTGAGGCTTATGCATCTAATCCTTGTAGCATGCGACTATACTTTACAAATGTGTTTTGCAAATGGTTGAAGTCCATGTACCTACTCCTTGTGGTATGATCTAAATTTGCAAATATGTTTTTCAAACTGTTGGAACTCATGCATTTTTCCCTTTGCATGGTCTAAAATTGCTTGTTGCTATTTTTTTATTTAGACCATGGTAGTGACTATTTGGATTTCTTGTACTTTATATATTGATCTAATTTGGTTTAGATCATGCAAACAGGTGGGTTGTGTAGCCCTCAGAATAAGCTTTCAATAGAGCCCAAGATCACTCAATTCTGACATCAGAGTCAAAAGTTATGACCTTTTTTCCAAGTGTCGTCTATACTGAAATTTGCATACGATAGTAACGCATGAGAGGAGTGATACTACTGCCGAACGGTAGTATCGGCACATGTGAGTGCGGTAGTACCACACCAAGCTTTAAAAAGCTAGTTTTTGAGCATTTAATGCACCATTTCCGGCCGTTGAACAGTGAGTGCGGTAGTACCGGGTTTGTACAGCGGTAATATTGCAAATACTGAATTTTTTATGGGAACTGCTCCCAATGGCTAGTTTTTGTGGTGGGGGCTATGAATACCCCCTTGACCTGTTGAGAGAGAATTTATTAGCACTCCACTTCATTCTCTTGAGCTAGTGTGAGCTTCTCCTCTCAATTGTGCATGTGTTGCACCTTATGAGCAAGGAAAGAGGTCTCTAGTTGCATGTGTTGCATCTAGAGGTGGATTTCGTATCCACTTGAGCTTGTGCTTTTGTTGTACGTGGTGAGAGTCAAACAAGGGGCTTGGTTTATTCCTCTTGGTATTTGGCGACTCCTAGACGATGTTGGCGGCATTGTGTCTGGTGATATGTTCAAAGAAGATTGTGAAAAGGCCCGACGTGTTGTGAAGATTGGAGCTCACCTACCTAGAGCAGGAAAGAGCTACCACTAATGGAATTGAGGTGTTTGGCTTAATTCATGGAGCTGGTCCAATTCATTTGGGCTTACCTCAACGTGGACTAGGGGAGACCGGCAAGTCTCCAAACACCACGGTAAAAAGAATCTGTGTCATTGTGGTTTGCTTTCTTGTGCTCAATTTATATTCAAGCTTTTTACATTCTTAGAATTAAATTGATTGCTTGTCATCGTAGAATTGCAAACCTTGACATAGACTTAGGTTGTTGGTACACTTAGTGGGACTAATTGATTTAGGCCTTAATTGTGTAAAACCATTTTATTCACATTTTCGCATAAAACTCGATTTTAGCCAAAAGAATTTAAAACCGCCTATTCACCCCTCTCTAGTCGGCCTCCTCGATCTTACAGCGCTCCGAGTCAATGTCTGTGTGAGTTGGTTACTGGCTTTATGCTCACCGGGGGGCAATTGTTGAGATGATATTTTGGAAAGGCTTTGTTGTGATCTTTCCTGTACAAGTTGATTGCATCTTATGGATAAAGCGTACAACCTCTGCAGAGTGTTAGACAATCTATTTGAATAGCCACATTCGTGGTCATGGACATGCTCGTGGATTTCACACAAGGGGTAGATTTTATAAAAACAAATCAGGGTGGAAGGCTAAGTGAATGTGATAGAAAGAGTATGCTTTGTGCAAATGTTTAAATTCTTGTTTACTTATTATTATTATTATTTCAACTTATGTTTTCAATCTATTATTCATATTCAATTGCGAAGGTTGCATTGTGCAAAATAATCTTAGTAGCCAAATCATTTGGAATAAGCTATCATCTATACTTGCATTCTGTGGTACAACTTACTGAGTACTTCATGTACTCACTCTTGCTATAAATAATGTTGCTCAGTTGTTGAAGACTACATCGACGCATCATTGGTCAACAAGGACTACTTGAAGGATCGTGGAGAACTAGGTCGTGTTGCCTCAATCAATTGCTTATGGGCATATGGATGGACTACATTGAAGTTATTTTGTTTCCTTCCGTTGCAGATTATTTGAGTATTCGCTTTCTGAGACATTAATTGTAAGCTTCAACCATAAGGTTGCTACTATGATAATTATTGATTAATTGCAAATATTTTAGTTATCTTTGCATATGGAATGATATTTCATCGATGTTACCACTGTGTACACTAGTGCGATCCTTGACTAGTGCAGTATACACAAAGGGTCCAGATTTGCATATCCGGGCCCCGATAGAGATGGTATCAAAGCCATATCGACTGTAGGTCGTGGCCTTAGTTAGAATGACCGTTATAGGAAAAATTTAGAAGCACACTTTGCAAAAGAAAATTCTTAACGATGTGCCATCCTCATCTTTTTCTATTCTTCTATCTTTACCCCCTTCATAGCATTCTTTTTTCATCTATTTTCTTCCTCACCATGTTGAGTATTAAATTGGACCCTCTCTCCCCACAATTTCTATAGCTCGTCGTAACCAAACCAAGCGTCATCATGGATGCCCAGAAGTCTTTTGAACAACTTTTTGACAACCATGCAAACAGCAACGACGCATTGATGCTTCCCATGTGTTCTATACAACTTTGTCGCAAGAGTTGGAGACATAGAAGATATTGTATGTTGCCCTTGTTATTCCATAAGGATAGCAACCAATCACCATTTGATTAAGCCCGTGACCAGTTAGTGTGTCCTCTAGACAAGCCATATAGGATATGTTAGTCGAGGACTGACCTTCTGTTTTGAGCCAGGTCACCAAGTTAAGTTTGGATTTTAATCAAGTACACGTTTATGATCTTGTGTCCCGTCTTTTGTGCGTAGTATGACTGTGAGCTTGTCTTGTGGCACTTTGTTTTATAGTCACACTAAAAGCTTGTTTCCATAAGTTTTATGCTTCTTAATAGCTTTCCAACTATTTGTGCGTTTCTTAGTGTTCTTTGGGTCTAACTTGCTCCCCAAATAGATTTACTTCCCTTACCTTATGCTTTTCCTTCTCACCTATTAACTTTGGTCAGTCAGTAAATAGAAAAGATCTACAATGCCAACCTTGATAGTATTTTGAGATAGTTCATGCCAGCACATATGTTGTAACCAGTGTTAATACCAAAGCAGACGATAACCAGCAGCTAGCTCCAGTGCCAACAGTGACACATCAGAACATGAATCAGTTCCCTACCACCCAGAATCAGCTTATGCAAGTGATGGTGTAACCATTGGACAAAATTAATGTTTACAACTGCGCACAACTCTTTGCCACCCCAGCAGCACGCACTCAGTTCAAGTTTGCAAAGTTCATAATGACCAAACCGATCGTCTTTTAAGGATCAACCACGCTCAAGGATACAGAAGCCTGGATTTGCACCATAGAGGAAAAGCTAACTGTCATGCAATGCAATGATAAAAAGAAAGTTCTCTAAGCCACTCATCAATTAGAATGAGTTGCATTAAATTGGTGCGAAAACTACTGCATCGCCTACCAGGACGAGCAAACCATCACTTGTGTTGAGTTCAATACAGCTTTTTGCCAACAACACGCGTCATCAAACAGGAGTGATCAAGAGAAACCTGCTATTCCCATCTCCTACATCCAACCTAGCTATTGTCATTTGAAGTGTTGCCAACCAAATAGGTCAAAAGATCATGCATGCACCCACTGTGGAGAGATAGTACATAGTGCTGATGAGCACAAAATCAATTGTTCCAGTTGTGAAGGGAGCCATTATTTTGGAAAATATCCAATCAACAGGATCACATGTTTCCTTTGTGAAGGCAATAATCATTGCCCGAGTCAATGCCTTATATATCCAGTGCTGAAATCTGCAATACAACATCAACAAGATAATTTCCTAGCGAATGTCAGTCAAGCATTAGCAAAAGGTGGCAGATAGTCATGTACACAAGATATGTCACCTAAAGGGTCAAAAGAACAAAACATTGGCCATGGCAACCAACATAAGAAGAGCAGTAGGCCAATATCATCATTGTCGGGACTCAAATATGCAAATATGGACCCTCTGTGTATTCTGCACTAGTCCAAAATTATGCTAGTGGACACAGTGTTAACATAGATAAATATCATTTCACACAAGGCAAATATAAGAATAAATGACTAATTTAATTAATAAATAACAGTTGTGACCATATGGTCGAGTTTACACTTATTAAGACATGTAGGGCTGACACCAAGTAAAGAGACGGCAGCAGAACAGAAACAACTCCAGCAAGAACCCATCGACTTGCCACACGCAACCGGCTGGAATCAAGACCTAGCAATCACCCTCCTCGTAACTCCTCCTTAAAAGCACGCAAAGACTACTCCACTTCAGCTGAATGATTACAGCAAAAATGAGTACTCTGAGTACTCAACAAGTTGTACCACATAATATAATTATAGATGATGGCTTATTCCAAAGGAAATGACTTCTATGGTTATTTTGCAAAAAAAAAAACAACACTTGCAATTGAATACACATAATAGATTGAAAACAAAATTTAAAACAAATAAATAATATTAGTTTAACTAATATTTTCACAAAGAACACAAAGCCTAATCAATTTCTTTCACACAGCCATATGAGTCTAAGCACACAGATGTACCTTCCCAATTGCTTTTATGAAAATCTACCCCTCGTGTGAAATCCCCGAGCTTGTCCATCACCGCGGATGCGGCTATTCGAATAGATTGATTAACACTTTGCAGAGGTTGTACACTTTACCCACAAGATATAACCAGTATAGCTAGCACCAATCATAACAAAACTTTTCGAAACTTCATCTTGACAATTGACCCATCCATTGTGCATACTAACGACACCAAACTCCCTACACAGGTTGTTGGCCTGTCGCACTGTCAGGACCCAAAAATACATTTCAGGAACCCTTTGTATATTCTGAACTAGTCCCAGATCAATAGCTAGCTCATACAGGAAACAGTGATGAAATATCATCTATTTATTCGATTTAAGTAAAGAGATCTCAAAATATCAAATAGTAATAATAACTGGACCTTATGGTCAATGTTTACTTAACTTGCCACGCAGAGCTAAAGAAACAAATAAACTCTTGCAACAGAACAAAAAAACTTAGAAAGGCCAATCAACATGCCCACAGGCAATCGAGTGGAGAACGCATCCTAATCCGCAAAGCCTTCACGGTACTCTTCAGCGAAGAACTCCTGAGCAGCTTGATATTCTTCAACTGAGCAGCAGAATTTGAAGACACCCTTTTCGGGCCCAAATTAAGCCCCAACCACTTGGGAAACTTGCGTCGCCCGCCTCTTTCTCTGCGCCACCTAGTACACCGCCTTCGAAGACCCCGTTTCTTGCCGCACAAGTTCGGGGCACCTCTCCCTCGAGCCTATATAAGCACACAAGGCCCCCTTGTAGAAATCAATCAATCAATTCCGAAGAACCAAGTTCCGAAGCCAAGAAGTCGCCAAAATCGTTGGATTAGGGTTTCGCCAAGCCAAGAGGAGTAGTCATCGAGGAAGCGCCAACCAGCGCTAGGTCTTTGCCGGCTAGCGCTACGCCCTGCACCGACCAATGCCAAGTGCTCCTTTGCCACGATGAATTCCCCTTCGATCCCCACTTCTTCTATGATGTTTCCCCGAACCAAAAGGGGGTAGATCCTGTTTTCCCCCCTTGGGTTCTGGGGATCTTGCGATGTAATCAACATTGGTATTATTTATAAGGAATAAGTCCATATTACACCCCTAAACTTTGACGAGAGTCCAAAAAACACCCTGAACTACAAAACCGTTTGGTTTACACCCTCGAACTACCAATACCAAATCAAGTTACACCCTACGTTGGTTTCATTGGTGGTTTTGGACATGTTGGCAGCAACGCCACTGGTTTTGGCTTACATGGCATATGAATCAGCAGCATTTTTGCTTACATGGCATATGAATCAGCAGCAGATAAAAGGAATGGACCAGATCTCTCTCTCTCGTCCCCCATCACATCCTTCTCCCTCTCTGGTCGTCGACGATGGACCAGCAGCCATCCCTCAAGCCCTCGCCCACCACCCCCACTTCCCTCACGCCGTAGGAGTGGGAGCAGTTCCTCGACGACTTCTCCTCTCGCTCCTCGACCTCGCCGTCTCCTCCCTCCCCCGCCGTGATCTCCCCTCCCACCTCAGGCCCCTCCTCCTCTCCTTCATCGACGACTACCTCCTCCCGTCCTCCCCGCATCACCTTCCCCTCCGACCACCCGCTCCGCGACCACCTCTCCTTCCCCTCCGACCACCCACTCCGTGCCCATCTCCTCCGAGGAGTCCCTGACCCTTGCCGGCCTTGTCGACGCGCTGCTCGCCATGGCCAACCGCCTAACCACGCCCGATCGCGCGCGCGCGCCTCGCGGCGACGCGCGCGCGCTCGACGCCGTGCTCCCGGACCTCCTCGCCGATGTCCTCGGCCACGTCTATGCGCTCACCGCCGCCGAGCGCTCGCCGGCCGCGCAGTCCTACCTCCTCCTCCTTGCCTCCGTCGCACGCCACGTCGTTCGCCTCGGTAGGCTGGTGTCGAACGCCTCGATCTTGGTGGTGTCCAGGCCGCTCATCCCGTTCTCTGTGCCCGCGCACCTCCTCTCTTCTGGACCCGCCTCCTCGGCGTCGTCGGAGGTGAATGTGAGGGATATTAGGAAGGTGCTTGCTTTGCTCATGGAGAGGCCACAGGTCCTGACGCCTGCAGCGGGCCATCCTTGCCTAACTCTTGTTGCTGCTGACATTGACAATGAGAAGGCTGGAGGAAGCGGAGATGGAGAGCAAACAACTGGGCTCATCGATGATGGCTTGGCTTGCGTGTCGGCCTTTAGGTGGCTACCACCCTGGAGTACTGATGCCACGTAGGCGATAAACCGAGTGGTTTTGGCCCGAGGGTGTAGTTTGATCTGGTATTGGCAGTTTGAGGGTGTAAACCAAACGGTTTTGTAGTTCAGAGTATTTTTTTTACTCTCACCAAAGTTCAAGGGTGTAATATAGACTTATTCCTATTTATAATGATTATGGTACTTTATTGCTTCACTCAGTCTATTTGATGTTACGCTATTTTGTTGATTTCTAGAATCAACTTATTAGTTGCTAGATTAAAACATGGTGTTTGGATTTAGTCAACCGATCTTTATCAAATAGTGCAGAGCTGGCTACGCTTAGATTAGCCTTATCACGTAACGGGTGAGCCGGTGAAAAATGTAGTATTGATCTGTAGGGTGAGAGCAATCTTAGTCTAGTACCACTTCATAATATACTTGTTGATTTACACGTAAGTGAACCTAGCCTAGGGGAAAATCTAGTTAATCTTGGTAGAACCTTAGTGATTTCTATTATCTCATAATTTAGTTCTTGAGGTTAAACGTCCGTACAATGTTCTTGTAGTAGATCGATTTTTAACTTGATTTGGGGTGATTCTTTGGAGGTTCTTGTCCATGGGGTTTTGTTTGGGTTGTTGTTGTTGTTCTTACGCTTGTTAGGACGATGTGAGAATTGATCCAGGATCATCTTGATCATTCTTAACCCACAAGTGCTAAGGTCATATTTGTTATTTGAATCGGTTTTTGTGCAGCTTGACTTGAAAATGAAAAAAGTTAAAACTATGGCCATGATCTTCAAGATTATTGATTGGAATAGGTTCCTAAGGCTGCTTCCAATGCTCCACCTTAGCAAGTTTCTTAAAGCTGCCACGTAGACAAAAATCTGATGTGACACTGCAATTAAGGAAGAGAGATAACATATTGGTATCTTATTTAGATACCACTCATACACAGTTTCCTAGGTAGAAATACTAGTAAATACTCTATATCAAAGGTCTAAGATACAACACTTTAAGATACTATGCATTGGGAAGGTGGTATCTAAATACCTTTCATGCAATAAGAAACTGCAGTAAGAAACCACCCACTGGGAGCAGCCTAAGGTCCTAAGCATTGTTTGTTCTTAGTTTTAGGTGATTTGGATCATGATGAGAGTTTTCACGGTTCTGGATTCCCAAGGAGTTTTAGCTGTGTGTCTCGGTGTTAGAATCTGATCTTTTTAGCTTCATAGCTACTAGAGTGAAAGATTCTTGCAATACAATGAGGTAAAAAAAATTGTTCATTTGTTGGCTTCATTCATCACCTCTGATTACCGTACACGATCCCACATTTCGACGTTACTTACTTACTTTCATTATGCACAGTGTGCATACCAACCGATAGATGCGGATCCCCAGTCGTAGCCGAGCTGGAACTGTGTTGAACTGGAAATTGTTGCAGGCAATAGCACCCTGAACCATGATACCACTACATATAATGATATAATCCCGCCTACCTGAGTTGAGGCGTACCAGTCGGTGATGCAAGAACGGAGATGGCGATGAAGAATCAAAAAAAAAAAAGTCAAAACAAGAGGATAAAACAAGCAGCAAAACACAAACAGCCGAGTAGCAGTGGGCCCACAGCACAGCCGCACAGGCACAAAACAAAGACTCGCCTTGCCTTGCCCCGCACCTAATTCGATTGCATCGGCGAATCAACATCGTGCATACGTGGATCACATGGCGCCCAGATGGGATCATTTTCTAGCACCAACTTGCCGACCAGGCACCCACAATTATTGCTCTCTCCCGGATCAACTATTGAAATGTCAGCCTGCTGACACAACACTACCATTAGTTAATCACGGTTTAGAGCTAACTAAATGTCAAGTTAAGGCAGGGTCGCCCTCACGCGTCCGTCGCCTTCGACGTCTCAGTAGTGGGACGGACGAGCGAGTGACTCACTGCGACATACACGTACCGCTGGGGCCCACATGATACCCTAATCTGGTTGATAGCGAATATAGTTTAGTTTTTTTTCATCCGATTAACAATATCTCCTATTTATATTTGTATTCGTATAAAAAAATATAGATACAATTACGATATGGACTTTTGGTATTCGAAATGTTATTTTATCCGCGCTATTTGTATTCGTATTTGATAAAACAATATACATATTTTATTGCAGTGTGACTAATTAGTTTGATGCATATTTTTAGTTTAATATGAATTCATATTTTTTTAGATGAAATAGATAAACTAGAATGATTAGGTGTGCTATGTACGAGGATAAAATATCATAAATATCATGCAATTACGTAAGTTACGAGGATATCCGAATCCGACCGAATTGAGTAGGTATTCGATTCGTATTCGTATTCATTACAACATTCAATTCGTATTTGAAATATTTGAATTTGTATTCATATTCGTTTATAAAATACTAATACGAATAAAAAAGACCATCATTCAATTCGTATTCGATCGGTTAGCACCCTAGCCCAGGGCATAGAAAAACAAACGGGTGTGATGTGGCTGGTGGGACCCGCTCGCAGCCGCATTTCGCGAAAAGCATGGCGTCGTAAGTTCGCAATTGTAACTTCCCCCAAAGCAAAGGCCTGCTTGCCCTTTTCCAGCTTCCTTGCTGATTCGGTGATTAGCTTAGCCATATCTAGTCAGAATTCGAGTCGGTTAACTAGGAACCAATCAATGCTTGAGCAAAGCTATCCAATGCCTCAAAATATCATAGTATCTGTACATCCATCAAACACGTTGCAGGCTTTGTAGCCTCACAAGCTGCATAGAGCGTTTGCACTACTGCACGCCCAACATTATCTTTGTGGCGAGAGGAGACTTAATTAGCAGGAGTACGTCAGATTTTGCAAGAAACTGAACTGAACTATATCTTGCCAGAAGAATTTTGCGAACCAAACACATGCTAAATCCAGTCAATCCACTAGAGTTTCCTCTATCGGCACAAAGAATTTGGTTAACCACGTGAGATTTACATGCTTGAATCCCAAACAATCAAAAAAATGTACAAGCCGTGTCTCGTCACACTGTCGCCGTACGATGTTCTGATTCGTGTGACTCCTTGTATGTTCCATTCCATCCACTCATCTCCATTCCACCGGCCCGAGCCCAGCAAGCTCCGGCCCGGCCCGGGAGACCTGAGCCTGCCGCTGCCGCGCATGTGGCCCGGCCGGAGCCCAGCCGGTACAAGCCCAGGGCAGCGCGCGCGCGCACGGCTAGAAGGGCGAAACGCGTGAGGCTGGCGAGGCGGCGCGCGCCTACAAGGCCGCGTCGAGGAGCTTCGGCTTGGTCACGGAGTCGAGGCGATCGGCGAAGCGCTCGAGCGCCTCGCGCATCCACCAGTGCGGGCACAGCTCCATGGCCTGCTGCGTGGTGACCCAGGCCCGCCTCCGCGCGGCCATCTCGGGCCACCGCTCCAGCTCGTCCGTGACGCGCAACGGGAACATGAACCCCTCGTACGTCGCGTCGTACCGCCGGCTCCTGTAGCACCACCGCCCCAGCGTCGCGCCCGTCTCGCCGCGCACGCCGGCCTCCTCCAGGGCCTCGCGCTGCGCCGCCTCGTCCATGGACTCGTCCAGCTCCCACCCGCCCTTGGGGAACATCAGCCCCGCTCCGGCGCCCTTCTTCTGCGAGCTGATGACCAGCACCTCCACCTCGCCGTCCCCGCACACGCGGTACGGGATGCACCCCACCACGATGCGCCCGCCCGTGCTCGCGCTGTACCGCTGCAGCTCGCGCCCCTGCCTCACCACCATCACCGCCATGGCTAGCCTCTTGGTTTCTTGAATCGCTTGCTCAAGCCTCAAGCTAGCTCGTGGTTGTATTCTCAAATATGGAATGAGATCGCGCTATCTTTGGATCTGCCAGTAGGAGTAGGAGGAGGAGGCTATTAATAGGATTTGGGCGCGGGGGCGCGGTTGCTGTGGTGGTCAGTGTCGTTGCCGAGTGGGGTGCGCCACACAACGTGACAAAGGCAGGGCAGCGCGAGGACAAAAGGTGGGCAGGACCGCAGCAGGGAGCCAGGGAGTAATAATAGAGTAGTGGGTGGATGCGTAAGCGTCGCCCGGAGTGTGGACATGGGCTACAGGCGAGGTTTCTGTGGCGATGCTTGCTTGGGTAGCGGTTTGTTTGAGCTTCTAGCTAATTGATGTGGTGTTTTTTTTTAAAAAAAAAAAGTACAAGGTGAACACACGCAACACACAACACACAACTCACTCACATCATCACACATGAACTCACACGCGTGTGTTTCCCCACACATGCTAAGATTTTTTTTTTTATGGGCACACACTTCTCATTGAACACGCGCGTGTGTGGGTACCTGATTTTTTATTTTGTGAGACATATGAGGTTCGAACTATCATAGTCGAACCCTGGCATGCAGCTTGCTCACCTGGCGAAGCTAGCCATCCGAGCGATAGCCGATTTCTCGGTCCTTTGTGTTGGGGCTTTTGATGCTTGGAAAGTTGTTTTCTGTTCTAAGTTGAGGAGCAAGGGTTTGAAATATTTGACCTTTGATATTCAATTAAATTGGTTTGGCGCTCTTAGTGGGAATTACTTAGTCTTCTTTCTAGAAGTATGGAAAAGTTGAGCGGGCAATTCTGTCGGAAAGGACCATGCATTATTTGTTGTGAACATTTATGCAACAATCAAAGGAAAATAAAATCCCAATATTTGCTTATAATTTGAGTTATTCTAAGACGAGCTGAATTTGCTTTTAAAAGAAGACTTGAAATTTTGCACACATAGCCTGCCACTTTCACCCTTTTCTATTCCCACATACGAGTTAGATTACTATGCTAGAAGAGTTCACAGATTTGGCTTCGTTTTTTCTTTTGAGAAGTAGGTTTCAATTTTCTTTACATAAAAGAAACCCACCCAAAAGGTCCAATTCGATAATTATATAGGACAAAAAGATTAATTTTGTGCGAAATGAGCTCACACACCTAATAAAGGGGCTAAATTTGGTTGGCATGTGTCTACGTGATCTCTTCATCTGTGGCAAGCATGCCCTGTGGTCTATGGACCGTGTCCATTCAGGCAAAGAGGAGGTAGGACAAAGGGAGGGGTAAAGCGCGTAGGCGCGAGCATATCTGCCTTCGCAGCTGCTTCTCCCATCTCTCCTCATCTCCAGTCGTACTCGTCGGGACGGCGCTTGCGTCGGCCTCCTCCCTCCGCTCTCCTCACGCGCCTAAGCCTCCACCTCCACGCGCTCCCCACGCTTTTCTTCCGCTCCTCTTCTCCTCCTTACCTCTCGTCTCCTCTCATGCCGCCATGCCATGCCTGCCTGCCTGAAACACACTTGTTAATTTATATGATCCAAAAGCAAACTAGATTCCACGGCCAATTCAAGTCCATCTTTTCCATTACTCTTCCATCCTTGTGGATAGTTCTTGCTGGGTGCCACCGGGTCCTCCTTTTCTCTCACTGGAAACTATTTTGTCATCCCATCACTGCGTGCATGTGCCAACTGCATTAGTTCTTCTTGGAGCTTCAGTTTGTGAAAAGGGTGCGTCTATGCTTTTCTTTATCCATCGGTCACATCTCTTAGCCGATCTAATAGATATTATAAGTTTCTATGTTAAAATAAAAAAAAATCTAAAGTAGACAAAAGTAAATGTAGATATACACTACAAATACAAAAAAATAAACTAAAAAATAAAGTAGAACCGTACTAAAATTGCACATCACTTAGTATTGCAATTGCACATCACTTGGTATTACAATTTTAAATTTAATATTTTATAATTATATATGATTGATAGATAAAAAGAATTCAGACAACTAAAAATTAGCAAATCCTCTGTAAAAAAAAGAAAAAGAGGATAAAGGCTGGACACGTGATCTTCAGTCAGCACTACAGTGGTGGTGGCATCTCATCATTTGGAGCTAGCGTACATGTCAAACAAACTAACCTGTGATGATGTGCTAGTGATTTGCACGCTGCGACCGAGCGAGCGATCTCTTCGGACTACGCGCGCGTGCGTGCGTACGTGGCACAGGGCACTCCAGAGACTCCACCACGTACCGCGCGGGCCGGCGCCGCTGTTTTTTCGAGGTCGGCTCTGGATAGACTGGATGAACTGGAATCTGACGCGCGCGTCGGTGCTAAATGTCGTTGGCGCTGACTCTACCTAGTGCCCGTGCCGGCCGGATATGCCCGTGCCACACAAATTACGGAGATGCGTGTGCACGGCCGAGCAAGTCTTCTCCTCCCCTGACGTAGTGCATGGCAGCATGGGGTATTGCGGCGTACGTATGCCTCGGTCGTCTGAATCTGCGGCCGACCACCACTAATTATTGAAGGAATTAGTCCTCTGTCATAGTCTCAAGGGCTGTCAGCAACAACGAAAAGGTTTGACATTTGCGCAGTTAACCAGCAGAGGACTCAGGAGTAGTTGCAGCGCTACAGTCTGCTATAGTAGTAGGATTCATCTAGCCTAGCTACGTGGTGCCGTACTAAAAGAAGATAGAAACAGTGCCGTGCACGGACGTGCCAGCGCGCGGGCGAAGTCGGCCAACCCTAGTGCGCGGACGTGTTATTTCCACCAAACAGTGTCATGTACCGACACGCTTATAAAGACCTTAGAGTTTGCTTGCAAATTCACAGCTCATCCTCTACGGAGTACTGCATATACAACCACCAAGCGCTAGTACCAGCTGCTTTCCCCCGCTCTATTAAAAAAAAAAAGAAATTCGATCATTTGTCCTGCCTTTGATTAGCCTTATATTATTTGTATTTATTTTGGAGTAGGTTGATTAAAAGCACCGGTTTTAATTTATTGATTGATCTTTTGCCATTTTCGCATTTTGCATTTATATTTGCTATTTCAGCTAGACCGGTTCAAATGTCAGGCCGGGCCGGGCTTGAAAAGGCCGGTCTCAAACGGGCAGGCCTGAGCATGGCCCAAAAATTATTATTTTTTCTATTTAAAAATATTATTTTAGTCGTTTTTTAGTAAAAATAATATTTAATTTATTTCTAAATTATAAAAAATAGATTTTCTTTTTTTATTACATTTTACCGGGTTTTCGGGCCAGGAATCAAGTCCCAAGCCCGGCTAGAAACTGGACGGACTCGGGGGCGGATCGCCTGTGAACAGGTCTAATTTCAGCCCACACGAAATGTCACGTATGCCCACTGCTACAGAAAAGGTCTTCACAGACGGTTCAAAAATGTCATCACAGACGGTTTCGTGAGTCGTTTGAGTCTATGGGTCAGTAATGACATGAGTCATCACAGACAGTTCTTCAAACCGTCTGTGATGCATACTGTCACAGATGGTTATTAACTCAGAATCGTCTGTGATAGGTAGGTTTGTAGATAAAACCGTCTGTGATAGGGAACTATCACAGGCGGTTTGTAGCTGAAACCGTCTGTGATGACTTTTCTCTATAGACGGTTTGTAACTGAAACTGTCTGTGATGATTTTTTCTCTATAAAGTCTCCAAGTAGTGGCCGTTTGTGCATTTAAAACTGGCATCATATATTATATATATTGTTCATAGTCCCTCAGCCACTTTCGGGGGGTCATCCACGCAGCATGAGGAGGATGAGACAGCAGTCACGGACAACTTCATCGAGCCCCTGCAAGTTCAAGAAGCATGGCTGTCGAGACAGCGTCAGGACATCCAATTACCTAGATGTCATCAACAGGTAATTGGACGTCGATGTGTTCAGAAAGTAACGTGGCTAATACCAGTCGGAGTAGTTGTGCGTCCACGTCACTTTCTGAACACAATGACGTCCAATTACCTGTCGACGACATCCAGGTAATTGGATGTCCTGACGCTCTCTCGGCAGCCATGCTTCCTGAACTTGCAGGGGCTCGATGAAGTTGTCCATGGCTGCTGTCTCATCCTCCTCATGCTGCGTGGATGACCCCCCGAAAGTGGCTGAGGGACTACGAACAATATATACATAATATTTATATGATGTCGGTTTTAAAGGCATAAGCAGACACTGCTTAGAGACTTTATAGAGAAGAGATCAGGATCCAAGGGCACAATCTATACACAATACATAACAGCAGGTAATCTAACAACTCAAGGCACAATTAATCTATACACAATATAACATCCAATTGCATTTACGACATCAATTCATCATAGATGGCGGGGCGAGCTCGATTCGGCGGGAGAGATGGCGGGGCGAGCTTGATTCGGCGAGGGAGATGGCGGCGAGGTCGAATCGGCGGCAGGGGAGTCGCAATGCGGGAGCCCAAAGTCCCGAACCCTAGCGCGCGCTGAAGAGTGACGAGTTAGGGCGCAAACCCTAGCCCAAAGGCTCCTATTAATAAAAGTATACCACAGACGGTTCTATTATGGAACCGTCAGTGATACGTATCACAGATGAGTCCATAATAGAACCGTCTGTGATTGTCTCATATCACAGATGGATCTACAATAGAACCGTCTGTGATACGTCTGTGAATTGTTTTTTGTATTTTTCTATTAATAGTTTTGTCTATTTTAGAAAAAAACAATCTGGACCATAGAATGTTGATCTAACGGTGAGAAAATGTGATCTAAAACTATGCTAAAACCGCTAATTTTATGGCAAGTAGTCCAACACCTCCGCAAAGAAATTGGCATACTCATGCCTAATCCTGCAGTCATCGCTGCAGAAGACGGCGTAGTCGTCTCACCCTGACACGCCGCAGCTGGTGCTCGTGCACCGGTGGCCGTCCTCCGACAGCGCCCACACCCGGCCCAGCGGCCCAGCCATCTTCCCCCACGCCGCTGCCCGGATCATGTTCGCGGCAAGCCTCTGGCACCGCCTGCACTCCCGGTTCGTCCTCTTGGCCGTCTCGTACCCGCCGCCGGCCGGCTCGCTCTCGACCTGTCGATGTAGTGCTTCCCAACGTCGCGCGTCTCACTGGCCGTGTAGAGGAGAAGGCCGAGCACGTAGGACGCGGCCTTGTGGCCGGCGACGGCGTCGGCCGCCCGTTCAAGGAACACGAGGCCGCGCTGCATGTCTTGGGGCGCGAAGACAAGCTCGAGGCCGATAATGAAGCAGGGCTCCGGTTGCCGGCGCTGGCCAGGTGGTTGACGACGGTGAGGTAGCGCTCGTTGTCCTGCCACTTCATCGTCTCCTCCCGCTCCAGCGCCACGGGCGTCCCCACGGCGCGCACCTTGGACGCCTTGTACATGGCCTTGCAACTAAAATTCAATACGATAGAATCTTAATACAAGAATTAATTACTGGATATTAGACACAAAACGAAATCATCACGAGATTTATATTTTTTGCGCCGTATCAACTTATACGAATTTTCGGTTTTGTACGTTACATTCATCTTCACAAACTGACTATAACCAGACCTACCAAAAACAAAAGAACAGAATACGTACGTGGCTCGTAGGCTACAGAGGTTAGCCATGAGCTGAGAAGAGCTCGCGGCCACGAGGCCGACGATGTGGACGACGACCTCGTCAGGAAGATCAAGGATGGCGATCGCCGATCTCCTCGCCCGCTTGGTCCTTGCTGTCATGCTCCGCGTGCTCACCATGGTGTACTATTCAATACCATGCATGCTAACTATGGCGCACGATAATATCACTCTTATAAAAACATCGAAGAGACATATCGTAACGTCGGCGCACGAGACGAAGAGACGTATCGGCGCCCGTCGGCGCAGGAGACGAAGAGACGCATGCATAACGCGGGGGAGCCGAAACATTTAATTATCACAGACGGCTCTGATAAAAAACCGTCTGTGAAGTATACCATTATCACAGACGGTTAGTTAAAAGAACCGTCTTGAAAGTTTCACAGACGGTTGTTTGTTACAAACCGTCTGTGATAATGGTATACTTCACAGACGGTTATTTTTACGAACCATCTGTGATACTTCATATACGGTTTTAAACACGAACCGTCTGTGATATTTTCTCTTCACAGACGGTTTTTAGCGTATCCATTTACACAGACGGTCTCTAAACCAAAACCGTCTGTGTTTGCTTGTAATACAGACGATTTTGGCCAACCGTCTGTGATGAGGCGTCCAGTATTAGCCTTTTTATAGTAATGGCCCTTTGACCAGGGGAATATGATCCGATCCGGCCCGACTAGTGCACCGATCGCACCACACCAAGCGTGGTGCACGACGGCGGTGAGCTACAGCGGCGGAACGTTTGGGGTGCCCAGCTTACGCGGATGTGGTCTGAGGTGGTGGGAACAGCTCTTCAACAACTATGGCGTGTGCGAACAGGGGAGATGCATGGCGACGACTGTTAGAATTAGACCCTTTATGTGTAAAAGTTCATGCATTCTTGAAATTCCAAATCATGCATGATTTAGTCTTTCTTTTGCTGACCGTGCTTTTCAATTAGTGGTCGAAGTCTTAGACCAGTGTGGTCGAAGTTTCTTAAACTAGTGTGGTCGAAGTTTCTTAGACTAGTGTGATCGAAGTCTTAGACAAGTATGGTCGAAGTCTTAGACCAGTGGCAAAGCCATAGACAAATGGAGTCAAAGCCTTAAACCAATGTGGTCGAAGCCTTAGATCAATGTGGTCGGACCCAAAGACCACTGTGGTCGCAATACACTGGTTGAAACTGTAGACCAGTGGTCAAAGCTGTAGACCAGTGTGTAATCAGGATCTGTTAAACACTGCTTAATTACAATTAATTGGTTTTGAATTAGCAGTTACTAGTGGTTTAATATGTGCTTTATTATTCAGTTACTATTGAGTAATTGACTCGACCTCAAATAGGATCTGGAGACGTCCAGACCGACGGTGATTTTGAACACTTTCATTTTTTTTTCCCATCTTCTTTCTCCCTGTTTTCTTGTTGTGGAGGGTTGTGCTGTCGAACCAAGCCGTCCTTTCTCCTCAGCGTGCACCGGGAAGGAGGGTGAGTGGGTATCTCCAAACCTTTGTCGCAGAGTTCAACAACACGGGGTGACAATAAAGTTTCTGGGCAGTGCATCATCAACGACCTGCTCTATTTTGAGTCTGCATTGCTTCTTATTCTTCATCGAACACAACTGTAAGTTGATCGTACGACCACTCTTTTCTATTATAATCCGACTATTTAGTATGTTTAAAAGTACAATGAGTTATCTGTTGTTATCTTTAGTTTTATGTGATATAAATAATAAAATCTGAAATTAAATTATTGTTCACATTTCCAACAACGGCATGCTCTGGCTACTTGGAGGAGGAACAGGCGCGCGCATAAGCACTGCCTCGACTCAGGGATGCTGCAGGTAGCATCGATTTAACTGGGGGCGACTCGAGGTAGGCCAGCGACGGCGGAGGCCATAGCGCAATGGCGGATCTCGACACAGCGAACTATTGCGAGGGAGGCGGCCGGCGCTGGGCAAGGCGACGCCGGTGACGCGGATGGCACGGGCTCGCGAGATCGGAGACGACAGTTTGGTTGGTGCTCACGTGACGGCGGGGTCGGCAGCTTGGCTCAACGCGGTGCAAATCCGGTTCAGATGCCATAGGGTAGGGGCATGGCTAGGGGTGCATAGAGCAAGGAGATGATGGTAACATCAATTTTTGCAGGTGTGCAGAGGGAACGACGAATTTGGGGGTTTGGGGCAGATAGGCGGCGATGGTCACCGGAAACGGGGAAGACAAACAGAGACACGACGATGGGCTGGACTCCGAGCTAAAGGAGGATGTGGACACGAGCTGCTGTGCCAGTTCCCTCCTCCCTGTTGGCTTGAGAAGAAGGCGGTGCGAGCTGGTGCTGTGCTACATAGAGAGGAAGTGAGGTCGCAGCAGCGAGAATGGCGCGGGATGCGGGTGGTGAGGTTACTGCATGGTGCACGCGTCGCGGAAGTGCATGGACACGATGATGGTAGGGTGTCCCGTGGCTTCTTGCCTACGGTAGAGCAGCAGCTTGGTTAACAATGGCGGCTGCGACGCAAAGTTGGGGATGGCTGTTTTGGATGGCGCATGAGCTCGGGCCGGGCGGACCGGACCGAAGGGCATATATGACATTTCACGTGGGCTAAAATGGCAAATGTAAATGTGTGATGTGAAAATAGCAAAAAATCAATCAATAAATTGAAACTGAGTCAGGGCTGATCGGGCAAATTATCGAATTTCCAAAAAATAAATAAAAGTAACAATGGCTTAACTAGTACGAGTACGAGCACGTGTGGCCCACGAGTTCCCTGATTGGGAAAACCAAATCTGAACACGCATGTCCTAGTACTGCAAACCAACGGCACTACCGATCGATTGCCGATTGGGACTCTGGGCCGTTAATTAGTTGCCTCCCCACCAAATTAGCATCCACCGGACAAAGCATCCAGCTAACGGTGGTTTCCCTCCTTCAATTCACGTACTAAGATCGATCGCGAGCAGTTGTTGCGGTTGGATGCATGATTGCGTCGTGGAGTATCTTCTCCTTGTCTCCTTCCCTTACCGAACTTCGCTTCGATAGATAGGGGGTACCTAGATCATGATTCTCAGTTTCTCATCTCCCGTGGATTCATTACTCGAATCTCCATGGCCGATCTGAGAATTATTGCTCTTTTTTATTCCATCGAATTGGAGGAATTAAACGCCGTGTTTTCCAATTTAGATGCTTAGCTTGTCTGGGCACCATTATAAGGTACACATCCAATAAGTACATGCATATAAAAAAGAACAAATTGATCTTATAAGAGATGCTCGTAAGTAGAAAAGTCGTACGTAGAATTTCCCGAGTGTTTCCTACTAGACACTCGGGAAAAAACATAGTTTCTGGTAGTGATGACAACATGGCACTCAGGTTTCTAGATTGGGTAGGCATGTAGCATCACGTGCTATTGGCCCAATGTACTACTACTCGAAAGTCCCATTTCCACATCGTTGATGACAATATGTATGGGTGTGACCAGGTCTTTTGATTTCCGAATCAGCTAAGAGCATCTATAATAGTTCATATCACTTGTTACTAAGCGATGAACATATTAGCATTTAAGTGATGTGAAGGAGAGATGGTGAAGAGAGAAGTTGTTGATACTAAGATACAAGAAATAACAAAATAACTATTGGAGACTTATTTGTTAGGACATCTTCAATAGTGCCCACCTCAGCTGTCTCTTACCTGCCATGTCATTCAAAATTCTAGTTGAAGGAGAGAGAACGTATCATCTCTTATATAAGAGACAATCTGGATACGCAAACCATCACAAATGGTGAGTGTCAAAGGGGATAAGTTATGTTGAAAATGAATGATTTTATAGATAACTTGTTGGAAATGTTGTCTCTAGGGTTGTCTGTAGATGAGTTGGAGCATTTAGAAACAACCCTAAGAGACAAACTATTGTACATACTCTTACCTAAAAACTTGTTTTGTGTGTAGCAATTAAAGTTTTAGATATAAACTCAAAAACAATCCATTGAAAGGATTGTTTCTTTTTTGTTAGATTGAGTAATATCCCCTCTCTTAGTAACAAGCTAAAAAATAAACTGTTGTAGATGCTCTAATACTATTTGTGATGACCTATAGTTGTACGGCTATTAATTGTTGCTGACTCGTACTGGTTAGAACTTAGGAGGGTCTAGAGCCTTCTCCCCCGACGTAACGTTTGACAAGCAACTCTATCTATCATGATTGGTTAGGTGATCATCAGATGGGATTAATTCCGCGCTTCTGGAACGTACGTAGTAGCGACTTCGAACATGCATGCATGCGATTTGGCACGCTGCGACCGGGCGAGCGAACCATCTCCGCGGAGATCGTGGAGGCAACGGCAAAGCTAGGCAGGCCGCGCGCGTGGGGCCTTCACACTGGCGACCCCGCGCGCGCGTCGGCGCCGCTGTTTTCTTTACGTCGTCTTTGGGTTGCAAGCCGACGCTGGCGCGCGCGCGGGCGCTGACTTTGTGTGCTGCATTTGATTGGGAGATGGCCAAATAGGTATCGTCGCGACGTACGACTAGAGGAGTAAATCAAGTGGTTGGGAGCATGGGATGGTCGTCTGATTCTGGGCCTGTTTGGTTGCCCTAAGGGCACTTCGTCTGGCTGGGATGAGCTTGGGTGTGTTTGGTTGTCGCCCTGAGAGGTTGTCGGGTCTAGGCTGGGATGTCAAGCTCAGGCGCACAAAAGCGGTCGCCTGGCTCCCAGGTGAGCGCGTCTTCCTCTTTGCTCGACTCTGGTCCTGTTGCTGCGACCTCCTCGCTCGGCTCCGCCTCCGCCGCCTCCCCTTCCTCCCCCTACGCCATTCTTTCCCTCTGAGTTGGAACCGCGCCCGCCGCGTCACCATGCCCGCTTGGGCGCCGCGCCCACCATGCTGTTCCGACCAATCCGGCAAACTGCATCTACTCCTTTTCGTGTCACATTGTGTTTCGCGACACCACGAGAAAAAGCCCTCGGTCAATTTTGAGCTTCCACCACCGTAGCACTGCGCCACCGCCGTCTTCCTCGGTCCCGACTGAAACTGCCACCACGGCAGCCATCCTTTGTCCAGTGAGCTTCTCCCCAATTCCTCTCTACCCAAGCGTCCCCTCGCCTCTCCCTTCCTTCCCTCATCATCCTTTTGGCCTCCCCCTAGGTGGCCGGTGCTACCGTGGGAAGCTTGCCATGCCGCCCATGGCGCACGACGCCGGCCCGCCTCTGCCCCCTCGGTCTTCATCGACCGCTTGGCTGAGGTTCCACAACTCCCGTGGTGCCCGTGCTCATCCCTTTTTATCTCCTTTTCCCCTCTGGCGCCGCCACCACTTTCTTCCCCGTGTCTGGCCACAGGGCGCCACCATCGGCCTGCCCTAGTGGGTGCCTGTCCGTGATGTCACCATCCACGCGCTCACCTCGGTGCCCCCAACCCATTTTTAACCTCTCCGGTCATCGATGACGACTCCCCGCCAGCGCCGTGCCGCCTCCACTGAGTGAGCCGGAAGAACAGAGGATGAGGAGGAAGGAAGCTTATTTCCTGGTTTTACGTTTCCTCATTTTGAAAACGTATTTTCTGGTTTGATGCTCTCTTCAGGCATATGTCACTAACCAAATACCACATCTCTAGGCTTGACTGATTAGACAAAAATCATCTATTTTTATGCTACTTTCAGGCATATGTCATCAACCAAACACCATATCTCTAGACTTGACTGATCAGACAAAAATCATCTATTTTTTATGCTACTTTCAGACACTATTTTTTTTAGACATAGAGCTCAGAGTGCCAACTAAACAGGCCCTCTGTACGTGCAGTGCGCTCTATCAACGGCCAGGTAAAGGTTTGACTTCTCCAGAGTACATATTCATGAACCAGCAGGTGATGTGCATGCACACACGCTCGTACGATCGATGTATGAGCCTAACTCAAAACATGTTCCCTCCTTCGACAAGCTCATGCCGACCTAGTAGTGGTAGGCTTCAAGCCTTCAAAACTCCATAGACTTATACATAGCTATAATTGCTAGCTAGATCATCCATATAAAATCTTTCTGGCTACATGCTTTCTCTTCATTTCAGGTTCAATGTTGTGGACTGTGAGCTCGATCGACGCTTTCTCTAGGAAGTGAGTAGGAACTATATGAACAATAGACATGTTTACTTCAAGCAGAATTCTATTGAAAATGAATAGGTAGTACATATTTTAAACTAAACTTCCTTTTATTTATTATTAAACTAATCCATGTGCAATTGCTCTCTATGCAAAAGGTCCAGCCATACCAAACCCATATACAAATTGTACACCACATCTGGACAAAACACCCGAAGAGATAATGTGATTGAGATTGGCGAATTAGCGAACATCTGTGACATCATGATCGTGGATGCATCAAGGATATGTAATGTATTAATTTGTTGTGTGACTCGGCTTTTAGTTAACTAATAATTTGATATTTTTCATGTTAATCGTGGCTTGCTAGTGTTTCCAAGCAAATGCTTGGAACCTCTGGAAATTTAGAAATAAAATGATGATTGAGAAGAATTTTTCTAGGCAATCTATAGAAGTTATTTTTAAATTTCTGTCTTTTTGCAGCATTGGTGGGTCCTCATCAAAGTGGTTGAACGAAGTAAATTAGATTGCTTTTTGGCGAATTTTGAAGACTGAGCTAAACTCTTTTGTTCGGCTAACTGCCTAATTCCTTTGTCTGTAATAGCTAGTTTGGTTGTTGCTACTGTTGCTTTGTTTTTGTTTGGTAAGCTGGTGTTCCTACTGTGTTGTCACTCGTTATTTTCTATAATAATCTTTATTTGCTTTCTATAAAAGCTGAATTTTTCTTTATATAAAAAAATCGTGGCTTGCTAGCTTCGAAGTGACCCAATTCTCATTTATTTAGTGCCCAAAAGAGTACACGTGTATATCTTTTTTGACTCTGGACACATACGAATGTTCGCGATCACGTCGCACGTGAGCATATTGTTGTCAGATCTTCATCGAATATTTATCTAGGCATCTTTCTACATTTTTAATTGCTTTCCACCTAGCTTGCACGTTTAGGATATGGTGAAAATTGTGGCTATTTCGATTATATGGCTTTTCATCATTATAATATTTCAGAAATAATTGAGAAGTTTACAGTCTAAACTGTTTGCTTGCACGTTCAGGATCTGGTGAAATATTTATAGTTACATGAAATTCGAAACTATAGCTTTGTTGTCGTACACATAATGTTTTTTTTGATAAGTTAGATCTATCATTTTTTAGGTGCATGTGCTCATTTGGCACAAGTTCTGGCTTTATTACTTCTTCTGTTCATTTTTATTCGTTGTTTGGATGTTGAGACAACCTTCAATATACACCTAGGACCATTACTTCTATAATTATTTGTTAGCAGAAATTATTAAAGATATAATGATATGAAACATAGTGGCAAAAATGCTGATATCTTTTCTATATGCTAAATCTAAATATTTTTTAGTATACTAGTGGTTAAATTTTTAAAAGGTTGAGCGGATGTGCAAGCATGTAACTCAAAATAAATTCGAGGGGGAAAAGTCTTGGAGCCAAGTAGGCCACGCGTCTCACTGGCAAACACACCTTTTCCTTCCATCAACCTCTCTATCAAGACGGTTTCAAAACCAAAAAAAACAACCTCTCTATCAAAGACGGCATCTTATATATACACCGATCCTCAAATTAGATGCACGTGTCCTTATCCAAGTGCGAAAACCCAAGAGCCATAGACAGATTGATAAAGGGATCGATCACGACTGACGCGACACAATTCCTTCAATAATTAGCGAGTACTTATCCAAAGATCAACACGGTGCACAGATGCGTTTTGATTGACCGGTCGACCCGGCGACCGTGCTGCAGATAGTAATGGACGGTGATCCATCACCGGCGCACGCACCCACGCTTGCACGGCCGGTCAACGGTCAGCGCTCGCGAATTGACTGGTCCAATTGATTGCCAGTGGCCTGCCGCTTTTGGAGCTGGACTTAACTGTTACCACTAGCCTAGCCAGTCGTTCTTGTGGCCAGGGTCAGACTCGGACGTGTGCCGGAATAGTTACTCCACTGGTAGATTAGAATTGATGAGCTGGATTCCGCGGTCAGCACCGCGGTGCGTGACCTGGCGATACAGATTCTAAAGTGCGCTGGTCTACACGCACTGGCTACCAAAATCGTGTGAGCTGTACATAACGATGCACAGGTGTGATGCCGACATGGCATTAATTTAACCAAGGACCGCGCGTGATTTATATATCCTGTCAACAATGGTCTTACGGCTTGACTGCTTCAGTATCTAGCTCGCGCGCTCTTGCTTTTTTTTGAGTGCTTACGAAACCTAATTATGGAAAGAGAAGGCCGCAACTCTGTCAGAAGCTTCAACGTGTGTGGAATCTAAATTTGCCCGAGTGATGCTGCAACAGGCTTATTACGAAACCTAATTATAGATAAAAGATTAAACCGTTCATGAGGGGTTTCACCCTTTTAGACTATAAATATGAGGACCCTTATGGAGAATGGTATACAGATGAATAAAGATCTTGGATCCTCCTCTATATTGTGTGTATCTTTGGCATTCATTGTGTGATTGGATTGATTGTCTCCCGACTACAACATCGATTGTTCAATACGTTATCAGCACAAAATACTCTACACGGTCGAATCGTTATGTCATCAGGATTCCTTCCTTTCCGACCCCTAATTTTGCTATTAGATTAATCTATAAGAATCCAATATTAGATCTGTTTAATCGACTAATTATGATTAATTACTGCTAATCGTTATAATTAGCTGATTAAACAGATGTAATCTCGGGTTATTGGGATCGATTATCTCAACCAAGCCCAACTTGGCAATGTTGGAGAGCTACTGGCTTACATGGCGGATCTGGGCCTCGGGGCTACATAGGCTATAGCCTATAGCCTGAGGTCTAGAAAAAATTGAGTGTAAATTTTTTGCCTAAAAAAAGATAGATAGTGGTCCAGCCCAAGACTTGTGGCCCAACTCGAGGCCTAGCCTCCCCCGCTCCTCCTCCCATCCCACTTCGGTCCAGCCCACTCGGCCTCACGCTCCCAAATCCCCAACAAGATCCTAATCCCCAATCCTATCCATGGCTCCATGCCGGCCCGCCGCCTCGCTGGGACCGCCCGCGCTCGCCGCGCCGCCCACCGCCGGCCCGCCCACGCCTCCTCCCTCGGCCCCACGCCGCCGGCTCAGCTTGGCGCATCCTCTCGGCTCCTCCGCCCCCGCCGCTCAGAGCCCCACCCGGCGAGGCGATTGCCCGGCTCCGCCCTCTGGAGTCTGGTCCCCGCGCTTCGCCCGGCCTCCTCCCTCTGCGGGTCCTCCCGATCGCCTCCGGCCTCCTCTGGTCCTCCCTCTGGGCTCTGGCCTCCTCCCGTCGCAGGTATGCATTTTTGGAAGTTTTGTTCATGAATCATGAGACAGTTCATAGATGGACAAAGTTTTGTTCATGAGATAGTTCATGAGCCAAGAAGTTACTAGTGCACTAGGTACACCAACACAGTAACACAAACAAGAAATCATGAAGTGTTCATATTGTGGTTGCAAGTTTTGTATTAAGAAAAAGCATTTTGACCATAACCAAAACCCTATGCCTATTAAAGGATGTTTGGTAAAATAGCTCAAAGAAATGTTAGTGAGCTTGAAGAACTGTGACTATTCTTGCTAGGATTTTGGCAATTCCCAAATTTCAATAACTAATTAGAATGGTATATTGTTATTTGCTAGGATTTCGACTAGTGAGACTTCTAGCCTGTCATGATTTAGCACCCACGTGTTTCATTTCTAGGTCCGCCATACCAATTACTACTTACTATTGCATGGTTACTTACTTAATTAGCGCTGTTAATTCATAATTTATTAATTAGTGTTGTCTATTTGTTCCTTGCGATCAGTGGCTTAATCGCATCTGGATGGTTGCAAACAATTTACGGATGGCTGGTTGGCTGATTAGTAGAGTGAATCCTATAGGGTAATGTTGGTACATATCAAATAGTAATCGGAGGATGATAGCAATACTGAGGTTATTGTATTAACAAGCAAGAATGGATGTCATATTTTGATTATGAGTGTATATGTTAAATCTGGATTAGATGTTGCCATTCTGAAATCTAATGATGATATGACTAGTTTCATTTCCATGATTACACTTTAGTAATTATGATAAATGACCTTGGATTATAGGCTCTTGCTTGGATGATATCTATCTATATGTGTCGTTAACTCCGCACCGTTAATCTCAATCTTGATTTGCATGAGACACAAATCCATTATCCCCTGTTTGTTATTTCCTGTGGAACCAACAGTGCCATGTCCCTACCAATCAATATTTAACCCTCAGTTTTCCCCAATCCAAATTTCCTATCCAATTAATGTCCTTGCCAATCGATTATGAATTACTCTTTTACTGTTCCATATATATATATTTCCATATACCTTTCAAGTACGTAATTCAGCATCGTATATATGGGTATAGCACCTACCACTCAACAATGTATGGGGCCGTACAATTCCATTGTTGAGATAATAATGCCCGGCCACAAGTAAACAGTCGACACATCATCTATGGCACCCTAAACTATATTTCTTATCTCTGTTTGCATGTAGCAAGATTTGGCCTCATCTATTAAGGCATTAGTACAATCAAAATGCATGTATTGGCTGACAGCTTATCCACTTTTGATCTGGCTACTGATGATAATTAAAAATATTGTTGTTTTTGCACCTTACAGTCTTCCTCGCTGTTGCTCACATTCATCTCCTTAATCAATGTTATATGATGAATGCCCATCCGAGCAATACAAGAAAAATGGGTTGCATGACATTGCTTTTACAATTCTTAGTTCAATAGAGCAAAACATTATTTGAGGCCAGCAATGATATTAGCATGTGGCTGCACTAAGTCATTTAATTTGTTTGAAATAAAATTTTATGATGTAATTTTCCCAAGAAATATTGAACTGTGTTGTCATCTATCTCTGTGAGTGCATGTGTTCCCATCATTATTAATGTATGATTGGAGTTTGATTCTGACATGCACACACGTCCTTCTGCTTTGATCGCCCAGGGATTTCGGCTAGTGCTTGCCAATAGTCACGAGGCAGACATGTTCCAACAGGTGGGCGTCACCGTGATCACCTTCGTGTGCTCCCTGGTGGTGGTGGCGCTGGCAGTGTGCTTCTTCATGATGCTGGCGGTGCGGGCGGCGGTGCTGAACGCTGACCTCGTCAGGTAGAAGGAGGCGCTCCGACAGGCAGAGCGCAAGAGCATGAACAAGAGCAACGCCAGCGCCAGCCACGACATCCGCTCGGCGCTTGCCGCCGTCGCCGGCCTCATCGAGGTGTCCTGGTCGGAGGCCCAGACGAACCCCAACGTCATGGACAACCTCAACCAGATGGACATCTGCACCAAGAAGCTCTTTGTTGAGTCTGGGGAATTTGCATATGTATATCTCTATACGTACGTAGTATAGATGCATGTAGTTAAATCATTTTAAACTTTGACCACTTACATATACAAAGTATCAGGATTGACCATAACACCATACAAGTAGGTTTATCGCAATTTTTTTTTATTTTTTTGTTGATATTTGTTATAAAGGTTATTGATAGAATTTCAAGTATGAAGAGTGTGTAATGTTCACAATAGCATATATCTTTGATCGGAGGAGTGGAACATTACATGTCCTAGTTCCATGTAGTTTTCTTTTCGAGCATAAAAGTACTTTTTAGGAAATTTTAAACCTAGGAATGTGAAAATATATATTCATTGATGTGGTGTAACTTTTGCAGATATACTGAACTCGATACTAGACATTAGCAAGGTTGAGTCAGGAAAGATGCAGCTTGAGGAAGTTGAGTTCAACATGGCTGATGTCTTGGAAGAATCTGTGGATATGGTCAATGTTATGGGCATCAAGTGGTATGGGATCCCTGTGATTCCTCTGCCCTAAAATGTGCGAATGTCATAGGGGACAACAAGAGATTCAAGCAAATCCTCGACAACTTACTTGGCAACACCTTGAAGTTCACACATGAAGGGCACATCGTTCTCCGGGCTTGGGCGAACAGGCCAATCGCAAGGAGCTCCATTAGTGTTCCTTCGAGATTTGCTTGTCGAAGGCGCGGCGACAGTTTCTTCAGATGCTTGTTTGGAGCAAGGAAAGGTTGCACCGAGCAGAACTCTTTCAATCCTATGCAGAATGATCCCAACTTGGTTGAGTTTTACTTTGAGGTGGTTGATACTGGCATAGGGATCGCCAAGGAGAAGAGAGAGTCTGTCTTTGAGAACCATGTTCAAGTAAAAGAAGGACATGGAGCCACTAGTTTGGGGCTTGGAATCGTCCAATCTTTTGTGAGTTATATCTTTTTTTTGTGTTAATACTCGCAAGTCTCAAGTATCTATGATACTTGTTTCTTCTCTTTGTAAACTGCTGCTTAATTTTGCTATTATTTGTTGTTCATAGGTTCGCCTGATGGGTGGAGAGATCAGTATTAAAGACAAAGAACCAGGACAAACAGGAACATGCCTCATTGTTCAAAGAAGCCAACTGCTTTAAGGGTGGGCATTGTCTTCTTTTTGTTCATGGCGATGAAACCAGTAGAATCTTGCAAAACTGGATGGAGAACATTGGGATGAAAGTTTGGTTGATCCCACAAGTTGAGCTCATCGCTTCTACTCTGGAGAAGGTGCACTCTACTAGTATTTTGCCTTAGAGGACATCGTCGCCTGGCGTCGGTTGTGACAGCACGGACCGGTGTTTCAGCTCCAAAGAGATGGTCAGCCAAGTTTTGCCAATGGCATTGAGGAACAGCACTAGTTTGGGAGGCACCTTTGGATGGCACCATCCATTTGGTTTGCTTGTTATCATTGATGTGTCCAATGGAAGATTAGATGACATTTGCAGAGAGGGTGACAAACTTCGTCAGAATCAAGCATCTAGTTCCATGCAAAGTTGTCTGCTTGGCTGATTTGAAGACTTCTTGTGAAGATTTAGTTTAAACTATTATGGCTCTCAACTTTGCTTGCATGATGCGAATATTGACTTGTTTGTGCTTATCAGCCATAGTTAGGCTTGCCCAGGCTCCAAAATTTCCCGATTCCGCCACTGGATATGTTGGATATCCTATATATGGAGTTTTACATATAGTTAATATGAAACTCCGTCAACTATTAAATATATATCCTAAACCCATAGCACGGGATCCTTGGTACGATGCTGATGAAGGTATGGTTGCGTTAGGGTGAGAGAAGCCCAAATTTAGAATTCTAACATCGAGCATGCACATTTTTTGTATGGAGAATGTTACTGGACGCATTGAACGCTTCTCCCATTAGTTAATCCTTCGGCCTGCCCTTCTACTACTCCACTACTACATCCATGTACTCTGATCATATGTATACATTACTCTCCTAACACATGCACTACTCTGCATTCTTTTCCTAGCTCACTGCTCTCTACATCGCCCAAGTTGCTGCCGCCCAATCCGCCATCAACGACGACGGATCTCGACGCTGACCACCAGTAAGCTACTCCTTGATCTTTTCTAATGTCATTCCTCCAATTTATTCCTCTCGATTCAGCTCTATTTGTGTTCCTAAGGTTCCAGCCCTAGCTTGGGCTTCGCCAGAATTCCTCGCCGCTGGCAAGTTCCCTTGCGTATCCTCCTCCTCTCTGGCCTCTCTGCTCACAGATCCGGTCTCCCCCAACTATCTCCCTATTATAGGGTTTCGGAGCTTGCCGCGCCCTTGTTGTGCTACCCTTGGTGCCGGAGGAGGAGGGGGTATTGGATTTGATGAATGCGCCTAAGGGGGGAGTGACGGGAGGTGCACGGTGATGGATTTGTTGCAATGTTGTAGACATTGGGTAAGTTTGTTGCAAGAGTTTGTTCATTTGTTGCAACAGTGAGCTCAAAATGTTACATGAGGTGTTTCCAGATGTTGCAACAATTTGTCTCTTCTTTTCCCTACCTAGTTTGAAACCCATTTTTTTTTGTTACGATTGTTGAAAAAAAATATTGCACCCATTCTTCTCTTGTGTTGCATCGGATTTTTCACCGTATTGGTCATCCACGGGATGTTGCGATAGGTGTTTTTCAGATGTTGCAACAATTTTTGAAACACTGGGTCTGAGATGTTGCATCCTCTTCTTCCTCCACCTAGTTTGAAACCCAATATTTTTTGTTTTTGTGCCCGTTGAAAAAAAAAATTGCAATTATTCTTTTCTTGTGTTGCATCGGAGCGTACGATAAGAAGTCTCTCGTAGTACATATTAGCCTTAGTTACACCCTTTTTGTACTCGTTTACAAATTTCCTCCCCTTTTCCTAACAAAAGTGGATGCACAGATCATTGGAGAAGTTCGGAAAAATTTCAGTGCCCGTGACCATGAAAGTGAAACTACTTCCAACTCGAGTGACGTGTTTGTAGTACTGGAAAGACCCATGTTCCGCGGGGGAAATATGCCTTGGCTTCGAAGGAAACGATGGGTCCGCGTGACAGCTGCCTAACGCAGATCTCCACATGACCCAAGCCCTCCCTGTCTCGTTTCTACTTTGCTTGATGCTTTTGCTCTCTGGCATTCTAACCTCCTCTACCGACTCCATGTTTTAGAAACATTCTTCACCAAATGTCGTCAAAAAAGAAAATGATCGCAATATTTCTATCCACATTTTTGGCATCACACACTACTTTGATTAGTTTTGCTAGAATATACTCATACTCTGATTAGTGATACATGAAAAATAAGCAATTTTGTTGTCGAACACAAGCAAAATGAAAAGAGAGCACGCATAAAAAGAAAACAGATGCAGAGGCAAAAAAAATGAAAGAGTTTGTACTTATATACAAATGATATTTTGAGGGTAATTTCAACGAAGTTCAGTGGCCATGGGGTATTTTATTTCGTAAAAGTCAAAAAAATATATTTCTTATGGCTTATGATTTTTAAGCTTAAAATAGCTTAAGCTTTTTTTTATCAATTGGATAAAAAAACCATCTCTTTGTAGACTTAAGATTTTTTACTCTTAACCAAAAAAAAAAGCCTAAATAACATGACTAAGTGCAGGGAGTTGTTGAGTGCTCGCATCGCTGTCCACTTGCACATTTTGCACGCGTAAGTTTGTCACAGGTACTTGACACGCATGCATGCGATTATTACAAGAGTTTGAAATATCAGAGATAAGAACAATGGGACTATTAAGAATCAAGTTTTGGTTGGGTGGCTAGTGAAGGTGGTTGTACCTCCAGTCTATCAGGATTCAAATCCTAGGTTTGACTCCGTGTGTCTTATTAAGGAAGATTTTCTTTCAGTGGGAGGCGACGTATCCGTCGCAAGCGAAGCGCCGGTGGTGACTTCGTCATTTCTTCAAGCTCCGCTCGTCCGGTCTTTAGTAGACGTCGTGTGTGAGTGCGTGCGTGTGGTGGTGTGTGTGTGAGCGTCTATGTGTTGTACTGGGTAATTTAAAAAAAAACAATAGGACTATTGAACCGTTGGACTCAAAGTCATTTTCTTACCCTGTTGCCTCTTCTCTCCATATGCATACGAGAGCCGCCTATCATTGACATGCTGGTGCCGGAGGATCCGTATTACATGCAGTACTGCAGAAGGGTACTAGTAAGTAGTAACCCTCGCATGCCTATTGTCCTCGGCTACCCCCTATCATAGCGTACTAGTAACCCTCGCATGCCTTCGCATGTGGAATTGAAGAATGACACTATAATTAGTTCCTCGCATGCCTTCGCATGTGGAATTGAAGAATGACACTATAATTAGTTGATGATGGAAGACATGAAAATGCACGTGATAACTTTAATTATAAAAGCAATATTGTTAAGGTGTTTCTTATTACACGTATCAGAGTATTGATGTACATAATTTGTTATGAGTATCTTTGGTTTTGGTAAGATCATTGATGTCATTATAGATAAGGCAGCTTGACAGCAAAAGATTCATTCAGGGGGAATGTGGGATCGATACTACGATATGTTGAAAAATGCAGGAAGTGACAAATTGTATAGATATAACGGATCGGGTACAACGTAAGAGGAACCGCAATAGATGAAGGAAGAATATATAAAAGGTGATAGAGCGGATGATCTATATTTAGCTGTGTGTAGCTAATTCTTGTTTGCCGGAGGTCTCAAAAGGCAAGATGTTTATGTCGTATTAGATTTGTTGGAGGTCTCAAAGGGCAAGATGTTTATGTAGTTTTAGAATGCATAGGACAGGATAGGTCATGCCTTCACGAGGTTGTCGTCGGCTCGAGGTAGTGCGGGAACACTCCCTGGACAACTACCAAGATTAGATCACTCCATATAGGAAGAATGAAAATTAGCATCTGTGGTCTAATGAAAATTAGCATCTGTGGTCTGTTTGTTTTACTTGCTTTCATTGAGTAATCTCGGTAGCTTTAATCCATGCCTCTCTACAGCGACTCTTTTTTTAAGAGGCTGATGCATAGATCAAGGACAGTACATACATTGTGCAAGTTTACATGGGGAAGAATGATTTAAAATCTCTGTGTCACACACATATACACAAATACACACACAGAATGTTTTGAAAGGAAGGTTACCTCTCAACCACAGATCACTAATATATACTCCCTCCATTTCATTTTATAAGGCATATTTTGGCCAATGACAAGGCACATAGATTAAGGAGGTTATAAGATGAAGAAAGAGAATGGTAGAGGGAAATGGCAATGAATGATATCCCTAGTGTGAATGTCTAGGGGTCTTTGGAATATGAGAGAGAATAGTTTGTGCGAATGTTTACAAATAAATGCTGAAGACAGGAAAGATAAATGAGGAAAAAAGACAGAAAGATAAGGCTGCTCCCAATGGACAGTATCTTGGTGCAGTTTCTTAGTGTATGAAGACTATTATGATACCATCTTCCCAATACATGGTTTCTTATAGTGTAGTATCTTAAGTTGTTTTATTTAATTACATGCATGAGACTGTTTTGCGTTGGATTTCGAGCCAGACTAGTATCTAAATTAGATACTAGAGTACCATCTCTCTTCATTAACTATGATGCCACATCATTATTTTGCCTACATGGCAAGCTAAGATACCAGCCAAAGTGGAGCACTAGGAGCAGCCTAATTAGATTTGCATGCACACATCATATTTTGAAACAGAATATATATATATATATATATATATATATATATATATATATATATATATATTGAAATGGAGTATTTTGTATTTTAGGTACTTTGCATAGGATTGCAGTAAACTAATTGTAATTAATTTGGTCTAATCACAGTGGTTGCCCACAATATATGCCAGAACACAGCTGACAAAAATCGCAGCATGAACACAATATACCAACTTCCAATCTACAACAGAAAGACCTACCGTTCAAAAGGGGTCTCTTCTTTTCTGTTACTGGTGTCTCTATTTCCTCTAATTTATATTTATTGTGTGGAGAACACTGGTGGAGGTAGTCCTAAAGAAATTTCTTCTTGTATCAATTGAACCCCAGTTTAAATTGTTGAGGGAAAAAACAACATACAAGGGCATAACATTGGCATTCCTATAGTGCACATAATTGAGGTCAGGTAATTTTACTCAGTTTGGCCTAGTCACAGTGGCTGCCAAAATTAAGAAAAAAAATAATGTCTAGTCACAGTGGCTGCCAAAATTAAGAAAAAAAATAATGTATCTGTTTTTCCCACCAAGACGGTGTCTCATTAGTCAGACCAGTGGGCAAAATTTTCTGCAGTGGATAGCATTTTGCCGGGGGATAGAAATACTTGTAGCGTAGATTGTATCCTTTTTAGCAGGAAGGTAAAATACAACATTAAAACCTACGAACACTGCAACCTAAAGGAAGGAGGTTTTAAGCCTGTCGATATAAGCAATATGGACACCTTTTGGCACTAATCATTTTGTCCAATTCTTAACTGAGGAGTCGGGACTAAGCATGCCAATTCCTATTCACACAAGATGGCAAACCATTGCAAACATATAAAGTATACTACTGTTTTTTGTAGGTTCAAGACTGAACAGAAAATGACCTCATATTTCATTTTTAGTGTAAGTATGCTATAGTACAAACAAGCAAGCAAACACATCATGCATTTTAATTAAACCAACACGCTGCAGTGGCTATCAAACCTGCAACCTCTAGCAATGCAGGTAGGTGAGTATTTCTAAGTCCTAAGCATTCTAATACAACACTAAAACCTCCAGAGATACTCCGAACTTTTTTTTTTTGACTCAAAACAGGTAGAGAGAGCTCTACTGAATAAATTAAATAAAGGTAAAAACCGAATCAGAGAAGATACAAAAGAAAGGTGGTGGGGGTGTGTGTGTGTGTGGGGAGAAAAGGAAAAGGAGAGGAGAAAAGTGTCCGAACTTCTAATTGAAAAATGAAATAAGATATGCAGGATTTTTAAATAAATGTTAAGAGTAAATTAAACTACCTTAACATACCCAGGCATACTGGGCAGGTAGGCTGCTCAACCGAGCTATGCGCATGCTCAATCAACTGAGTGTAGTGCACATCTTATTTTTTTTGTGTTGGGAGACTCTCCAGATTTGGTCGATTTGGTTGGTTGAGCATGCAAAAAAAAAAACAAAAACAAATTGACATGTGCGCTAAAAAACCCATGGAAAATCCTCTTTACTCTCTAGTAGCGGACAAAACCCTAATCAAACTCACAGCGAAGCAAATCGGAAATCCGAGATAAATATTCAAGAGCACGAGCCAACAGTGAGAGTTCATGTGAATTCAAGAGGACGAGAAGAAGGTGGTACCTGGCTCGTCGATGCCATTGAGACAGTCGTCGTTCAACTGGTCCCAGGTGAACCTACCCCATCCATCCCCGCATCTGATCATGCCGCCCCTGTAGCACGCCTCATCTACACCCAGCAAAGCAAATCAAGAACCACATACATCTAGCAAAGGCAAAGAAAGATTCTGGCGAGAGATGAGGAGAGAGGTCACCATGGTTCCAGATCTGCCACTGGTAGCGGAAGCAGGGGTGGGGGAGGGGGAGGGGGAAGCGAGGGCGGGGGAGGGGGTGTTCTTTCTTGGGGAAGAGTAAGGAGCCTGGGGGGTGGCGGTGACGAAGAAGAAGAAGGGGGGCAGTAGGGAAAAGAGCAGATAGGGAAGGGGGAAGCGGGGGCAATAGCGGAGGGAACAAAGACCAGAGGCAATGCAAGATTCCGGCGAGAGATGAACCTAGAGAGGAGGTCGTGCATGGCGAGCAGAAGCAGGCAGGCATTGCAGGCGGTGACGATGGCGGGAGAGGAGACAGGGAGGAAGCGGGTGCGAGGGGGAAGAAACGAGAAGACGTGTAGCGATGGGGAATGAAGGAAGAGAGGATGCAGAGCAACCGAGGCAGCGACGACGTGAAGGAACCGCAGGCACGCAAAACAAAAAAAATCGGATGTGCGCGAAGAGAATCCGCGCGGGATCGAATGGCACATAGGAAATCGGGCGACGTTACCGTCCTCTCCGACCGCAAAAACTGTGCCCCTTTACCCGGTAGGATTTTCGTGAAGTATATATATTGTTTCAAGTCTGTATGGTTGTATTTTTGTTGTATTAATAGTTGTTACTTAGAAAATTTCTAAACAAGCATTGACCATGATAGGCATTTCAAGAATGGAATATCTATAGGCTAACTTAAGTGCTCCCATGGAAAATTAACGTCCGAGTACAAGGGAAGCGTGTCCTTGCAGAAATTGATCATCTGCATTGAAGGGTTCAGTGCAGAAAAGCCGATCTCTATCGTCCGATCGAAAACTAAAGGTTCATATCAATGGCTACAATGTTTTACTACATTGTTTTTGCAACAGTAGAATTGTCACAACAAATATTCCACTGTTTCTATAGTGTTACTACTGAGTGTTGTTCACTCACTCACATATCGTTATTCATAGAGTGATCCTCTATATTACAACTGAGGATCCGGATCCTATTCTTACCGTGGCGAAGAAAAGACAGAGGTGCACAGTTCGGAACTGTAAAACGCAAGAAAGAAAGACGGAAAGATACTGTAGCGGTCCACGGCTGTTACAGAAACCCCTATAGTGGCACCATGTTTAGTATAGTCGACTTTTGCAGTGAAGCTAAATGTGGATTATTGGCTTTCGATCAAACACCCCAAATTCACCCTAAGGCACCAAACTGTGCCTCTCTGTGACTCTGCCTTTGCTTATAAATGAAACGCTTTCGAGTGGGAGAAGCTCAAGCTTCGCTTGTATCGTCGAGATTTTTCTAAGTTTTAATAAGATTTAATTGATTTCTATATAAAATTTTAGAAATGTGTTGGACCGATAAAATGACTAGATAGGGTAAATAGGAGCACCTACTCTTTTTCAACCCAACGATATTCAACTTCTTCTTCGCTTCAGTGGCTATGGATGCTATGAAAATCAGAAACACAAGCATAGTGGAAGTCCTGCGTTGAAACCGAAAATCCACGAGGCAAAACCCACCTAGCCGGTCTAACCTCCAAGACCTGGCTGGTCTGACCGCCGGCTGCAGGGAAAGTAGCCCGCGATGATCTCACATTGACCTAACTTTTGATTCTGAGATTCAAATCTCCTGAGATTTCAACCATATCTCATCAAGAAGGTCAATAACCTATTCCAATTGCCGATCGGAATGATCGAAGCTAATGTTCCACGAATTTCTTGGATGAGGACAAGAAGGCACAAGAATGAAGGAAATTCAAATTTTGATCCAAAAACTTGCTTATAGGTGAAAGATGGTCAAAATAGCCCTAGATCAATTTTCACAGGTCCTAGCAAGCTGGATCATAGCAAAATACCTAAGGAAAACCAAAAGAACACACAAAATCCCAAATGCATCGAAGAAAGAGCAAAAACAAGATAGAACTCATCTTGTGGCAAACCTTGCTTGGATTGATTCAAAAGATTATTGGTTTACAACTACTCCACTATGGAGAACAAAAGTTTAACACTCGAGCACTCAATCAATCCATCTCCCTCAAACTCTAACCTCCTCTATATCCACTTTCTCCAAATCACAAATTAGGGTTTCTATACTTGAGAGGGTTGAGTGCAAATCCTTATCGAGCGTTTGTTAAGCTTACACACAAACAGGTCTACACTCACACACGCTTATCTTCATCTTCTCTTGACCTAAACCGTCTTGCCTTGCGTTGTCTTGTGTCGCGGTTTCTCTAAGGTCACCACCCAGTATTTTAGCGAAGATACCAAAATAGCCCTTCTCGATCATTCTTAAAAAATCGAGTCCAATCATCGTGATGCAATCCAATGTTTCGCCACGTGTAGGTTAATCAACGACTCTCTTCATCTCGCTAAGTCTCTCCCATCGGGATTCCACCAAAACCACTATGACACTTGCACCGACCCCCCAAGCCACTTGATGCAACTCGTCACACTGAACTTCCCGTTCGGTCGTTCTTGTCCATCTTACATCATGCTTAAGTCCAACTACTTCACCTAGTCATCCTTGATTGTTGACCCTCGTTGACTCCAAGACACCACACAACAATAGACCAAGAAATCGGTACCAGTCATAAGTTCTTCGTAACTTGACCCATGTTAGCCAAAACATGTATCATGCAAAACTTATACACTGAAACCCGTGAATTTAGCCAATTCCACGAAATTCAAAGCCTTCCCCGCGTATGAACACACTCTAGCCAGTCAAACCGCCGCCCACGACTGACCTACGAAATTTTCCTAAGTCTCAGACTTGCATCTCTCTTTGGAAATTTCAAACTCTACCTAGATTTTCCTCGAAACTCCATTTTCAATGAGGCCAAGTGCAAACGCATCCTCTCACCTTCCTACACACGTGATTTTTTGCCGATTCCAAAAATTCACCTTTTTCATTTTTGGTCGTTTGACCGCTGCATGTGGCTGGTTGTGACATCCCGACTTTTGGGCTTTTTTTTGAAATTTTTAAAATAAAAATAACCATTTGGATTTTATTATTTTGTTAAAATCTTAATTTGAAATTTCAAAAGAAATAAAATAATTTAATGTGAGTAAATCAAACTTCAATTAAACTCAAAATTTTGTTTTATTTGTTTTTATGGTTTTCTCTTAGATTTCTTTTTCCAAGATCTTCTTGTTATTTCTTTTGAGTTTTGTTTAACTTATTTCTTTTCTGTTTTTTGAAAAATTCTTTGCTTTGTTGTAAAATTTAATTTAAATTATTATTTCAAAGATTTGGATTTCTTGATTATATCAATTCAAATCTCAAATCAAATTCCGAAAATCGAATATATTCTTGGCCAATTTTGAATTCAAATTCTCAACTTGAATTCACCGCTCCTCAATTTCATACCTTAGTCGAAATTTCAAATTCAAATTTATATTTGAATTTTCTCCAAAATGTAGATCTAAGAAATTCATTTCAATTTTTCTTGGGCCGAAACTCTTTTTCTTTTTCTTTTTTCCATTTTCTTCTTTCTTTCTTTCCTTTCCTTTTCTCTTGTCTTTCTCTTTTTTTTCCAGAGTTAGCTGCTGCTGCCTGTGCACGCCAGTGTCGCCCTTCAGTCTCGACCACGCCATGGCCGGCCTTCCCTTGATCATGCTGGCATCTGGCCGCACCCATGTACCCTAGTGCGCGCCACGCCCAAGTCGTGCCTGGCCGCACTAGAGCTGCGCCTCTGCTCGCGTCGAGCGCCTGGTTAGTGCCGTGTGCTTCCACACTCCCGCACTACCCACGTACATTTCGGCTACACCGTCCATGCCATTATATCTCCACCATCATCGTGCCATGAATTCACAGTCGTCGCGCTATTCATTGTTGCCATTTCAAGCATTTCCCAAACCTTTCAATTTATGATGGCGTCGATCACGCTCGCGTTCCCGTTGTTTGAATTATTGTCGAGCCTTTATATGGAAGCATCAACACCTCTCTCACCCCTTCCCACTCCCCACGAACTCCCTCTGTCAACCAAGCATCATTGTCGCCGATTTTTCCATCTTCCCGAGCATTGTCTGCCACCCCCATTTCATGTTCCTGTCATTCCAGTGATATTCTTGATGTTCTAACTGCGTAACATTGTGTTCCCGTGCTCAGTGATCATTTCCCCTCAATCAATTTCATGTTTGGTTGCAGTTCACCACCGGATTTTGCCGTCTTCTTCCTCTAGGCCGAAATCCCATGTCATCACATGTTCCCAGAGATCCTCTACCTATCCCTCACCTCCATTCAGCCACACCGTGTCCGTGGAGCTCCGTCGTCATAGCCACCATCTTCTCGCTGTTGGTCGCCGTCACCCCGCCGCCTTAGCCACCCTCCGGCCTCCCCTAGTGGCCCTGCCACTTCCCTGTGCCCGCATACCGCCCATGTGCGCGCCATTTCCCCTAGGGCACTGCCGCACCTCCGATGCCGCCGCATGGTCTCGCGCCACCGCCTTGGAGCTCCTTTGGTCGCGCTGTCGCCACCCGTGGGACCCTCACCCCACAGTGGTTCCATTTTTGTGGTCGCCGGCTACTGCATGCCCATGCCACCTGTGTGTTCTTCATTTGCTCTAGTTTTTCTCTCTCATTGACACATCGGCCCCTTACGTCATACACATAGTCCTTTCTCTCTTTCTTTCTTTAGCAAGTGTGCCCAAGATGTCATACTATGTGCTTTGCATATTAATTTTAGAACAGAATATTCTTGGAATATTCCCTCCTTGCCAATTTTTAGGATTTTCTTTCCCGCAAAACTTCCAGATGCTCGTTCTCCTTTATACGACCTTCGATTCCGTTAATTCTTGTTCCTAAATTCAATATATCTCTATTGATACTAATTTTATAATTTTTAGATTTTATTTGTTTTTCTGTTATTTATCCATCTTGTTTTGCGCGTTTGGATTCTATCGTTGTCAAGGCAGGCTTGGATTAGTCTGCAGGAGTTTCTCCATCCTTCGACGAAGGCAAGTCGTAGACCTTTGATCATGTTGTACCTATTATTGCTAAAATTATATTGTTTTATATCAATATGTATGCTAATTTTATATCAATTGTTTTCGGGAGTAGCTAATTACCTAATTGACATTATGCCACCTTGAATATTGTGAATGTCGTGTATCCTTTGATACCATAGGAAGGGTTGATTTTAGTTGGACATATTTTTATTACCAACATGGGAAACATAGTTACGCTTATCCATGCTTAGTTGTGCGCTGGGCTCTTTTTCACAAGATTAATCATGATAATTGACTTAATGATATATGGAATTGTGGTGTGAGGCCACTATTGTAAAAATTGTTGTGCCAAGGCATGGAATGCCATTTGGCCTGGTTGAACAAAAATATTTTCTTACTCAGGCGAATGATCATGCAGTAAAGGGGGTACGGACAGCATATTTTGGATGAGGTTGCCTCACCTGAGTAATCACTAAAAATTTAACTTGGTGCACCATTGATTTGGGCCTTATAGTACAACCACATATCCAGTATGGAATAGACCTGACTAATTAATTAGCAATGTCTTGATTTTAGTTCTGTTTTTGGAAGTGTGAACTTTGGAATGTACATTCACAATGGCGCAAGAGGGGGTCCTGACTGTGGTGGATGTAACCCTTCGGTGGTGAAACCTTAGCGAGCAGAACTGAGTTAAGTTAGAGCTTTGTAAAAGTCTTGTGACAATCACTTAGTCGCACACCTATGAAAATGTGTCAGACGAATATTATAAGCTGATTATTTCTTGTGGGTAAAGCTGTACCACCTCTGCAGAGTGTTAAAAACTGTTCGAACAGCCGTGTCCCCGGTTATGAACAATGCTTGGAGATTTCACACGCGATATATAATTTTTTTAAAATATTGGAATGGTGGTTTGGATGGGAAGTGAACAGGTAGTTCACTGGTGATTGTTGGTTGGGAAGTGAACGGGTTGTTCACCGATTGTTTCAAAAAAATTGTTACATTATTTAATATATCTTTCCAATGTGCTTTACAATCTATTTATCGTATTCACTATCGATATTGCTCCTTATTCAAGCCTTGCATGAATATTAATAGCATAATTTTTTCTACGACTTGCTGAGTACTTTATGTACTCACAGCTTTATGCCATTGTTGATTAGTTGCTGAGGAAGAATCTTAGAGCTAAAAGTTCTTCATGGAGGAGTTCTTTGAAGGTTTTGCGATCTAAGTTGTGCTCCCAACTCGATTGCCTCTGGGCATGATGGTTGGCCACCTCAAGTCTTTGTATTTCTGCTGCAAGAGTTTTACTTGTCACTTAAGCCTTGTGTTGCAAGTTTTGTAAACCTGCACCTTAAGGTTCGCTTCTGTTATCATTTATTAAGTTGTTATCTTAGTTATTTCATGGTTTGGTTGATATTTCATCTATATTGCCATTGTGTGCACTTGCATGATCCTCGACTAGTGCAGAATACACAAAGGGTCTGCATTTGCAAGTTCGGGTCCCAACACTGGTATAACCATCGCCCCCAGCTAGTCAAATCACCGGTCATCGATCAGTACAAACCGTCCACAGGGCGGGTCAGACCGACTTTGACCTAACATTTAGCTGAACTTTTCGAAAATGAGGGTTTCTCCAAAAACCTCGATACTATTGTCAATTGTTGAACACACTAAGATTGGGATCATCCACCCATGATCTCCAGAATCTCCCACTTGAACACACTAGCAATTTCCCATAAATACGAATTGGAGGTTGTTTTGGAAAACACTCGTTCGTTTTTGCGCAAAGGCACAACTTGGTCCATAAGCAAGAAAAAGTTATGAAAATGACCAAGTTGGCTTGAAAAATGCAGGAGCAACTTAGTATAGGCAGTGGAGTGCATGAAAGCTTCAAATCCAGAGAGGGCACAAAAATTTCACTCAGTGTCCATATGAAAGAACAATTATTCAATTTGACCTTTGATCATGGTAAGGTTTTAAGAAATGCAATTCAAACCAAGAAATGAACATTAAGAGCAAAAGAATGCATATGAGATGCTCCCCCTCACTAAGATCTAACATTTTTTCTATTTTCTCCCCCTTTCTTGAAATTTCTCCCAAATTCTCCTCCTATTATCATTTTTGCCATATATTCTCCCCCCTTTAACAATGGAGTCATGAACCAATCACATCTTTCTCTCATCCAAAGGTCACAATTCTAATATGCATGGAAGAAGCATAAGAAGGAACATGCATGAAATGCAATGGAATGACTTTATTTTTGTATTTTTTAATTTTGAAAACAAAAACCATTGGAAATTACCCAATACGATAAAGCTAGCACTTTTACATGCACAAGACATACCAAGGATGAAAAGTTGTCGTGGTCATATCGAAACATATATAGTCGAGGTAAGAAAGATAGCACAAGATGAAGCAATCAAATTGATTACAAGTTATGCAAAGCTTCACAATTAGCAAGTTCACTAAAGGCATCCAAATATGAGTCACGCCATGCCAAAAAGTATATGTGAGACCAGAAGATACAATGAACATTCTAGTGGCTATAAGTTCCAAAGTGAACCATTTTGATCAAAGACCTCAAGCAACTATGCTTCAACAAAGAATATGACATTTCACATTTAGATAGCACATGTTGAAGTTGTTTTAAAGGTCTATCTTAGTATAGAAACTCCTGGACTAGAAGCCATCCACGACTGCCCCCCTAAGCTTCAACCAAGCGACAAATCTTGAGGTTCATGCCAAAGTTCAAATGGCAAGCAATCCCCATGAGATCGTCTAGATCATCAAACTATCTCCAAGTTTATGTCAAAGTGCAATGACAAATAGTCTCATGAGAGTAGTTTTGCACAAAATTTAGCGCACATGAGGACCAAAATATTTGCTACACTTGATTCACATTTTGCACAAGATTATGAGCAAAAGCTACTCCTAAGCCTGTAAGCAATACTTGGCCTGAGCCACAAATGCTTAGGAGGAGTAACCTTATAATTCAAGAAGAAACTAGTAGCTCAACTAAAGTTCAATCTAGATTCAAGATCAAGCAAGACATTCTTGACATTGCATGTGTCATAAAAGGATCACTAGATGAGCAACTAGCCAAAAGATCCACAAATTGCCGGTTTTAATTCAAGTTGCCTTAAAATATCAGCTAATCTAGCAAAGACTAAGCTACACATAAAAAGAAATGACAAGTCTAAATAGTCAATGAACAAGACATGTCAATGAGCAATAATAAAAGTGTTGCAATACATGAGGGTAATAAGCAAAGTTTTATCAATTTAAAAGAAGGAAGCGGTAAAGCTTATATTACAATGCATCATTTTTTATTTTTAATATGAATGCAATATGATACACTGAGATGCAGGAAAAACATCAAAAGCCAAAGAAAGATCAGGAAGATCTAAGAAGAACCCACTTGTTGGAAGTATCAGAAAAGATCCACTTTCCGTCGAACCAACTCATAAGGGTAAACTACATGGTCTCCACAAATTCTAGCATAATGTCACCCTTCTCTACATGGTATCTAAGGAAGTGATACTAATGTCAATGTGTTTAGTCCTAGAGTGTTGCACCAAGCTTTTAGCAATGTTGATAGCACTAGTGTTGTCACACAAAAGCAGCACAGTATCAAAGGTTAACTCATAGTCCTTAAGAGTGGAGACAATCCACAAGATCTGGCTACAACAGTTAGCAGCAGCTATATACTCAGCCTCAACAATGGACAGTGCAACAAAAGATTGCTTTCTAGAGGACTAAGAGACAAGAGAAGTGCCTAAGAAATGACAAGTGCTTGAAGTGCTCTTTCTATCAAGTCTACAGCCAGCAAAATTAGAATTCAAAAACCCTCGAATAGATAGAGATGATGAATAGGAATACCAAATGTTATATTGAAGGGTTGACTAGTGGTACACTGAGAAATAGAGGAGGGTGCCAATCATGTTGTGATACTCGTGTTGATCCACAGCTTCACCATCCTCATTTGGATCCAGAGCAGTCGAAGTAGCCATTGTTGTGGCAATTGGCTTGCAATAACATATACTGAACTTCTTCAATGATCCTTGGTGTACTTCGTGTGATTGATGAAAGTCTTTTCCTTGCATTGCTTGATTTGGAGCCCTAGAAAATAATTTAGCACCCTATTATACTCATCTCAAATTCCCTGGACATAGTCTCAGAAAAACTAGAAACAAGAGCATTACAGGAACCATTGAAGATAATGTAGTCCATGTATATTTGTGCAAGATGAAAATCATTGTCATGTTTGAGAATGAAAAGAGTCTTATCTACTTGTCTTGTTGTTGAAAAAGTGTCTTCGTGTGCCAACAGAACAAACTCCCTTGGATTTAATTGAGTGAAAAGAGGATCTGATTTCTAAGGAACAACTAGTCAAAATTCGGGATGTGGCAGAGTGTCTGACCAGAAGTAAGACCGTTCGTTTTTGCAAGGTTCAGTGGAATAATCACTCGAAAAGCGAAGCAACATGGGAACGTGAAGAAGAGCCGAGAGCCGAGTTTTCTAGCCTTTTCTCTAGCTAGCCTAAATCTCAGGGTCGAGATTCCTTTAAGGGGGGAGGTTTGTAACATCCCAATGTTCTGAGTTTCAAAAACCTTTTGAGTAGTTTAGTCCTTTGGAAAAATTCACCAATTTTATTTGAATTTTTAATCTAGCTTAAATGGACTTTCAAATGTTAAAATCATTTAATGTGACTAATCTCAACATCCATTAATTCCAAATCTATTTTATTTTAGTTCTTTGTTCTTGGTATTTTTATTTTGCTATTTCAATCTACTGGTATTTCTAAAAGGCAAAACCTAATTAAAATATCAGAAAGTCAAATGGGCCGAAACCCAATCAGATTCCTCAGCAAGCCCAAATCTCGCGCATAGCCTGTATCTCTCTCTCTCTCTCTCTCTCTCTCTCTCTCTCTCTCTCTCTTCCCATTAGCCCGTGTCCCTGGCCCACTCATCAGTCGCACACGTGGCGTGTGCGATGCTACCTTACCCTAGCCCCCGCTGCTGACTTGTGGGCCCATTTTCGCACTACTGTTCATCGTCTTCACCGTGCGCGCCCTGGACTCTGCCTACGTGCCACCTTCGGACTTCTCTGTGGCCCTGCAGTTGCAGACTATTTAAGGCCTCGGTGTGCGTGTCAAAACATCTGCCTCAACCCTAGACGCTAATCCCCTGAAGCCCGAAGCCCTAGTTCGCCGCCACTTCGCCGGAATCGAAGCTCGAACCCTAGCTCCGTCACTGCTGTTCTTTGCCAATTCCACTGCCATCTTCGACGCCTCGTCACCATCGACCGCACCATTGACATTGTTGTTCCATGTTCTACCTCGTGCGCCCCTCAATGTCACTGTCGTCAACCCGATCTTGTCGCCGCTTTCTTCCTCGTCGCCGACAACTCTGTCATGCCCTCTAGCCGTGTAGGTGAGCATTAGGAAAACCTTGACATGCTCTTTCGTTTGGTACCCTCATCGTCGTTCGTTGGAACCTTTGGTTTCCGAGCACCACCACTGTTCGGTGCTGACGTGGTTGTACACATGGCGCCACATCGCATCCACCTCAGTGCCACATCACCTCTTGTAGCCTAGTCAGCGCCCACGTGACTGTTGCGCAAGCACTGACGCAAACCCTGCACTGTTTTGTAAATCGAGTCTACGGTAGACCTTTGACCTTTCGTGGACTGGGTCTATAGACCTCGGGCCCACATGTCAATGAGATAAAAGGTTTTCCCGTAGAAATATAAATCAACTGAAAAAGAAATTCAAAGCTGATGTCATGCTAACATCATAAAGGATTTCTCTTTAGTAAAATAATTCGGGAATCCAGAAATTCGAATTTAGTTAATTTCTTTAGGGTTTAATCTTCTGAGAGCTCATTCTTCCTCATACGAATTCCGATTGAGCCCATTCAAATTTCTAAATTCATCTAAATCCAAGATCTGTCTTCTTAAGTTTTTTATTTAATTTTTAGAGTTCGTTATTTCTCTGTTTTGTATTTATTTAGTTATTTGCCTTTGTTTGCGAGTCGATGCTGATTCTTCGGGAGTTTTCGAAGGAGGAGAGGTTGATTAAGCTCAATACCAGTACCAAGACTTGTTCCAAGGCAAGTTGACCTTTAACCATGCTGAACCCAATTTTCCAAAATTATCTTGATTCAATTATTGCATTTTACTTTTATGTATTTATTTAAATGTTTTGGGTTTAGTTATACACCATTTGATTATATCCACTTTGCCTATTATATTATCATGATCTTTTGTCCCCCTAGCTTGGTTAATTATTAGTTGGTAATATCATAGCACCAACGTGGGTTGGTTAGTTACAAATAGTTTGCTTAGCCATGCAACGGGTCATTTATATCATTTGAGTTGCAAATATAAACTTGACTAAGTGATGATGGAATTTGTGTAAAACTGTGTGAGGTATGTTGTTACTTGCTGATGGCATGCGTTGCACTTAACCAACAAGGTGAGAAAAGATTTAGGCTGAGGCGAGTGGATGGAAACATGTTATGGTGGAGTTGTGTGCACTTGGGAAATTATGAGTGTGATAGTTGGTAGTAATTGGTAGTCTCGCCTTGGTCAATTAAGGACTTAACTTTGTGCGCCATTGAACTGAGCCACAACTGTACAACCACATGCCTAATGGGACAGGCCTAACCTAGTAAGTAATGGTGTCTTGGTGTTGATTACTCGGCAGATTGTTTAAGTTGTGTGCCAGGGTAGAGGTGTGTTTCTGCCTGTGTGGCAATTCACATTTATGAGAGGCTCGTTGTCGTCAGGTCCAACGGTGTGCGATGGGCTAACCACCTATGTGGGGGTTGGTACCGGCAATAAGTACAACAGGAGTGTCAATTATTGATATGAAGTTTCAGAAAGGTTTTGTTGTGACCAGCTCTGATCCAGCTGATTGCATCTTGTGGGTAAAGTGTACTACGTCTGTAGAATGTTAATCAATCTATTCGAATAGCCGCGTCCGCGGTCATAGACATTTTCGGAGATTTCACACGAGGGATGGATTTTTCTAAAGACAATTGGGAATGGATAGCTATATGAGATTGCTTGTGCAGCTGTGTGAAAGAAATTGATTAGGTTATGGAAGCTTTGTGAAAATACGTGTTAAAATTATTATTGTTTATTTGTTTTGAATTACGCTTTCAATCTATTATTTGTATTCAATTGCAAATGCTGATTTATTTCAAAATAGCAACAGAAGCTATTTCCTTCGGAATAAGCCATCATATATAATTGCATTATATGGTACAACTTGTTGAGTACTCGGAGTACTCATTCTTGCTGCAATCATTCAACTGAAGTGGAGGAATCGTTGCCTGCCTTTGAGGAGGAGCCTTACGAGGATGGTGATCGTTAGGTCTTGATCCCAATCGGTTGTCTGTGGTGAGTCGATGGGTATCCACTGGAGATGCTTTCGTTCCGTTGCTGTTTCTTTATTTAGTTTCAGCCCTGTGTGGCTTAATATATATAAAACTCGACTATAAGGTCAAAACTGCTATTTATTTATTCAAGTTAGTCGTTTAGTCTTATATTCGTCTTGTGTGGAATGATATTCATCTATATTGACACTGTATGCACTAGTTTCATCCTAGACTAGTGCATTATACACAGAAGGGTCCAGATTTGCATATTTGGGTCCCGACAAACATTCACCCTAATCGATCTAGTTACTTCAATCCTCCCTTATGTGTCATCCCCAAAGGTGATGAAGTCATCACCCGATGCTCGCGCAAAGGAGGTAAACCATCTTAGTATCCAGTCATGTCGCGTGAACACCCAGAGTCGTTGAGCCACGTGTTCTTCCCCCTTCCGCGGTGAACCTAAAAACTAAGGTACAAAAGATTTATGTGTCTCAATACTAGGATTAGTTAAACATGACTTAGGAACCTAGTACTAAGATACACGTCTGCCATAAGTGTATGAACGAATGCTAGCCTTGACTCCACTTGAATGACATTAGGTTTCATTTTGTCCTTAGCAAAGTTGCATCTTAACCCTTCCTTCCCATAAGAAGTCTTGGACTTGTCTTGGATAATGTTTAGTTGTTTCTTACACTTAGAAAAATCTTCTAGAGTATCCTTAAGGTAAGTGTTCTCAACAGATAGCTTAGAACGAGAATCACAAGATTTATCCTTAATAGCTCTAGCATGTGTTTCCTTATGGACAACAACCTCAAGCTTAAGAGCTTCACATGAAGCACAAGAAAAAGAATTAATTTTGTCCTTAAGCTTATCATACTTGACTCTAAATGCTTATAGAATGTCATTCATCCCACGTTCATGTTCAATGCAAAAGCACAAGCACTAGAGTCAATCTTCTTAGAAGCTACCAACTTGCTAGATTCTAAGTATTTTTCACATAGATTTGATTTAAATTCAATCATCTTATTCCTAGCATTTTCAAGTTGGTGCAATGCAATGTCATGAGCAGTTTGCAATTTTCCAAGTTCAAAATGTAAAAGCATGGCAAGAATCACATTTATCATTCTCAAGGTCCTTAACATTTATAAGTTCAAGAGTAAGACTATCGACTTGATATTCTAAGTCCTTAGCCCTAGCCATGACTATCTTGAGCGCCTTATCCTGACAAATCACTTGCTCATACATACCATCACATCGCATAGAAAGAACTTCATAGGAAGGGGGTACCTCATCGGATGTGTCGACGTCGTTGTCGGAGCGTGCCATGAAAAACATACTAGTGAAGTCCTTGGCCTTTCCCTTGCTCTTCTTTTGAGGAGTCTCGGCCTCCTTGTCTTCCTCGCTCCCGATGTCCACATCACTCATGGAGTGATCTTCAAAAGCAGTAAGGACCCGATGAGCGGCCTTGACGAGCTTGGCGGCATCGAACTTGGCCTTGTTGCCTTGAGGTTTCTTCCAAGCGGCATTCTCCTCCTTGTGGTTGCCCTTCCCCTTCAGCTTGGGGTAGTTAGGCCGAGTGTGGTACAACTCACCACACTCATAGCAAGTCATTGAACCACCTCTCTTCTTGTTTCTCACATTGTGGTAGACCCGTGTGAATTCTCTAGCTAGCAAGTCAAGAATGGACTCAAGTTCTTCCTCATTGATTGCAGAAAAATAAGCAAATGAGAAACCTGAAGAATCATAAGAGCTGCCATCATGAGATCTCTTGGTGGGATCAGCTATCAAAGCCATATTCTCCTTCTTAGAATGATCAACTCTCTTAATCTTATGAGTCTTGAGCTTGCTATTGAGCAACTCCAAAATGAGCTCAGTCAAATTGACATTCTCCTCAATGGTGGTAGCTTTCATCTCCCACTCCTTAGTGTTGATGGCAGCCATGAGATGGGTTGCATTATTAGATTAAGAATATTCAATGTCAACTTCTCTCAATTGGTTGAGCATCTTGTTGAAGCGAGTAAACACGTCATCGATGCTCTCTTCAGGACGCATCTCGAATTTATTGTATCCTCGTTTGAAGACCGTTTGGCGTACTTACTTGATTTGAGTAGAGCCCTCATGATAGGTCTTAAGAGTGTGCCAAATCTCATACGTAGACTCAAGGTGACAAATCCTATCATACTTCTGTCTACCAAGTCCAGCATGAAGGATGTTTTTTACCTTGTGGTTATTAGCCAAGAGAGTCGCAGAAGTTGGCGTAGCAACCTCGCATAGAACGAGTGGAAATCGAACGACCTCCCATATGGTTTAGCCATCGCTTTGAAGGTAGACACGCATATAGTTATTCCAATAAGCATAGTCGAGCCCATAAAAAACATGTGACTTGATGAAGTACTTCTCAGTCGCCATGTTCATCGACCGGTTAAGATCAAGTATGAACTAATTGGGCTCTGGTACTACTTGTTGGACTGACAAGGCAACTAGAGAGGGGTGAATAGGAGCACCTACTCTTTTCAACCCCAACGGTATTTAACTTCTTCTTCACTACAGTAGCTATGAAAGCCATGAAGATCATAAACACAAGCACAGTAGAAGTCTTGCGTTGAAACCTAAAATCCTCAAGGCAAAACCTACCTAGCTGGTATGACCGTCGGCTGCAGGGACAACAGCCCACGATGTTATCAAATCGACCTAACTTTTGATTTTGATATCCAAATCCCTCGATATTTCAACCATGGTTCATCAAGAAGGTCAAAAACATATTACAATCAACGATCGGGATGATCGAAGTCAAGGTTCAACGAATTTATTCAATGTGGACAAGAAGGCACACGAACCGAGAAAATTCAATCTTTGATCCAAAAACTTGCTCATGGGTGGATGATGGTCAAGATGACCCTGGATGGATTCTCACATGTCCTAGTAGGCTAGATCACATCAAAAGGCCCAAGGAAAGCCCAAGGAACATATAAAATCTCAAAGGCATCAAAGAGAGAGCAAGAACAAGGAAGAACTCATCTTGGCGAAAATCTTTCTTTGATTGATTTAAAAGATTGTTGGTTTACAACCTCTCCACCGTGGAGGACAAAAGTTCAACACTTGAGCACTCAATCAATCAATCTCTCTCAGACCCTAGCCTCATCTATTTCCACTTTCCCCAAATCATAAATTAGGGATTTTTCTTGGAAGGGTTCAAGGTGCAAATCCTATGCCTCTTTCTTTTATAGTGGATGCTAGGTCTAGAGAGAAAACTTTATCAAACGCTTGTTACGCCCACACACACATGAGTCTACACTCATGCACGCTTCTTAAAGCGGATGACTAACCAGGTCTCCTGAATCCGTCTATTCGTGGTCTTTATCTTCTTTTGATCTAAACCACCTCTCCTAGTGTCGTCTTGCCATCTGGTATTTTGGTAAAGATATCAAAATACACATTCTCGATCCTTCTCCAATGACCGAGTTCAATCGTCGTGAAGTAATCTCATACTTCGTCATGTGTAGATTGATCAACGGCTCTCTTCATGTCGGCAAGTCTCTCCCATCCGACTCCCACCGGAACCACCATGGCACTTGCACCGACCCCTAAGCCACTTGATGCAACCAGTCACACTGAACTTTCCATTCGGTCATTCTTGTTAATCTTGCGACATGCTTGAGTCCAACCACTTCACCTGATATCCTTGATCGTTCTGAGCCTTAGGCTCTCCTATCCTAGTGTCGATCATCCTTGTCGTTGACCATCATTGACTCCAAGCCACCCGCACAACAATAGACCAAAAAATTGATTTCGGACACAAGTTTTTCACAACTTGACCCACGTTAGTCAAAACATGCATCATGCAACACCTATGTACTGAAACTCGTGACTTTGACAAATTCCACGAAATTCACGGCCTTCCCGGTGCATGAACACACTTTGGTCGCTTAGACCGTTGCCCACGGTCGGTCAAACTGCTAGGCCACTGGTTTGACCGCCAAACAATGGTCGGTCAGACCACCTAGGACTTGCACTCTCTCTAAAAATTTCAAATTTTATCCAGTTTTTCCTCAAAACTTAATTTTCAATAAGACCAAGTGCAAACACATCCTCTCACCTTTCGATAGACGTGATTTTTGGTCGATTACAAAAATTCATATTTTTCATTTTCGGTCGGTCTGACCACCACCTGAGCCAATCCAATGTTCCCAGGATTGGTCGACCGCCTCGACTGACATCGGTGAACTTTCCAAAAGCCAAGGGTTTCTCTAAACACAACGATAATATTACTATTTCACTTCTGGAGTGGAGAGGGACCAGCTACCTCGCGGCACGCACGGGCCCCTCGCGTGGATTTGGATCTAGAGTGGAGAAGGGAGGGAGGCGGTCGGAGAGGGAAGGGAGTTGGGGGGAGGGGGAGATGGAGAGGGGAGGCGTGGGGGAGTGGAATGGGGAGGGGAGATGGAGAGGGAGGTGTGGGGTAGTGGAATGGGGGAGGCGACCAGAGAGGGAAGGGAGTTGGGGGAGCCGAGGAGGGGGAGATGGGGAGGTGCCGCGTGGGGGAGTGGAATGGCCATGGGGAGGCGTCGGGGACGACAGGGAGTGGAGTGGGAGCACTGGGAGTGGGAGAGGACGAGAGAGATGTTGGTGCGGCATGGCGTCAGTGGGCACGTACCGCACGGGCACGACAATGGCTTAGGGAGTGAGAGGAGAGGTCCAGTCTCAGTCACGAGAGATGTTGGGTTGGCAGTGGTTAGTGGCTCAGCTTTTTGCAGTGATAAGATGGTAGGGAGGACCAGAGACGTTGCGAGAGAGACGTTGTGTGTGTGAGACAGTGTGAGTATGAGACAACATTCGCATTTCTTCCTCCCTATAAATTCCCTCCCCCTCCTCATTTGTTCACCGCGCAATACTGCTTTCTATTTGCTCTCCTCGTTTGTTCACCGCACTGCACAATACAATCATTTCATCTTCTGTCCGTGCTTTCTATTTGCTCTCTCTTTGCTCTCTAAATTCTAGTCTTCCAATACGTTTAGAAAGAAGAAAACAGTAGGGCGAAGCAGGAGAGCACGCCCTCCCACTCCTAGTCCTCCTCCCCTAGAAGAAGTGCAAGAGCAAGAGATCCATCCTCACCAACTCTCCCTAGGCATGGGAGAGTGTGGTATGGATGATCAATATATGGACGGAACGGAGGGCTTTAAGGATGTCCACGTCTCCACCCTGGACGTCGGGGTCGGTGCAACGGTGCACGCAATGGGTGGAAGCTCCGACGACCGATGTGCATGGTGTTGGCTTCATATGGAGTACAACATAGAAATGGCAGACGGGCGTCAGGTACTTTATGCCACATGTAAATATTGTCTACTAAATTGTCTGCATGCTCGGGTGGAGGAACAATTTTAGGCCCAAGATATGCCCAGTTCAAGGAGTACTACAAGGCCAACAATAAGAGGCCAAGAAAATTTAACCTGGACATGAAGGTGTGGTGGGACTCCACGTATACTATGTTGGAGCGGTGCAAGGAGTACGAGTACATCATCACTCTCTTCGTCAATACTAATTCTGGTAAGCAATTGGTTACTGAAACAGATTGGCTAGTTGCTAGTCATTTTCATGAATTTTTGAAAGTATTTTACGATGCAACCATAGTTTTATCTGGTGTTTACTATCCTACTTCTTGCTTAGTCATCGAGTGGCTTTGGACTATTACTAACGCTTTTAAGGAAAACAAAGATGATGCCCTTCTGAAATCTATTATTGAACCAATGCAGAGAAAAATTTTAAAATATTTTCAAGCTATGCCACATCTCTTCTGTTTTGGTACGATTATGGACCCTTGAAGAAAATTAACAGATCTGAAGGGGGCTTACGAGAGAATTGGGGTGGCATTTGATCTTGAATTTTTTGAGGCTTAACCTCACATTCATGATGAGCTTTTTCGAGTTCTTGATTTGTATTATGAAAAGTTTGGCAGCACAAGTCAATTGAGAACAACTGCTTCAACAACGCAACAAGGACAGCACAATGTTAGCGCTTCCAACATCTGGAAGAAGCTAAAAGGCCCAGCATCCAGTTCATCTTCTCGTGCGCCGGCCAGATCTCAATGGAATCCAAGAGTAGAGATCAACCACTACCTCGACACACTTTTGTGAACACCGAGCTTGACTTCGCAGATGGCAATGATATCAACCTCCTCTTGTGGTGGAAGAACCACCAGCGTATTTATCCCATGCTGTCACATTTTGCACGAGATGTACTTGTGGTTCCGGTGTCGACTATCTCATTGGAAGCCACTTTTAGTACGGTGGGGAAGATTATCGAGCCAAGGAGGTCGTCTCTCACACCTAAGATGGTTGAGGCACTCACATGCCTCAAAGATTGGGAGAGCGCAGATGAACGGACGCAACATCAGCTCGAGGATCCGGAGATCATGGAGGCGATAGTCGATCTAGAGAATCTCGACGTCAACTAGTTTATCTATGTGTATCAGTGTATGTAATTGCTGCACTCTTTTCTTTACTAGGGGCACCCCACACTAGGAGTAAGATTTTTAATGAGGCAGCAAACTTTGTATTTGTACTGTATGAAACAATGAATAAATTTTAGTTATTCCCCTGAATATTTATGTGTTGCTGCATTATGAATAATTTTTATTTTCCCTACTTTTTTCCTAACCCCTCCTATTTTTCCCGTTTCCTCTCTTATTTCCTTCTCCCTCTTATTTTCTCCCTCCTTAGTCCTTACAGCTGAGAAGCATCTCTTCACCCCTTTGGTTCTTCATCTTCCCCGAATCCCCGTCGACCTCTCTCCCCCAATCTCTTCCTCTGCCATCGCCGCGCAGCCCCACACCCCCACCTCCCCTCTCCACGCGGCTGCGGCAGTGGGCCGATGGCCAGCCTCTCCCGTCCCCGTCCCCCCACCTCCTCTCCTCCTCCCCTCGGGCTCGGCCACGCCTCTCCGCCGCCGCCCCTTTAGCTCCCTCGCGTCGTGCAAACCCGGCCCTCTGGCTCCCTCCCTCCTCGCACCCCTCCACCGGCCCTCTGTGGGCTCGTCCGCTCATGGCGCAAAGAGGTCATGGGCTCGTGGCGGCGTTCAAAGTCGCCCTTGGTGCATCAGTGCGTGGAGGTTGACAGCGACAGCAGCGGTCCTCCACGGCGACGGCGACGGCGCCCAGGTGAGGTCACATGTCCTCAGTCCTCTCCCCCCCTTGCCCCTCGGTGGCTCGGTCCTTGAGACCCTGACCATCCCTCGTTTCCACAATTTGACATGCGACGGCGACAGGACCATGCTTGGGCCGGTACGACACAGCGGCGACACGGTGGGCATCTAGGCCGTGCTTGGGCTTGTCGAAGATGATTCGGGCCATGCCGGCACGGTCCAACCTGTGGCCCATCGTGCCCGTCCCATGCTGGCACGGCACGCCCAACGCCCAAGTCTAGTCTCGACCAGGTACAATGAACTGCATTACGTGGACGGGAAAATGAATTCGAAATTTTCAGGATAGATCGATAATTGTCATCATCTTATATTGTTTATGTTGAGGAACCGTTGCTAGCGAGTCTAGTCCGAGCGATTACCTCGTAGACAAGCGTAGAATCGTAAAAACAATGCATGAATCACAAAAACAGAATAAGAAATTGAACATAGAGATCTAGGGGGACTTCTTGCTTCTCTTTATTCCTTCATCCAGCGATCAGCCTTTACAATGACTAGTACCCCCGATTTATAGGCTACGACCCTGCTAGGGTTTGGGATGAGGAGCCCACCTTGGGCCAAGACTCCCGGTCCTGGGCCCAGTTTCTGAAGACTTCCCCTTAGGCACTCATCCTTCATATCCATGCATCGTCAAAACTCTATAAAAACCCAGTGAAAAAAATTTGGAGAAAGAGTACACGAAACACGTTCTGCTGTGCTGCACGAATTGCCTCATTAAAAACCTTAGTCGAGAAACTTCAGGAAAAACTCGTAAAGGGAAAAAGAGTACAATCCACTCAATTTCATTTCATCTCCTGGATTTATTCTTTGAGTACTCGATCTTCATGATCAAGCTTTAGTAATGAGTTTGTGAAGATTCTCCCCCTAAATTCTGCACTTCTCTAAGTCTCATCATTCCAATTCACGTATGCATCTTTCAAAACTAGACGCTAGAAGTGACTTAGTAAATAAATCTGCAAGATTTTCACACGACTTCGTATGCAGTACTTTAATTTCGTCCATCTTTTGCAATTCATGAGCATAGAAGAACTTGAGGTTGATATACTTTGTGAGAAGATTCTTCACATAACCCATCTGCACTTGTGAAACATAAGCTGCATTATCTTCATAGATAATAGTGAGGATTTGTGCGGTATTCAATCCACACAACTGCTGGATGTGGTGAATAATCCGTCGAAACCAAGCACATTCTCGTGAGGCCTCGTACAGTACTATTATTTCTGAGTGGTTCGTCGAAGTCGATACAAGACTCTGCTTAGACGATTTTTATAGAATTGCGGTTCCACCACATAGGAATACATAGCCTGTTTGCTATTTGGCTGTATGCGGGTCCTACAAGTACCCGTTATATGCATTGCCATTCATAGTTAGGTCTTGGTTTTTCTGTAAAACAGACCAAGTTCTTTGCTTCCTTGGAGGTATTGGAAGATGTCCTTCATTCCCTACCAATGCCTTTGGTAGGTTCTGTACTATACCTTGCTAGTAGGTTTACGGCAAATGCAATGTTCGTTCTAGTACAGTTTGCTAAATACAAGAGTGCTTCTAATGCACTTAAGTATGGGAATTCTGGTCCCAGGACTTCCTCCCCCCTCTTCTCTAGGTCTGTACAGGTTCTTGTCTTGCTGCAAAGATCTCCCGAACATTGGCACTTTCGAAGGGTATGCCTTTTCAAAGTTGAACATTTCTAATATTTTCTGAGTGTAGGTTGACTAGTGTACTAATATCCTTTCAGGAGCATACCCAAGCTGCAAGCCTATGCAATATTTGGTTTTACCCAAAATCTTTCATTTCAAACTCCGACTTTAGGTAAGAGTTTGCTTTCTTAATATCCTTCAGGGTTCCGATGATATTCAGATCATCTTCATACTATGATATTATACAAAATCTATTCTGGGATCGTCGTATAAATACATAGACATTATTTTCATTGTTCATGTTGCCTTTCTTGCATAGAAAGTCGCTTCAAGCGATTATACCATATTCTACCTGATTGCTTAAGTTCGTACAGTAACTTTCTGAGTTTCACACTGTACATATTTCTATTTGCTCTGTTTTGGTTCGGGACAGGGATACATTCAGGTATCTTCATATAAATATCTGAATCCAATATTTTATAAAGGTATACAAGTACCCCATCCATCAATTTCATTTCTAACTTCAAGTTCACTGCCATTGAGATAAATGTCTAAAGGGAGTTCCGTCCATGACCGGGGAATAGGTTTCTTCATAATCATCTCCTGATGTTCAGTGAAACCTTATGCAACGAGCCTTGCTTCTTTTCATTTCTCTTTCGAACAAATATCCACTTATGCCCTACGGGGTACACAAGGGGAGGCGTGCGGCTTACAGGCCCAAACGTCTTTCTTTTATTCGGAGAGAATAATTCAGTTTCTATTACCTTCTTCCAATCTGATCTTTTCTTTCATTCAGCGAGCGATGCAGGCTCTGGATCAAGATTGATGATTGTGGCAAGTTTCTTTGCAAAGTAAATGTCGACATTGGTTGTTGTCATATTCAAAGATTCTCCTGAGGTCATAAAGTTTATAACTATTTCTTCAAGGGGCGATTCTTCTAATGCTTCTACTTGCTCACCGCTGCTTCTAATTGTGGGGCAAGTCTCTTTAGTTTTTTAGTTCTGATGTGTGCGCACACATCCATACTGATGTCTCCCTTCATGGGGATGTTCAATTCTGGTATGCCTTTTCTGAAGGTGCTATACCAGTGCTAGGTCTCAACTGGCTCCCCCTCTAGTTCTAGGGCACTTCGGCGATCGGCTGTGTCAAGTCCCTCTCATCCTTTTTCACCAGGCGTCTCCGATTACTTTGGATTCGAGGGGCTGGAGTTCTCATCCTTTTCTGAGGCCTCTGGATGGGATTAGAGATACCTTCATTGGTATTTCAACCCTCTCCGGTGCATTGCGTACAGGCATATGCGACTTGATCATGATCTTCAAATTACTAAAGTAGTCAGGCAGTTGATTCGCTAATGCTTGCAAATTAATTATCTTCTGGACTTCAATTATCTTCTAGACTGCAATTATCTTCAGGACTTCAATTGTCTTCTAGACTTCTTTATTTGCTTTACTAGTGCGTGGGTTATATGCATAGAATTTAATTATCTTCTGGACTTCAATTGTCTTCTAGACTTCAATTGTCTTCTAGACTTCTCGTGGTTTGCCACGTTATTTCCCGACATTTTCATATCAAGGGTTGCTTCCCTCCCCCTAATGACGGGAAACTATCATCATCTAATATACTATCAGCGAATCGGGCATTATGCAAATCTCTAGTCATAGGGTCCAAATACTTGATTATGGATGCTGTCTCACAGCCAACGTATATCCCAGAATTTCGGAGAAGGCTCATTGCAGTTCGCTGCGGTGGTGGTATAGGGACATAAACCTTGCAACTAAACCTGCGAAGATGAGAAGTTTTCGGTACTAACCCTTGCGCTAGTTGCATAGGTGGATGGATGTTATAGGCCGACGGTCTAAAATTGATGAGAGCTACTGCGAGCAGGACTGCGTGTCCCCAACATGTAATTGGTAAATTACAATTCTTCAAATTTCTATTAGTCCATTCTGGGTGCATACATGCGGTACAGAATGCTCAACTTTAATTCCTATTTTCATACAATAATCATCAAATGCCTTCGGAGTACATTCTTCGGCGTTGTCCATTCAAGTGGACTTCACGTGATGATCAGGGATATTATTTTTAAACTATTAATTATCTGCGAGATTTAGCTTTTGCAAAAGCGTGATTTCTCGTAGATAATAAACATACGTGCGACCATTCTAGGGAAGCATCGATGAGTACCATAAAATACCTAAATGACCCTTACAAGAGCTGTATAGGACCGCAAAAGGTCTCCCTGGATACGGTCTAGGAATGCAGGGACTTCATCCTTCGCTTTCAGAGCAAAAGGTCTAGTAATTAATTTCCTGGTGACACATGCAGGGCACACAAAATCTTCCTGATTCGGGAAATTCTTTACATTCATATTACGTCCCTGTGGATTGTTAATTATATCTCTCATTATCCTAAAACCTAGACGGCATAATCTATCATTCTAGAGATAGGAAAAATCAGAGCTTCTAAATACGATTTTCAAGGCAGTATAGGCTGCAAGTGTCTTAATATTAGTGTAGTATAGCCTAGTTTCATACGAAGGAAGTTGTTCTAATGCTATTGTTCCACTTTCTTCACGCTTTTCAATGAGTAGGTATTATGTACCATACTCTTCTTCAGTCTTTGCGTAGAAATCGTTAGCGCGAATATCCTTGAGAGTTCTAGTCGATTCTGGGTATAATAAGTCTTCTTCAATGACCAAAGTTGTGCCCATTGGGAGTATAATTATGGCCCTTCCTGAGCCTATTATACAAGTATCGTTGCCTGCGATTGTCGTAGGACTACCAGTATTCTTGCTGATCGACTGGAAAAATCTCCGTTGCTCTCAAGATGGTTTTCGTTGTGCCGCTACCTGCTAAGCACACTTCCTCCATAGGGCACCACACACATTCTAATATAATGTACTTTATTAATATGTAGCAGAAAGCAAGCAACACATAAATAAAATACTTCAAATATCAGAACATAACTTGCTATTATAAAGACGGGAAAATAAGTCTTGCATGACTCACTCATAAGAATTTAATATTTTGCTCTCCTAGAGCTTGCAACCATTATTCAATAATTCAATATTCTGCTTCAAGTGCAAACTGCAAGTTTTTATAAAAGATCCAAGTGCAATGCGTGCACTAGATCGAATCAGCGAAGTATTCAAGAACTTCTGCCTCAATCTGCTCTATGGCAATCTTCTCCTCTTGGGCAACTACAGCTGTGACCGCTGCGATGCCCAAAGGAGGGTGATGGAGGCTGCTACTGGGCTGTCCACATCCATAAGTGCAAGTAATAGATGCAGGTCCTCTATGCCTTCAATGGCGAGATGTGACACATGCTGTCATTTGCCCTTCTTCTTAGACTGGAAAGCATCAATAACGTGTGACTCACGACCTTACCCTTCTTGCCCCTCTACTTTGTGAGAGGATTTCTCACCTTTGTAGCTACTAGCAAGGCTTCATGGCCAACATTGCTACTAGGTGACTATGAGATGTAGTTCTTTCTTAGAATATCATCTTGAGTTTCCGCAACTTGCATGATGTCAATTAATTCGGCATACTCAATGTAGCCGTCTTGACGATAGTTGCGTGCGGATTGCACCGCATTCGGGTGAAAGGTAGAGTGTCTTCTCAATCTTCTGCTTATCCGTGATTACATTACCACAGAATTGAAAGATTAATACAAATTTTATACAAATTCTGGCTATGCTGGGTCAGTTCTTCGAACTACTGGTTCGTGATGCTAGTCATTTTCATATTTATGCAAAGAATTCAAAAGATTACTGGTGGTAATTTACATAAAATAGTTGCAAAATTCTCATAATGCTCTTTGAACTCCCGGTTCGTGACCCCGTATTTTTCTATGCATTTTTCATGATTTACTGCCATTTTCAGTGATTAAAAGCAATATAAACAATCACAGATGATCAAAGCAGTAAATACAATAAATAAATTGCATAGAAATAACAATAACAAAGTTAAACATGCTTCAAAAGTTCAAAAATATACAAAAAAAATTGGATTCCTGATGCCATTTTCTGCTGAAAAAATGACTTTCGGCAAATTCTACAACTTTCAGGGGTTAACACGTAAAATTCAGTACAGAGAAAAATTTACGCGTAATTTTCATATTTCTGAAGGGTTATTCTGCAAGAATATACATAATCCCGTAAATCTCCCAATTCCAGGGAGTTTTCGCAAAATTTCCAGATCCGCGAAGAATTCTCGTAATTTTCAGAACTACGAGGGTCTTCCTGCAAAATTTCCTTATTCGCGTAAGGGTCCCCGGGGTTTTCGTAAATTTCCAATTTTTCGGCCGGATCTCCCCTTCTTTTGGGCTTCCGGCCCGCTTGGCCTTTCCGGCCGGCCCATGCTTCAAAAAATTAGCCCATTCAGCTGGTTAAAAAGGGGGGATCTGTTAGGGTTCCCTTGCCCCTCCTTTCAGGGGGCGGCTTCTCATTCCCGGTGGGAGCGTGTGGCGCAGGTGGCCGGCGGGAGCGCGCGATGAGGCGGCGCTTCGAGCCTGGGCGGCCGATGCGGCGGCGCATGCACAACCGACGAGCCTCATCGAGGCGGCGCGGGCGGCAGAGCTCGCACGGGCGCGGTGGGCCAGCGGCGGCGGCTGAGATCGCCGCACCATGCGAGGCGGTGCCGGCCGGGCGCGGCGCCATGGCCGTGGCGCGCGTGGGGCGCGTCGGCGCTTCAACGCCGGTGGTGGCTGCGCGCAGCACGCGACGGGCGATCGCGGGTGGCGCTTCGAGGCGACGCGTTCGGGCGCATGTGGTGTGGCCATGGTGGCCGACAGCTCGGTGGCCGTGCGGTGAGACGCGTGCGGGCGACCGTGGATGGGGCGGCGGCTTCAAGCCGGTCGGAGGAGGGTGCGCCCGTGCTGTAAAGGCTCCAAGTCGTCAATTTTTTTTGTTTACTGTTCATGCGATGCAATACCATGTAATGTAGTGCAATCAACATCGGGACAGCATCGGTGGCGCGGCTTCAGGCCGGCGTGTGCATGCTTGCCACGTGCTAGTGGCATGGCTCTGTCGTTGCCTCCGTAGCGATGCGTGGTGGCGGACTAGCCGACCGGTAACGTATCGCGGAGGTGTGATAGCCGCTTGCAGGCGGTGTCATGCACATGGTGCCTTTCGTGTTATTGCATCTACAAACTACATTGCAATCATCATCTACTCTTTCATGCAACCCACCGATCGGCTTGGTCGGCGACTTTAAGTCGGCTCGCGGTAGATTAGAGCAAATTTGCACCGTAGAAAACCAATCTAGGAAGCAAATTTGCAGAGTTTAAAGCGATCTAGAAAATACGATTTAATCTACGAGTGTCGTTCATCGACGGATGTCTTTTTGATGCGAGGAGAGTCGATCGTGCTGATAACGTGTTGAGGAACCGTCGTTGGTGAGTCCAGTCCGAGCGATTACCTCGTAGACAAGCGTAGAATCGTAAGAACAATGCATGAATCACAAGAACAGAATAAGAGATTGAACACATAGATGTAGGGGGATTTCTTGTTTCTCTTTATTCATTCATCCAGCGATCAGCCTTTACAATAACTAGTACTCCTATTTAAAGGCTACGACTCTGCTAAGACCCACCTTAGACCAAGACTCCCGATTTTGAACCCGATTTCTTTAACAGTTTAGACCATCCTCAACGGTCGTCGAACATCGATCCCTCCCGCGTTGAACAGTTTTGAACCCGGTTTCTTTAACAGTTTTGAACCCGCGGAGGGCAGCCGCGTTGAAAAGCACATGGCGGAAAGGTGGGGGAACCAAGTGCGCGTAAGACAGCGCACACTTGACAGCACAGCGCGTCACTATGATATCCGCAAAAAGCATTACGTCTCGACCAAATACGTGCACGGGAAATGAATTCGAATTTTCCTTGTCATCATCTTTACAGTGTTTAGACCCATCCTCGACGGCCGTCGAACGTCGACCCCTCCCGCGGAGGGCGGAAAGCACGTGGCGGAAAAGTGTGTGTGGGCCCAAGTGCGCCTAAGGCAGCGCAGTTGACAGCACAGGTCGTGGTTTCCGGAAGAAGAAAACAAGAAATCTAAATAAGAGAGGAAAAAAGGACCAAAACAGCAGCAGCCGGAGGAAGACGACCACAAGGACCAGCCGCGCCGCGCAGCCACCCCACCAAAACCAAACCAAGCCCACCACCTCCGCCTCCGAGATCGCACCAAGGCGAAGAGGCGGCGCGGCGCGGGGTCGGCCATGTCGGTGTCGTGCGGGCTGGAGTGCGTGGTGTGCCTGGGGTGCGCGCGGTGGGCGTGGAAGCGGCTCACCTACATCGGCGCCTACGACAGCGAGACCTGGCCGCCGGCCGCGCCCGCCGACTTCGAGCCCATCCCGCGCATCTGCCGCGTCATCCTCGCCATCTACGAGACGGACATCTCCAATCCCAAGTTTGCGCCGCCCGGCCACGGCTACGCCAACATCGACGCCAGTTGCGTCGTCAAGCGGGCCACCTACAACGACGTAGGCACCGCCTGCCCGCCCTACATCGTCTACGTCGACCATCGCCACAAGGAGGTCATCCTCGCCGTCCGCGGCCTCAACCTCGTCCGCAACGCCGACTACAAGGTCCTGTACCGTAAGCGATCCCCGATTCCAAGAACCGAGAATTGCGCAGGAATGTGCCGGGATTTGAAGGGACGGGTCGACTTCTTGCAGGTCTTGATGGACAACAAGCTCGGGATGCAGATGTTCGACGGCGGGTACGTGCACCACGGGCTGCTCAAGGCGGCCAAGTTCATACTGGAGAGGGAGACGGAGACGCTGCGGGAGCTGCTGCGGCAGCACGGGCCCGAGTACAAGCTCGTGTTCGCGGGGCACTCGCTGGGCTCCGGCATCACCGCGCTCATGACGGTGCTGGTGGTGAACAACCGGAGGGAGTTCGGGAACATACCCAGGAGCCACATAAAGTGCTACGCGCTCGCGCCGGCACGCTGCATGTCGCTCAACCTCGCCGTCAAGTACGCCGACGTGATCAACTCCGTCGTGCTGCAGGTACGGACTGCTGTTGTGAAATATTAGCTGTTGAGTTTGCTGCCTTAGAATAATTTGCCTACTGGAGTGGTTGGGGTGAGAGGAGGGGGAGCAATTTGGTCAAATGTTCTTTGCTTGTGGCATGGTTGGAATGTCTGTGAAAGGTGAACTAGTTTGATTGTGCAGAACGGTAGGAACCATGTAGCTGGAGTTGTGCAATGAAGGAAGGTAGCTTATAGGAGGTTTGTTGATACCGGCTGATGATGCCATGTTTGATTCAAGAAGCAACTAAGCAAGGTAGCAATCCGTGACCTGTTTGCCATGTTGTTGGGTGAATTCTATGGGTGCAGCATGTCAAGTTCTATTTGGTAGAAGGTGTATTTTCGAAGAAACTTGGATAATGCTCCTCACCGTGTAGTGCTATATGTGTGGTGCTGTAACCTGTGCCACTGCTATATGTTCATTGATGGTTCTGCCTGTGCAACTATACTATTGTGATCTTGTTTGATGCTGTATAAGTGACTAGCTCATGAACTCAACTAATCCTATGCTCTCATTTTAATGTTAAAATTTACCATCTATGGTACTAATTACATTATTACCTCTTTTCAAGTTCATTCTCTCACTGTACAGTGTCTTTGCCCAGGATGACTTTTTACCAAGAACGCCAACACCACTGGAGTACATTTTTAGTTCTATATTATGGTAATTTGTCCCCATTCACTTTCTCCAACTGCATATGTAGTTCTATTTTCTTTCAGTAAAAAAATGCCGTGCAGTGGTTGAATTTTTCACCAGGCTTTTATGCTTTGGACAGCTTGCCCTGCTTGTTATTCCTCATTTGCTTGAGAGATACATTTAAACAAGACAAGAGAAAATTTAAAGATCCTAGAAGGCTATATGCTCCTGGTAGAATGTATCATATCGTCGAGAGGAAATTTTGCAGGTAATTTGTGCTTTTTATAGTAGCTAGTTAGCTACTAGTTATTATTTTAAATCATGTCGCTATGTTTATGCTATAAACAATAAACCTGTTATTCATGCTCTTCTAGTACAAGGAAGCTTCAGGCTGTGTGCTTGTTCACACTTCAGCCTTTTTCGTGCTTTAAGAAAGGATTCAGTCATCATGGTTTTTTGAAAAAGCAATCAACAAAGCATCAGTCTGTTTGTGCTTTAGAGCAAGGAAGCTCCAGCCATCAATATTCTCGTTCGCTACATGTATTTTCACAGCTAATGAGGAATACATATTTTGATGTATGGTTTTACATTGTTTGATTAGACAAAGCATGGCCAGATTTCTCTCAACTTCCTTTCGTGTAGTTTTTCCTTCAGTGACAAGAAAAAAGTGAAATAGAAATATTAGAAAAAGATGGTATAGAATACAGAAGCACAGCACACATAGGATATTTCAAAATTCATTTGACAACGGTGACGATCTGTCTTGTCACATTAGTTAGACATAATCAGATGATATAGGTCGTTGCTTTTTTCATGGAAAAATGATTCATGTCAGTACCTACTATTAATGCATGATGCCATAGCACAATCTGCATAATACATGTATTACCAGTGAAATTTGTGTCTTCATATGTGGTGATTATAATATGGATCTTTGCCACATTGAGAATAACTACATTACTGCACATCTGTAGATGTGGAAGATTCCCACCTGAGGTTAGAACTGCTATTCCAGTGGAAGGTCGATTTGAGCATATTGTGCTATCATGCAGTACCACTTCTGATCATGCCATTGCTTGGATTGAGAGTGAAGCAGAAAAGGCTTTAGAGGTATACTACATCTTCTGATTTCTTCTAGTAATATGAATGTATGGAAATGTTTGCAATAGTATGCCAGTTGTAAGCATCACAGCAATGACATAATTATTTGATTGCTAATCTAGTCCTTTTTTATGTTTAGATGTTCATATGTCAATCTAATGTTTTGAAAGCACTTAGTATCATGAATATGGATCTAATAGGTTCAAGCAAGTTTCATGACTAGAAAGAATAAACTAATGCCAAAAATGTACTATAATGTGGCTATATCTTACTCTCCTGTTGCATTAACTAAAGCAGCAACATCGACGAAATAAATTGCTCGTCTGATATGGGTGGGTAATAGGTGAAAGCTCACTGTTTCTTGCTTCAATTTTTTTTCTTCCGGATTAGTGGTTAGGCCTCATTTGGTACTTCATACTTAGCACTTAGTGTCAAGCACTTCAGATGGGCTTGCAGGATGTATTGTGTATGTGATTTGGTATAATTCAAAGAGAGGCCTACTTAGAAAGATCACCTTTGCATTGCATATTGTTAGTGTTAGATAAGATGGATGCACACACGCACCTTGAATGATCTTGTAGGGTTAGCAGGATCTCGAAGCATTAGTTTCCTCATTGTTTATTAGGGGTTAGGAGCATCAATCAATAAATTTTTTATAGATAAAATGGGTGCAAAAAAACCGCCTAATACTACTGATGTTGATTTTCCTAGGCTCTGCATGTGAACAGTACACAATTTAAAACGAGCATGCAATTTTATGGATTCCTGGTTTCTTCTGTACCTATGTTTGGATTAGTAAACTTGAAGTGGGACATACGTGTTTGAGATTTGGCTTTGCACATTTATCCTGTAAAAAAATTGCTATTTTTCTCTTCAGCGCGCTTTGCTTCCGTAAGATAGTATAAGACTTAGGAGCTAATTTTGTTTGTCATCGTGGTGTGTAGTAATACATTATTTGTGGAAGACAATCTTGTTTTTACTAGTATTGACTTGCAAGAGAAAGCAGGAATTGATTTCAAACAAAAAGTTCAGAAATACACATCTCTGTAACAGCAAACATCTGAAAGCTCCTATTGGCAACATTAATTAAGGACAATAGATCATTAGCGTGCATAATTTCCTAACCACCATTGTCATGAATCTTAGTTCATAACAGGGTAAACACTGTCGAAAGAAGGCCGGGTGGTTTCGGCTTGATGGGATTAGAGATTAGTCTATAGATTGGGATGATAGAATTTTGAGAGGAATGCTAGATTAATTCATTTTTCTTACTTGATTGATAATGCATACATGTTATCTCTTTTACAGAGATAGCTCGATATGAGTCCTAACAAAATAATCTCTATTTGTAAGGAAGCCTATCTCTACTAGATGAAATATATTTCAAAAAAAGTAAATCTAAATAACAAGGAAACTAGCTATTATTATCTCTATTTCCCAACGTGCTCCCACTGTCCGACATGAACAGTGCATAATGCTACAGTGGTGTGAATACTATTCACGTGTGCGAACAGTAATTCCTGCACGTGATAGCTTCTCCCTTCTTCGTGACATGGCCACGGTTGCATCCCTTGGAAGTCCCGCTTCAACGAGAGGTTGCTATACCGACGAGATTCCTTGGAGACCGTCGCCTCCTTGCACGGTTGCGACAAACTCACCGATCGCTGTGACAAGCATGGGAGCAGCCATGGTAGTGCATTGGCAAGTTTTGGCCACATCTTAGTAGGCTGCAACAGCCACGACAGCACCGCGACAGGTTTTGTCCCTAACGCGGTAGACCCCAGTAGCGCCATGGTGGTCACGACAGACTTCGGCAGGGCTATAGCTGCCACGGTATGCTTTGCGGCTGCCACGACAGGATGCGGTAGTACCGTGGCAAGTTCCAACAGCGTCGCAGTGGCTGCTGGAAACACCGCCACCGCCTCCTCTTGGTGCGCCTTCTTCTCCTTCTGATCCACGATAATCTTCTCTAAAGTAACATGCATGTTGAGGAAGATGGCCGGCGTTAGCTTTTATCATGGCTAACGATTCGATGGTAGGTCTAATGGTCTGATCTGTCGCCATCACTATGATAGCAGAAGTTGCGGGATGGGATCGACTGCTCTGATACCAAATATCATGAATTGTAGTTCATAACAGGGTAAACACCACTAGAAGAAGGCTAGACGGTTTCAGCTTGGTGGAATAAGAGATTAGACTATAGATTGGGATAATAGAACATTGGAAGAGAGACTAGATTAATTCATCTTTTTTGCTTGATTGATAATGCATACATGCTATCTATTTTATAAGGATGACTCGACTTGTGTCCTAAGAAACAATCTCGATTTTTAAGGAAACATATCTCTACTTCTAAAGTAAATCTAAATAACAAGAAAACTAACTATTTTTATATCTATCTCAACCACTAATGCACCTGCCAGCAGCCATGACAGTGCGCAATGCTACAGTGCGGCTGGTACTATTCACACGCGACAACCATTGTCATGGTTCTTCTCACTATTTCCCATTGGCTGAAATTAAAGAGCCTACAAGAAAGTAATAAGGCTCGCTGGAACTTACAGTTGCAGCACTGATTTGCTAAGCTCCACAGTGAATACTTCTTTTATAATTACAGCTACACCTTTTTGCAGCTAATGAAGGAAAGTGAGAAGGCAACAACTCCACCTGCGCAACAAAAGATGGAAAGAATGCAAAGTTTTGAGGATGAACACAAGAATGCCCTCGAGAGAGCAAAGACCTTAGATGTTCCCCATGCGGTAGACCTGCCCGAAGAGGAGAACCACGACGGTGCTAGCCCTGCACCACCCTCTGATACTCATCGTGAGACGGCCTCAGAACCAAAATCTGCAGGAAGAACTAGTTGGGATGAGCTGATGGGTAAGCTTTTCACCAGGGATGAAGATGGGAAGCTTGTTGTGAAGAGGGACATCGTGACTAGGGACATTGTTATTGAGTAATGAGGAGTCTCAACTCTCAAGACTCCTTTTCACATGATAATTCATTCTTTTCACTGGTTGGATACAAGAGTACACTGTGGTCTATCATGTTTTTACCTTCGCGGAAATTTCTTTTTGACATTTGAGTCATTTTGCGATATAGAGATAGGCGGCCCTGAATTGGCTAGCGCCGAGGGCTGTCTCTGTGTATATGTAGACTTTACCTGTGCATTCTTGAATCTCCAAAGTCTTGTAAGTCGATTAATACAGGTTTTGTATCTCGTTTCTGGGCAATGAATCAGATTTTATTACATATGTTTGCTTTGCACTTAACAATACACTAAAATTGCTCATTTGGTTACGAAAGGATGCGTACTTATGGTCTCTTGGAATTTAGAATCAGATTCTGCACAAGTGATGTAGAAATCGTTTGACAAAATGCCCCATTTCACATTAGGACTCAAATCTTGTTACTCGTTTGGCTTCAGCGTTGTGGGTTGCACAGATCGTGTCCTAGGTCAACTTGGGAGCCTAAACTAATTAGTAGTCTCTAGTCACTATCTAATGTGCATAGAGAAACCCCATCCTATAAATGCGTTGTTTTGTTCTATTTTTTATGATCCGTTGCTTCTCGAATGTAGAAAACAAACACTTATACACTGCCCTAGCTGATCCATTTACCCAGATATGGAACAATAGAAACCGTGCTTCAAGGTAACAGAAGGTTTCGATAGCAATTTTAGAGGAATTATACTGCTTCTTACGAAGTTACTGTGAAATTGCTACGGAATCCCTATGTTCAAAGCATATGACAATCGCCGTCTTTTCGTTGCAAAACCGTCGGATCGGATCCCATCACGCGGTGCCATCAAGAACTGTCGGGCCTCAGGAGTCGTGATCCAGGATTAGCTTGTCATTGCACAGCGGAGTTGGGTCATGGCACTGTGCAACGTCCCAATCCACATGGGCACATCCGCACGTACACTCGTGTGCACCGGCGCCCGTTCCGCACAGGTTACATCGCCAAATCAATATTGGAGAAGGAAGAACCACCAAGACACGGTGCATCGTGCGCCATCAATGGTCTTGGTGAGCGGGACGTCTCTCCAACTGTACGTGCAAGGTCAAGCCTGATCGATCTGTGTGGATCACGATGCAATATGGATCGTGGAATCGGTACGTGCATTCAGTGCGGCGTATACCAAAAAGGTTCGATTCTTTTCGTTTTCGGTTGCACTGTTTGTGTACAGCGGCTGACCATCATTGCCAGTGTCATTGTCGAAGGTTCTACAACCTATATCCATTTTGTTTCTTGTAAGTTAATTCAGCTCAGTATCATATAAAGGGAGATGATCAAACAAGATATGACAGTGGCCTACTTGTTATAATTTAGCCGGTTAAGCAACATCGCGTTTTCGTAGTTCTAATTTGCCGAATTTCAACTTCCGTGGTTGGCCACATGTGGCTGCTTTTCCACAGAAGTTCTCTAGCTAGCACGTGAGATTGTGATCTCAGAAAGATAAGTTCAATCTCGCATAAAAGGAAGGAAGGAAGGTAAGTTCAAGACATCAGAAAAGGGCGAGAGAGAATCAACGAGGGTCTTGTGAATTCATACCGAAGGGTGCAGAGGGATTGGGTTGATGGGTTCAGCTGCTGTGCCTGACTACACCTGCATACGCAACAACGAGATTACACACGCACGTATGTCTCATGATTCTACCTAGACCATTACATGGCAGTTGTACGGCACTCACTCGTACACACATTGAAGTGTCAGAGGCTCAGAGACCCTGCCTGCCTTGCCTTCGCATCCTGTGCAAGCCACCCGTCCGGTTCACGTGCACCCGTTAGGTCCAACCGCTTGCACCACTTCTGTTCTGCTAATTCAGCATCTAATTCCGCTTTAAAGCCTGGTGCATCCAGCATCTAATTCGATTGAAGCTAGCTCTATTTGACTGATGCTATAATGACCAAGTTATTTTAATGCTCTGAAGAGCTGAGTCACGGAGATATAAACTGACTAACTATAGGAACATATATGTGGAAATGTACTGAGTGTTATAAATATTGTGAAAAATACACAAATTAGGGGAGATGAGGATATACATCTCTACGAAATTTCTATACCGGACTCAATCTCCTCTGATAGATATGAAACACTATTCACTAAGTATATATTTGTCTTTTTTTTATCTTGCAGATGCAATTGAGTTTGATATTGAAATTTTGTATGACTATGTAACATGATCTACCCTCTCTCTGGTATTTTTTTAAAAAAATCTTTTAGACCGAGATGGGTTTGATGCTTGGAGCCTGCCATTACTAAGATCGAAGTCGAAGGGCTGCTGTTGCGCTTGCTAGAAAATCCAACGACAGAAGCAGGGGCTAGCGCTCTGATTGGACGTCAAGTCCTACTCGTTCCCATTGATTAAAGGGAGGTTCAATTATTTACCACCGTATTTTCGTGCGTAATTCAGGATTTGTCACTATTGTAAGTATGACGTGTGGGTCTAGTTAAATCCTGAAATTCACTCTATTGCAGTGGCAAATAATGAATTATCTCTTGATTAAACACGTACTTCTTTTCCCTTAAACATATGCATGTACTAATTGTTAGAGATATGTTAGAGATAGAATAGGGAGTCTTTTATATTTTCTTATCTGTACTCTTGTGTACCCTATATATATTGCCCATTGGGCCTCTGAATACATACACACAATATTCATAACATGGTATCAGAGCCAAAGTTAGGTTTAGGGTTTACTGTAGTCGCCGCCTCCTAGCCGCCGCTCGTCTTCCGCTGCCCGCTGCCCCCGGGAGGAGCTTCTCCGCTCCCGGGGGTGGCCTCTCGTCGCAGCTCGGCTCCGCTGCTCTCGGCGTCGTCCCGACGGCCCACCTACGGGCCTCGATCTGCCGGCGTCGCTTCTTGCCTGGAGGTCGCCACGCCTCCGTGTTTCATCTTCATCGCGCAGCCGAGGTCGTTGCAGACACCCGACTTGCTGCCGTCGCATCTTCGAGCTCGTTGCCGGATCTGCTCTTCCTCGCCTGGTGTCGCCTCGTCTTCATCGGCGGCGGCGTCTTCCGGTCGGATTCGTCATCGCGCGGGGAGAGCCACCGACAGCATCGGCCGCTGTCGCCTGCTCCGGAGCCCGCGTCGCTCTGGGCCTCGTCGTCGTCATTAACCGTCGGCTCAACTTCATCCTCGCCGGATCCGGGCCATGGACAGGGCACCGCTGCGCGGCTTCCCCCGCGATGCCGTCGGCCAGCGGTGGCTCGCCGTCTTCGCCTTCCAGGCCGCGCTCTCGGTCGTCGCTTCCGTACTCCACGTCGCGGCCTCCCCGAGCTGGCACCACCCTTGCCTCGGGGTGTCCCCGGGCCTCCTCCTCGCATTCCACCCGCTCCGGGTGCTCCCATCGCCTTGGCGCGGAAGCTGCGGGAGAAGACCGCATCTTGCCCATGGCGAAGCCTCTATTTTCTGCTTTCGGGTGGGAGATATTTTGGGAGATAGAGATGAGAATGGCATGCTCTAGGAATTCAATGGCCATCTGCTGAGGGCGGTGAGGATGCTGTGACCATTGGAACGGAAGGAGATGATGGGCTCGATTCAGATGGCTTGGTTGGCTGTGCTTGCATCTAAAGTGCTTCATGGACCGAGTCCACCCGGCGTGGAAGCCCTCCACCTGCGGGTACAGCTTGTGGCTCACAGCATTCACACTTCTAGAAGGTTGTCCCTTGGTATGAGGCTATGAGCACACAAATCTGACCTTCCGTTCCAGATCGGACAACAGAGGATATTGCATTGCTTTTGCTGCTGCCCGTATTTTCTGCTAGCTATCGTTCTAGGTTTTTCTTTATTTTGTGTCGTTTCTTCCATTGCGTCCATCCAAGTTCGTATCGCTCAATCTTTGAGTTCGTCTAAGTCATGCGAGTCCACAAATTTATTGTCGGTCTTAGAAGCATAGGAATTGTCTTTTGCATGGCGTGCATTGTTCTTCTCTTGAACATTTGCAGATCTGTCGCCCGCTTTTAAGGCATTGCGCTTCTTCCGCATGCGTCTTGGTGTACTTCTTGTGCATTGCGCGCGCTTCTTCGCTGCGCGCCTCATTGCGCTTCTTGTGCATTGCGTCGCGCTTCTTTTGCACTGTGCATCCGTTGCACTTCTTGTGCTCTCTGCGTCTTTATTGCGCTTCTTGTGCACTGCGTCTTTATTGCGCTTCTTGTGCACTGCGCCGCTGTCGTCTTGGGTTTCGATCTGCGTCGTCATGCTTCTATCTATTCCTATTCGACTTGACAATTTTATCTTTTTGTCGGTGTCATCATCTTCTTCGTCATGTTGGGAGGAGATCTTTTATCGACATATTTTCCAAGAGCTGCATGCTACGACGACATTATCAAGACTCGGACTTTGGAGTTTCCATATTTTAGTGTCAACCTTTTCCAAATGCAATGCTATTGCATACGCCTTGCATTTGCGGGGGGGTGTTAGAGATATGTTAGAGATAGAATAGGGAGTCTTTTATATTTTCTTATCTGTACTCTTGTGTACCCTATATATATTGCCCATTGGGCCTCTGAATACATACACACAATATTCATAACACTAATATGTGTTCTACGTAAGGTAGCTAGTGGAGGCGTAGAAATCCGACTGGTAAAAATACCATCTTTAAAAGGAAAAGGAAATTGTGATTTATACTTATGGAAATGGAGATTGTTGGCTAGCATTCTCCTGCCAATATATCGATATCATTGGCTTCATACTCGGACGTGCAGTAAATCGATTCATAGCCCCTGCAAAACAGGGAATAAAGACCAAAATACTCCAGCGAATTCATCCCGGCTAAAAAATAGCTCTGCGGTTCCTTGTAAAGACGTACCAAAACGATATTCTTTTCGCCTAAATAAATTCTAGTATATATTCTTGTACTCCTTTCTTCTCCAAATGACCAGCATTAAGAATCCATCCACATGCGTGGATAACGCTATAAAGTTTTTCTTGGAGTTGGTAGCTGCTTGTTGCTTATGAGAAAGCAAATCTCAGTTTAAGCACGGAAGAATCTGCAGGCAAAGTGCGTCGGACACGTGTAATTTCTTTGGATGCAACCCAATTAATTAGCCTCTGCTATTATACAAGCATACTACGCCGGTTTGGAAGCACTTGCACTGTTCTGATCAGTGCTTTAGTGGATTCTTCACCACTTTAATTATCCCCTACTTTTCCTTACATTCAAATGCGTCCCAAATGTTCTTCTGGGTGGTGCAAGAGCAGTTGGGACGAAATCGATCAGGGTTCATCATACATATTACCATATGTGTATGTGGAGTCATTGAGCTTAAACTACATGATGCACACCTATGCGTATGTATATTTTGATGAGACATAACGACTATAGGCTCGGTGTCCTGTGCACCCCTGTAGTTCTACGTGGATCCACAACGGTGCAAGAACACTAGTAGATTTTTTGAGTTTAGATCACACAAACATATGTTGCAACTTTACAACTTATTATATATACTCCAACTGTTTTATAAATTATGTTATTCTAAATTTTGGCACATTAATTGAGATGTGGAGTTATGACTAGTCTCTCTTACGATGAATATTCCTTTTCTTCTTTAAAGAAAGACAAGATAATGTTAGTCGACACATCAGGTGGGGACATAAATGTTTGACTTAACGGGGAAAGGCCGATCCATATATAGTTAGCCCGCCTAGTATGCACCTGTTTTTTTTTCTGGCTAGCTGAAGGTATGAGTTCATTCCCAATCAACTTGGGAATCAACTGCAAGTTGAGTGCATTATTTATGTGGATTTTTAATAGGGATCGTCTATTCGTAAGGTGATTGAAAATTTCTTAAACAAAAATTTTATTTTTTTTATTTATTAGATCAAAATCCAAACATATAACATATCAATCCCCGTACTAATCCAACGGCCACAACTATTGACTTAAGAAAATTTCAGTCGACTTAGAAATAGCAAATCCGTTTTCAATATTAATCATGCGACCTCTTTGTGCAAAGTCTTATGGATACTTTTTTCCAATTATATTTACTTATTCCAGTCACGAGAGGAAGGCGTTTCATCTGGTGGAATAGATCATGCACGATAACGTCAAGCAAAGAGCGCCGGTGGTGACATATCCCCAAGCATGCGTTCTCCGCTGCGTGTGCGTGTTTAAATACTTGACACCCTCAGCCGCACACCCAATCGGGCATGGCCGCACCTGTGACGATACCTAGTTTCGAGTTTCAACGACGTCGGCAACCGGCAAAATGGGACCGTACTCTACTCTAGACTCTAGAGTACAATTTCGACTAGCTCCCCGAAGCCCAAACCCGTCCAACCTGCCCAAGCAAATTATCACTCCCAAACTCAGCCAATCAATGTTCACGGTACGTTTCAAGTAAAAATTTAGTAAAAACAAGCCACGTCCAAACCAGCGTGAATATTTCCTTTCACCGTTTCATGTAATTTCCATGTTCCGAACGCAAGAAGTTATGCACAAATTTCATAAAAAAATCGAGAGGAAATGGCATGGTTCCTACAAATTTTCCACAATAATCTTGCGTTCCAAACAGGTGCTACGATTCCATGTACACATAAGCTGGTTCGAAATATGATGTAAGTAAAATCAGTGGCAGACCAGGATTAAACTTTTAGTGGGGCGGAGTGGATGGTCGACCAATAGTATGAATATATTATAACGGTACGAGATACGAATACAGGATCAACGATGTTTCCAGAAAACGAGGATATATCAACACAACCAGTACATATGTATTTAAAAATAAAAAAAATATAGAGAGGTAAGGAGAGACCGACAAACTGAGATGAAGTACCTTGACGCAAACTATTATTACTAGGAGTACTTGAATTAGTTGAGAAATAGCTATGCAATTGCGAATCTATAACAAAATAAATCGACAAGTTCATCGTATCTTTCCTCCTGAGAATACGAATGCCATTACATATGCCACATTGGCATGAGAAATTAAGAAGAGAAAATGTGAAATTACCCAAGCGATCAATCAAACGCTCCCTATGACGTTGTGCCCCGCTGTTTTGCTGTTGTTGCTATGCAAATGCATCTTGGTGTGCACATGTGCCTTGATGTTACTGTTGTGTACGCTGGCCTTGGCCCCGAGCCCTTGGCCGCCGCTTAGCGCCTCACCTTACCACCGTCATGCCGCACGCTTGCGACGCCGCCTGCAAGCGTGACGCCTCTAGCGCCAACACACCCCCTCGCCTAGTCGCCGCTCCAGTCGCTCGACTCCCTCCCTCAGTGCTCTCTCGCATGCTAGCAAGGGTTAGCTATGGACTCTGGTGTAGTCTCCCAGTAAACATGATTGAGACCTACTAGTGAGTTGCGCCTTCCTCACTTGCTCACTCATGATTCCGCCTGGCCCAAAAGGCCAAATTCCCTGTTCATAGCCCATAGTTGGCCAACTGGCTTAGCGCCATGGCCTCTACCTCCTTACTCATGCCCACATTGGGCGACACTTCTTCTCCATCTCCAGTGGGATGGCGCGGTGGTAGGGGGTCCCGCTAGCGGGTTACCCTAGACGGTCACCTAAGCTTGCCCTATTACCGGTCCGGCCCTAGGTAAAATCGAAAAACTGACCACATGAATACTAGACGCGGGAATGTTTCGGTAATTTTTGCAATAAACTTGCAACTTTTATGACATTTTCGTAAAAGTCCGCAATGTTCCAAACTGGGGCTTGAGTGGAAAATAATCAACAGGAGTACACGAAAAACAGAGCTAGATTCTTGACGCAGCCGATGGGCAATGAGGACAGAGAGATATGGGTAGAATGGCACATTTGTGAGGCATGGGACAATACGTTTGGAGCTGACCAATCCAACAGCGAAATTCATTCCTAGTCAGTCAATCAGGTGACTGGATCCCAAGCTTGACATTGTTAATTTTCACTAAAGAAGAGACAACTAGACAAGGACGGATAAAAAAAACAGGGCTAAACTCAAATCATTAGGGCTAGTTACCAGCCTATGGAAAACTGGAAATGGAGCATCTTCACAGTGAAGAAGCAGTGCATTCAATTCAAGGCATGTTCATCTTGTGAAACCCAGTCCTTTCTCCCTGAGTGGTACACTTGTAATAGCACTACTAGTCAAACTGAACCTTCATTTGATCATTTCTCGGTTAGTCACAGCCTAACAGGCGTGCTCTCACTTCAGTTCAGATCAGGTCACGAGCGGATTTTTTTATTTAATTCTTTTAATAATATTTTAAAGTTAATCACTCGCTGATTTTATTTTAATTTTGACACTTTTGATCGCACCATAACACGTGGCGTGGCTAAACTATTCTATCATGCTATTTTTCTCGGCGTGGCCAAACCTACCACGCAAGTTGTCGTGTGCACGACATGCCAGTGTGGAGGGCTCACGTGGCCCAGTCTCGTCACGCCAGTACTCATGACATGACAGGACCCTTTGCCACGTTGTATTCAATAGCATAACTAAACTATGTCGCCATGCCAATCCAGAGGCGGTGCTAGCACGCGGGAGCGGCGAGGGGCCAAGTCATGCCACGCCACGTCCATTAGCATGGCAAACCTGCATTTGATGCTCTATGGTGTGTTTGATTACCTGTAAATTTGTCAACTACTCAGGTGTATGTTCATGTCATGCGGGCTGGCCTGTATATATATCACTGATATGTATGTCTGAAGCTTTGAGCCTTCTTCTCTGCAAAACCACATTAGTATGTTGAGCTATTTCCTCAGGCGCATGACTGCTAATTCTAAACATAGCATGGTAATCCCTTCACAAGTTCACTGTTTTCTGTGCCTATATACATCATATTTAGCATTTGATTTTACATGAAAAATTGATTTTACATGAAAAATTGATCAAAAATTGTAAACCTAATTTGAGCTAGCAAGAAATGAACGATGCTAACTGAATGTCCAACCCTAGGCAGTAGATCTTTTTTTCAAACCTACGTTGTTCCTATTTTGAATCAAGAGATGGATGAATAGCCAGCCACATCCCATTGCATGTATTGGTGGTGCTCGTCATCACATAGGGGTCGAAGACCATTAAGTGGTTGTTGTCACAATTGTAGTGTATGCAGAACCGATTGCATTAAAAAAGAGAACAAAATTTGAAATAGACTTTTGTACTATAGTTGTGAATTATATAGCACGTAGGGTTTGGTTACATGCATCAGAAACGACAGCATGTATGAATCGACTTACCGAAATACACCTATGATACATGTGTGCCTTTTTGGTATCGAAAAAAGGTTTATTGGAACAAAGTTTATTAGTCTCGGCGGGCCATCGTCCCCTTCTCCTTGTCTCCTGACTGCCCGCGGTGGCGGCTAGTCTCGAAGTCAGCCATATTCTGCAAGATGGACTGGATGATTGAATGATGTTAGGATAACACAATGTAGATGCTACACCCTGCCCGCGTGCACTATGACCATATCTGCATCCTGCAGGCACACATTGAAGTTCGCAAGCAGCCATGATGTAGGCACAGCGGACGATCGGTTGTCCATGGCGTCCTCAGCTGGATCGTCCGGCCGCACACCAAGCCACTTGCCAACCCGATCACGCCAACCTACGCTATTGATATCTGCAGTCACTGGAAGCCCGTCTATGGGAAGGCCAAGAACCATAGCAACATCATGCAACGTGATGGTCCTCTTGCCTAACAGGAGGTGGAACGTGTGCATCTCCAGGTGCCACTAGTCCACCAGTGCCATAAGTGCAGCACCGTCCATGCGGGGAAGCCCGTTGATGACAATCCGCAACAAGGGAAGGAAACCAGCTTCGCGGACGTATGGCATGTACCGCTCATCCCAATCCAGAGGGGTGTGGGTTCGAGGGCGAAGTGGATGGAGTACCTGCTAGAAAATTTTGCATAGACATAAGTAAAGTGCACCACATGGTCAAAAAGTTAAATGCATGATCGAACAACGGATCAAGAAATCTCACCACACTCTCGTAGGCTATATGGTGTGCCGGTGGTCATTATTATACTTCAAGATGAGCAACGTGTACTGTGGGTGCTGAGGCATCTTGCAATGGAAGGGGAAAAAATTAGTACACATGAAGTACAAAACAATGGAGAAAGTGCAATGGAGTGAACACAATACAAACACAACAATACTCTTTGCACAATGACAACGACGGTTACCTCAAGGGTGCAAGATACATCTTGTTGGATACAGGAGCAGCGTCTCCTAACCCTATGCTGTTGGCAATCATTCATGCGCTTTGCCTTGGTGTGGCCATGCTCATGACACTCTGAGCACTTGTTGGTTATGGTGGCGTCTTCAAAGTCCCCTAGGTTATACATGTCCTTATCAGCTTGCTGTGAGCGGTCCATATCATTACGAAGTCTTTTCCTCTTCCTCCTACCACGTCGCTTGTTCACCATTTCTTTGTCAGGAATGTATTCTTCCGCAACGTAGGGTGGTCAATACGAGAGATCAAGGTAAGGCTCGAACCTATTCTCCTAAGTCCTCATCGTGGCTAGCTTTAAGAATTCCTCCCCAATGAAGTGTTTGAAATGTGGCTCACACCGCGCATGCGGCATACGGTGATGATGTGTGAGCATGGCACATGTAGTAAAGCCGGGACCATGCAAGTGCAATCTCCCGTAGTCAGGTTCACTCTATGGTTTTGGTCTCCATAACGTTCACCTCGTATCGATGTGTCCCCCGCTGCCCTGACGACGTAGATATGCAAAGTTGGATCATATTCGTCCGCCTCTTGGTTGTATGACTCGTCCTCTGCTAGAGCAAGGTGTTTGGCAGTAGCCGCACCCCAACGCTCACCAGCATTGTATACATCCCTTGCACAGGTCCACCGATCCACAAAAGTATGAGTTGATCTTCCTAAATGAGTACTCCATGACGACCGATACTGGCATATCACAGATGCCCTTCAGAACGTTGTTGAACACCTCTGAGATGTTCGTGGTCATCATACCATACCAACATCCACCTTCATCATATATACGTGTTGGTTGGTCAGTCCCCTCAACTCCTTCAGTTGAAGTCTCTCTTCTCCAAACATCCACACAACAACTTGAACTTTTTTTTGAGATCTTTCCTATTACATTGCTTTAAAAAATTGCCGCTAAGTGACACATGCACCGCCTATGCAACACATCCGGGTGTCCATTAGGTTGCTCTCCACAACGTTCATAATGTCGTGGTGCTTATCCGAGACGATGCAAACCTTCCATCCAGGCCCAACAAGGCGAAGACGAGGTATATCTATGAACCATTGCTAGCTGGCATTGTTCTCACCCTTAGTAAGTGCGAATGTTAGTGGAATTAGCTGGTCCTCTGCATCAATACCCACGATGACCATCAAGGCACCATAGTATTTCCCAGTTAGGAATGTGGCATCAATTAATAAGACAGGCCTGCAATGCTTGAAGGCCTCTTTGCATTGCCCAAAAGACCAATATACCGGCCCAAGAACATGTTTCAACACTCCTTCATCGGGTTCCATTCGATTCCCGTGCCAAGTATAAAACTTGATGCTTAGGTTCTTGGCCTGCATAGCACTTAGGATCCGAGAAAGTATCCCATAAGCCTCCTTCCAATCACCCCCACGATAACTACATCGCTCTCTGCTTTGCCCTCTATACTTTTCCGTACTTCATGCGGTACTTAATGAACCCAAATATAGCCTCAATAAGGGTGGCGACGGTCACATCAGAGTCGACAGCCATAACTCTAGTTATGCGCCTAGCAATGAAATTAGGGTCATCGGAAGGTGCTCCCCGGACACTCGTGCAGTCCCACAAGAGTGAGGCTGCTTCACATTCGTTATTTTCCATTGCTTGTCCTTAGTTTTCTGCCCCCATACCTTTTCATCTGCACCCCCTTTCACACCTCGCGGTATACCTCTCGTTCACATCGGAGTGTTATACTACAAACAGACGATGGTGCCTCACAGAGTATTCTTGCAGCCAAACCTTTATATTCTCCATGCTTAAAAACAACATGTCCTTGCGTATGACGTCATTATCCGGGTCCGCAATGCCATCCCTGCTCTTCGACCCATTTGCACAGATAGCGTTACCAAATATTCTGACATCCTCTAATGCATGCACCGACGGGATCTCACCCATTACACTTTGAAGAACCCGACCTTCCTTAGAGGAGAAAAGCGGAGTAGGTGCTTTGTTTTCGGTCGAGCTCCAACCTTTGTCGAACTCAACGTCACTAACTGTTCCATCTCAGAACACCTCTTCGTCAAGCTCGTTGTTCAGTACAGCACCATTGAAATCAGTCACGGGGTCACTAAGATGGTGCGACACAGAAACAACCATATATGATAAATCCACCAACTGGGGGTATCGTTGTTAAGATCGACGCCAATACCGTCTTGGGATAGTTGCTCCTCCATTAGGGGGCCTTGCGAAAGTTCCACAGCGGATTCAACTTCCTCCATGGTGTCGTTCACCACATCTATATTCTTTCCCATGTCCTCGCCAGTGATTGTTCTCTCCACAATCTCCAACGACCACACCTAAGAAGCGAGCACCTCCTTGTATGTGCCCCAATCATCGTCGTATGAGATTAGCATCAACAAAGCGTGCACCTTTGAACCCAGCCCAGCATCATACTGACCCTATATTCCGACAATAACCCTAGGCTCTTCCCATCCAAGGGTCGACTTAATCCTCATCACAAGAGTTCGAAAGACTGGTAATTCTCGAAACACAAGTACAGTAATTTCCATGTCAACAAACTCGACACCACCACCCATTTGGCTAACCGGCCCACTAGTAAAAATACGTACAACTTTATCCATCTACATCCAACAATCCGAACAAAATATTATAAAGTCAGTACCACATGCCATAGGTACCAACTACCGCACATACTACTAACGAACAACTACGCTTCAAAGTAGTACTAACCATTCTATATATGACTAATGCTGATCGGTATACAACAAACATAAAATTCATCGACTACTATGCCAAAAGGTCCGACAAACTGGGAATTGAATTTTTGAACTAAATAGGCATTTGTTGAAGCAAAATTTTATTACTAACTTCATGCCAACTATATTTTTCAATCTGACCCTTTTGGCTATTCCACCACCTGGGGCATGGCAACTAAAAATATATATTTCCTCACAAAAATAACAAAACTACGATTTAATAGCCACATTTCTATCATAACTACATGAAACTACAATAACATATCCTATTTCGCTTACCCAAACAAAACCTATCCACAATATCCAATTTCATCCACAAATCGCTAAAAAGTGCATGAACACAACAAAATATGAATACATTCAAGTATCATTATGTACTATGCTATCCAATTCACTCCAAAGTGCAACGATTCAAATCAATTATGATCAAACATGCAATTCGGCTAAAACCCTAAATCCACTAATCTAACCGAATTTATCCAAAATAAATGGAGGGAATGTGTAATATTACCTTGAGGGATGATCTCCACGGGTTTATGGACTTCGAATCGGCTCCAAATCGCTAGATTTGGGGAGGTTAGGGGTGGGGAAGAGAGAGGACGCGAGTAGAGGAAGAGAGGAAGATTGGGGGGAAAAGAAAAACTGGGTGGGTCGGTGGCACCTAAGTCACCTCTGTGACGCCACATGCGTTGGCGTGACAAGGCAGGCTTGTCACGCCATTAATACTGGTGTGATAAGGATAAGGACTGTGCCACGCAAGCCCTCCACGTTGGTATGCTGTGCGCACGACGGCTTGCGTGGCAGGTTTGGCCACACCGAGGAAAATGATGTGACAGAGTGGTTTAACCACGCCGCGCGTTATGGTGTGACCCAAGGGTTCAGAATTGAAAATAAATTTAGTGAGGGGTTAGCTTTGACTGTCTATTCATAAGTTACCTGAAATTTTCTTAAATTTAAGTCACTTATTGTGACCATTGGATCAATATCCAATCATATGACATCCATTGTATAAATATCTAATCATATGACACACCAATCTCTACACAAATCCAATGATCACAACAAGTGACTTAAACTTAAGAAAATTTCAGGCAAATTAAAACCAGCAAAACCGTTAAATTAAAAAAAATTCTCACAGGCGTCCTTGACTATTGGCTCACTGAGTTCTGGTACCACATGCGTCTCGGAAGAAATTTCTTCCAGGGGAATCCGGTAGCTCTTTTTTTCATTTTTAAATGAAAACAGGAAGAATCTTGTTCTTGTAGCTATGCATATAGCCAGTTGTTGAAAATTGCTCTAGTTTTTCTAGATAGATAGGTTGCTAGTTGTTGAAAATTATTTATGAATGGCCTGGTGGCAAAAACATCGTTGTTAGCATGAAATATACGATGGTACCGTTGATTTGTTGGTCACAATCATATCAATTATCCTTGTGTACCAACACAATCTTGTGTTACATGGTATGATATGCGATAATAAGCCTTGCGTCCCTTCAACATGAAGGCTCGCAAAACATGTCTGTAACAAATCCCAAACCCGCTATTGAGGCAAAAATAAAGTCCAAAGCCCCACAAGGACCAAAGCAGAACCACCAAATCACACCACGCTCAAAACGCAAACGCACAGTACACCAACACCAGAAGAGCAGTTGGAGCGGTGCCGGGCTTTGATTTTAATCAGTCCAAAGTGTGTCTCGGTCGTAGGCCCCATTTGAAATGCAGAGAAAGTTCATTCAAATTTCGCATTAATTGTATTAGAGAAAATTCTACATTAATTGTATTAGAGAAAATTCTAGTGTTCCAAACAGAACGTCCCGGATTGCATAATCTACTAGCGTACAGCCTTCTAAGTTCTGACATTGAAAGAGCATGCAGTCTTTAGTCTTAGACGTGCACTTGCCCTGTTCAATCACGGAAGTTCGTAGTTGTACCACGTTACCAAATGCCGATAAAGTAAACGAGGAAGCCACCACCGGCGCTGGGTCCTCAACCACATCGCCGTCACGGCACCACACGTTCCCGACCCCAACCAACTGCCCCGCCAACTACTTATAAACCCTTCTCCTTATTCTTCTTCCTCCCTTCACCACCACCCCCCTCAGTCACGCTTCCGCTGGAGCAAGCAGGGCCAATGGACCTCGACGCCGACATGATCCCGTCCTCCCCCTCCGCCGACTCCTCGCCGTCCTCCTCCGATCTCGACACCGAGGTAATCATAGGTGTTCTTGGCTGGGTGGTCAGTTGCATTTGTTTTTTTTTTTTCTTGAGTTGATGGAGTTTGTTATTGGCTTTGGTTTCTTGGTAGTCGACGGGGTCGTTCTTTCGGGACCGGAGCACAACGCTGGGGACGCTGATGGGTGTGTCGTCGTTCGGCGGCGGGCAGCGGAGGCCGGCGAGGGCGCCGGTTGGGGAGGAGAGGGAGAGGATGCCGCGGGCGGCTCCGGAGGAGGAGGGGAAGCGCACGGGCGGGTGGCGGCGGAGGCGGCGGCGGCGGCGCGGGCGCAGCCTCGGCGGGAGCTGGTGGAGGCTGTGCCGCGACGACGCCGGCGGGCCGCCAACGTCTCTGGGCGAGTTCTTGGACATGGAGAGGCAGCTCGCCGGCGCAGACTTCCTGTGCGACGGCGTCGGCGGCGCTCAGGAACGGGAGGCGTCGTCCGTGGCGGCCACGGCGCTGTTCGAGGACGGGAGGGTGCGCCCACCGCAGCAGCAGCCGGTGGCTGCGGCGGAGGAGAGGGGGAGGTGGCGGCTGCAGAGGGCAACGGAGGGGTCATCCTCCTCCTCGTCGTCGCTGGCGAGGCTGCCTGTGTTACTCACCGGCATCTGCAGCGGCGGAGCGGGTTAGGGGTGCTGCTTGCAACTAATAACTGGCTCTCGAGGGGTGTTTATGTGAAAGTGGAGTGAACGCTTCTTTAAGCTTCTTTGTCTCCCTTCTTTTTCTTCCTCCCACGGATTCTTTTGTTGCTGTCCGCTTCTTTGTTACATTAATTATTATGCTTTGGTCCTTTTGGGCCGGTACAAACCTTGTTTGATGCTTCCCTTTTCCGTGTCCCCTTTTTGCTCTATTATGTGAGCAGCCATTGGTTCAGTTGTATTGCAATTGGTGCACAAGTTGTGACAATGTTTACACCTGTGCAGCTCCATTTTTTTTTTTTTTGAAGAAACACAGTAGGAAAGACTCCTACTGCAATGTGCAGCTCCATTTCGTTGCACGGCAAGTCATACTCCTTGTTCCTTGTAAGGAAAGTAAGGTGATAAGAACGGACAAAGTAGAGTTGTTTCTATCTGTATTTCCTGCCAGATTGCCAGAACAGAGCTGAAAAAAATCCCAATTGCGCCATCATCCTGGCATGTGATCTGCATGGGTTGATCGGTCACCCTCCAATCTAGAGCATCCGTGCATCGCTTCAGTGATTGGTGCGTGTCACTTGTTGGCTTGAGCCATTAGCTAGGTAGCGGCTGGTAGAGAACCTGTTTCCACAAGCTTTGTGCTCTGATCAGGAATGAAATGAAAGAACAGCGGTTATTTGCACGGATGCTGGTGTGGCGTAGGGTCGATTTTCTGGGGCCACCACAGCTGCTGGCTGCTGCCAAAACTGCCTTCTCTCCCATCCGAGCAACGATCGATGGCACTTTGGCCTGCACGCACCTTGCTCTTTTCAGCCATGCATGCATGCCACCGGGCAGAATGATGAGCCATGTATCTGCAGCTGCCGGTTTCAAGCAAGCTTTGGATTCCAGCAAGGACCCAAAAGCCGGAAAAAGGCCCAGCTCCTGCACATGACATGTCTAGCAGTGGGCGATGCTAGAGATGTTTTAGCTATGTGAGCTAAAGTTGGACACTAATTCCGGCAGTTGTGGGAGAATGCTAGACGGCCCAAGGGACCAAACATTAGGGGGAGAACTGATTGCATTGCAAAGCCAGATGGATCTCATCACGTCGCATCAAGCATGCTTAACCTAGAATCTAGTACTAGCACACTAGGACGACCAATCCTTGTTCCTGCCATTTTTTGCAGGAAAGGATCGGCACATCATCACGTCAATATAGCGGAAAGCAACTGGACGAATCAGCCCATTGCTGCCCATACTAAAAGGAGGCCCGACCCACCTACCAACTAAAGGCCACACACACCACACCGTCTTTTTGTACAGCCGACGGGGTGATTTTTCAGTCGTCGCCGCCGGACTGGGCCGGGTTGGGGTGGGCGGAGAAGTAGGCGAGGAGGCCGAGCAGCGGCGCGTTGATGTAGGTGGTGGGCTCGGACTGCTGGAAGACCGCCCGCGCGTCGGGGAAGGCGTCGCTGGTGTTGCTCGGCCCGCCCACCACGGCGCCCACGAGGAGGTTGGGGTTGGGCGCCGCGCTGGCGTAGTAGGCCGCGCCCGCCTTGCACCCGATCCGCGCCGGGTGGGCCGACACCGACGGCAGCGAGCTCCCGCGGTGGTGGATGCGCCGGGGGAACCGCGCCCCGTACCCCACCATGTACGACATGCGCAGCGGGTTGTCGCCCAGGATGTAGTCCACCTGCAACGCGCGCGGGCGACGAAAAAACTTGTCAGCTTTGCCGTGAAAGCGGCGCGTTTCGGGCGAAAAAGACGGTGTGGGTTTTGGCTGGGCGAACCTGGCGCTTGGCGACGCGGCGGAGCTGGACTGGCGAGGCGGAGGACGTGCCGCACGGCACCCGCGCGTTGGCGTGGCTGAGGTAGTTGGAGTAGGCGAGCAGGAGGAACGACAGCGACGTCACGTGCTGCATGTTGCTGTTGCCCACCTTGAACAAGAGGCCACCTGCATGCGTACACAAATGCGTTTGATCAGCAATGTTCTCGACACGTTACACATACTACTTGTTAAGGAGTGGATGGTCGGTGAAAAACTGATGGTTGGGTTAAGCTTAGTAAGAGTTGGTTAACCTGGGGAGTACTGGATCTGGGGGTGGTTGGAGATGCCGGGGAGGAGGGTGCAGATGAAGTTGTCGGCGTTCACGCGGAAGGACTGGAAGTACTCGTCCTTCCCCATCAGGACCTCCTGGAGAACAAGCAGTCGATCATTAGTGCGCTAGACTGAGCACTTAACGTGATAAGTGAGAAATAACAGCGTGGTTTAGGAGTTCCGCAAGGCAGGGAACACGAGATCCGCGAGGCCGTGAGTACTGAAAAGGTGCCCACAGCCCACTGCCCCATTCCCTGTTACAGTAACGTGCAGAAGCACAAGACCCTAGGGGCAGACCAGACCGGGGTTACTGATGAGAGACAAACATACTCGCCTACTTCGATCCACTAATCTATATAATGCTAGATTGATTAGTCTAATCTATCAGGTAGAATCTGGCCCCACGGTTCAGTAATCAGTACTCATGGTCTCATGCTGTGTGAATCTAGAAATGCTAACTATATATATACACTAGTACTAGATAGTGGTAGTACAAAATGAAGGCTGCAAGCGCTATAGTAAGACGGAGGATCATGGCATGTGCGCAGTACACTGCCATAAGCGTCACCGATCATCGTAGACCTCGATGAGCCAGTGCCTAGTGACATGACCATTGCAATAACTTTCACAACGGGGTATGTCAGAAATCCCAGAACGCGCGATTAGTTAGATATACATCATGTCGGTCTAATTGAGTTCGCGTGCTGATCAACTAAATAGGTGCTGATGAATGGATAGAAATAGAACACAAAAACAAAGGCATGTGCCCTATGTACAGGTATGTGCTCCATTTAATAATTAGTCGAGACAACGTACACAAGATCTACCTAGTAAAGTATACTACGCTGTAGTACTTGAGAAATGTGGTTATGGCCAATGATCATCCCATTCGCAGCCCGGACAAAGATGAGAGAAAACATGATCCAGCATCGTCCTAGCTATCACTAACGCAGATAACACTACCAGCCCAGGCCATGCGACACCACTTCCTCACTAGATGCTAGTATCACAAGCTTGCACACGAAAGGAATATCGCAAGGAGGGAAACATGACGCGAGACACTAGCTAGCAGTAGCAACATGCTCTCGAGCCAGTCCAGCCCCACATGTCGGGCCAAAAGGCTCAGCAGAGCGCGCGCGTGAAAAGGTTCCCTGTCGCGCCCATGCTCCTCTCCTTTACTAGAGCTCACCATGTGCTACTGCTACCACTCCGCTAGCTGCTAGTCCTAATAAATCCTCCGTCACGGTTGATTAATCAAAGATTAGACACGGTAACTAAGCACCGCCGCGTACAGTGCCATGTCTCAGAAAACTTGGGAGATATGCCAAGTGAGTCAATGGCACAATGCATGCGGAGGCTCTGGCCTGGCATGGTACGCCAACGTAAGGGGCATGTGCCCGCCCGCTGGCCAACGCAGGACACCAGAGTACCAGAGAGGCGAGGCGGCTGGGCTACGATAGACTAGTACTGTTGTTGTACGCAAACCGAGCAGAGTGGCATCACGCACGCGGGACACGAGAAGAGGCCAAAACATGACGGACATCCCTGGAGCAAACGCACTATCCTAGACTGCCGGACTTGACACTCCCAATGGGGGGCACCGTTTCATGGCGCAATGGCGATCTCTCGTCAGCAACGTGCAAGGAACTACCAGTAGGAAGTGACATACATGATACATCCATTGTGATGTGCGTTACCTTGGAGATTAGGACGTTGATGCCGGCGTGCTTGTTGTCCCAGCCGAACTCGTTGATGGCCTCGCTGGCGCCGAGCACCACCTCGTTCCTCTTGATGTACTCGCGGTACTCCCGCCGCCGCGACGCCTTGTGCAGCCACGCCGCGCCCCACAGCAGCTCGTCCTGCCAACAGAGTGAACCATTGTGACGTGAATCGACGGCCCACGTTGCCTGAGAAACTGCTACCGGCTACGCGTACGCACCTGGTACCCGGAGTAGTCGCAGTAGCAGGGGCACACGGCCGCGTGCAGGCTGCTGCTGTAGGGCCCCCTGTACTTGTCCGCGAACTCGAACACCTTGACAAAAACACACACGAGAACAAATCTTAAAACCAATTTGTTTCGTTTGCTTTGCTATAATGGAAAACCAGTATGTACATTTATGCCCTAACTAGCGTAGTGAACAGCCTAGCTACTAGCTTAGCTTATCACGAAACGAAACACATGCGTTTCCGTCGAAACTAACGGCGATGATGGGGTATATGGCAGCAGTGTCAAGCAGGCATTTATTTACGCGCATTAACAGCGCACGTAGCAGCTTTAATGCGCTTCCCAAAGCAAGAAACGGAGGGTGGTCAGTATAACGGTGGCTTACGGCGACGGCGCGGTCGAGGAGGCGCTTGGAGTATGCGGGGTCGGCGTCGCGGAAGACGATGGAGCCGGCGGCGAGGGCGGCGGCGGTCTCGGCGGCGACGTCCGAGCCCGGGTGGGCGGGGTCGACCTTGTAGACGGTGCGCGGGGTGTCCATGTCCTCGGGGCGCTCCCAGCAGGAGTGGTCGCGGAAGGCGTCGCCGACCTGCACGTACACCGTGTCCGGCGTGGCCGTCGCCTTCATGAGGTAGTCCGTCGCCCACCGCACCGCCTTCCTCGCTTCCTCCGCGTGCGCGCCGAAGCTCCGGCCGAAGTCGATCAGCCCCCACGACATGAGCGTCGCCGTGAACGCCATCGGGAACCCGAACTTCACGTTGTCTCCGGCGTCGTAGTACCCTCCCGTCAGGTCCACCTGCACACACAGCCACACATCCCTAGCAAGCGTCAAGACTCACAACGGCTCAAAACGAGCAATGTAGTATTGCATTGTAGTGTACAGATAGTCATCCAAGAAACGGTCCGTACGCCGGCGGCGGCGCCATCATTGAGTGCGGAGTCGCGGCGCCAGCGGAGGCGCTGGTCGGGGGGCAAGCGGCCGGAGCGCTGGCCCTCGAAGAAGAGGATGCTCTTGTGGAGGGCGTCGCCGTAGTCGTGCTGCCCGGACACCACCGTCGCCGATGTCGCGAGGAGCAACAGCAGCACAACTATGCTCCCCATTGGATGTAAGCTTGGTGGGTGATGGTTGGTATTCGGATGCTGGAGTGGAGTGGGCAGTATAGTTTTAATAGGGGGGCGGAGGCGGCTGGGGTGGGGAGGCAAGTTAATGGCATGTGAGGCTGCGCAGAGGGGGAATGGAGGGGGAAGGGAAAGCGACATGGGCTGCTAGGGAGAGAGCCATTCAGAGTGCGACACGTGCGCGTGGGAACATTGCGGCGCTCGGTACGAGGACGGGGGAGGGAGTTGCCGCGGTTACGTGGACTGGGTACGTGGACTGGGTCCTTGTTAACGTTGCTAGTTGTTTCTAGGGCCAGGCATCAGATTGGGTCTGAAAAGCTCGGCTCGAATGGCTGGCCCAAAAAATGATTTTTTCTAATAAAAAAATATTATTATTATTTTTTAAGTAAAAAATTAATATTTAATTTAATTCAAGAATAAAAAATAGTTTTATTATTTTTATTGCATTTAATGGTTTTTTCAGACTTTCGAGTCGAGAATCAAGGTCCGAACATGACTCAGATCGGACTAGGCTCTAGACTCTGGCGAGGCTTGTAAAATAGGAAAGAATCAATCAGTTAGGATTCTGGATATCCTATCAATACTGTAGCCCATTCGATGTGCAATCTAGTGCTAGCTGTTAGTGTGATTGTAGCGATTGTATTGATCAGTTGTAACACATACCTTGTACTCGTTGTATACACGGAAATCAATCCTACGCTGGATTAGTGCGGCAGAATACTTCGTCTTACTTGGTATCAGAGCCTGATCCAACTGTAGGCCATGACCTCCTCTGCAAACAACGGATCCGACAATGTCGGCGCTCTAATCATGGCACTAGGCTCTAGCATCTCCATGCCATCCCTGGGCAATCTCATCAGCGTCAAAGCTGTCCGGAGAGATTTTTCTTCTCTGGAAAGCGCAGGTCGACTCCTTTCTGTTTGCCCAGAACCTCTACGATTATGCTGATGGCAGTGTTGTCGCGCCGCCTGTGATGGTGATAGAGGGAACCGGTGCAGTTGCGCGTCAGGTGCCGAACCCTGCTTATCTTCAATGGTTTCAGCAGGACAAGATTGTACTGAGCGCACTGCTCTCATCGATGACCGAGGACATACTCAGACAAGTTGTTCGCCTCACCACTTCTGCTGACGTGTGGGGGGCGTTGGTGGCCATGTTCTCGTCCCAGAATAGGGCAAGGATGATGCAGGTTCGATATCAATTATCGAACATGAAGAAGAAGGACATGTCGGCATCCGAGTTCTTCCACAAGATGAAGGGCATGCTGACACCATGGCTTCAATCGGCAAGCCCCTTCCTGACGACGAGGTGACAGGCTACATCCTGGTGGGGCTAGGGTCATATTACGACTCCCTGGTCACCTCAGTTGCAATGCGTAACTATCCGGTGAGCCTTAATGATTTCTATGCTTATATCCTAAGCTACGAGATTGGGCTCGATCAGAACAATGCTTCACAAGAGATTTATCCGTCCGCCAACAACGCGACGCGCCACTACGACGACAACAACAACAACCGTGATGGAGGTCGCGGCGGTCGCGGCCGTGGTTGCGGCCACAACCAGTCTCAAGGCCACAGCCAGGGTGGCGGTAGAGGCAAGTCCACATGTCAGGTGTGTGGCAAGTACGAGAAAGAAGCCCTACGATGTCACTAGTGTTTCAATCACTCTTATTAGCCAGAAGATCATCGCTCCGGAAATGCGGCCACCATCGGGTCATACAACGTCGACACCAATTGGTATACACCATCGGGTCACTCTTATCAAACCACGTACCCAATCTCGTGCACAAAGCACCATCACTAACCAACACTTGTCCAGACCAAAAGCTCATTTAAAATGGCAAAAATAACTTATAAAAACTGATACGAAGATCTGAAACAAGAGTATATAATATGAGTTGTGTTTATCTCACAATTTTCGGGTTATTCCCGACAACCGAACTACCGGTTCTAGACTTGCATGGCTAAGCAATTCGAACAATATAACGTTTCAGTAATAGGATAATTCATGGATAGCCTCAATGACAAGATAATAGGATGTGTCTAACCATTCATCACAAAAATAGCGACAATATAAGACTAACATGCAAGCAATTATCATTGCATCTACCCTAGCAAAATTGGGATCAAATATGATGCAAAAAGAAAGTTCAAAGGATGCTTGCCTTGCTGGTAGAGCAATTGTTCACTCTCGGTGGCGTAGGAGTCAATATCAATAGGCTCGGAATCTAGATAAATACAATACCGAATAAACATCGAGAAATACCTCAAAATTCAAAATGCTCAAAAATGCATGATTTTTCTACAGTAGCTAAGTCATGATTTTAGATGATTTTAGGTGAAATAATTATTCCATTTTTATTGAGGGTGTGAAAGTTATAATGGTTTGAATATCAGCTTTCGATATGTCCCCTTTGAGTAATCTAATTATGAGGTGAAAATTTGTAGAGCAGTGGTGAGTACATGGATTACATTGATAAATAGGCAATATTATTACAAGTTCAAAATAGTTTATTTTGCTTAATTTGGATTTTTCATGATTTAGTTATGAATTTCTAAAGTTATCAGCATTTTCTTTTGTAAAGATAATAGTGTTAATGGATCTTTTTCCAAATTAATACTCTCTGTTACAGGGACAAGGTTGAAACCAATTTTAATATAAAATTCATTAACTATGAAAATTATCAGAAGTGGTTTCACTCATTTTGGAGTTGAGATGAATTAGTTAAGTATTTTCTAAATTATACATGTTTTACAGTGCACAGATAATTCATTTTCGGATTTTATAACGTATTCACTCATTTTCTCACCGAGCGCTAGCCTAGCCGAGGTCACTGACCAGCAGGCCCGGTGAACAACGTGCTTTCTAATTAACTCAGATTTAAATTTAGCTCTGACGTGTGGGACCCGCCGTTAGTGGGACGGTCCAGTGAACTTGGTCCACGCGCCCAGGTGCACGGTGCGCGGGGTTTAAGGGCTAGGCCCACATGTCAGCCACTGCGGCTTTAAACTCGAAGCCCCTGTTTTCTGTGCATGGGACCCGCGTGTAAGTGAAACATTAGGATGGCTAAGACAGAGATTAATTGCTAATGATTACCAATTATCCCTAATCATTGCTACAGCGCCTGTCGGCGTACGGCAACATGCTTTTGCCCCGCGCGCTTCACCGGCGGCTTGCCGGCGCTGTGCGCCACGGCGATGCGGGCCAAGGCCATGTCCAGGTGCGTAATAGTATTGTGCACCCGTTAAGGGCACTCCACGCACCGAGCCGGCTTAGAACGGCGGCTAGTTTGGCGCTGAGCGCGGCGCCAAAACGGCAAAAACAAAAAAAGACAAATAAGCTCGTGAACGACCTTCAAGCGTGTGCCAAGATCCTAGGGACTATGAGAAGGCTACCCGAGCCAAGAGGGTGCTCGGGAAGCTCGTGAGTCGCTGGGGTGCGTCACACGAGAAGAAGATGTTGACAATACGGCTTCGCGAGGAGAGGATCCCCTGAGCAAAACCGAGTGAAATGAATTATCAAGATGGCCTACGGATCATCTGAGGAAACTATAGAAGCGAGGAATTGATGAAAGCTTTACCGGATCAAGTGGGAGATGAAAAGTTTGAGCTACGGCCGAAAATGGTCAAATCTTCAATTCACCGAGATCCTGTCGTGCATTCAAGAAATTGATTGAGGGGAAAGCTTTAAAATACCCTAATACACGTTATGACATGAAAGAATGGTTACAAAACTCACCGGAAACAAGGATGACAAGACGATGTCCCTGGGTGCGCGCTCTGGACGTGATCTAGAGCACGAGGATGGTCCGGGAGCTACAAAACAAGATAGAAGCTGGTATGAGCAAAAAGGGATAAGGTATTGAACAAGGAAAAGGATGGCATCACCCGGTGGGAGATTACCTGCGTAGAAAGCAAGGACGAGCTTCCCTCTCCTCGGTCAACAAAGGAGAAGTGAGGGAGAAGGAGGGGGTGCAAGGGGTAATATGGCCAGGGAGATGCTGGAACGGGTGCGGTGTGCAGAGGAGAACCCCGGGGATAGGCCAACGGACGCGGTGGAGTGACAGGGCTCGGCACAGAGCGACCGCGTGGCGAGGAAGCCCCGCGCGAGCGCCGCTCGAGGAAGAAGAAAGGCTCGACAGCGGCCCTGCGCGTCGGCCTCACGGCGGGTACGACACGTGGTTTAGATCGCCGTTGGATTGCGAATGGACTGACGAGATTTGCGAGGTGTTCGGACAGTCAATTGGATGCGAGATCGGGCCGTTGAACCTCGATCGACGATTGCATGCGCGGTGCGTTTAAGCGGTCGGCCGATCGGCTCACGAGACGGACTCGAGCCCGGGGAATAGTGCGGCTGGTTTGGTCGAGTGCTTTGACCAGGATTTCAATTGTTTTTACTACTTTGACCAGTGCTTAAAAATTAGAAATAAAATTCCTAAAATCATGAAATAAATCATGGGGGTTCCTGGGACAACCTAGTTTCCATAAAAATTATTAAATCCTACTGTTCATAATATATTTTGTAATATGTAAATTCAAACTTAGACAAGGTCTTCTAATGGTGTTGGAATTTTCTTAGGGTTCAGATCAGTCCCAAAAATTTGGGAAAAATTATATTAATTCGTGATAATTAATATAGTATTTGAATAAATTATTTTCAGAGATACTTTAGTGGCATTTATTTCAGTTTTTGGTTTGGAGGTCAATTTAAGGTATATGTTTCATGTGTATTTTGAGATTTTTCAAGTTCAATATTTAATTGAAAAGTTTTTAGAACATGATGCATGCTAATGAGATGCATAATACCTCTTTATTAATTTGGGGATGTGACACAAAATAGCCAAAAATGCATGGACTACTCTCCGAAAGTCAACTTCAAAGCACACAACATCTAGCGAAAGAGTTTCATGGAAAATACAGCAAGCGTCATCAACAGTACATTATATTGTAGGTTATCAACCAAATAGTGCCATGAACCAAAGCAACTAAACACAATAGGAGCCCCAGAGGTCAAAGCAGGATTGACCGGAGCCTGAGGCCGGATGTGACGGATCGAGAGGAGGGGAGGGCCCAGCGCCGGCGAGGTCACAGGCCAGAGGGGAACGTAAACGATAGTGGGGGATGGATGTACGAGACGACGACATAGGAGTATGTACTTGAATAGGATGGTAGCGTAGGTCATCTTGGCCCTCGTGGTCGTGTGGCACGGCATTGCTGCTTAATTGCCTATCATGCATGCAGCATGGAGCTGATCCATCGCGTCGTCATTCGGCTGGCTACTTTCCACAAAGAATATATTAGAGTTCTACGAAATTTTTCTATAAAGAACATTGGCTCACGTGTTTGCCTAGGCCCACTACTTTCCACAAAGTAGCTACCCTACATGTAGAATCATCTTCAACAAATTTCAGTTGATTTCATGAAACTTTTATGATGTGAATGCGAGGTTAAAATTGTAAATACTAAAGTTTTACGTAAGATTCCTATAAAAGCATGTGGGGCCATCTATGCGCCTAAGCCCCTCAAAATTTGCACAAAGTAGTTCCCCTACACACATAATCGTCTCCAGCAAATTTCAGTCGATTTCGTAAAAATTTTATGGTTTGAACGTGAAGTTAAAATTTCAAATGCTGAAGTTTTACGAAATCTTTCTATAAAAGCCTGTAGGGCCCACCTGTTCTCCTCGGTCCGCTAAATTTGCACCAAGTAGTGCCCATATACGTAAAACCATCTCCAACCATTTTTTTATTTCGTGAAACTTTTATAGTGTGAACGTGAGTTTGAAATTTCAAATATCGAAGTTTTACGAAAGAGTAAAGTACACTGTAGGTCCCTAAACTTGGCAGGTGGGTTCACTTGGGTCCAACATCTTTGAAAGTGTCTGACGATGATTAAAACCTCTATATATTATCTTTAATATATAAAAGACCATACGTCTTCATGGTCGTAACTTTTGAGGTGCACGACCTCACTGGTCGTAGAGATTCCAGAGGTTACATAATGGGTACCTGGCGGACGACGGCCCAAGCCAAGCCTCCGACCAGAGAACCGCTCGTAGAAGGTAAGAACCGATTCCACTGTATATTCTCTACCGTATGATGAATGGAACACGTGCATATTCCATACAACGATCTTGTCCAAGACACACCGTGAACAACCTCCATGCGCTTATATGTTTCATAGACATATAACCACCAAACAGCTTGATTTCAGATCAACCGTCACTTGACTCACTGCACGCAACGCTCACATCAGCGCTTTCTCCGGTAATCACACCTCTTCGAGGGCTATTTAAAGATGGAACTCAGGCGGATCAAGGAGAGGCATCGATCGTAGATCGATCATCGAAGATAGAAAAAGCATTGTCTTGTACTCTAGAAAGTCGTCCGTCATTCGTCATGATACACCCTTGTAACATCTCGTTCATACTAATAAAGAGCAGCCCATTGCAATCCCAAGATTTCCACGCCATTCTCTCTTTTTCATTTATTGTAAGATCGGCGACTTGATCGCCGACACCGCGCCGTCCGTGGGGAGCGCGGAGTGGAATCTTGAAGATCGTGTTGCTCACCGATTCTTTGTCCATTTCCCACTCGTGAACGCCATGCGGTTATGTCGGAAGTTGGGACGAAGAGAATTGGTTCGACCGCGACTACGCCAACCTTGACATGGACGCATGCATGCGCGCCATGGAGGAAAATGGAGCTCTTCGTCATCCTCCTCTTCCATCGGTCGCTGCTGCGTAAACAAGCTAAATCGACCGGATGGATGAGGATACACCCCGCGATCGCTGGTGTTTCAGAGGAGACGCCCCGACGGTTCGAAGCCCGACCGCGACCGGCAAGAAAGGTGAAGAAAACCCAACTCATCAACTCAAGTCCAATATACTTTTGATGCGATCATGGTTGATAGATACTCACCGACGGCTTCTAGCAATTCCAGAGCCAACCGACACTTGGTGACAAGAAATGATGAAACCGCCGGTGATAAACCGGATGGGATAATAAGGCTCAAGATACGATCGGCAGTCACGCATCAGCCGAGACCATTACTAGGACCTCAGGAGGTACTGATCACCGATTATTCTCCATCGTGGAAACTCTTGGTGAAAACTTTGAAAGGCTCTCCATTGATTACGATGGAAGCTCATCAGAGGATAACTGTTGGAAACACGAGGTCAATGCGATCGGAGATTCAAATCAGGATGTCGTGTACGGTCCTCCACACGTTACCTCGCCACCACATAATGATGGAGATGATACGAGCGGTCAGCACCAAATGCCGAGGTCACGAACCGTGGACGCCCATCGCCATTCGTCTCGATCTCGCCTAGCCAATGCAGAGATCGCAAGACCGACGGGAGAACAGAGAATTCAAAGCTATCAAACGCCTCTTTCGTAGAAACCCCGTAAGACATTCGTAACAATACGTAACTCGCAGCTGAGTTAGAAATATGTTAAATACTTCGACTGCTTTTGGCGAAAACCCGTGTTTTGCACGACTTGTAGGTCAAGTATCGAGATTATCCAATGCACCATGCAACGCACGGAAGCATATCGGGAACGAAGGCAACCACGAGTCGCACCATGACTTCATCTCAAAGATTCTTCCCGAGCGTAAGCTAGTGTGGTCGTGTTGAGGGTCAACTAACACAAGGACCATTCCGACGCTCCACCAAAGAAGTCATGAGGAAGAAGATTGTTTCAGAATCTTCACTCGCCAACAAGAGCAAACGCTGGACTCGATGATCTTCGATCATCTTAACCGCAAGCGGTCAAAGGCGTTCTCAAACGCACACGATCGATCGGATACCGAAAATCAGCATCTGTCCGGAATCGGTCCCCGATCGATTATAATCCGACACCTTTTAAAGAAGGCGTGAGACGATCACAAGTTGTCGAAGTTTTCTCCGCAGGCTCCAAGTCGTGCGTTGGCCAAACAGTTCCGACCGCCAACCTCGATAAATTCAATGGGACCCAAAATCCTTTAGAATTTCTTCAGATTTATACCACCGCCATCGAGCCGCCTGCGCATTTAAAATGTAATGGTTAATTATCTTCCCACGGTACTAGAAGGATCAGCCCGATCATGGTTGCTAAATTTACCTATCGGATCTGTGTATACTTGGGAGCAGCTTTGCGATCTTCTAATTGCAAACTTTCAGGGTACGTACGATCGCCCTGGAAAGGAAGATGATCTCCACAGGATACGGCAAAAACCTAATGAAACTCTTCGACAATACATCAAGAGATTTAGCCAAGTCCGCAACTCGATTCCAGAGGTTGCAGAGTCCTCTGTTATCCAGGCTTTTAAAGCGGGATTAAGAAATCGAAGGTTTACGGAGGATCTAGCAATTCATCTGTGAGGACCCCAATTTATTTGGCCTGTAATGTTTAACCAACCACCTGGTCCTAGCATCACAAATCAAATAAATTGATCCTCGAGATATGTATACTTCCCAGAAAGCAGTATACACACCCCGATACAAAATTAGACATCAACTCCATTCCAAACATAGAGTCCAAACACCACACTACCAAACGGAAGATAAACAAATAGTAGAGTTATTATGCATAAAGGCCGATGTGCCACAAGATACACAAATAGACAAGAACGACAATGAAGCAAAAGTGCCATAAGATGGCTATGAACAAAGCCAATCGCGTGCCTCCAACCCACAAGGCATCCGACCGACCGCCAAGTCTAGTCGCCCACTAAACGGCAACACACTCACGTAAGTGAGGCCCTTGGGGCTCACCTTCTTCCTCTCGCAACAAAAACATTAACAAAGCACCGAGTACAAAGATTGTCTTTGTACCCGCAAGACCGACGTGTGAACTAGCGCACTGCTCATAAGCTACATGCAGCTTGTTTGGTGGAGGCCATAAGTTTCATTTGCATAAAGTCAATTTTCATTTGCAATAATATAATACAGTTGAAGGCAAGTTTGCAATTCATTTTTTTAGATTGAAATAACAGTGAATATAATAATAACCAAAGAGAAAGAAAAACAACCTAGAAGTGACTATCCCAATAGTCACCACAACCATAGCACTAATCCCGCATTCGTACTCACCCATCAAGTTTTAATTTAAATGTTGTAGTCTAGTTCTGGGGCGATCCGAGCGTGTCCATAACCTAGACGAGGCTATTCGAATAGTTTTAACCTCGCAGGGGTGTACCAATGTACCCACACTTCGATCGCTTTAAGCCAAAGCACACTCCAAGGTATGTCGGCACGGCTAAGTCCTACGAGACTTTTCCAATATTGTGTATTAACTACGAGCCGCTCGTATGGATAGAAACCCATACGCTACATGGTAAAGCCGAAAAGACAATTACCCACTCGTGATAAAGCTTTTGGACAACTACCATGCTCCCACCTCCATCCTCCCGCGACCTCCTCGCGACCCGAGCCAATACACGCCAAAGTACTAGGTCAAGAGAGGTCCCATATACTCTAGTGTGGTTAGCACGCAAAATGCTCAGTACGGTGGCGCAAGTAACTCGGTCCTTAACTGACTCGGGCACCTTTCCAGTCACACCCAAAAGATCACACCAAACATACCGTTGTGCCCAAGTCTAAATCATTTTGTTTTCATTTTTAGTTTTCACAAGTAACATAGCAAAAATGCTGAAACAAAAAGTTATAGTAATTTTTGTGTGATCAAGGTTACCGACTAAGTCGATAACCGCCCATTTCTACCAATACTAAGCATGTCTAAGCAGTTGAAATCGTATCTACTAAGTGACAAGAAATCATCCAGCGATCTCTAATCACAGCAAATAACCTAGGCTCAGGTAGTAGAGGATAATCATTTGCCTACAAATTATGCATCTAAAGGATTAACTAACCAATTTAACACAAATTAAGCGATGCATACATACAGTTGAAACAAAATATTAGACTTTAAAATACTGGGATAAACATGATCAAATCGCTTGTTCGGTGCTTGTTGCTCGTAATGCTCAACTCATTGCAGCAGGATCGCTCTCGTGGTTACCGCAAATGTCGGCCTAACGATCGAACAAATAAAAGAAATAAGAACGAATAACACCGACAAAACTCAAACATACAACAACATCAAAACATGCCAAAACTCACACAGCAGCCTAAGCATGATATAACAAAATTTTTAGAAACAGAGAACAATTCATTTTAAGTTATTAAGAATTTTCTATGAATTTTCTAAGCTAAAAATACATCAAAACACTAGTTAATTACTTAACAAATTCTCATGAACAGAAACAGTATCTAAAACCTATCCACGATAATTAGCATACTGAAAATGAAATTTTACTGCATTGGGTTCATTGGATTTGGACAATTATTGAAAGAGATATACATTTTCTAATTTGGAGATTACATTCTACAACATTAAATTAATTAACAGATTTTTGATACAGGGACAAGGTTGACACTAATTTTAGTAAATAGTACATTTAAAATGAAAATTAACAAAGACTGGTTTCATGCAATTTGGATAAGAATTGAATTAGTTATGCATTTTCTAAGTTTAATTGAATTAATAAGGCAATGTAAAAGCATTTGTAAATACTAAAGCATTTATACCTTTTCCTACCGACAACCAACCAGCCCCAGACACGCAATGGCCCAATAAAGGTGCCGACTGAATGATCGTCACGAAGGTGACGTCGGCGTGATTCGAGAATACGCTTCGCTTACCAAAGTGCAAACCTAACATACTCTCACAGAGAAATACGCTTACCGACAGAGAAAACGCATTACCAGAGCTACACAACCCTAACTGACAGCACGGACCCACATGGCAGCGACTCAGAGAACAAATAACGGGCTGGATTAAAGATTCTCTAAACGTGATTAGCCAATAGGCCCACAAGTCGAGACTCAAACTAGACATGATTAGAGTTAAACTAATCATCACCGCGCTCACCGCGCAAGACGGAACGGCAGGCGCGCGCGCAGTGATCTAGCTAACCGCTGGGTTTCGGCGAGAGTTATACCTTCAGTTCGCAAGATCTCGCGAACACGATGGCGTGACGCGACCGACGGGGATGCCGGCAATGGCGGCGAACGAGGCGAGAAGAAGACACGGTGCTCGCGGAGAAGACGCCGCGAGCTTCGAAGACCCCGGAAGGTGTGCTTAAGCTTCGCCAACACCAGAGCAAGAAGCACACGATAACGCCGACGAAGAAGGTTCAAACGCCGGAATTTCCACGCGCGAAACCGAGCTTGAGAAGAATTGGTCGCATGCCCACAACGATGCACAAAAGGCGTAAACAATCCCGCCGTTAGACTCGGGCATCGATGCGATCCTAAGGGACCAAGTGACGAGGCTAGAGACTCACCAGATCGCAAACGAGCTCACGGACCGAGATCGCCGGAGGCGAGACGACGATATCGCCTCGGTGATTCATCGGACGCCAAGGACCCGGTTGGGCAAAATGGAGGCGCGTCGAGCGTGGATCACGGCGGTGGTGCGGCCGCTCAAGGGCGGCGCGATTGGCGGCGCTATTTCGTTTTCTCCTACCAAACAGAAGCGCGAGAAAGCGAGAGAGAAGGAAACGAAGAATGGATGAGTGCGGTGAGGTTATAAAGCTCGCGATGCCGAGAGGGACACGCGCCCCGACGTGGCGGCGACGCAGCGCCGTGGCAAGCATGCGAGCGCGCCACGAGCCCGGTGAGGCGCGAGAAGACGAGGCGACATCGACAGTGGGGTCCACTTGCCGAAAGAAACAAAGCGGTGCGAGCCGAGTCAAATGCGGCGTTGATCGGATCTCAAATGGACGGCCGAGATTGGTGTATGCATTCGGACAGTCGACGAGACAAGCAACGTGGACCGCTCGATCTCCATCGGACGGCCGACACCATCGGGCTCAGCGGTGCTGCTAGGTGGCGCGACCGAGTCAAGTGGCGCGGTCGACTCGAGTCGGGCTCGGTTCGAGCCCGAGGAACAAAGGAATACCGATTTGGAGTTTTAAAAGGCTGAGAGAGTTTGGAGAATTTTTAGAGGTAGCTCCTGAGCTCCAAAAATTCCGAAATTTTTATGGAAGCTTACTGGAACAGAGGAAAACCTTGTGTAATTTTTCCAGGAGTTTTTATGCACTAGACTTCTCCCAATAAAATTCACAAGGTGCTGAACAGAAGTTTGACCAGATTTCAAACTAGTTTGACTTGGCCATTTGAAATAGCAAACAAAATCTAAAAATTGTGAAATAATTCAGGGAGGTAGATAGGATGATCAAGATGACAGGAAAAATATTCCTAGGGGATGATCACAAGTTTGAAGACTAAGAATTTGCTGACAACAATTTCCATTCACAAGAATTTAATTCTAGAAAATGGAAATTGCTAGGGAAAAATGTAGAAACTTTCAAATGATTTGATGAGACAACAAAAGTTTTTATTTCTCCTCATAATTTACATTTGAAATACAAACCTTAAGTTAGGGCTGTTACATCATCCCCCACGAACAACCATCGAGCTCTTCGACATGGCTGACAAGTACGCAACGGCTAGCGAAGTGGTCGAGTGGAACGAAGCCGTTGATCGAAAAGACAAGATCCCCCAGCCTGGTCTGGATAAGTCAGAAAAGAAGCAGAAGAAAGCTCTCAAGAAGAAGAAACACGGCAGAACTAACAATAAGGAGGTTCTGGCTGTTCCTGAGAAATTTCCTAAGGGAAGAAAAGATTACTCTGGTCATAGCAAAGCAAAAGCTCCGACCAATGAATATAAGAAAATCAAAAATGGTGTCCTCTCCATAAACAAGCAGACACGATTTACGAAAATCGCGCTTGGCGTAAGAAATTGAATGATTATTATGCAGTAAAGGTCCACTTCCTTCAATTCAAGAAATTGGGAAACAAGCTCTAGAAAGGACAAGGATGGTGACGAGGAGATGGACTATCAAGAACCTCAAAGATACCGTCGATGTAATTTTCTGGGATCTTCTTCATAGGAATCCAGACGCCACCAAGGCCATGGAGCGAGAAGTCAACCTTCAAACTCCGATCATCACCAAACCTTCAAGGTGGTCTGAGACAATAATCTCCTTTAGCAAAGAAGATCGCCCAATTCCTTCAACTCACTGTAGGTTTCAATTGTCGTTGAACCTACTATTAATAATCGCAAGGTTAATCGGTTTTGATAGATGGGGTAGTTCTTTAAATATTCTCTTTGCAAGCGCATTGGAAGATATGCAGATTCCAAATTCTAAGGTAAAGCTCGTGAAATATGCCTTCCATGGTATAGTTCCCGGATCTACGCCAAGCCAATAGGCAATTATCCCTATTGGTTACGCTCGAAAACCCGACAATTTCCGAACAAAAGTTTCTTCGATGTAGTGAATTTTGAAACATCATATAATGCAATCCTTGGTCGCTCAATTTAGCAAAATTCCGGTAGCTACGCATTACTGTTACTGAGTTTGAAAATACCGGGACCAAAGGGTGTCATCACGGTCCGAGGTGATCGTAAAATCGCCACGCATGTGATCGAATGTTTAGAATCGCCGATGAGCTCCACCGCAGGAACTAACACCGCTACCATGCAGTCAAACACTCAAGACCAAAGATAGCACCAAAGCCTTCCGACCGGATGAAAGAGGTACCACTCGACTAAAGCGCCCAGAGTGCCAAGATTCGCCTGGGAAGGACTCAACCCCAAATAGGAAGAGTCGCCGCCTCCTTCCTCCGAGCAAACCAGATGTATTCGCCTCGGCAGCATCCGACATGCCCGAGTCCCTGTGGAGGTGATCGAGCATAGGCTAGCATTGCACCGATAAAAGACCGATCAGCGAAGCTAAGGCGTTTTGCACTGATCGAAAATAGCAATCCAATCGGAGACCGACAAGCTACCCAAGCCGATTCATCCGTGAGGTCGACCACCCCGAATGGCTTGCCAACTCGTAATGGTTAAAAAGGCCAATGGAAAATGACGATGTGTATCGACTTTCTGATTTAAATAAAGCTTGTCCAAAGGATGATTTTCCCTTCCTCGCATTGATCAACTTGTAGACTCTACCTCCGTGTGAGTTATTAAGTTTTTAGATGCATATTCGTGATACCACCAGATTAATATGAGTAAAGAAGATGAAGAGAAAACTTCCTTCATCACTCCATTTGGTACTTGCTGTTATGTAAAGATGCCATTTGGTCTTAAAATGTCGGTGCGACGCTCCAAAGGTTGATGCAGAAACCTTTAGTACACAGATAGGTCGAATCTTGAAGCCTATGTTGATGACTTGGTCGTAAAAGTATCAACATTGGTGACCACATTCCGCACCTACAAGAGACTTTCAATAATTTAAGACGCCATAACCTTAAATTAAATCCGGAAAAGTGTGCGCTCGAGTTTCATCCGAAAATCGCCGTTTCTAGTTTCGCTAGAGGCATTGAAGTAAATCCAGTGAAAATAACCGCTATCGATCGATGCCTCGACCACAAAAAGGAAGTCCGAAGCTAACCGTGTATATGGCGTTAAGTCGTTTCATAGCACGGTTAGGTGAAAAAGGACTCCCATTTTTCAAGCTTCTCCGAAACATGGAAGTTTCAATGGACTAAAGAGGCAAACGACGCTTTGGGGAGCTTAAACGGATTCACGAATCCTCCATCTTAGTCTCTCCAAGATTGGAAGAGACATTGCTAATTTACGCGCCGCAACGCCACGATTAGAAGTGTGTATTGGTCGAGAACGTGATCGTATCCAACGACCAATATATTACGTGAAACGAAGTCTTGCATGGATCAAAAGAACGATATCCACGCATACGTAAATTGCTCTATGGTCTCCTTATGTCTTCAAGGAAACTTAGACATTATTTTCAAGCACATAAAGTGGTCGTACCTACCGGATATCCGCTTGGTCAAGTCCTAGGTAACAGGAGTCATCGGGACGAATAGCGAAATGGGCGGTTGAGCTTGGGGCGTTTGACTCCATTTTGTCCCTAGAACAATGATTAAGTCTCGTGCAATAGCGTAATTCATTGCCGAATGGACAAACCCCGAACCTCCCAAGAACCCGAGTACGAGATTCACGACCGGTGGACAATGTACTTTGATGGTTCCTTGATGCTTCAAGGCTCTGGGCCGGGTCGCTTTGATTTCCCTCATCGTGAACAACTTAAATACGCCATTCGCTTAAACTTTTCGCTACAAATAATGCGTGCAGAATCAATAAGGTTTCTTGGCAGACTTCGAGCAACTGCTCGCTCGGATTCGCAGATTGTTAGTGAAAGGTGATTCTCAACTAGTAGCGAATCAAGTAGGGAAAGAGTATCAATGCTCTAGTACCAAGATGTCATCATATCGCGGAAGTACGGAAACTTGAAAAGCATTTCTTCGGTTTTCGGATCCAACACATTCCTAGAAAGGAAAACTTTCGCGCACTGGGTTGGCGGATGGTTTCCACACGGACATCCGTCCCGCCGAGTTTTTCTCGAGAAACTGATTCACCCTCGTAGTCGAGCCTCCGAGGACATAGATATTAGCAAGGAGGTTTCACACCTTGATTCGCAAACATGGATGCTCCACAGTCGATGATGGTTGGCGCCATCACGATCACAGAGAGATTGGATGACATCGATCTACAATTATCTTCAAGATGATATAATTCCGTAAGATGATGTAGAGGCCGATCGTATTGCACTAAAAGCCAAATCATACACTCTCATTGAACGTACCTTATATAAGCGAGGATCTCACGGAGTGTTGATGAGATGCATATCTCAATCTGATGGCATTAAGTTGCTAACCAAATTCATAAAGGAGTTCAGGAGCTCATCATTCCTGCTGAACGTGGTTGGTAAAGCCTTTAGGCAAGGATACTCATCGCCAACCGCCTTCATGATGCAAAAGAGCTCGTGACGGCGCGATAATGTCGGGCTTATAGCCGACAAGTACATCACCGCCTCAAGCTTTGCAAACAATCCTCTTTCTTGGCCTTTTGCAACCTGGGACTGGACATTCGGACCTTCCCAAAGGCACCCGGGCTTTGAGTTCCGTCGTCATGATTGACACGCTCACTAAGTGGATCAAGTCGAGCCGGTTGTAAAACTACAATCAAGCCGCCAAGAGGTTCATAACAAGAAACGTGATTACACGGTTTGGTGTACCCAATGATAATCATCGATAACGGTGCCCGCTTCTCAAGCAAGCAATTTTCGTGAATTCGTGAAGAACTAGGTGTCAAGATACATTTCACTTCGTTGCTCATCCACGAGCAATGGAGCGCTTGAGCGAGCCAATGGTATCATAATGCAAGGGATCAAACGACGAGTGTTCGACCGCCATTTCAACGGTCGAGCTTGGGTTCGAGAACTTCCTCCAGATATGGGTCGTCAGTATCACAACTAGTCGTGCGACCGGGAAACACCATTCTTTTAGTTTACTGGCCGAGGCTATGCTTCCTCCGTAACTAAAAATTGGTTCCCGCTCGAATCGATTACTTTTCAAAGTGATCACCGAACGACGACTTGACGACATCAATTTCTTGAAGAAAGACGAAATCAAGCCTTGATACGATCGGCAATCTACCAACAAGCTATGCGCGTCGGTATCACAATCGTAAGGTACAACCTCGCAAACTTAGTCAGAGGTGATCCGTTCTCGTAAAAATCGAGAACCAAGCAAATCGCAATAAACTTTCACCTAAATGGGAAGATCCATACATCGTGGTCGCGTAACCCACCAGATCGACGGTTAGCTATGTCCGATGGGCGTGTTTTATCTAATTCTTGGAATATTGATCAATTGCGTAAGTTCTATGTTTAATTTCATGTATTTCAGTTTTATTCATTTTTTTCTTCAATAAAGATGCTTTTCCTTAAAAATGATAAGTATGGTTGTTTATACTTATTATTTGTTGCATCTGGTCGTATGCCATCCTCATATCGTTGGTCTGAGAAGACTCTCATTCTCTCCGATATTCCTTCTTTGGGATCTCCACTACTCATGGTTGTTGACTTAAATGTCACCAATCACACTGGTTTTAGCCGTGATCATTGCTTCAATGATACACATTCACGACCGGACATTCTTTTCTTAAAGAGTCATACGAGTAAAAGGAGTACCACCTCAGACGATTTACTTGGCTTTCGTTTCTTGAAATTGAAGATTGTTATTTTATTTCAACATTCTGCTCTAATCAAGTTTGGCTACCGGTCGGGACACGTAAAGCCTCGGTCAAGTCTCTCTTCTCGACGTGGCCCCGCCCACCGGAAGGAGCTTCCTAGTGACGGTCCTTTTCCTACGATCCTCGCCGCCATCGGATTTGAGAATGAGCACGTTCGCGAAATATTTTACAAATCTTCGCCTTAAGATTCGATACGACTGCATCCAAATATTTCTAAACAACGGTACTTATTTCTTCATTTCATTTCTTGCATACATTCTTAATGCATATCTTCTTATAAGCAAGATCTAGTCTTTGTTATCTCTTTCGACTACAAGTGGTATTCCATAGTACTTGATAATGGGCAAACTCTAGACTAGCGTAAGTCGCCGCTGGTTCCACCACATGATTTCCTAGTATTTCCTAGATCATTGTCATACACATTATCAAGACTCTTACCATGGTCATCGTTATTACTCAAATACCGGCCCATCGCTTTCTTTAGTAACGCTCATCTACTAACATAAGCAATGGGGCTAGGAGATATATGAGTATTTAACAACATTAATAAGACAAAGCAGATCTTCTTTGATAAAAGGTAAGTTTTCATAGTCTAAAGTTACATTCATTTACATGTTGAGACCACCAGACTGGTCGCTATGTGATGGAGATCCGACTTCCATTTCTTCTGCAACTTTCTCTCCGAGAGGTTTTACTTCCTCGAGAAGTTTTGTTGCTTCACTTTCAGAGCAGTAGAAGTCCTCTTCCACACTTTAAGACTAACAGAGGGGTTTAAGCCTTTAGTTTTGCTAAAGCAACACTAACTCCAGTTACAATAGCTTCCTTCATTGTCTGGGTATGGTTTTCCTCATAGTTTTGAGCGCACTTTGAGATCTTCCAAAAGTTGACCAAAGTAGATCATCTTTTCCGTTGGATCTCCTAAAGAAGGCAAGCTTGATCCCGATCCTATATCGAAGATCATCTTGTTAAGAGCCTTGATCTTCTCATCAAGGCCAAATACAAGAGCTTCCTTTGGCCACGCCAAAATCGAGGGTCTTCTCCGCTGCTCAAGTGCTACGCTTTTTCTCGCACGAGTAGATAAACAAAATCAATGTACTTTACAATTGGAGTTATGGAATATCGTTAGATCTCCGATCAGCTACCTTTGATTTTCTTCTCACAAGAGTCGAAACCTCTTTTGCCCGGTCATCACATGCTCGATCGACCGGTCTTTACTCGATTTTCTTCCATCGCCTTTATTATTAGAGCTTCCTTGGCCTTAATCTCTTCTTTAATTTTTCTAAATCTATCAAATATGATAGAAAGAGAAGGAGAATCTATAAGGAGAATCAAGATAATAAACCGTAGGAGATCAAAAGAGAAATGTATTTACTTCTCATATCGGAGTGTTTTTGCTCCAAAGTTCTTATTCACTGGTCACTCCGATCACAAGATAGTTTTCACCAAATGCTACAAAACAAAAATTCCTTTCTTTAGCAAGCTTTCAAAGGAACTGCAAAGAAAGAGTTGTAAGGATGGTCGAGAACACTTACCCGAATTGCTATATCATTATATTCGAAAAGATGGTATCTCACCAATCTTGACTTGATGGTCCGATATCTTTCCCTGTGCTTCATCAAGTTCCTTATCCTCGATAAATCGGGGAGAAAAAGAGAATTTGTTAACCTGAGAAGTATTTCCTGGAGGAGGTGGAACTCGTTGAGGGTCTCTGGGGATGACTACTGCGAGAAGGAGTAAGGATTACTAGAGGATCCCGAGCAGATGTCAAACCCGCCTGGGCTTCTTTGCTACTTCATCCTCGGTAGTTTTTGCTTTAGGAGTATCCTGGTCAGGAGCCTCCACGACCACCTCCACCTCAGGAACTTTTTCCTGAGGGGTGCTTTGGTCGGATACGACCGGAACACCAGAAGATCTAAAACAAGAGAGAGAAGGTAAGGAAGATCCAAGGTATATATAAATATGACCTCTTCATTTTATATATATACCTTGTTGTTTTTCTGAATTTACCCTTATAACGCATCGAACTAAAGTTCGTTGCGCTAGCCTTCCTCTTCCACAACCGATCTCACCGTTCTAAACCGTAGAGGGTTGACTAGATCTTGCACATCTACCGATCGGAAATCGAAGCGATATCCGCGACCATTTGGTCGAGGTCCCCGATCGCCGTCGCAGATGTAGATTCGCCTACCTCCACAACAATGGCCTCGTGAGGCATCGGAGGATTCTCGCGACCTTGCCGAAGGTACAACGACCGCCTAAATTCATCATCAAAGATAGTTAGGCGATAAACATAATTTATCCAAAATATTATTTGTGTTCTGCTACCTACCGAGGGCTTACATCCCGTGTGGTCGAAGGGAAGATCGGATCATCAATTGGCTCACATCTTTTCGCTGACCTTGTTGACTCTCAACCCAACCGACTACACATCAAAGAGGATTTATGGTATACCGATCAAAAATAATATGTACGTCAATAAGACAACGCTGATATTTTTACCTTAAGTCTTTCAATCCTTTCTTCACAGAAACAATCGCTAAGATCCGAGGAAAACTAACCTTATCGCCAGCTCTCCCGCAGATCATCTTGATCCGCTTCTAATCTCATCGTAAGATAGAGTCAGAAGGTAAAATGAAAGAGTTAAGAAATAATCAACCAAATATGTAAACTGGTCGGAATCATTAAAATGGCTTACCATCTTTGGAGTCTCCGGTCGATCATCACGACCAATGTACCAGAGCATCTTATGTGTTTCGGGCCTTCAAAGGCTAACCCGCCGTGGAAAATCCTTCACCACATGCCAAGATGTTAGACCTTTGACACTAAGAAGCTTGATTGCTTCACCCATTTCCTACATTTCCTCCTTCTCTCAGAGGAGCGCCATATCGGATTCTCGACCGCCTTCTTACGTAATAATAAAGGCTGTCTTTCTTTGTGATCTTCATATAGAACCAGCTCTTCTTCCATGACGACCACGAAGATTTTGAGTACATAAAAATGTACTCATCAGCTTTTCCATCATAGAGACGCAAAGTACACTCTCCAGGCGTCCCGATTGTTTTTCCAGACTTCGTCATCCTGTAGTAATACCTGAACAGATCCAGATCTGCTGGAATCCCCAGGTACGCTTCGCAGAGGTAGACGAAAATGCTGAGATTTGCGATGGCATTGGGAGCCAAATTCACCAATTCAACTCCATAATACTCCAAAACTTGAGGAAGAAAGGAGTGAACTGGTAGCCGAAATCCGCATTCGATGTATGCGAGAAAAACAGGAATTTCTCCATCTTCACTGCTCGGGGAATGTTCCCCAAACGCGATCTCCAAGAAATCACATCCTTGCTCGGGAGCATCCCGATCTTCTCCAGATTCTCCAACTTTTTCTCACTTAGGTCGAAACCGACTGGGCTGGTGATTTGGTCCAACATGGTTAGATTCTTTTGGGTGAGAAAAGCAAAGGAGATCGGAGGTAGTTTTACTCGGAAGATGAGAAAAGAAAGGAGGAAGTGAAAACCCTAGGTTTACAAAGGGGTTTTATAAGCTTGTAAATCCTAAACCGTAATAAGGAGTTACCCAAAAAGTCCAACGGACACGTAAACTCTTCAAATCCCAAGGCAAAGTTCTCAACTTTAAAGTGAATACAAACCGCTTCAAATGCCTTTGTATTTAATAAGCGCCATCCCGATACGATTTCATCGGAAGAAAGGTGTTCACACGACCTATTCATTTAAAGTTCGGGGCTAATGACGAGGATTAAAACCTCTATATATTATCTTTAATATATAAAAGACCATACGTCTTCATGGTCGTGACCTTTGAGGTGCACGACCACCGGGTCGTAGAGATTCCAGAGGTTACATAATGGGTACCTGGGTGGACGAAGGCCTGCCAAGCCTCCACCAGAGAACCGCTCGTAGAAGGTAAGAACCGATTCCACGGATATTCTCTACCGTATGATGAATGGAACACGTGCATATTCCATACGCGTATCTTGTCCAAGACACACCGGTGAACAACCTCCGTGCGCTTATATGTTTCATATACATATAACCACCAAACGCTTGATTCTCAGATCAACCGTCACTTGACTCACCGCACGCAACGCTTCACATCAGCGCCTTCCGGTAATCGCCACCTCTTCGAGGGCTATTTAAAGATGGAACCTGGGCGGATCAAGGAGAGGCATCGCATCAGAGATCAGATCATCGGAAGATAGAAAAAAGCATTGTCTTGTACTCTAGAAAGTTGTCCGTCATTCTGTCAGGATACACCCCTTGTAACATCTCAGTTCATACTAATAAAGAGCAGTCCCATTGCAATCTCAAGATTTCCCACGTCATTCTCTCTTTTTCCATTTATTGTAAGATCGGCGACTTGATCGTCGACAGTGTCCAATCCGGTACCTAATCTATTTAAGTGTGTCAAGCAGATCCAAAACAGCCCAAGCTGGCAATTGACCGGGGACGTGGAGCGTTGACCGTGATGTGGACTCGCCAGCCTGGCTTGCAGGCCCATGTGCAGGTGAAGCTGGCGGAGGACATGGTGGCACGCGCGTTCTCCGGGTGCGCCATTCGCGTCACCTCTCCATGACGCCGCCGCAGCCGATGGAAGGGTCCAGGCGGAGGTCGGACTCGGTCACGCCCGGGACGCGTGCGCCGCCCACGCTGATGCCGATGAGCTGCACGTAGTAGAACGTCTCCATCTTGGGGTTCTTGACCATCGGGGTGAAGGACGTGGTGACCGACGGGCCCACGGCGCCGGAGCCAAAGGTGATGGAGGAGGAGCGGGAGGTGGGGGTTGGCCAACGAGGTGGTACGGTCCACGAGGCCGCACCCAAGGCCCACGCGCGCCACGCGGGAGCCGTCAGTGAAGGTGAGGGTCTCGGTGGCGGAGTCCCGAGTGGTGATGGAGCTGTCACCGTAGGAGCGAAGCCATGCGGGTCGAACACCTAGCCGGACTGCTCGTTGACGGAGGTAGGAAGTGGTGTGTCACGTCCTGTTGGCCGTGCCTGCGGCCGCCGAGATCCGTGCCGCCCTCTTCCCGTGCGTTCGGGAGGGCATCCAATCCGCCGTCCCGACACCGGCGGCCGAACCACCCCCCAACTCCAATCCAATCTGCTGCAGCTCCCCTCACCGCCTCCTTCCCACCACTCAAGACCCACGCCCACTAGTCAAGACTATAGGAGCTGGGACGGGAAGTATGGAAGGGGACAACGAGAGCACGGCGGCGGAGGCGGCGCTGGGGCTGAACCCGCAGCTCTTCGTCAACGAGGTGCTCAACATGGTCGACGACGTCCGCTGCAAGGCCTTCGAGTACTGCTCCAGTTACGCTTCGGATCCCAAACTCCAATAGTACCCGCACACCACGAATGGCGGCCACTGCTGTTGCCACCACCGCACCCACCCGACCTGCGCGCTGGACCTCATCGACGCTGCCTACTCGCACGAGGTGGAGCCTACGGTTGTGTTCATCTAGCTGTCACAGGCCATCCGCGACCTCGCCGTCAAGATCAAGCTCGCGCCCGTGCACGGTTTCATCACGGGCAAGAGCGTGGTCGTCGTCGACAACTCGCTCATGCGCGGCACCACCTCGAGCTGGACCCGAGCTGGGGCCGAACCGCACGGTGGAGGTGAAAGGCGGCGGCGCCATGGGGCCGGGGAGGAGCTAAGGTCGCAGGCCGGGGATGTGCCGGAGAACCGGGCGCAGGGGCAGAGGAGCAGTGGAGGTGGAGGGAGGCGAGGAAGGGGGCTTGGCGCCACGGAGCAGAGCAGACAGGGCGGGATAGGGCGCCGGAGAAGGTGGAGCGAGTGTAGGCGGCGATGCGTCTCGATTTGGGAAGAGAGGGGAGAGAGAAAGGAGGGAAAAGAAAGGTGGTGGAGGGAGAGATTTAGTGAGGTGAGGTGGAGCCACGCTGGAGTGTGCTGGAGTGTCCACGTCACGGTCAACACTCCACGTCATCGGTCAATTGCCAGTTTGGGTTGTTTTGGACCTGTTTGACACACTTAAATAGATTAGGTACTGGATTGGACACTTTCAAAGATGTTGGACCCAAGTGAACCCACCTGCCAAGTTTAAAAACCTACAGTGTACTTTACTCTTTACGAAAATTTCCTTTACAATCCTCTTTGACTTAAACATCTCCATCTCTTTCTCCTTTACCCACGGGATTATACAAACTCATTGGGTATACCCATTTTTATTTGGGTAGAAGTAATATCACTTTAAACGGGGTTGGGTAAAATTGGGTATATATAGGTTTAACTTATCCATACCCTACCCAGTGGCAACTCTATACTGCGAGAGTACTCGAAAGAGTCCAGACTTGGGTGTGTGGAGTACTACATGATATGCTTTGCCTGGCCATAAACATTAACCAATCATGCTACGGATAGCATATGAAGGGCCGCGTGTCATCCTTACACCTTAAATGACGAGAGATGGATGCTGGAGACGCTGGAGTGGTTAAGAATGACTAACAAGGGATTTTCTGAAATTTTTACGAGAATTGAACCGTTTCTTCTAAAATTCGTATGTTCCAAATATACATGTATTCTACATAGGCGATACGCTAGCCAGAGAGACAGCCATAGAGGTCACTTTGGAAAATAATCCTATAGGACCTGGTTTACAACTCCATTGATGTGGATTAACTCTATCATGTGACACGTGTCTTTTTACGAATCTCAAAGCGCACAGTCTCATAAATAACTGATGTGAATTTTCACGAATTGAATACTGAAAGCTAACACATCACACTTTGAGATTCGCGAAAGGACACATGTCATATTGTGGAGTTGATCCACATCAATGGAGTTATGGACCAGATCCTATAAGATTATTTTTCGACTACTTTGATGCAGTGCAGTAATTGCAACCGTTGTGGAGAGGGGAACCGCAGGGCGGAGGTTCAGGAAGGCGGGGAGGGGCAGCCGTTGAAGCATGGAGGTGAGGACGGTGGGAAATGGTAAAACACTGTACCTAGAGAGAGAGAGGGAGGCGTACGGGACGATGAGAACGAGCCCAGTTGAAAACGTTGCCAAAAGCCGGCCGTAGAAGAGCGTTGTACCTGAGAATCAGCGACTTTCTCCTCCGGATGGAGATGGGGTGGGTGATAGGGCCATAGGGGTGGTGGTCGCACGTTAGTCCGGTAGATTTTAGCAGGCACCATTGCCGAGCTCTGTTCCATCCTTTCAAGGCTTCAACGGGTAGTAAAAAGCCTAAAGCCTCTCGTCCGGCCATGATTCTCACTTGGAAAAGTCACCGCATGTCATGCCGCTTTTTACAGCAGCAGGTGGGGTGGGGGTGCGCAGATGCGCGGATGGGAGCAACGGCGAGGTAAAAAGAGGCAGCGGGGGAATCGGTCTCTTGGTACCAGGACAGTAAAGTTTTTTGGTTTCATCTGTTGCTCTTGGAGTGTTTTGCATCGGATGACAACGCTGACGCTGCTGCTTGCTTAGTTGCTTTAGGATGATATTTGCCGTTCGTGGAACATGGCACTTGAGCCCCGAAGCTATCTCGTGATTTTGAGCTCACTTCTTGGATTAGGTTTGCTCGTTTGCATGGGCTCATGAGATTTACCACAACGCCCCCAAAAAAGCAGCTTTATCCAATGACGATCCAGTCGACTCTTGAATGCCCATAATTAGTTATGCTCTTTTACCTTTGTGGATAGTAGAGTTTTTCTTCTTTCCGGGGAAAAGAAGCGCATAGGCATAGCCTCCCCTCTCCGAAAAGCCTCCATCCGCTGAAAAGGCTCTCAGGGCAACAGTTTGACCGGCATGTCAGAAAGAACACACGGATACCGTAAAAGACTGTACATTACGCTTTTCCAATACTGTTAACATTTTTTACTCGCTCACTCTATCCAGTATCCACAACCATGTCTGGTAGAATCCAGAGCACTGCCTGCAAACATTCTTTTATTTCCACTTCAATGCGAAGTCCAAACGTGTACTCCTAGATGATACGAACAGGGGGCGGAGAGCTGTTGGGGGCAACATGGGCCGTTGCCTCTCCAGCCTAAATAATGTTTTTTTTATTAACTCTGATTATGCAGTAAGAATTTGACTCGTATACTACCTGGTCTATTTATATGACCACCCCTGCACCTCCCAAAGCCCATTGAGCTCATCCCATCCATGGATGAGGCCATCATCCCGTGACAACAGGATGCCAATCGTGAATCTCACAAATCACTGGCCTTTACTTGTTTTCTATAAAAGCAGGGTTTAACCTTGAAAAAAAAAAATCTCAATCACTGACCTAATGCCCAAATCCATTTAGGTTTTGCTTTGGGTGTCGGCTTCCTGGTTTGCTGCTGCTTCTGGTGTTCTTCCCTAATCCCAACGACCCCAACTCTTTCTAGACCATGCTCGTTGCGTTGACTCATGAGGTGGCCGGCTATTAAGCGCCAAGCGAAAAGATGACTAGACGAGTCGCGGCTGCCAGCGGCCGACCATCGATCATCTACGACTGCACGAAGCTAGATCCTGGCTCGTGGTATCCGAGTCCTTCGTCACTCCATGTCTTAATCTTAATTGGGGAAATTTCTCATCATGGATTTTGCACATAATTAATAAATTATTTTATACAAATTACAATATTAGATCAGTAGTGATAAGCTCTATGGTAAAGTAGTATTTCGATACATTTTCCTTTTGATTTAGAGTAGTATATACACATGTCTCGCTTAAAATATATGCTGTAAATTGTAACACAAATGTGGACAAGATTATTCTTGGAAGGCTAGAAATTTTACCTTGTCTTTAAGCACTTGAATAGTTATGCATTTGCATTAGTCTTAGGACTTGGCCCCTTGAGATTTGAGCATGCTCAAGCTCCGCCACTGGGTACTAACAGATTATCCATGGCTAAATTCTGATCAAATTAAAATGCTGGCAACGAAGAAAGAAGATAATACAAAGATAAGATTCAAAGGTGAATCTGCATATTGCAGGCTGGGCACGTTCTCGTGATCTTGCCGCGATGAATCCAAGAAACAAGGAACAAACAACCAATAGTGAACCACATGTATGAGCAGATCCGCCTACAAAGGATGTCCCCACTGTTACTGCAATATCAACTGCACATGCCGGATGTCCCCACGCAGCACGCAAGATAAGGTAAAAATCATAAAATCATGATGGATTCGAGAAAATATCTTGCCACATTCCTCCACTGAAACATCGACAATATGCCCCAGGTGTGAAAAAAACAAGGGTCAAGATTTGATTGTTTTTCGATCATGATTGTGTGTTAAGTGTACTTCTCGGTCCCATACCAGGAAAGAGATCCAAGAATAGCTCACATTTCCTTCAGAACAACATAACAGAGCTTACAAGAGTCGATCAAATGTCCATCAACCACTCCAGATGTGATTTTTTTCTGAAAGAAATTGGGAAACAAACCAAGTACTACTGCCTCCTGCCCCGTCCTTTCTTTGATTGCTGTTGTTCTGCCTGTTCCTTCCCCGAAACATCACTTATATCAGCTGCACAGCGGAAAGGATTCCAAATTAGTGAAACAGTTTCGAACTTGATATACAATAACTGTAGCCCTGGAAAAAACAATGAAAAATACCATCAGGTCCATGAGTCATGAGAGCAAAAAAGATATTGTTCAGCTTTTCCATCTTCTTTGCATCCTGAGCTTGATCTGTCTTAAACTTCAAGCACTGCAGTCAATACGTTCCAGTCAGCAAAGCAGGAGTGTTTTCTTTCAATCAAAGTTCATACTACATACAACTGACACAAGAATACTGGAACAGTTAACCATTAATAAAGGACAGCATGCAATATAAATTCGCTGCTACCGACGTAATAAAAACATTCATTGCAGGATGCCAACAGCATATTTATAATTGAAAAAAAAAACAAATCCATTATGGTCTTTCAAGAAACAAGTGCCCACTCGCGTCTACAAGAAACAAAGCAGGAAACAATCTCTGTATTGTACACATCCATCATGCAACCCAAGTTTAAGGTTCTGTTTTTCTTTACGATAAATGTTAGGAAATAAGGCCTACATTCCAGTGATGGTGCAGAGAGAGGGGGAGGGGGGGGGGGTTAAAATACAAGCTAATTGAAGCAATAATATCACTATGAACTATAAGTCAGCATATCTTAATGCATGACAACCATTCTGGATAATTACTCAGTTGAAGTAACACCAGTCACCAGACATGAGTGCTTTTGCTGCAAAACTTAACAGAGCATATTCAAGAGAACAGACAACCTCTCGGAGAAGCATATGGAATTATGGATAGTCTTTCTAATAAACAAAAGGCCAAGAACAGTCATCTAAATTCATTTATTTAAGAAGGTGCCAGTACATTTCATATTGCAGAACTCGTCAAACAATATTTTCAAATCGAAATATTATTCCATGATCCTCTGTCAAACTTTCTTCCTAATACGGAAAACTGATCTCCAACAATGATATTAGAATGCAATTGTAAACAAAATAATATAGCTCTTAGTGCCAGTTATTTAACAGGTAACTGACTAGCACAAAAATTGGATATCCAGCCTTCACAGTACAAATTATCAGCTAAGCGAATTCTACTTCTATGAAACAATGGATATTACTGGTATGAAACCCAACGATGACATTGCATTGGCCTATAGATCAAAAGCACCCAGGAAAGCATGAAAGCATAATCACTAAGTAGCTTCACAATTTCTTAGTTAAGCACAACATAACATTGATACTTGCACACAAGGGATAGACAGTGATATTTTGCATGTATTATTTGCAAATATACACTGCTCTGAAGATGTCACGAAAAAAAGTGCCATCACCCCCAACATCCATATGAGGCTAACGTTAATACTGTTCATAATTTATAGAAGTTGTTAAAACTTATGGGTATGTTATGGGCCTCATGGCTCATGGGTGGGTTCTAATTCTAATGTCACCCCACCTTCTGCAGCATAATATTTTGCTCAGGGTGGTTGATAGATACAACTAAAAGTGACTTCCCTGTTGCAATCTACGCATGCCAGCCAAAATAGTTGCTAATCGTTAAGTGTTCTAACATTCTTGCTGTATAGCATGAAATGAGTTCGCATAGCTAACAAGTGCCTAGCTAATAACTAGGAGCAGTCAAATTAATATTATATTTCAGATTGTCAGTCCCTTTGCATATATATACACTAGTAACTTGTATGTGTGTTGAGCATCGCAAAGTTAGGTGCTGCATTATAGTGATAACAAATTGAGCATAATATGCAAGAAAAAGATCAGTCTCAAAGAATAAACAGTCTGTGAATCCATTCGTCATTAATAACAACTCAGCTAGTTTTTTATAGACTGAAATGTTAGCTACATGAGTGCTACCAACATGATCACTATTATAGGAGGAACTAATTCGATATTACAGTTCAGTCGAGAAAAGTGTGCAACGACACAACAGGAAAAAAAATCATTCAGTACCCAGTGGAGTAACTTTGGCCGTCGATCATCTAGATCGACCAGTGGCGGATCTACGTTGGGTCATGGGGGTACAGCTGTACCCCCAAAAATATTTGTTGGACTCTATCATGGTTGCTGTTTTCCTTTGCTCAGTTGATCATTGATAGCAGTACTTGTGACCTAGGTTGCCCAGATACCCCAATACAGATACGAATACACGATATGTCGATACCGCGATAAGTCATTTTCCTAGAAACACCGATACGGTGATACGTGTGTGTATATCATGGTTATTAAGGCGTCGCCTAAGCGGTAAAGCGCCGCCGGGGGGCAAGGCGTCGCCCCCGCCTTAGGCCTAAGGCGACGCGGGCCGGCTCTGCCGCTGAGGGAGGACCGGAGGAGGCGGCGTGGGCCGGAAACTCAGCCAGAGAGAGAAGGGGGAAGAGGAGAGGGCGAAGACTCACCCTAGAACCCTAAGCGGCGGCGCCTCCATTCCTTGCGCTCGGCCTGCAGCTCACGACGGATCGCTTTGCACGCCACCTCCTCTCAGATCCCGCCGTGCGCCTCCATCCTTGCGGCCCGGCCTCGGCACGGCGGATCGCCGCGCGCCGCCTCCCGGATCGCCGCGCGCAATGGATGGGAGAGCACGAGAGAGGGTTGGGCGAGAGCGAGGCATAGGGAGCGATGGGGAATGGATAAGGCAGTGGCTTCGGTCGAGTGAGACGAGTTGTGGTCGAGTGGTGTTGGGCCGCTGGGCTCAGTGGGAGTTGTGTTCGAGTGGTGTTGGGCCGGCCGCATGGGATCTTTCTTCCTCACCTTTCTTTTTCTTTTTCGTGTGTAGCATGGCGCGTGGAACGCCTGTCGCCTCGGCCACAGTATGGCGTCGCCTCAGCGTCCGAGCGGTGCTTCGGCGCCTTACCTCGCCTTAGCGCCTTAATAAGCTTGGTGTATATATATATATATATATATATGACGCCCGTTCCGTACTCCCGGGAGTATGTACTCCCACTTCGAATATACCATTTAAACGAATATATTATACTTCTTTATCATTCTCAGTATACTTAAATACCAATTATAATATACTCCATCGTGACTTGATTGAAAATTTTCATTAGAACCCTTTATTTTTGCTATATACCCTTTTTCACATATAAAAAGAAGTATGTACACAAATATTGCAATAAAAAGTGGACTTTCATGAATTCTTTCATGGAACTCACTTTGGTGTATCTTATAATCATTATTGAAGTATACTCAAATAGATAAAGAGGTATCACCATACAATTCAAGTGGTATATGAGAAGTGGGAGTACGTACTCCCAGGAGTACAATACCATTTTCCTATATATATATATATATATATATATATATATATATATATAGGAAAAATGCTATCTACTCCCAGGTGTAGTTACACCCACTAAATCCATCGTTCGCTTGTTCTAAGATTCGTGCAGCCTTTATAGCTATTCTAGGCGCATGCTAGCAAATAATATTTATAAACCCGATCCGCATCATACTAGTTGCTCCACGTATACTCCTTGCTATTGGAGATTTTGGTGTAGATATTACGGGATATCAGAGAGATATTTGGACTAGTTGATTTGAGGATTTCCTTTGTGCGTGATTGGGTGAGTAGCTAGCGGCATGCCGTGATTCCGTGCTCGCATGTATCAAAAAAATCGCTGAGCTGATACTAGTTGCTCCACATATATTCCTGTTCATAAAGTGCAAATGCTCCCTAATTATATACTCCATAAGTACATTCGCTGTAATACTCTCATTCAAAAAGTGAACATACTTCCTCTCCATGTACATATACTCTCATTCGTAAAGTGCAGATACTATCAATGTACACGTACACTCCCATTCATAAAGTATATATATTCCCTTGTGTATACTACCTATACGTATTTTTAAGAGGACGAATACATACTCCTTTCGTGAAGTGTATACATACTCCTTTGAGGATCTTTATCGGCTTTGTTTTGCATGTACAGATGTACCAATCAACATACTCCATAAAGTACATTCGTAAGTGAAATACTCCTTACCAAATCCATGTACAGAGGTACTAATATACTATCATAGGTGTATATACTCCCAATTACATGTACTAACATACTCCGAGGTATACATACTACCTAAGTACATGTACTAAAATACTCCTTACGTATACATACTACCTAAATACATGTACTAAAATACTCATGCGTACTACCTAATTACTAAATCCATGTATACATACTACCTAAGTACATGTACTAAAATACTCCCATAGGAATTCCCAATTACCAAATCCATGTATACATACTACCTAAGTACATGTACTAAAATACTCCCTTACATATACATACTATCTAAGTACATGTACTAAAATACTCCCATAGGAATTCACGGCAGGTAATCAATGGCATGCTCTATGGCACGTAATCAACAATTGACTACCGATTATCATGCCGTAATGTTCTATGTCAACTAGGCAATTGTTGATTAACAATATCCACGGCAGGTAATCAATGGCTAACAGTATCTTCAATGGCATCAGTATCCACGGCAGGTAATCCACGGCAGAAAACGTAATTGACTAACCAATGCCAACTTATACGGGAGTAGTTGCCAAATCAAAACTCAATTGCATAGTATCCAGGGTTGGATATTAATTTAATTTGATTATCTTTTGCAAAGCAATAAATTACGTAGTATCTTAGCGGGTTGCTAGCATCGTTATGGAGTGGTATCCACCCAATTAATCTAATCAAGCATGTGGTATCCGAGACGGATGGACGATGGATACAATAGAGTAACTACACTTGGGAGTAGCAAATAGGCATCCTATATATATATATATATATATATATATATATATATATATATATATATATATATATATATATATATATATAAAGTACATAAATTGATGAATTACAATCATCTAGGGTTCAACCTACTAGTGCAGAAATATAGAAGACGTCTAGGGTTTAGCCTACAACAATGCAATTGCAATCAAATTCCATGCGGTTGGTAAAAATTAAGAAATTAAGAAAAAAGGCAAGTATAGAACCTATTTCTCATTGAACTATGGATCAAACCATATGTACTCCAGTTTCTTTCAGCGCAAGAAGATGATGTTGGCTGCCTAAGTAATTTTAATGTCAATTGCTTTGCTGTTTGCTTTGGGTCTAGATGGGCTCTATCCTCAATTGGGTCAAAGGAATTAAATCAACCTCCAAACAAAGAGAAATCAGCTAATTGTTGTTTGCTGAATAGATTGACCAAACGTTTCTGTGTCGAATAAGGGGTGTTTGGGTAGAGAGGTATCTGGGAAGTATCGGAGAAGTATCAAGAAGTATCGGGAATTATTTTCTTTTTGAAAAATAGGAAAATCACTGATACTTACAGGATACGTATCCGGCTGTATCGGGGCCGTATCCGTATCTGATATATCTGATACCGATACGCCGATTTTGGGAAGTACCTGTGTAACGTAGCTTGCGGGCTGCGGCAAAGGTCATGGGTTCGACCCCATTCAAGCATGACACCAGATTGTTTTTCCTAAACACATCTTTGTCGTGTTTTGCTTGTTAAATTCATTTTGAAGAATACTAGAATAAGATTTATGAGATAACTTTTGTTTTAGTACTATTTTTTATCCGCGCCTTTTAAACTCTAGAAATTTATCATTTGACAATCCAACGTCCTCTTAGCATACTACAAGTAATTTTCCCTAGCCCTATCATTATTGAATACACTAACTGAAAATTTCCTATTGCTACTAATGGATCATATACACCCATTCAAAAAAATTTGGGCCCGCCGCTAGCGATGGCAAATGAATTGTAGAATGTAGATATGACTCTTTTTTAAGTAACCAACGTTTAGATTATATTAACAGTATGTTTGGGCGGGAAAGATGATAGAAAGGGTAAATCCTAATTTAAAACTACTGCATTATATAGTATTATAGATATAACCACTATTTTTTCATGGAAGACTGATCTTCTCATTTCATTTGACATAGTCAGAATCACTAGTAAAGGGCAGAAGGTTCATCATAGTCACATATGAAATCCTACCCCATTCATTCAACCATAGGCCTCGTAATCATAGTACAAAAAAGGAATGTTTCTGTATTACAATGTAGTTAAAAAAGCATTGGACAGTTTTTTTTGGGTGGAATTCTTACAGTGACACCTTTCTAATCAGAAAAGTAACAGAAGAGCACAAAAGCTAACAGCTAACTCAACCTTTCGTAGTTTCGTATTTTTGTCTCTTTGAACAGTCAGAGATCACAGATAACAAGAAGCATAGAATGCTTAGAAAATATGGATTAGAAAATGTAGATAAGCTGGTGTTAATTCAGACCTTGGATGTCATATTTCACACCCAGCAGTCAGTAAATCTGATTTAAAAGTATAAATCAAGGAGAGCAGATATATATTTAAGTTTTTCAAGTCAGCCGCATCAATACAAGAGGATTGAAACAATGCACACTAAACAAGTACTGCATTGGACAAAGCAAGTCAAGGAACTCAAAAGGCAAAAATGTTGACATTATGTAATAAGATTACATTTTAATAATGATGCACTAGATGGATTAGGAAAAAAAAACTCAACGAAGTCAATCCACAACCAAGCATGCATCACTAATAACCAAAGCAGAAAACTAAACTAAAGCTTAATTAAGCAAGAATGAAAATAGACCAATCAATTCATGTAAGTTTCTTTTCTTCCATCTGAGTCAAGCATCTATTTAACTCAAATGTAACATGGTTGGCCTTTAAAATATACACTAAAAAGAGGCTTTCAAGGAAAAACAACAGCAAATGCCACATTTTGGAGATTCTGCAAGTGAAGTGCTTTCCGATGGTATGTACTTCTTAAATGTCCGAGCACAGGACACAATATCCTTTCATTGTCAACTCAACAGGTCATCATAAGCTGACTAAGGTTTCTAATAGAATACTTATCCATTCGAATATTTCAGCTCAAAGTGAACCTTCCTTGAGAAACTATGACAATTTTCTGGGAACAGTAGTTATAATTTCTCAAATTGTAGGGCACAATTAGATGCACAACTATATGATTATATTTGATTCCACTGCAAATATGCCAGAGGGGTTACGTTCTATAATAGTGAAGTAACTAATATTACAAATAGCAGTATGGCACCGCACAACAAAGACACAGTTAATAGATAACAGCTGTTTGACATACTCATTACAGTTGCTTAATGTTTATAAACAATTTGTCAAATAAATCTGAAAATCTACTACTGATAAACATATCTGAATATCTGATGTCAGACAGATACTGAGTCCACTAAGATATAAGTTATGATACGGACATGCGTGTTTAGAAGATGAAGTAATCTGTACGTATGTGAAGCTGCAGCACATAAGGATTCCCCAATAGAATAAAAATCTCTCAAGTTTCACCTTAACAAAATAGTAGCCTTCTGCACTTAACTAATCACATAAAACAGTTCAAAGTTCATATATGATGCTATATGCAAAAAACTGAATAGTTTTTTAAACAAAACTGGCAGGACTGCAGGAGGACCGCCTGCTAATTCATTCAAAGGGATGGAACAAAAACTAACTAGTAGGCACAATAGTACTTTCTTCCTAAACAACAATCATTTGCTTCAAGTAGAAAGGAAAGCGCACATGCCCAAATTCGGGTAATTATTATTGTGGAATAGTAATATTCACTAATGCCTGCTAGCCTTTTACACCTTTCAACAAATATCCCACGATCACTCAGATTTGGGGTATTTAAGCAGTCAATGCAGATGCAGTTAGCGTCTAACTATCTTTTCTGTACTTCAGAACAAGCTTATGGTGGATTCTAACCTTACATGGTGGGCCCAAAATTAAAAACAACACATCAAAATAGAAGCTACTGATGCATTTTCAGAATGCTGCATTTCGTATAACCTGCTAGTGCAGTATTCTATCGCGGCACCAGCCACCAGCTACTATATACCAAGATATGTCATAATCCACACAATCAATAAATAATCTCAATCAACACAGTAAACCATCTCATGGGTGACACAACAAAATTGCTTCATGGGAAGCCGCATTTTCCAATTCACATAATCTACCAGAACCCTCGATCGGCTAAATTCTAAGTCGTAACACGCATTTCGCAGTGGCATCCGTGATCGGCATCTAAACTAGACTACTTCCTAGCCTAATGAAAACAGCACAAATCTAGTCATAAAAGTTTGGGCACGGTACCTCGCGGTCGTCGGTGACCTTGAGCACGAGCTTCCCCTCGCAGTGCCGGTACTTCACCACATAGCGGGTCTGGAGACATACGCAACGGATTCAGATCGAGAAGCGGATTGGGAGAAGTAAGGGGATTTGGAGTGGGGGGGGGGGGGGGTGTTCGGGGAGGAAGGAAGGGAAGATAGGCTCGCGGCGTACGGCGGTGGGGTCGGCGCGGAAGAGCTGCACGGACCGATCGACGAACTCGTCCCACGAATCGAAGTACACCATCGCTGCGGCGCGGCACTGGCCGGAGGCGAGGGCTGCGGCGCGTGGCGTGCTTGGATCTGGAAGTTTGCGGGAGGACCGTGTTGGCTTCCACTTGTGAAATCGGGCCTGTTTGTTTGTGCCCTCGAGTAGTAGCCGAATCAAAATTTTGGTAATATAAAATATCAAGACATATTCAAAATTTTGGTAAAGTGACATGTTTAGATTGCAACTACGTCAATAGCTACAAAAAATACTAGAATTTTCCTTGTTGTGAGTATGTCACATGGGCCCCATAGGGTACCTATGTTTTTTTTTACCAAAATATGGTCAATATAGGTCTTGTTTTGTTTATTAAATCGTAAGGAATGCAACGGTTCAAATGGATCATAAAACAGATACACAGTTTAGAAGATACGGTCATTTGAAGTTTGTTAGTAAAAACTAAAGCATTTAATATAACCAATCAGATGTTGCCACCTCATAAAAGCACAGCATTTGACTATACAAAAAAATTTGGCGACCACATTGGTCCCCAAAGAACCGCCCAGAAGCTCGATTGCTTTGCATTGGTGTTGCCAAATTTTTTTTGGAGCACGTCAATATTTCGGCATTAATCTAAACACTTGTCAAACCACTCAGGTATTACCAAAATTTGATTTGGCACGTTGAGGCAATAATCCAAACAACCCCAAATATCCCATTGGTTTCCACCTCTTACGTAACATTGGACAGCATGGTGCACATGTACGCACGGATATCAATCATCATGTGTTATATATCTCATTTTTCTCTCAGTGTCGAACACGAATAGTATCGAATACAAATTTCCCTCTTTTGTATCTGCTTTGTAATCATTCGATCGGTCCCTCTTTTGTATCTGCTTTGCAATCATTCGATCGACCGATCGAATGAAAATTATGTGTTACGTTTGCACCACTTAATGGTATACTCAATTGGAAGTAAGAATTTCTTAAAATTTTGCATAAAGGCTAAGAGCACATTTATTTGATTGGTTTCTAGATTACTTGTGGCTGAGATAAGTCATTTGTGTTTTGAAAGCTCCAAAACAAGAATTTGAAACGAAACAGTTTAGTTGCTTTAGGAGTTTCTAAAAATTATTGTGTTCCAAATAGGACCCTAATGAGGATAATCCTTAATTGATGAAACTAATAATTTATAAAAATTATTTTGGATAATGGTATTAAAAATAGCCCTCTAATATACCACTGGTCAATGATATCCGCAACGACTAGAGAAGATTACGACCAATTCAGATTACGATCACCCTATAGTCGTAAGATCTGCTACGACCATGTCGAATCACGACCATCCTATGGTCGATAAATCACATAGACATGTGAACCTTATCGACTAGAGATCTTGTACACTACGTTCACTTATGCGTAGTAATTAATACATGTGTGTTATCTCTGACATAACCGCACATGTGTCTCTTTGTCTCTAGCAATAACCACTTGGCAAACGTGCAAGAGGATGCCTCACTAACAACAACTATCATCAACGTGCGTATTCAAGCAACCGTCAAGTCGCCTCCTAATGCACAACAACTGACATCCCTTCATATACTTTATAAGGAGCGATGCCGATAGAGAGAGAGGTCCAAGCCACAAAAGCTATTAGACTTAGTTTTGGTGGCTTGTTTTACTATGTAAACTCATTCAATACAAGAACACAAAAGTAGGATTATTATTCTCCTCGGAGAAGGCATGAATTTGTCTAAAAAAACATGTCATAATCTCAAGAACCGTGTCCCTCACATTTATTCCGTACGATCGATAGTGATTCATCGACAATTGGTGCCATTCGTGGGGACATTGGCGATGAATCTTTGTTGATTCTACTCAGATGCCTCCATGGCAAACGAGTGGAATGAGGTGAATTGGTTCGATCTCGCAGATTATATATGAATCGACATGGATCCCTGCCACGACTACAAGTCGAGCGTGTTTTTGTCTGAGGGCAATGCCTACTCCAGGGATCCTTCACCGGGCCTAGGAAACTGTGCCATCAGACACGATCCATGAGGGCACACTGTCTCCAATGCTTTGACCATCACCATTACGCCTAGATGGGGAGTCAGAATCCTCACACGACAAGGGTCCCAGCAACCACAACAAGTGCCACCTAGCGACAGGCACTGAACGGAGTGAGGTACTTGCCTAGAGCATTCAAGCCCGTTTAAGGATGGCCAATCTCGTTCATCGAATCCTAGAATGCACTACTCCAGGGCTCGATCACCATATGTTGACCGTCACTGTGCGATTGTCACTACCGGGGTGTTGTCGAACACATTGCAGTTGCAAGTCCGACCACATACCCAAAGAATTCGCCTTCAACCGAAGATGATTATAACCCAGAATTCCCCTTCTTGGAGGGGATTACTCCGGGTCGTGAGGTATTATCTTTCGACTACTCTCTAACCAAAGAGGGCTCAACCACCAGTGGTAATGACACACCCAGGAGGTCTTCGTCTCCGTACAAATCCTAATCACTCTCCATGAAACAAGATTGAGGATGTTGCCAGTCGAACACACCCTTCAAGCACTCGTACAAATAGCGAGAACCCCTCCGACAATGAGAGAAAATCTCAACATTCATGAGCGTAACCGATATTCTCAAGGTGATCGCACTCCACCAAGAGATGCCCCTACAGACTCGAATATATATGATCCTGAGACTGGCGGGAGAAGAAGGATTGCGCCAAGGTCTTGTTGCCTGGTTGAATCGATACCAGTCGGAGACTACTCAAGAGCTGCAAAAGGTCAATGATCTCATAGAAAATCCGAGCCAAGAGCTTGACAAGCACCCGACTACGATGCCTTTTCTCAAGAAATCGCTCATAGACTTTAGGTTACTATGACTAGAGTCAAGGGGTATCAACGACAACGTTCCGGAGAACACATTGGAACAACTCCCTCGAACGCTAGCTGACCTCCCTCGACCTAATCAATCCCCTAGTCGATCTCCTAACCACGATGGTGGGCAAAGTAGGAATCAGTGTACACCCGCTATGCCTAGTGGTCAACAAACTCCTCGGAGAAGTGGGCAACCACGACTCCCTAGGAGAAATCTACATCAGCAGATGAAACACGAGGAGGATTACCCTCGTAGGATTGATGTCTATGATAGACTAGATCCTTTTTCCACTGGGTATCGTCGAGTATGATCACCTGGTGACGTTAACCCTTCTTTTCCGCAAAGGAATTATAACACTATTATCAGTTGTCGGGCATTTTTACCCGACCTCCGAGCCGTTCGTTGGCCAGCAAAGTTTCAATAAATGAATATGGAAAAGTTTGATGGGACTCAAAATCCCATTGAATTTATCCAAATCTACACTACTGCAGTCCGAGCCGCTAGTGGAGGAGAGTATGTAATAGCTAACTACCTTCCGACAGTGCTTGAGGGTTCTACTCGATCGTGGCTGCTCAACCAGCCACCCAAATCGATATACTCGTGGCAGCATATCTGTGATTTGCTGTTAGCAAATTTTTAGGGCACCTATAATCGCGCTAGAAAGGAGGACGACCTGCATTACATGCGATAGGATTCGCATGAGACCCTACATCAATTCATATGACTCTTTAGCTAGGTTTGAAACATTGTTCCTGAAGTCTCAGATTCATCTATCATTCGAGCTTTTAAGCAAGGATTCTGAAACCGAAGGTTCACAAAAGACATTGCCTTGAACCCACCGCCACTGTTGCTGAAGTCTTTGAGATGGCTGATCACTATGTGACTGCTGCTGAGGCAGTCGAATGGAATCAGACTATTGATCATGTTGACAAAGATTATCAAGGAGTAAACGATGGTGGCAAAAAGAAAGGAAAGCATGTTGGAAAGTCCAAGAGCAAATCTAAAAGCAAGAAGCCACAAACGAAGAGCTCAAAGGAAGTTCTAGCTAGTAAGTGATAAGTAGCATTGTGGCTCCAAATAGTACTCCAACTGGGGCAAAGGAAATGCCCTGAACGGAAGTCAAACAAGCTGAGGTGGTGTCCTTTCCATAAAAAGTAAGGGCACGACCTCCGCAATTTTTGAGTTTTAGAATGAAAGCTCGATGACTACTATTCTGACAAAGGACCACTTCCATCCATCGAAGAGGTGGGACAAACAAGTGTTAGAAAGTAGTTAGAAGACGATGAAGAGATGCCGTACTAGGACCCCAAGCATACGATCGACCACATCTATGGTGGCTCGTTGGCATACGAGTTGAAATGACAACTTAAGGTTGTCGAACGTGAGGTAAACTCTATTGACCCTCCTATTGTCCATAAATTACTTAAGTGGTTGGAAGTCACCATTTCTTTTAAAAAAAACATGATTGTCCTATCCCTTCTACTCGACCTAGTCATTTTCTGATCATGGTCGGACCCACTATCAACAACTGCCGAGTTAATTAGGTTCTAGTTGATAGTGGCAATTCTCTTAATATTTTATTTATGAGTGCCTTGGATGAGATAAATGTTCCCAGGACGAAAATAAGACCAATACAACACTTGTTTCATGGTATTGTACCTAGATCTTCGGCCAAGCCGATTGGCTAAGTTTCCCTTCCAGTTACATTTGAAACTCTAAGCAATTTTAGGATGGAGAATATCACCTTTGATGTGGTCGATTTTGAAACATTATATAATGTTATTCTTGGTCGACCTACTTTGGTAAGGTTTCTAATGGCTGCCCATTACAGTTACCATTGTTTAAAGATATCGTGTCCTAAAAGAGTTATCACAGTCCGCTGTGATAAGAAGATAATGCTTATATGTGACTACAAGTCCCTCGAACTAGTGGGTTAGATCTCTACTCGAGAAACTCATAACGTGCAACACTCATTGAAGCACTCGAAGCCAAAGGTTGCACCCAAGCCGAACGACCAGGTCAAGGATATTTCACTTGATACGGCAGAACCCTCCAAGATTGTTCTCATCAGAGTCGCCCTTGACTCTACATAGGAAGACACGCTCATCATTTCCTTCGGGAAAACACAGATGTATTTGCATGGCAAGCATCCGATATGCCCGGGTCCCCATGGAGGTGATCAAGCACAAGCTAGCTTTATAGCCTGATAAGAAGCCCATCAAACAAAAGTGTGACGCTTCGCATCCGACCGATGAGAAATTATCCAGTCGGAACTCGACAAGCTACTTAAAGAAGGATTTATAAAAGACGTCGATCACTCTGAGTGGTTGATCAATCCTGTATTGGTTAGGAAATCTAATGGCAAGTGGAGAATGTGTGCAAAATTCACTGACTTAAATAAAACTTGTCCGGATGATGATTTCCCCCTTCCATGTATTGATCAATTGGTTGTTTCAACTGTTGAATATGAGATGTAAGTTTCCTAGATGCATATTCAGAATATCATCAGATTAGTATGTGTTTAGATGATGAAAAAAACCATATTTATCAGTCTATTTAGAATTTTTTGCTATGTCAAAATGTCATTTGGATTAAAAATACTGGTGCTTCCTTCTTGCGCCTTATGCAAAAGACCTTTTATCCTCGACTGGGCCAAAACTTGAAGCCTATGTTGATGATCTGGTCGTAAAGAGCATAAAACAATCACATCTCTGACCTGCAAGAAAATTTTGACAACCTCAGAAAACATTACTTGAAACTCAATTCTGAGAAGTGTGTGTTTGAAGTGAGTCTCTTCAAGAAAGCTACTTGGATTCCTTTTCTCTGCTCGAGACATCGAAGCCAATCCTGAAAAGATCATGGATGTTGATCAAATGCGTCATCCGACCACATAGAAAGAAATCCAAAAACTCATATGGTGCATGGCATCGTTAAGTTGCTTCATAGCATGTCTAGGAGGAAAAAGACTTCCATTCTTTAAACTTCTAAAGAAACACGAGGGTTTGGAGTGGTATGAGTAGGCAAACAAAGCCTTTGAGGATGTCAAGAAATACCTTACGAGCGCTCCTATCTTGGTTTCTCCACAACCTAATGAACCACTCTTATTGTACTTGGCTGCTACGCCACAAGCAATAAGTGCAGTACTGGTCACTAAACGAGAAAATACTCAACCAGTATATTATGTTAACCAAGTTTTACATGGGTCTAAGAAGTGCTACCCTCAGGTCCAAAAGTTCTATATACCTTCCTTATGTATTCGAGAAACTAAGGTATTATTTCCAAAAGCACAAGTTAATCGTGTCGTCTGAGTTTCCCTTATAAGAGATCCTCCAGAACAAGGAAGCAGTGGAGTGCATGGCTAAATGGTTAGTCGAACTTAGGGAATACGACCTTCATTTCGTGTCCCAAATGGCCATTAAATCCCAAATCTTGACAGACTTTGTCATCAAATGGACAAATCATGAACCATTTCAGGGACCCGTGTATGAACCCCACGATCAGTAGACAATGTACTTTGATGGGTCACTAACGCTTAGTGGCTCCGGGGTTGTGGTGGCCTTGGTTTCTCCAACCAGAGACCTTAAAATATGCTATTAAGTTAAACTTTCCTACCACTAACAATATGGTGAAGTACGAGGGTTTACTAGTTGGCATCCGAGCAGTGAAAGCACTCGGGATTCATCGACTACTCGTGAATTGTGATTCTCAATTAGTCGTGAATCAGGTCAAGAAAGAGTATCAATACTCTAATTCGACCACGTTTCAATACCTATCGGAAGTCGGGAAGCTTGAAATCATTTTTTCTATCCTGAGGTTCAATACATCCCTCGAAAGGATAATTTTCTGGCCGACCCGTTAGCTTGACTAGCTTCTTCCCGATCACCCGCTCCACAAGAAGTCTTCTTGGAACAGCTCTAGAAGTCATCTCTAGTCGAAAAGCCAGAGACTACTCTAAGTGAGATGGCCTCTTTAGAATACGAATAAAGTTGGATGAGTCCTATCTATGAATATCTTCAGAAGGGTACTATACCCGGTGATGATCTCGAGACTGGTCGTCTATCCCGAAAAGCCAAAATGTATACTTTGGTCGATGGAGTCCATTATAAATGAGATACTGAAGGGGTGCTCATGTGATCTATATCGTAGAAAGAAAGAGTAGAACTCCTTAATGAAATACACCGAGGTATATATGGAACTCATGCTTCCTACAAAACCCTGATTAGTAAATTCTTTCGATGAGATTTCTACTGGCCAACAACCCTCCACGATGCTAAAGAGATTGTTACTAAGTGTGGACAATGCCAATTTCATAGTAGACAAATACACCAACCGGCTCAACCATTACAAACAATACATCTTTCTTGGCCTTTTGTGACCTGGGGTTTGGATATCGTAGGACCCTTCCCAAAGGCACTAGGGGGCTTCGAATACCTTTTTGTGGCAATTGATACATTCACAAAAATGGGTCAAAGCTGAACCTATTTATGGGATAATAACGGAAGCGGCTAAGAAATTTATCATGAAAAGTGTGATCACTCGATTTGGTGTTCCGAGTCGGATCATAACTGATAATGGTACTCAATTTTTTAGTGCAAAATTTCAAGAATTTTGTGAATAATTAGGTACCAAATTATGTTATGCCTATGTCACTCATCCACAAAGTAATGTGGCAGTCGAAAGGGCAAACAGCCAAATCATGTCTGGAATTAAAACTTGAGTTTTGACTAGCTTGTAAAGCGCTTGGAGGCTTTGGTAAATGAATTACTCTCGGTATTATGGGCAATTTGCACGACCGCTAGTCGGGCTACAAGCGAAACACTATTTTCCTAGTTTTTTTATGAAGCCCTACTTCCATCAGAACTAAAGATTAGATCTACCAGGGTTGAGAAGTTCAACAACCTCGACCAAGAACAACTTCGAGCTGACGGTATGAACCTACTCGAAGAAAGGAGGAACCAAGCCCTAACCCGTTCAGCAGTCCACCAACAAGCCCTACGTAAGTACTACGATCGTAAGGTTCAACCTCACAGTCTTACTGTAGGTGACTTGGTTTTGAAAAAGATTGAGACCCAGTCTAATCGGAATAAGCTCTCCCCAAGTGGCATGGCCCTTATATAGTGGTCAAAGTCATGCAATCAGGCTTGGTACGATTAGCAATGGTCAAAGTCATGCGATCAGGCTTGGTACGATTGGCAATGGAAGATGGTAGAGTTCTCTCTAATTCATGGAACATCGATCAACTAAGGAAGTTCTATGTTAAACTCTCATACGTTCAATAAAGTTTATGTTTCATTCATTCTTTATTGTTTTAAAAATAATTGCTTAACGAGCAAAGTTTTCATCATTCTTTCGATCACTTTCAAACACTTGGTCTTCCTTACACTGGTCGGAGAACGGTGACGTCACCTAGTCGAAGTCTCTCTCTCATTGCACGTGGTCCTGCCACTAGAAGGAGCTTCCTATCGTCGATCAATCCCTTACTCTTGCTGCCAATACAATGAGATTGAGTTCAACAAATGTGGCCGAAAGAGATTTGAACGAGCTCTTTTTCTAATGTTTCCTTAGTACATCTACTTTAACTAACCAACAGTCTCAGGGGCTAGGGGAAAAGTTATTATGACTTTTATTTAGTCTTTACTTTCATTTCTTATTTCTACTTTGTCTTATGAGTTACTAACTACTTGAAAAAAAAATAATTTGCAAGAAAATTTATCTTTATACATACCAAAAGATCAAACATGTGTTTACATTTATATAAGTATTACAAATTACTCAGAAAGAAACCTTAGCTACATCTCTTCTGCAACCTTTCTTCTGACTGGTTTAGTCTTTTCGGCCAGTTCTTCGGGCTTCTTCCTCTATGTGGTCGAAGTTGGCCTTAATTGGAAGAAAGTAGAGGATATGATCGTACGCTTTGAGTTCGCTATAGACTGGTAAGCAATTGTCCAAGCATGTTGCTTCCTTTCGATACAAACTTTAGTCCTGGTAGAAGTTACACATCACAGACAGTGAAGTGCTCACCTGCTCACCGAGATCTTTTTTCTATCAAATTCTTGAGGACTGCAATACATGGAGCAATCTATCTTGACCACTTGAGACCATGTTCCATGACTTCCTCTTTTCTACGGCCTTACTTACCATGAAAGGGCAATAAAGGAGTATGAGTCCACACTCACAATAAGCTTTGAAGATGGCAATCTTATTTTTCTCGCCCGACGACCACCATTCACCCTTTGTCCTCTTCCACTTTAACAAAAATCTTGGAAACATCTTTTCAGCAACAAGGGTGGTCATCTTCTCCATGTCCATCCTTGATCCCTCCTACTTAAAAATAGATACAACTATTTCTTTTAAGAAATATCTCAGATTCAAGAAATTTGGGAGAAAGAATTTCAAGTTTTAGAAGTGGTGAAGAAAGCAAGAGTTGAAAGGAAATAAAATGACTGGGAAAGTAATTTTCCAGTTTCTATTCCTTTAAAGGTTATTTATAACCATCAATTCGTGAAAGAATTCAAGTAGAAGTCCAATGGTTAAAATTCTAACATAAATTGTTCCCGGTGGATAACATCGTGGGATACTCTTCATATTCTTTTTTCGGTTCACACGGCAAAAAGATATCATTTTTACAACTCAAATAAAAATACCTTCCTTGACCAAGTCAAATTCTAGACAAAAGAAATACTTGTCGAAAAAGCTTTCCTTCTGACTACAAGGTGGGAAGCTAGATGACAAGGATTCAATAATCCTCAATTAATGAAACTAATTATTTATAAAATTCATAATGGATAATGGTATTCAAAATAGCCTTCTAATATACCCCTAGTCGATGATACCGCAACGACCAGGGAATGTTACGACCACCCTATAGTCATAAGGTAATCTATGATTAGGTCGAATCACAACCACCCTATGGTCGAAAAATCCCACAGACATGTGGACCTTATTGACTAGGGATCCTATACACTATGTCCACTTATGTGTAGTAGTTAATACGCATGCGTGTTATCTCTGACATAACCGTATGTACGTCTCTCTATCTCTGACAATAACCGCTTGGCGAATGTGCAAGACGATGTATCACTAACAACAACTGTCATCAACATGCATATTCAAGCAACCATCAAGACGCCTCCTGATGCACAACAATTGTCACCCCTTCAAATACTTTATTAGGAGTGGTGTCGGGAGAGATAGAGAGGTCCAGGACACAAAAGCCATTAGACTTAGTTTTGGTGGTTTGCTTTACTATGTAAACTCATTCAATACAAGAACACAAGAGTAGGGTTATTAGGAGAAAGCTTGAATTTGTCCAAAGAAGCCTCTGTTTATCTTGCATAATGTCGAGAGTTGTGTCACTGGCATTTATTCCGTAAGATCGATAGTGATTCATTGAAAAACCCTAAGGGCATCTACAATTGTTTGTCCGATGCCAATAGCAAATATGGGGCCACAGTTGGTGCATAGTTTTTGCATCCATTGTTCTAATGTGGGAATCTATTTCTATTTTGGGCTCAATTGTCAAATTAATAAAATTGAAGCCGTAAACAAGCCTCTCCTTTGTTCATATGGCCATTCTTGAGCCCTTGTCTCTCTCTTCTTCCCAACTGTGTTCATGCAGCGAACACTAAATCCACCATCGGTAGTACCAGAACTCACCATCAGCTGCTAAAAAGTGAACTCCCATGCTACTGCGGTGATATCTATCTTGTTCCCCCCTTCAATGAAGCCCTCTTGTGCTTAGGTTCTAAACATTAGCTTGGCCTCTTTAGGGTCCTCAATGCCAGCGAGTTCTCTGTCGGGACCCCGGGTATACAACCCCAGGACCCTCTGTGCATTCCGAACTAGTCCCAGATCAATAACTAGCTCGCACAGTTACAACATAGATGAAATCATGTCTATACAACCAGATCACGATGAAGCGGACAAATTAATATTAGTAGGTAGCAAAAGGACCTTATGGTCAAAGTCTTACATCAGTTGCCACGCAGGGCTTAACAATAAAAGATAACTTGCAGCGGAACCAAAATGTCTCGTGGAGGCCATTCGACATGCCCACAGGCAATCGAGTGGAGGATGCGCAACCTAAATCGCATAGTATTCAAAGTACTCCTCTTCAAAGAGTGTAGTGCATCCAGGTTCTTCTATAGAGACTGATCAACCAGAGGACATAAAGTCGTGAGTACTTTTGAATGTACTTAGCAAGTCGTAGGGAACAGTATATTCATGCAAGGCTTGACAATGATAGCTTTATGGTAATTTTTGCATAAAGCAGTATTGACGGTAAATACAATAAATAGATGGAAAAGCACAAGTTAAAAGATTAATACATAAGTAATTCAATTCTTTGAAACAACTAGTGAACACCACTTCCCAACCAATCCATCCAAACTACCATTCCAACAGTTTTTATGAAAATCTACCCCTCGTGTGAAATCACCAGGCATCGTCCATAACCGGGGACACGACTATTCGAATAGTTTTACACTCTGCAGAGGTTGTACAACTTTACCCACAAGAGATAATCATCTTATACTGTCAGGCATTTCATGCTTCCGGAGGCGTGTGACTAAGTGATTATCACAAGGATTTTACAAAGCTCTGTCCTGACTCGGTTCTGCTCGCTAAAGATTCGCCACCCTGGCCCTCTTGCGCCAATTCAACAACCAAAACAGAACCGAATCAACACATTGCTAATTATTCAGCCAGGTCCACCCCATCCTGGACATGTGGTTGCACGGTATGGCCCAGATCAATGGCTTACAAGGTAAGTCCTTAGTGGTTGCTCAGGCGAGACTACCTCATCCCACGTGCATCGCGCACCCAAGTGCCTCTCGCACCCAAAAACATGCCTCCCGTATCTTTCCTCATGCATCCCACCTTTGCCACCGATCACTCGCCCAAGCATAAATCATTTTATACACCCAAGCCAATGGCGACCCCCGCCATGGCACAAAATTTTATAAAGACGGCATCACACCACAAATTGACACAATTGTGACATCGCACCACATTTGCACAACCGTGGTATCGCACCATCATTCCATATATCATTAAGTCAAAATTAATTATTATGGATATGTGATCATGAATCCCATCGGTTAACTAAAGCATGGCTAAGCATATACGATACCCATGTTGGTAGTTTATCGATGTCCAACTAAAATAACACATCCTATGGTGTCCAAGGATTTATGTCATTCAAGGGTACATGTCGATAGCAATTATTCAAGGAGGCATACAACAATTAGGCAATTAACTATTCCCAAAAACATTTAATATAAAACTATCAATGCATGTTTATATCAAACAAAATAGTTTTATAAAGTGAGTATGACATGGTCAAAGGTCTACGACTTGCCTTCGTTGAAGAGTTGAGGAGCTTCGGTCGTCGGGTCCAAGAATTCATCCGAAACGCCGGAATCTATACGTGCGAAAAAAGCCAAATAAATAAAACAATCCCAAATAAATTCCAAATTATTACCAAATAAATACTACCAGAAAGATAAGGAATTTAGATAAATTTAGAAATTTTAATCACTCGAATCGGAGTTCGAACGGAGAAGATACGACCTCCGGAAGTTTGAAAAACACATAAAATGAAGAAAATGGATTTTCCCTAAATTTTTGAATTATTTTTGTAAAGGAAATGGTGTTTATGACGTCAACCGACGTCAGCCCTGAGGGGATTTAATTTCGGCCGAATAATTTTTCAATGAAAAAGGGGAGAAAAACCACGTGGCTGCCACATGGGTGGGCACGTCAGCGAGGGAGGCTGAGGTGGCACTGACTGGGTGCCAACGTGGCGACCACGTCAGCAGATGACGTCATCCCCGGCGCTAGGTTTTCGGCCGCGTACGACAACGGCGATCCCGGCCGCAGTGGCGACAGAGAAGGTGGGCGTTGGACTCCCCGCGATATGGCGAACCTGATGACGTGGTTTGTCGCCCCGGTGGCGACCAAAAGCGCGGCGACACTCAACGTCGGTGGCGGAGCAGCGCGGTTGAAAGAGGCGGCGGCGCTCCAGAGGGTTTTCGGGCTCGGGGAGGTGAGCACGAGGTGCCCCTCGGCGATGAGGTGCCGGAGGCAGGGTCAACAGCGGCGGAGGAGTTGTGGTGGTGGCGCAAAAGGCGGGGAGGCGAGCTCGGTGGTCGACGGCAAAACCCAAATTGCGGTCGGGCTAAGATGAGGGAGAGAGGGGGGAATAGAGGAAAGGAAGAGGGGAAGAGGCGCGTCCGGTGCTCACTTAAATGGAGCTCGAGGAGGTCTGGAGGACTGACATTGCGCGCGAAGTTTCGACGGGATTCGCGGAGGGGCTGCGTGCTCCGGCTAAAACGGGGCGGAAAAGAGGGGAGGGGATGGGTGAGATGGGGTCGGCGAGGAACCGGATGTTAATGCGCGCAAAACCGGGCGAAGAAGGGTTGGAAAACGCAGGATGGGATGGAGCTCGCATCGCGTCAATGGCAGGCTCGGGCGCTGCACACGGAGAAGAAGGGGGCGGGGAAGAAAGGGGGGCTGAGGCTGACGGGTGGGGCCTCGCGGCCAATGAGAGAGGGGAAAGAGGGCGCGACTGGGCTCGCGTAGGCGAGCGGGCCAGCGAGAAAAGGGAGACGTGCTGAGAGCTGGGCCACGCGGGCGGAGAATAGTGGGTCAAGCGGAAGGATTCGGCCCAAGGCCAAGGAGGATTTTAAATTAATTTTTGATTTAAGAAAAAGCGAGAAAACAAGAACCTTTTTAGGAAAATAGCTAGAGCCGTCCAAAAATTATAGGAAATTTCACAGAATATCCTAGAATTATTTAGGACTTAATAAAAATACTTTTAGCCATACTTTAGCTTTTAATTTTGTAAATAAAATAGATTTTTTTAGGTCAAAGGAAAAACCATTTCTAAATTCCAGAAAATGCAATAAAATACTTAAAATAATAATTTTGACTTTTAAATCTAATAAAATCCAGAAAACTCCAATAAACCAACTTTAATTTAATTGAAGTATGATTAATTCAAATTAAACTATTTTAAATTTAAAATTCTCAAGTTAAGCTTTACCAACTTAATAAGACCAAATGGTTATTTTTAAAAAAAAAAATCAAAATTTCCAAAAAAACTCAGAAAATTTAGGATGTTACATTCTCCCAGGCTACTCTACCTCTTTTTCGATGTCTTCTTCTCAGGAGCGATAAAAGCAGATATGGAGAGGGGGACGTCGAGCTAGCGATTTTGGAAGGACCGTGGTTGTGGATCTTGAAGGTGCCTTCCATGATGTCCACCTTCAGTGGTGGCTTCCAACGATGGAAGTGGTGGTTGGCAATATGCAGCGATGTCAGTTTCGACCTAGGTATGCGGAGCACAACGATGTTGCACACTTTGAGAGGTAGTTCCTATGCGATTTTTTTTTGTCAATGAGGTAGGTGCATGCACAGATGCAAGGAATCTTTTCTTGGAATGGATCTCTCTAGGGTGTGGAACCCATTCCAAAAATTGCCACAAAGGACTTTGCTATGGTTTTTTTTCAACACCGTGGATAGTCTAAGATTGAAGTCTCCATTTCTTATCTACTCCATCTTAGTTCCAAACTCCAAAGGTTTGGTAGTTGTTGAACCATTCTATAATTATTAGATTAGTGTGTTCTCCATACAATTACGATTAGCATCAAATTAGGGAAAGGAATGGTAGAATATTACACTTGTGATTACCCTTTGCAAGCCAGTGACACGGGACAAATCTTTGGCACCATCCACCCCCATAGGTCAATGTGACAAGGGTAGAGTTGTCACTGGGTAGGGTATGGGTAACCCAAACCTATATCCAATTTTACCCATACCCATTTGAAGTGATATTACTTATACCCAAATAAAAATAGGTATACCTAATGATTTTGGGTATTTTAGTGGTAAAGGAGATAGAGAAGTTTAAGTCAAAGAAACTTGTGAAGGAAATTTTGTAAAACTTTGGTATCTAAAATTTCAACCTCGCGTTCATACTATAAAAGTTTCACAAAATCGAATAAAATTTGTTGGAGATGATTCCATGTATATGGGAGCTACTTTGTGCAAATTAGTGAGCCCGGGTGCATAGGTGGGCCCTGCATGCTTTTATAGGAAGCTTTCATAAAACTTCGATATTTGGAATTTTTACCTCGTGCTCACGCTATAAAGTTTCATGAAATCGAATAAATTAGTTAGAGATGATTCTATGTATAGGGGAGCTACTTTGTGCAAATATTTTTTTGAGCATGTAAGAGTAGGAGAGGCTCCTACGGTATATATTAAATAGAAAATAACTAGAGTACAAATAAATCGAAGAGATAGAAAAAGAGAAGAAAAAAGAAAAAGAAGTAAAAGGCCAAGCAGTACACAAGGAAGTAAACAACACTTCCTGACAAAGCCTAGGTCATCCAAAGTTATCAAGCTAGGCCGTTAAAAGAGGCTTAAGCTGAGGTCTAGTCCGAAATTTAATCAAAGTAAACTCCTTGATGAATTGAAACATGGCGACTCTGATGGGGTGCGATGCTTGAATATAAGGTTGTTCCTTGTGATCCAGATTGCCCAAGTGGTCAACACAATGATATCCATGGAAAAATGTTGATTGATCATGGCTTTGAGGTGTAGAACAGCTTGCGTAGTGGTAGTGAGAGGTGGATGTTGTGGACAAATCAGATCCCAACATTGTTGAGCAAAAGGACACGTCCAGAAAAGATGTTGGGTGGTTTCTTCGATTCCCTGATCACAAATGGTACATGAGTAATCCTCCAGGGGGCAGTTCTTGCGTCTAAGAAGATTCCTTATATTGAGTCTATCTTTGATTAAAAGTCAGAAGAAGACTTTGTGACGCCTTTGGCAAGTACTAGACCACATCCAGTTAAGGTAGGGTGGCACCAGATGATAGCCCATAAGATTTTGGTAGGTTCTTACCAAGGAGAAATGCGAAGAGTTCCAAATATAATGCACAGAGTCTTAGGAGAAGTAAGCACAAGGTCTTGTAAAGGTAAGAGTTGTTGCACCTGCTGATATTGTTCAAAAGCCTGGATCGATAGCGGTAAGTGAAAGAGAGTGGTAAGGTCATCAACTTGCTTAACTGATGACACCGAGCAGCAGTCTGATTTCGCAAATGAGTGTAATTTTGGATATCATTGGAGTAGCAAGTTACCATTCCATAAGTCTTTCCAGAAAAGTGCAGACGTACTGTTACCTACCAAACATGTTGCAAGACCTTTAAACTGGGGGAGTAGCTTCATGATACTTTGTACAAATTAGCGGGCACGGGCTCATAGGTGGCCCCGCATGCTTTTATAGGAAGCTTTAGTAAAACTTCATTATTTAGAATTTGTAACCTCGCATTCACACCACAAAAAAATTACGAAATCGATTGAAATTTGTTGGATATAATTCCGGTTGGGAGCAACTTTGTATAAATTAATGGGCCTAGGTGCACAGGTATTTAGAATTTTACAAAAACTATGGTATTTAGAATTTTACAAAAACTATGGTATTTAGAATTTTAACTTCACGTTCATACCATAAAAATTTCACGAAATCAACTGAAATTTATTGGAGATGATTCTACGTGTGGGGGAGCTACTTTGTGCACAATGTTGGGGCCATGCACACATGTGAGCCCTACATGCTTTTATAGGGAGCTATAACTAGATAGGAAAAATGAGATATATGTCATTGCAAAGTTATGGTTTTGAAATATGCCACTGAAGAGTTTCTCATTTGAAATATGCCATTGAAGAGTAGGCATATTTGGGGATATGACATTATGTATCAATTACATCACTTTTATATGTATTCAGACTATGTACTTGATTACGTATTTCCGTATGGAGAAAAATACCCCTACCTGCCCTGTCCGTTACTAGTCCGTTCGGTCCCAAATCCATTCCCACCTCGATTCCCCGATTCGAAACCATATATCTGTGACCGGCGACCATGGAGTCGATCTCGGAGGCGACCACCGTGGCGAGGGCTGCATACTGAAATCCTCAATCTGCGTCATATTCTCTGTCGCAGATCTATGAGGTAGAGACGGATCCTTGGAGCACAACTTTCCCCAAACCGTGAGTACCCTAACCCCCTTGTGTAGTACGAAGGACTGATGTGTAGTCTTTGATGTGTGCAATTGACTCATTCTTCCTTTAATTTCACTCGTTCTTCCTTTGTTTTTGTATAGGATCGATCGGTCTACTGCGTTTAGTCTAGAGATTAAGGTGGAAGCCTTTTGGGCTAAAAATCCGGGTGCTAGGAAACTCTATACGAAAGGCAGAACCATCAAATGGGTTGTGGAATGCGAGTCCTTTTCAATGGGGTTGCTAATGGCACGCTTAACTCTCGAGGTAAGCTGGGACAGCGCGCAGATAGCCACCGTGTGGTTACTTGACAAGAGCTTAGGTCACGATGTTAGGCTTAGTGATGAATCCCAACTTCCTGCAGTGCTTAACATGTACAAGGAGAATAGGTTTCTAACTCTTCTTGTAGTAGTGTTATCATCTGGAGTTACATTGACTCTTGTAGACTCTAATCAAGATAAAGCAAAGCCCGCATAATCTATTTATGTTGTTCCTCCAAATGATTCATACCCTTCTACACCAAGTCAACACACACCATCTCATGCATTTGCTTGCCTGCCATCACAAATTGGGAGTTCAGAAGCCAGTACAAGCCAAATACCCCCAGCAACTGAAGATGGAGCTAGCAATCCAACAAATATTGCAGCCCTAGAACCAGCCCCACAACCAGATGGTCCATCTGCTAATCCATACGGAAATACGTAGATATGCCATCGCAAAGTAGTGTAAATGATATATAATGGTATATCTACAAATATAGTCACTCTTCAATGACATATTTTAAAGGAGAAATTTTTCAGTGACATTTCAAAACTATGCATTTTGCGATGACATATATCTAATTTTTCCAACTAGACATGGGTAGTCAAAGCCCATGAATAATCCAAACTCATTCTTATATCGAGGTCCGAATGAGTATGGGAAAAAATGGATAAGTGGGTATTACCCTTCACATACCCAAATCTAAATGTGTGTTTTATTTCTTACCCATACCTTACCCAATTTTGTAGGTATGGGTTTGGGTAAGAGTAACGGGTACCCAGTGACAAGCGGGTGGGCCGCTACTGGGCCGGTGCTACTGGGCTGATTCCATTGGGCCCGTCCTTGACGAGAGCCGAGGCAAACGGGATTAGCGAACCGACTTTTTGGTTGCAGCTGGGTAGCTCTCGTGGGTTAAACAAGTTATGTCTTACATGCACGAAATCTGAAGAAGGAAACGACATTGCCTTTGAAACTCAGAAGATGTGATCAAATGTTGTTGATCACTCACCGTTTTCTTGAGATTCTGTGTGTTCATAAAACGCCTCCTCCGAAAAAGTAAAGGCTCACCAAAATATAGAGGTTCTAGCCTTTTCCGTTTTGGAGGGAACAGGACCCGCACGCTCAGATCGTGAGAAACCATTTGACCTTCGCCGACCATCACCACCCAAACCCTCAATCCCCAACCCCCCAAACCAAAATTTGGCGCCACCGGTCCCCCTGCCTCTGCATTCCACTCTGGCTTTGCGATACAAATGGTGTGCCATAGGTAGACAGTGGAGCGGATGAAATAGACAATTCAGGAATATTGATGGTGTGCACGTGTAATTGCCAGCTTACCAAGTAACAAAAGCTTGCACCGCTCTTCCAAAATACGTCGATAAGGGCAGGTACAATGCATATCTGTCTCAAGTGATGGTTTTATTCTCTACCTAGCCACAAGTCACTCGAGAGATTATTCAAGCTCTCACCTATCCAATGCATGGTAGCTTCGGATAGACACGCAAATAATTTTACATTTCATTCCTTAAAACTTTTACTTCGGCCCTTCAATTTTATTTTTATTCAACTTTTTACACCATAAACTCTACAAGCAAACAAAACTTATTACAAACTCCATCCTGTCCCACCTGTCAACGATATATTTTTCTCCCCATCCTCCTCTCTCCCCTCCAGACTCTCTCCTCTCCCGCAAGCACCCACAGCCTACAAAAGCTGTTCTGACACCCTACAAGCACCCACCTTGCCTCTATTGTGGCATCCGAGCGAACTCTTTTTTATTATTTAATCTTTTTTTAAAAAAAATATTTTAAAGATAATTTTTTTCAAACTTTATTTTCAATTCTGATTTCTTTAGTCATGCCACAACGCGTAGCGTGGCAAAAGCACGTTGTCACGTCATGACATCAGTGACAGCGTAGCAAACGAGTACTATCACGTCACTCCTCTTGGCGTGACAGGACTTAGTTCAAAAATAGACACATGTTGGATCAAATGGCTATCGGACCAAGTTTGGTCACGCGTGATCGGTAATGTGACAGACACAGTTTAATCATGTCACAGGCCATAACGTGACCAAAAGGGTAATAATTAAAAATAAAATTAGAGATATGTTATCTTTAAAATATTTTAAAAAAGGATTAAAAATAAAAAAGTTCCTTCCGAGCCTAGTTGGCTGTGGGAGACTACGTGCCCTAACAGGCAACTGCAATTTTTGAACACCCATAGGCCGTAGTGACGTAACGACAGAAACAGAATGGAAGTGCGAACCTGAACCTTTCGATTCAGTCGCGGTTCGATCTTAGTATCTATGTGGGCGCGTAGCTGCCATACAAACATGAGGCCAATTTTGTGCCTTGCTGAAAAGAAAGCGGTGGGTCGCTTATCACGCAAACCAGCATTACACGACATTTTCATGTAGCAGCAGTACTATGTGCCACGGTCACATATGGTAACAAACGAGATTAAAAAAAGGGACAGATCCAAGAACTTTACTATCACTTGCACATTATTCTACTGCCGGTTACAGCCGAGATGGCGTGTAAAATACTGGAGCCAGGCCGGCAAATCTGGCGCGCCGCAAGCGGCCACCAGGAATTGGTCCCGCGCTGCCCTAAATCCCTACCTAATCCGTGTCAACCCTATCCCCCGAGGCATTTCATCGAACGCCCTGCCTGCGCTCAGATTGGCATGCTCTTTGTATAAGAATTTCATCGAACACCCTGCCTGCGCCCACGGATTTACACCCGTTTGCACAGCCATTTCGTAAAGCACTCGGCGTGCAAACTGCAGACCAAGAGCACATGATGCATCGATAGATAATATAATTTGATTCACTACATTATATCACGAACAAGAACAGCAACACAACAATTAAAACATTATGGATGATGCAGTACATGTATTACTACTACTAGCACTAACATTGAGCATAGAGCAAGCGAGCAAGAGGAGCGAACAAGCCAAGAAGCCATTGGCAAGCCAGGGAGGAATAGATAAGCGGATCAGAAGTCCTCGTCGATACTGAAGACGTGGTTGGAGGCGGCGCCGCCGTTGAGGCTGGACATGACGGACGCCTTCTGGTAGTCGCCGACGCGCTTCTCGAAGAAGTTGGTTTTGCCCTGCAGGGAGATGAGCTCCATCCAGTCGAAGGGGTTGACGACGTTGTACATCTTCTTGCAGCCGAGCGCCATGAGCAGGCGGTCGGCGACGAACTCGATGTACTGGCTCATGAGCTCGCCGTTCATGCCTACGAGCGCGACGGGGAGAGCGTCGCAGACGAACTCCCTCTCGATGTCGACGGCGTCAGCGACGATCTCGCGGACGCGGGCCTCGTCGAGCTTGCTGCGGAGGAGGTCGTAGAGAAGGCAGGCAAAATCGCAGTGCAGGCCCTCGTCGCGGGAGATGAGCTCGTTGGAGAAGGTGAGGCCCGGCATTAGCCCGCGCTTCTTGAGCCAGAAGATGGCGCAGAAGGATCCCGAGAAGAAAATCCCCTCCACGCAGGCGAACGCGACGAGGCGCTCGGCGAAGCGCTCCCCGCCGTCGATCCAGCGCATGGCCCACTCGGCCTTGCGGCGCACGGCGGGGACGGTGTCGATGGCGCGGAAGAGGCGGTCCTTCTCGACGTCGTCGTGGATGTAGGTCTCGAGCAGCAGCGAGTACATCTCGGAGTGGATGTTCTCGATGGCGATCTGGAAGCCGTAGAAGGCGCGCGCCTCGGCGACCTGGACGTCGGACATGAACCTGGAGGCGAGGTTCTCGAGCACGATGCCGTCGGAAGTGGCAAAGAAGGCGAGCACGTGGGAGATGAAGTGGCGCTCGTCGGGGGACAGCGCGGCGTCCCAGTGGCGCGCGTCGGCGGAGAGGTCCACCTCCTCCGCCGTCCAGAAGGACGCCACCGCCTTCTTGTAGAACTCCCAGATCTGCGGGTACTGGATCGGGAACATCGAGAAGCGGGCCGACGACTCCGCCAGCAGCGGCTCCTCCGCGTCGCAGGCGGGCACCAGCATCGGCGCGGCCGGCATCTTCGATACACTAATCGGTGGTTTTGGGGGTGGGATTTGGGGTTGGGGCCTTGGGGGTGGGATTCGGTGAGGGGAATGGAGGGGAGAGGGGGTATTTATAGTATAGGGGTATGGGGAATTGGGGGGAGATTTTGAATTGGAATGGATTTGGCGGTGGCTTGGGAGGGAAGGAGGGAGGAGGAGCCGATAAGGCGCCGTGTTGGGGAAGATGGGGGGATTCGATTTTGCCGGGTGTTTTGAAAATTTCGGGGGAAGAGCGAGGGAGAGGCGGAGGAGGAGGGCACTGGGTTGGCGTAGCTAATTTGGGGAGTCCACCAAATAGGACCCATGTGGTGTAATTGAACGTGGGCCGTCCGCAAGCTTATTTAACATGCCCCCGCAAAAAACAGTAATTGCACATCCATGGCGTTTTTTTTTTAACTTAAGTGGACTTATGTAGCCGCCCGAATAATCCGGAGCAGCCCATCTAAGCCTCCCCATCCCCATCCCAGTACCCATCTGATTCTACTTTGACTCACACGGCAGTAGATCCAGCGACGGCGGCGAAGCAATGCGGTGGAGGCCAATGGCCACAATCCGCAACATGTTCGGCAACGAGCTTCAAGGCGTCCGCTTGCGACGTGTCCATGTGGGCGGGACCTCACTGCGTTGCTCACGTTTCGGGCCACGATCGGTCTGCGGCTCCCATAGGACGAGTCAGTGGGGCGGTGTCCCCGTGCAGGTGGTGCGACGGCCATGTTGTCACTCTGCAACTCCCCGTTGCTGGCCTCAACACATTCGGACATCGACAACTGCTGTTGCACTCTTCGCAAACGACAGACAAACTGTAGTAGCTCATCGCGCATCACCTCCACACCAATGGCGACCCTGTCTAGGATCGACTGGCCGTCCATGGCAATCCTGACGTTGATGTCCGTCTGCAAGGAGTACATAAAAGCGTCAAACCTATAATTTAGGTAACCATAATTAGACATTTTAAAACATGATAGTAAGTACCGCGATGTGCAAGTTCCGCATGAAGTATACAGGGTACACGTCGGTCGGTGCTGGTACACGAGCGGGGAGAGAGTCGACGACATGCACCAGCTTGGTGCATGTCTGCGGGACATACCAGTGAAGGTACTCATCGTACGCACTAGGGTCGTATGGGGCATCCTCCTGCACGCAGTCCTAGAGGGCGTTCGCCCACTGCGCCACCCACAGCTCCATCTTCGCTGGGCACTGCGTCCTGGTGCCACCCCTCCTATTATGCCTGTAAAACGTACCACTGCAATTAGAAACCGTCGTAACAGAAATGACAAAAACATATACGGACATGTGTTGTGTGTAACTCACGCGTGGTCAGAGTCAGGCAACCTCGTCCTGACGGGAACTGGAACAACCTGGTGGAGGCCGAACTGGCGCATCATCCTGTGCACCGCGTAATCCTTGATGAACATGTTGAAGACGAGTTTCTTCTGCGTCTGCCAGTACGCCCGGTTGTGCAAGCACAGTGAGGATAGCCCCCCCGGGAGCACGGGCATCCATCTCCTGATCAGAGTATGGCTCCCAGCACATATCATCAGCCGTGAGGCGGTTCAGTTGCTCCATGAAGTGCTCGTACACACATGTGACCTGCACGTGTGCATACTATGCCTGCGAGCCAGAACAGTGGTTGCAAAGGATGACCTGTAACATGACTGGAGTAAAGATATAGGGAAGTATGTACCCGTCTACGGCACCAAAGGGACCCTATGGTTGGCCGGTACACCTCGTCCCCATGGTACATGTCCTCATCGTACGGAGTAGAGTCTACTAGTATGGGTCGTCCGAGAGAGAAGCGCTCGAACGATCACAGCTGCAGCAGGAGGGGGTAGCCTGTGAGGATAGATGCTAGCCTCGTCCTACAGCACGCATCACACATGCCGCGGTACGTCGCGGCAAGTACGGCTGATCCCCAGTTGATCTCCAGCTCCTCGCTGTTAACGATGGCCCTTGCGTACCCCACGAGGCAGGCATCGACGGAGTCGCCGTGGCTGCTGGTAAACAGTACCCAACCGAAGAGCCATAGTAGGTACGCCTTGAGGTGTCGTGACACCTAGTTGGCGGTGGGCTGCGGGATCATCCGCTCGACCTACGCACAAATGAATAATTAGTAAGCCCGTCATATGGCTAGGATAGTGCATCGCTAACACATGGAAAATAGGTAGCACATGTACCCAGAACTACGAAAGGTATCGTAGGAGCGGGCCATGCATTGTCGCTCGAGAAGTCAAAAATGCGATGACACGGCCTGCGGTGCAAGAACCCCGAAACACGCCGATGAGGCGTTGCTCGATTAATGAGCACGCCCGTGGGAATGGCGGCCGAAAGACCGTGATATCTGCGAGTAGGGGCCATCTCCGAATGGGACGTTATATGACCCAAATTTCAAATTCCAGTTGAAAATAAAGTTTAATTATTTGTGGTGGTTTTTCTGAAATTTTTAAAAGCTTTTACTTAATAAATTTGAAGCTAAACAAATTTATTTGTAAAATTTATTACAAAATAATAGTTGGAAATATTTTAATTAAGTCCTAAATACTCCAGAGAATTCCTGTGAATTTTCTCAAAATTTTTGGACTTAATCTACTATTTACTAAAGCCTAATTGAATTATCAGCATTTAATTAATTAGAAAGCCAAAAGAAAATCCCAAATAGTGTTTGGGCCAAAACTTAGCTGGCCCAATCCCCCTTTCGCGCGCGCAGCAGCGCACAGCGGCCCGCCTCCCACACACTTTAAACCCCCGCACGCATCCCAGTCGTTGGATTGAAATCCAACGGCCAGAATTCAATGGAACGTTCGGGCAACCGAACACACCCTCTGGTTTTGCACCGTCCGATCTAGATCCAACGGTACACGTGCATCAGTGACTTAACTACTCCCCACACACCCTCGATCTATCACGACCGTTGGATTAAAATCCAACAGCTGCGCATCTACCCAACTTATCGTTTCGCTTCCACCCTTGTCCACCGTCCGATCAAAATCTAACGCTCCCGAGTCATCGTCTTCCTTTCCTTCTTCTACCTCACAACCTTCCTTTTTCTCACCATGATGTCCGCCATGGACACGATTCAAAAAGTTTCCATATCGGGCTCAATCCTCATTAAACCTCCGTGATTGCGCGCGTATTCAAATCGTCGTATCAATCCACCCCCGACACGGCTTGATCCCTTCCATCTCCGGCCCCAAATTCCGCTGATTTCGGCGCAAACCCACACGGACCTTCTTGCGCCCTACGCCGCCTCGGCCACGCTCGCGCCCTATAAATAGGTGCGCCGGGAGCGCCTCAACCTCCACATCGCAACGCCACCTTCCACATCTCGCCACCACCGCTGTAGCGCCCGATTTTCGAAGATCTTCGTCGGCGAAAACCCTGCGGATCTTCTCCGGTTCCGGCGCCATCGTAGACACCCCGACCCCGCCGACCTCGTCATCGACATCGCCACGATGTTGCGAAGCCGGGACAACCACCCACTTTGATGGAGGACCCCGGGATCGCCGACTTCCTCGACGACCAAACCTCGCCGCTGCTCTTCAGCTGTCGCCGGCGACTCCCTCACGCTCCTCCGCCGTAAGGTAACGCCCTAGAATCAGTGTCACGCTAGCTTCACGTTGACCACTTCCATTCGGCTCGCCGTGGCGTGAAACGCCGGCGAGCCTGGAACCCGAGCACCACCGTCGCCGGTCCTACGTGGCTCGGCCACCTCAGTGCCACCTCACTGCCCCGTAGGCGCCACTTCAGCACCAAAGCCCGCGTGTCACGCCGGGTCAGCGCCCGCGTGGCCAATCCACCGCACCGGCTCACCCTCGGCTCGGTGGAATTAGTCCACCATGAGCGGTGTCTATGACACATGGGCCCCACTTGTCAGGGAATTATTTTAATTCCTTTAAATTCTGAAATTCCCTTATTGACGTCAGCATTGCGCAGTAAATATATTTCCTTTAGAAAAAATAATTTGGAAAATTCATTTAAATTGCATATTTAGGTTTAAACTTCTAAAATTCATATCTTTTGCATCTGAACTCCAAATTGGGTGATTCAAGTTGCAAAAATTGTATAAAATTATGATCTAGCTAACCAAACCAAAATATTTCAATTTGGAGTTAATTTGAGTTGTATTTTTGAATTTATTTGAATTTGAATTGAATTTATCGTATTTTCGCGTATAGACTTCGACGACTCCAGAGAGTTTGACCAGCCCGAAGACTTAGATTTTCAGGACGTCAACGAAGGCAAGTTACACCATTGATCATATTGTTCCCAGTATTTTAAAGTATTTAATTTTCATTGTCAAATTACTATTGCATGCATATGTTTATATAATTGTTTGAATGCCCTATTTTTGTGTATAGTTATTCCAATCTCCATTGTATAGCCAAATTGATTATTGAATATGAATGCCTTGTCACGCTTAGGTAAAATACTACTAAAATTAATCATATGCTTAGCCATGCTTAGATCACGCTTGTAAATTTAGGAAGGTTTAGTCAAATCTTTTACAAACTTGATTCAAATTTGTTATTGTGGTATGGTCTTACCACAAAAGGTTTATAAAGAGGGTTTTTTACTCTAAATAAAATCAAAAATGGGTCTGAACTTGGGCGAAATGGCTGAATGGTGGGTGCAGGTTTATGCACAGGTCTAATCTAGTTAGGATTAAGGCCTAGGGTTTTAATTGGAAGTCGCCCGGATCAGTTAAGAACCGGTCTTTGAGCGTATTTTGCTACATCTTACCGTACCACCACATGTCTGAAATGGGACAGATTTGGCTAAATAATTTGTGGCGTCTTAGTGTTATTTGTGCCATGTTGTATGTGTGGGCGTCGGTTAGACATTAGTTCCAATGGCGCAAGAGGGGGCTCCCGGAGGATGGTTAGTCCAATGGTAGAGAAACCTTAGCGGGCATAAAAACATTAAGGCATTGCATTGTAATGGTCTCATGATAATTGCTTAGTCACACGCCTTCGGAAGCGTGCTTTGGCCAACATTAAAAGCATATTATCTCGTGTGGGTAAAGCTGTATAAACTCTGCAGAGTAGAAACTATTCGAATAACCGCGTTCGCGGTCATGGACATGCTAGCAAAGCCACTCTAAGTTAGACTTTATTTTTGGTTTATAAAATGATTTTATCAGATGTTTTTAGGATGGTAAATCCTATGGTAAAATTGGGCGGTTAGCCAAGTGTTAGGAGGGTATCTTTCACCATTCAATTAATGGAGGTTATCCACTATACAACTGTCATTTTAAACACTGGTTTTAGTTATAGTATAAAAACTGGCCTTGGAAATTAATATGTGTATTTAACCCAAAAATGTTGTTTATGCAAAATGAACCCTGCCATTATCCTTTGTTTATCTTATGCATGCATTACCTTTCAATATTAGGTGTAACTTGCAAGCACGGAAGTTGTGCTTACTCTTGCTGAATAATCTTTATTCAGGAGAAGACATTTATCAGGATGGTGAGGACATTGATGACTAGGCTACGCCCCCAGACGATTGCCTGTGGCAAGTCGTGTGGTCTACTACTATGTTGCTTTCCGCTGTGTTATTTATCTATTTGGCCTCAGGCCCATTTTGTAATAAACTCTGAGTTATTATTAATAAAGTACGTAATATGATTGTGCTATCACTTTTGTTTAACTGTGTACACTATAAATCCTGGACTAGTGTATGAACACAGAGAATTCGGGATCCTTCGTTCCCAGGTTCGACAGACGTGGAAGGTATACGTCTCGGGCCGCCACCGGTCCACCAGGGCTGTCAGGAGGGATCGGTTGAACGGGAACCGTCGTGACCGCTCTGGACCGTCCTAGGCCTCCCCGTCATCCTTGACCGAAGCGCTATCCTCTTCCGTGGCCTCTACCATCCGCGCGAGAGGTAGAAGGTCGGCATGACTCAGCCTGCAATGAAGAAGTAACTACATAGCGGACATATGACACAAAACAAAATGGCACAGCTTGCGGACAAACCTCTCTACCCAGCGTGGGTCCAGTCTCCAAGCCCTTTAGGGTGTCCGCGTACGAACCACCCCCAAGTCAGGTGCGTCGTCCCCGCGAACCAAATGAGGGACACGACGGCTTGCGCGGTGCTGCGCGTCGACCAACCGGTCGAGCAGACCGAAATGCCAGTCCGAACCAGCCATACCTGTAAATCAAGAAAGTAAAAACATTAATGTTAATTGAGCATATCAATTATATTTCAATGGCAAATAAATCATACAATTTCATAAAACCCAAGTGGTAAACACGTAATTTTTCCTATAAAAAGCTATATTACGTTAACACCTATAACGCCTGCTATGGATTGTGAAATACTTAAAACATCATCCTTACTATGCATATTTATAATGGGTGAAGCTTTCAGAAATTTTTTAAAATTTCACATGTTTTGGAATCCTATGGGTTTGGAACCATGTATATGTAATTTTTGTCTTAGTATTTTATAATTCCTTAATCCAACCAAAACTATAAATAAAATGTTAGGAATTCTTTATTGTGCGAATAAAAACATGTATTTAACATTCTATAAACTAGCATTTGCAAAAGCACGGGTTATCGACATGTTTATATAATATAAAAGTAACACGTTATCTTCATCAAGCCCGGACGCAATTAGCGCAGCACGCGAAAAAGTACAACTGAATTAATTCTCACCGACAGATTTTTCCTCCATATGAATTTCCAAACTTATTGTATTAACCATGCTATCTCCAAACTAATATTTTCTAAATTAACCTACTATTATTTGATTTGCTAATAATATGTCAATATACATCATGTTGCTTGCTAACATACCATGGTTTAAAAAATACACAAATACAAAATAATCATAGAAACTCACCGTTGTCGTTGTTGCTACGAAGAAACTTTTTTCCCACCTCTCCCTCTCCCTCTTCCTCTCCTCTCTTTCCCTCTCCTCTTTTTCCCTCTCCCTCTCCTCTCTTTCTCTTCTTTCTCTCGGTCTCGCTCAATGAAATGACGACTGTTCACACGACCACGCGCGTGCGGTATAAAACCATCCGAAGTCGCCCAACCGTTGGACGACTAGGGTCTAACGCTCGAGCGACACGTGCCCTAGTCGCGCCACCGTACGACGACTAGGACCAAGCCGCCCTTCTGTTTGGCGAATATGAGGCGAACGGTTTGGTCGCTTCACTGTTAAGCGATTTGGACCAATGTCGTGCACTTGTTGGACGACTATCCTAAGTGGCCGAACTGGGGAGTGACACGTGATTATTTCTGACAAAAAAATAAGTGATGTTATTTATGTAATTCCGAATAAAAAATAGATTATTAAAAACAATCAGCCATGTTGCTACTAATATGACTAACTATGCCATTCCCAAAAAAATATGAGTAACAATATGGAAAACAAATGTAACTTTGACAACTTATTTCTATTGTAATAGGTCGTGTGCGCTAGGTCATTATGTGACACTCACGCCGGTCACAAAGGAAGTCATTTTGGACATCAATACGGTCTTTAAAATGTAGTTTGGATCATTTATTTATATTGTAATATATCTATAAAACCTAATAAAATTATAATATTATGAAAGTATTTTTGAAACAAATATACACGTGTTATTTTCATGTGTCCAATGTAAATATTTAAAAAGGTATTGATAACCAAAGTTTATAATGTTTGACTGTACGTAACACAGGCGACTTTGTTTTGTGGCTGGAGCGAGTACTAATTTAGTGGTACTAATGAGCAATTAGCTTTGATCAGAAGACGCCCAAAGCTCCACGTGCCACAAGTGCTTTCAGAATTTTGAGTTGAATGAAACAATAATCGAGTTCGATTTGAGGGTGTTTTGACATTCAAATAGGACCTAAATATGTATTTTATCCAAGGTTGCTGAATCATTCGCCAACGACCTTGCATGCAGTATACTTTCGCTTTCTTTGGCCTGGTTAGCAACATCCATGGTCGCTGGGCCGAAGAAAGGACCAGCCTCGATGCCACTCCCCTCGTGGAGAACCATTAGAGGACGCGGTAGAGGCACATGTCGAAGGTTATGTTTGAAAAACATGAATTCACACGAATTTATGAAGAATTCCCGTGGGGCAAACTGGACCTAAGAGCATAACTAGAAAGAAATTATTTTGTTTTAAATGGGACCTAAGAGTGAAACTAGGCAAGAAACGGGTAACACAGGTTGGCCAGGGCCAACAGCGAACGAAGAAAGGTCCAAACCTCGGGTTAGGCCTAGAAAGCCTAGCTTTGAGTGGGTAGACCAGAGTCTGACCCGAAAACTATGTTATCCAATAAAAATAATACTGTTTTAATTTTTTTGAAATAAAAATAAAAATATTTAATTTATTTTGAGAATAAAAAATAGTTTTTTTAATTATTTTTATTGTTGTTGCGCTTTTCCAAACTTAAATCAAGGTATGAGCCCAGAAAAATCGGGCCGGGCCGAGCATGAACATGTCTAAGAAAGGCATACCCACGGCCTAAGATGCGGCTCGGTCGGTCTGATAGCCTTAGTGGGCTGGTAGCAATATAAGGCAGAAACAGTACAAAGCATGGCCCAACGGGATAACCTTTCCAGGCAGAGCTTAGGGGATTTCTGTCCGAAAACAAGTGGGTTCTTTCTTCGGCCCAGCGCGGCCCGGCCTGCAAAAATCTCAGGTCGGTGAGCTACGGCTTCAAGCAAATGCTGCTTGCTGGTCACTCCCTAGCTCACTGAATGAACGTATAGCCGTGTGCCTTGTTAGCTCAGCAGCGACATCAACATGGTCACTTGAATCAGATTGTTTCCAAAATCACACATTTTCCAGGCCACTTCGATTGAGGTGACCACGAGAAAAAGCTCATGAGCAAGCACCCGATGCCATATCCCTTCTTGAACGAAAAGAAAACTAATTCCAGCGCTCACGTAGCCGTATTCCTAACCGATTCTTGTTCTATGCACAATGCAAGCCAAGCCATCAAAAACTGTTGCAAGGAGAGCACGACAAATTCCACAACAACCGCAGCTACCACACCTATGCTCACATGCCAATTCCTCCCTCTGTTTTTAAGTTTCAAGCCTTTTCGCACACGATTAGCTGTTGCAATTCAATCACTACACCCAATCTTCGGAAAGCACAAAATGTTCTCTCACCACCAGAAAGACCCAAACTTGCAGGGAATGCCATACACCCATGACTTGCAGTGTCACTTGCGTACTATAAGACCATTGCCACACTTCATCCACCCTATGCCATCGCCAAGTGCTTGCACAACACAAGCACAAAGCATTCGCCATAGAAAGAAAAACACAACACGTACGCAGCAATGGCAGCTATCGCCGCCGCGGTCGCCATTGCCATTCTCGCGCTTGCAACTGTCACCGGCGTAGCTGTCGCGGAGACAACGAAGGGCCCGGCGATCTACATTTTCGGCGACTCGATGTCGGACGTCGGTAACAACAATTACCTCCTCCTCTCCCTCGCCAAGTCCGACTACCCCTGGTACGGCATTGACTACGAGAGTGGCTTCCCCACTGGGAGATTCACCAATGGCCGGACCATCGGAGACATCATGGGTAAGAGCGCATGCATAGATATGAGTTGTTGAGTACTGCTAGTTTTGTCTGCATGAGTGGAGAGATTTGATAATTGAGATTGTCTCTTCGTAAGGTAAGTTGATTTAAATTTTATTAAACATAAGTTACATGTTTTATCTATTGAATTAATATCCAATCATATGACACATCAATCTCTACACAAATCCAATAGTCACAACAATTGATTTAAACTTAAGAAAATTTCAAGCGACTTAGAAATAACAAATCTGCTGATAATTCTATTGATGCATGCAGCTGCCAAGTTTGGTGTCCCACCTCCGCCGCCGTTCCTCTCCTTGTACATGACCGACGACGAGGTCCTTGGTGGCGTCAACTTCGCGTCCGGTGGTGCCGGCCTTCTCAACGAGACCGGCATTTACTTCGTAAGCTACGACGATCGATGTGCTTCACTCTTTGTTGCTGAAAATTCTTCCTTTCGTAGTCTGTAACATCAATATGGGCATGCAATTTTGCAGGTTCAATACCTGTCGTTCGACAACCAGATATCGTCCTTCGAGCAGATCAAGAACGCGATGATTGCAAAGATAGGCAAGAAGGCGGCAGAGGAGGTGGTCAATGGCGCAATCTTCATAGTCGGACTTGGTACAAAAATAGAAAATTCTTCAGCTCAGTTGGTTGCAGGGGATTGGCAATCAATTTGACACGATCGGCATTGCTTTGCAGGGAGCAACGACTACATCAACAACTTCCTGCGGCCGTTCATGGCGGACGGCATCGTGTACACGCACGACGAGTTCATTGGACTCCTCATGGAGACCATGGGCCGGCAGCTGACGGTAAGAATCGATCGGCCGGTCGAACGAACACACTGTTATTCAAAGTTGACACTAGCATGCATCGCTGCATTGACGAACTTTGTTTTTGCAGAGGCTGTACAAACTCGGCGCGCGCAATGTCTGGTTCAGCGGCCTGGCCCCGCTCGGCTGCATCCCGTCGCAGCGCGTGCTCTCCGGCACCGGCGAGTGCCTGGACGACGTGAACGCGTACGCCGTGCAGTTCAACTCCGCGGCCAAGAACCTCCTCGACGGCCTGAACGCCAAACTGCCCGGCGGTCGCATGTCCCTCGCCGACTGCTACTCTATCGTCATGGAGCTCATCAACCACCCGCAGAAATACGGTAACCAACACGCCCGATGCCTCAATCGATCTACTCGATTTGCATGCCTGAACAAGATAGTGTGATAAGTTTGTGAGGGCTGCATGTGCAGGGTTCAAGACGTCGCACACGTCGTGCTGCGACGTGGACACGACGGTGGGGGGCCTGTGCCTGCCGACCGCGCAGCTCTGCGACGACCGCACGGCGTTCGTGTTCTGGGACGCGTACCACACCTCCGACGCGGCCAACCAGGTCATCGCCGACCGCCTCTACGCCGACATGGTGAGCGCCGGCACCGTGCAGGGGAACACCACCACCTCCGCGCCTCGCGTCGTCGGTGCGTCGCCATCAGCCCACGTCGCGCCGCCTCCCCAGCCTTGATCAACCCAGCCTCGATCGATCGATCTTGTGCTCCCAATGTCAGCGCATTTTCGTGTTGCAACTCGTGTTTCATGTCATTAATTAATCTCCACTGTTCCAAACTTAGATGCATTCGGTGCAGTTAAGCAAAAGCTTGTGGTTGGTGAGTTCAGCAGAGAGCAAAGTGAAAACTGTAGTATCGCCATTGTACAACATGAGATGTTCCAAAGTTTCCGACAGTTACTTCTCACAGAATCCGAATCTTTCACGACCTCTTTACGAATCTTATCCCATTAACGTCTCCTACGAGACAACGTATTACTAGCGCCCTTGTCCGACTCGATTTTGGAACCCAAACCCTTATATAGAAGTAGAGTACGTAGCTGATCTTGCTCTCGCAAGAAACAGATATCCACAGACCTCAGAAAAGGAAACAAATATCCACGTCCGGACCAAGCACATCGACTAGTGCGCGCGTACGTAGAGCGTCCGTCCCGGCCGCGGCATGCACCTGAACGACAACGATGACAGATATCGCAGAGGTCGTGTACGGAGTTGTGTTCTGCGTCGCGCTAATCATATTCATGGTAGTCGGCTGCCGCGAGGCACAACGGGAGTCCCAAGATCGAAGGGTCGCCCGGGTTGTGCTGGCGCCCGCACCGGCTGCACCGGCGCCGCCCGTGACGCTGCCGTACTTCCCGTACGCGCAGGGCAAGGCGTCGGAGAGTCTGGTATGCGCCATCTGCCTGGAGCTGCTCCGGCACGGCGATCTGTGCAGCGAGGTGCCGGCGTGCCGGCACTTGTTCCACAAGGAGTGCATCGACGTGTGGGGGAGGAGCAGCAGTAGCTGCCCGCTGTGCAGAGTTAAGATCGTGCCAGGATCAAGACGAGTATCAGCTGCTGATGACATGGTTTAGTTGTGACTTGTGAGTCATAAAAAGTTCGTTCGTTTCGTATGTTGGACGTATGGTTTTTGTCGTGCAGTCTATGATCAAGTGTTTGGATCGGTCTAGTGACTAGTCCATTGGTTTCAGGTCATAAACGGCCTTTTTTTTCCCCTTGGATTCTTCTGTTTCTTTGATAGGACTCCTATTTTTTTTTATTGCTGTGATGTATCCGATTGTTCCGTGCTATTCTATCTTCCTTTATAACGTTTGCAGGCATTGATACCTTCTTCGTGGATGTTTACAAATTAATCACACACAGTTTGGAGGACTGGGTTGCCTTGAAATTTATATTTACAAAATCCTACTGACGAGAATTTTTGATCAGATAAACATTTTCGGTCAAAGTTAGAGTCTCTGTAAAAATAAGCCCATATATTGGAGGGTCACTTTATAACGGTTATGGATATACAATCAATGTTAAAATAAAGTATAATCCTTTTATTATGGCTAACTAGTTGCAGACCAGTTTGAGTCACGAGATGACCGGTCATGGATACTATACGACTAGGTATATGGTTTTGGGTCATCCCCGACTAGCAAATTGGTCGAAAGACATGATAGTTTTCTACATGACTAATGTGAGAGCGGTTATTGACGCATCTGACAACTTACGACAGTTAGCTAAGAGACATGACGATTCAATACACAAACAGAGAAACATGCGTGACGACATAAGTCGTCTTTAGCGACATTAACTACTATCCTTTTAATAGCTATAAAGGGGAGTAGCACACGAATTCTATAAAACATAAGTTCTCAATACATCTATATCTATAATCTTATTCTCATTGTATTCTTATATAAACACTCATTGTGTCCATCATAATAAAAATCTTTATCTAGATTGTGCTCTCATATTATTTTTCCGATAAGTTCGATAGGAGATCTCATCAACAGTTCAACACCTACTAATAAAACCCAAGAGCCATGGTGGTCCCAGTAACCCATACGCCAGGTGATGTGTTTTTCTTTTTAATTTTATTTACCAATGTGAAAAAATGTAGGCCCACGGGCTAGCCTATGAAGTTCCTACTAGCTTACCGGCCCTGAGGACCTAACGGTGCTCGGGTGGCTAGCAGCTAGGGTGTTTACTCGGCCTGCCAGGTCCGATCGGTACACCTTATTACTTTATCCAGTTAATATCCATCAGTTAATGATTAACTGGATGAGTTGTTTTGCTAAGAGGACAAGAAGGCTGGTCATAGTTGGTGTAGCTGCAATTGTCTGGAGTATTTGGAAAGCTCGAAATACAACTTGTTTTCATCTTAAGTGGCCTCTGGAACCAGTGTCTGTGTTGTTTGATATTTGCAGATGGATTGGGCTTTGGTCCAAATTGCAGAAAGAGGCAGATCAGGAATTGCTAGTCAGGGGTGCTAAATTGCTTGAACAAGTGGCGTTAGAGGTTTTTGGAGCTAGGAGAAAATGGTCGTCGTGGATCAAGAAGCTGAAGACTTGCGTTTGATCAAGATGGCTTTTAGTCTTTGTTAGTTCTTGTTCTCGAGTTGATATGATGATGGTAATTTTTGTTTTGGATGTAATCGCAGTTTCTGAGGTCTGGACTGACTTAGAATGTATCTGCTGATTACTACCTTATCTTCGTTTTTTAGATTTTCTGATGATCTTTTGTAACTTGGTTTATGTTAATAGAAACAGGGGTGTCGCCCTTTTCTTCAAAAAAAGAAAAGAACGATATTTTTTTACATTTCAAAGTCATCGTATATCATAAAAAGTTATAAAAGTAAAATATTATGAAATATTTTTCATGGCAAATTCACTCGTATCATTTTTATATATCTAAATCGTATATTCGAGACAATATGTTTGGTCAAAATTGTTTCTTTTTTACGGCACGCATTCTAGGACACCATTTTCATATATCTAAATCGTATATTCGAGACAATATGTTTGGTCAAAATTGTTTCTTTTTTACGGCACACATTCTAGGACACCACTCTTCTATGAGTGGAGGGAGTAATTGAGAAAATATAATACATGTCATTGAATAACTACATGATTCTTTGTATGTCACTTATTGTGACACTGACCTGCCGTAGTTTCAAAGAGAACTATTTAGACATTATAAGTTCTGCCTGTCACCTTGCTCACTATAATAAGGAAATCGCTACTGTTCCGGTGCCCGACGCATCGGACAGTGGAGTTTATTTGTGCGCGCTTCTTCTCTCTTCCCTAATCTCTCTCTCATCCTATACTTCTTTCTCTGCCGAATGGCTTCCAAGCCATTAACGGACTTCTCTCTCCTCCTTATCTCTTCTCCCCATTTTTCTCTCTCTTGCTTTCTGCATTCTTTTCCTTCGACGCTTCCTTGCTCCACCAGCCGAAGCATGCTGCCCTGCTCCCATGGCTTCCTCCTCATTCCTCTCTCTCTCTCTCCAATTGTTTTCTTTATTTTTTTTGCTCTGGCCGAATGCCTCTTGCCATCAATTTCTTCTTCCTCCCCATGTCTTATCTACTCTTCTCTATTTCCTCTTCTTCCCCAAAATCCTCCACCTAGGTCTCGACTCCGACGATGCCTATGCCCCCGTGCGCCTCGGCATTGCTGCCAGGCTGTCGCGAGCTGCCAGCCTCCATTTGCCGCTGCCCACGCTCGACCTCCCGTGGCCGTGCCACCACCGGGCAGCTACGCCAGCTCGGCGAAGCCCGTGCTGTGCACCAACTTCAACATTCAAGGGGTTATTCTTTGTTGTTTCTTGTTCTGATGTTGCTACCTATTGAGCAAAATATTACGACCATCGAAAAAATATTGCATCCTGTTATTTGAGATGTTGCGACTGTCGAAAAAAAATGTTACATCCTGTTCACAGTGATGTTACAATATTTTTAACACGTCTTTTTTCTAAATATTTGTTTTGATTCTGATATTTTTGATATGCTGCGTCCTTTTTCAGATGTTTGTTTTGATTATGAGATTTTTGAGAGAAAATATTGCATAGGAATTTGTGATATGTTGCACACATTCGACAATTTTGTTAGCGTTCGGACGTACAACGCTAGCGCTCGGATCATACGTCGGTCCGAGCACTAGTCACACCCTATAATAATGCACCATAGGGCCCACCTTCACAACTTCGTCTGATTCCAGTTAAGCAAAACCTTGTGTTTGGTGAGTTAAGCAGAGGTGAACTTGCAATATCGCGATGGTACAACATTAATTTTGGGTCTAAAAAGCATGATATTGCAAGTTTCAAACAGTTATGGCTCCTAAGAATCCGAGTCTTTCACGTCCCCTTTACGAAGTACCTGTGTCAGACTCAATGTTTCAACCAATTACTTGCACAGGGGATCGCTAATTCGCGCATAAGCGTTACAATGGGCATCGCGCCACATAGGACTTTTGGTGCGTGGATGAAAGAGAATGAAGAGAGATATGGTGTTTCCGACCGCAAAACCGCATAAAGATTGTGTGTCGTCACAATCCATTCTGACAACCCTCCTATAGGTGACATGGATAGTTATCGCCGTACCGGTCATGCCCAGCGGACGCCGCTCGACATGGTGCTCCACCATGCCCACCGGCCATCCCTACGCCGCCTCGCCACACCCCCACAGTCCACCGGTCGCCGACGCCTCGCCGTCAACTTTCAATTCAAAGAAAATTTGAACTTCCAAGTTGGAAATTTGAACTTTCAACTAGACTTCCCGAAACCTTTCAACTACGAATCCCATCTCTCAACTGATCATACTTTCAAATCTTCCCACAAACTTTCAAATCGGAGTAAAAACTTTCAAATAGAACAACTTTATTTCTAGTTTCAATAAGATTTCCGAAACTTTTCAACTACAAACCCCCGAACTTTCAACTGATATAACTTTCAAATCTTCCTCAAAACTTTCAAATCAGAAATTTCAACTTTCACCTTTTTTTTTGTTTCAACTTTCTATTTTGAACTTCCATTCATTTTTTTAAAAACATTAATCTTTCACTTGGGATTCTTTTTTACTTTTCAATACTAGCTTCGATGTGGTCAGTCAGACGTCAGCGGCAAACTCGGCCCCGCCTCGCCGTCGGCCCTCCATTGCCGGCCATTCGTCTCCCCTGCGGCATGTCTGGAATGTCTCTCCGCCATCGGCAGTGAACCCGGCACCGCCTCGCCGTTGCCCCTCCACCGCCGGCCGGCCGACCATCCCCGCGGCCTACCTGGAATCTTCTCATCGTCATCGGAATGGGAGGGAGAGATATACGGGAATAGCAAGGCTTTGGGATTTTCTTAGTTGGCTGCAGTGTGTGGTGGAGAAGGAACATGGAGAGAGGAAGAAGAGATATGGAGGCAGTGGGCCCACGATCTTTAGAGAAAGGAAAAATGTGAAAAGGGTTGATTAGGGAATGTTGGTAAGGGAATCTCTACTACTTAAATATTAGAGTTTTTGATCGTTTGTCCTCCTCTCACCCCTTTCCAGATGCCTACAGGTGGGTCATACCAAACAACTATTTTTTCATTGGTGCTCTTCTCCCAAACCTCGTCTGCTGCAACCACACCAAAAACAATTCGCTGTGCCTCCACCTTTCGTGCTCCCCGTATTGCTAGTCACCTCACAGGTCACAGCGGAGAAGGAGAGGAGGCGGTGGATCAAAGAGAGAGAGAGAGGAGAGGAGAGAAGATGGGTGGTGGCATGGAGGTGCACAAGGATCGAGGAGTGGAACGTCGGTCGTGAGAACCTCGAGTTGAACTTTCGCTGGACCCGCTGATGAGGACATCGCTCTTTCGGATACACGCACTACGCAAAATCCTCCAGATCTGGTTGCTAAACTATAAGGTCATATGACAAGAGCTCGTGCACGTTACTTAAATTATGAGGTGAGCTCGTTTCTAGGTGCTAAAGATTTATCTATACAGAACGGTATACTACCTAATAGTTGTGATCTTTTGTACTTAGGAATACTGGGGAGGATCCATCAAGTCTTGGTCATCTGCGCTGATTGCGCCCAAGAAAAGGAAGTCCCTCTGATTGCGCCGAGAAACGATTTTTGGATTGCAGAAGGAGGTCTACGACCAGTTCTCCGTGATTTACAACTAGGTCTACAAGCTCCATGACCAGGTGTACCGCTCTACGACCACGTTGGGAGTTAGTCAGAGTCGTTGAAATAAGGTGTCGCGTCACCGTTTTGGGCCTAATAGGGCTTTGTAAGCGTGTCGAGGTCAAAGCTCAGGTTGTGTACGCCTCTCCCCATGGCCGCACAACCCTAGGATTGACCTCCTCACACCCCTATATATATATAGCAGCCGCCACAGTTTAGGATTGAGTTTTTCTTAGATTATTCTGCCACTTGTAGTTTCGCCGTTTTTACGGTTTGAGGAACCCTACTTTATGAACTTCACTCATATTCGCAATACATTTTCAGATTGCATCTTCCTTGTTCTTATGAGTTGCTTCGATTGCTTGCAGGGACAATAACCCTCGTGGTAAGGTCGATCGCGTGCGAGCGTGGTCGATAACGATAGTCGTGCGGGTGTATTGAATTGCGAGGTGATGATCTGCTGGTCGAAAGTATCAAAGCGTCAATGTTCTCATGACGAAATCAATCGAACATATCAGAAGATCGGGCCACCGTAGTCATCACCCACCTTAGCCTCGCCGTCGTTGGCCTCGCTGTTCCCGTCCTCGTCTACAAGGGCATCGTCCGCGAATTCGTAAGCCCCTGTCCTGTTGGAAATATGCCCTAGAGGCAATCATAGAGATGATTATATTTCATTATGTTCATAACTTTTGATAATATGTTATCTTGTTCCTTGAATGAATCATTAGTTATATAGATCAATGAGTATGTGACTTGTTGGTGAAACTCTTTATCTTATATGATGTCATTCTAAAAGTATCCCTGGTCGAATGTCACTGGTCGGAACACCAGTGACTCTACGACCAATACATGTATTGATTGATGACCATGTTTCACCGGTCATGGATATAGAGACATCGAATCAATAATGTGGACACATGTTAGAGAACATAGTGTTGGATAAGACCCACCTTGAGACACTATTGAGATTGTTATGATTCTATGTGTCGTTAGTTGGTCTCAAGCAATGATGATGTATAATCCTTAGACCTGAGATTAGCATGGTTTCCTATATGTGTAATAGCACTCTTAGGGGTTGCCAAACGCTACTCCGTAACTGGGTAGTTATAAAGATAGCTTTCGGGTATGCTATGAAACATGCGGAGGAATATGACTGGTCGGATATGGATTTGCCCCTCCTAACATAATGGGAGAGATGTCTCTGGGCCCCTCATTGTGGTCGAATAAAGAAAGTGCATGACCATGCCACAAGTGGTCGAAGTGTCGACCACATGAAGTTATTTGACACTTGATCGAGAAAGTATTGAACAGTCCATGGTTGACACCACATCTCACCTGGAGTTCAACCAGATGTCGTGAGGCAAAGGGAGAATACACAAGCAGGTTGTTCAGTTCCCGTAGTCATAAACTGGTCGAAGTCGTATGGAGATGCGAACTAGTCGTAGACTACTCGAACATAATCACCAACTAGTCGTAAGGAGTTACAAACTAGTCGAAGTTAGATACCAACTGGTCGTAAGGAGTTACGAACTAGTTGTAACTAATTATGGACTAGTCGTGACTAAGTACGAGCTTGTCGTAAGTGATAAGGACCTGGTCGTAGATCATATTGCATTAAGGTTCGTCCGATATATTTTGTGTGTGTTCGAGAATCGTTATGTGTTGCTAGGTACCGCTGACGACTCGTGATCGGGAAAGAGTTTTCAAGTCACAACCGATTACACACGAACCTGTAGGGTCACACACTTAAAGGGCTAGGATTTGATTTGGATGGAGATCCGAATTCTTATAGGCCACGAGTTTTTAATGGGCCTCAGGTTGAGAACCCAATATGGATGCCTATATATAGAGGGGCGGTGGCATAGGGTATGTTTGATCAAGCTTTCTGGAAGAAATCCTGAAACCCTAATAGCCACGCTCTCCTCAACCACGCCGCCGGTGCTAGCACTCCTGCGCGTGGTGTCCTTGCCCCGTACATGTGGATACCTTGGAGGTGTTGTTGCGAAGCATCAACACTAGGACGATCCGCGACTCACGACGTTCATCGGAGTAGGAGGAGAAGGCGCGCGACAAGTACGACTACGACTACTTCAACTCACTACATCGACTCTACTTCCGCTACGAGTCGGCGCGTCTGGTGGTAATCTCGTGATCTATTACTAGCGGAGGTTCCTTGGTTGCGCGGTATTTTTGTTTGTTTGTGCTATCGTCGCCTTCCCGCGATCCTGCAGTCCTCCATCCAAATCCCTCTTTGCCCACATCCCCTCTCTCTTCTCTGAACCCTAAGACAAATCTCTGTGTGTGGTTGGCTGCAGCATATGCAGGATGAGGACATCAGCCAACCGTACAGGAAGTTCTTGTGATGTGGATGTCGAGCCGTCGGGCTGCGATTGGGGAGATGGAATCTCTGTTCGGTTTGTGCCTGTACTATTTTAATTAGATGAGAATGCTCTCCTGTTGTGTGGGATCTCTTGAATAAGCCGTAATGACTTGTATTTTCAATTGCTGAAACCTGAGAAGTTTGATTTTCTTAATTTGAGTTCAATACTTATGTTGTGCGATGTTATTGCTTTGGATCCTTCGGGGATTAATTTGAGGAGAAATTACGTTTTTTCTTCTTTCTGAAATGCGCTACACTGTATTATTTAGCATGCAACTATAGTGTGTGGCATGCTGAATGGTGGGTTAGCTGAAGAAATACGGGAAAACAATAGCAATCATGTTTGAGACTATGTATTGGTCAAACACACTCTTTAAGATTGATTATGGGTTTGAGTGCATTGATGTTTTACAGGTTATGTTTGTGTAGCAAACTGAAATAAATAAACTTTGAGGTCTGAATAGAGTTGAGTGGATTGAAAGCTCTACTGAGAATGATAGTATTTGCTAGGCTGTTTAGATGAGATTTGATTTTTAGTTTCAAAATTATGCACTTGAGGTTTTAAAATCTTTGTTCATTAGCCGTATTGTACTGTCTATTTCTTACAGAAGAATATGACTTTTGCTATTATCATTCTTTTTTCCTCTGAAGGCATTTGGCTACTTCTCTATGTGTTGAATATACTGGCATTAGTGATATTTTCATGAATGCTTGCTAGATATGGTACCTTGATTTGTGATCAGCCTAAGTAGTCTTCAATATCCCACTAATGTGTTATGCATATGTTCTTTATTTTAGGTTCGCAGTTTGTGCCCATAAATTTACAAGCATATCCACACGATTAGGTCCGTTAATAATATTATTTTAAAATATAATTACAAAAATAAATAGCCACCCCAAAAAATTACACAAATGGCCTCCTATCGCCAGTTGAACTAGCGATAGGGACCCTCTTGCCTCCGTTGCCAGTCCAGGTTGCTGTCGCCAATTGAACTGGCTACAGGAACCTATCACCATTTGAACTAGCGATAGCAACTGGATGGCGGCGGGGCAAGAGGGTCCTTTCGCCGATTCAATCGAGACAACTTCCCGTCACGGTTCAATCGAGACGAGAATCAAACCCTAATCAGCTTAGTCTGTTTGTGATTTTCATAGATTTATAATGGTACGAAATCTGTTACACTCGTAATAACATTTAGTGATAGTCGTATGTTGTTCTAGTGCGATAAATTTCTGAAGAATTTTACGAGGACGTTTAAGATATCAATGATTGGTCAGCAGAACGTGTATCATGTACTCTTTCTCCAAATTTTTCCCACTGGATTTTTATGGAGTTTTGATGAGACATGGACATGAAGGATGGGTGCCCAAGGGGGAGTGTTGGGAAACCATGGGCCTGACCCTGCAGTCGGCCCATTAGTGGGTGCCCCATCCCAAACCCTAGCAGGGTCGTAGCCTATAAATAGGGGGTGCTATTCATTGTAAAAGATTGATCGATGGATGAAGGAATAAAGAGAAGCAAGAAGTCCCCCTATATCTCTGTGTTCTATCTCTTATTCTGTTCTTGTTGTTCATGTATTGTTCTTACGATTCTACGCTTGTCTACGAGGTAATCGCTCGGACTGGACTCGCCAGCGACGGTTCCTCAACAAGAACTACAAGAAATGCGTGCTGTCGTAGGTTCTGGGCAAGAAACGAGGGAGGCGAAGAAACCGGTTGAGGACCAAATAGGTAGGACGAAGCAAGCACGCAGTGCAGGAAATGTGCAGTTAGCTCTAGAAAAGGGGATCCCTTGCCGAGTCCGACGGTATAGCTCGCTACGGCCAGATGGCATCCCACCAACCAAACGAGCGGCGGACGTAAGCAAGGAACGGAGCTAGCGCACCAACTCTAGAACATAGATCAACGAGAGCACAACAGATAGCAGGCGAGAGGACGAACCAGCGAAATGAACGAGACGAAGAAGGGAAATGGGGCGTAGAGAAGAAGGTGCTGGAGGATACTCGGAGGAAGAGCAAGCGCAAAACAGCGAGGATAGACGGTGCTTTTGTTGAGCTTAAAAACCTTTTAAATAGTTAGTAGGGAGAAAAGTCACCATTTGGTTTTATTTGAATTTAATTTAAAAGCTTAATATTGGACTTTACAATCAAAAATATTTAATGTGAATAATCTCAACATGAACATTAGCCAAAACTATTTTATTTGGGTTCTCTGTGCTTAGGTATATTTTCTAGATTTTTCTGAGTTCATTTGCTATTTTCTATTGCTTATTTGAATTCTGGTATTTTACAAAAATAGAAAAGCTATTTAAAATCTCAGAAATTGCTTCGGCCGAAATCCAAAACCCCGACCCAACTTCACATGCGGCAGCCGCTCACAAGCACTCGCTCCTCTCGATAGGTGGACCCCACTGCCGCCCTCGCCTCTCTCTCTCCGAGCGCCCCGCTCATTCTCCACCGTTCGATCAAGAATGGATGGCTAGATGCGCGTGATCTGTTCGGAGGTCCGAACGTCCCATTGATTTTGGGCCGTTCGATCTTGGATGGACGGTCAAATCTTTTGAGTCTGTTTCGCAGCAGCGCCGTTTCGCACGCGCCCGCGTCCGAGCTGTGAGGACCCGGGTATTTAACTAGTAATACTTAACCTCCATATGGTTCTAGCATTACTAATCAAATATCCAAAGCCTCGATGGACATATGTGCTTCCCAGAATTGCAGCACATGCTCATCATCACAAAATTATACATCATTTCCATACAACATTAATACTAAGTTCAACAACGACATACATAAAGTAAAGTTATTACAAAAGAGTCGACCGGCCAAATAACACAATATACAAGAATGACAGCGGAAGCAAAAGCGCCATAAGATGGCTAAGAACAAAAGTCGACCGGTTAGCCAACACAACCCACAAGGCAACCGATCGCCACTGAGCTAGTCGCCCAAGCTACCACAACATAGCTCACAAAAGTGAGGCCCTTCGAGCTCACCTTCTTCCTCTGCAACAAATACATTTAAGCAAGACAACCGAGTACACTAAGGTACTGCAAGATCGACGTGTGGAATAGCGCACCTATTCATATGCTACATGCAGCTTATTTAAGTGGAGGTTATATGTCTCATTTTGCACAAAGCCAACTTTATTTGCAATAATGTAATACATTTAAAAGCAAATTTGCAAACTGCTTTGATGTTGAATATAATAATGAATTAATAATAGATACAAGTAACCACCTGGAAGTGACTATCCCAATAGCCACCACAACATAGCACGAATCCCCGATTCGTACCACCCATCAAGTTTTAATTAAAAGGTTGTAGTCTAACTCTTGAAAGACCTTGTCAAGCGTGTCCATAACCTAGGACGAGGCTATTTGAATAGTTTTAACCCTGCAGGGGTGTACCAATGTACCCACACCTCAGACCGCCTTTAAGCCACAAAAGCACACTTCCGAAGGTATGCCGGCACGGCTAAGTCCTACGAGACGTTTTCCAATATTGTGTATTAACCACGAGCCGCTCATATGGATCGGAATCCATACGCTTACATTGCAAGCCGAAAAACAACTAGCCATCACGGGGGAAGCCTTTCGGACATTACAATGCTCCCAGCACCATCCCTCCTGCGACTCCCTGCGGCCCGAAGCCAATACACGCCAAAGTACTAAGTCAAGAGAGGTCCCATACCCTCTAGTGTGGTTAGCACGCTAAAATGCTTGGTTTAATGTAACAAGATGTTCGGTCCTTGTTGACCCGGGCACCATTTCAGTCACACCCAAAATCACACCATCTTACCATTGTGCCCAAGTCCAAATCTTTTTGCTTTTAGTTTTTGGGTTTTTGCAAATTGAACATAGCATCAAGCCGAAATATAGATACATAGTAAGCATTTGTGTGATCAAGGTTATCGACAAGTCGATAACCGCCAATTTCTACCGGAAGCTAAGCATGGCTAAGCAATTAATCCGCAAAACTACTAAGTGACAAGAGCTCATCCACGAACTCTAAATCACAGCAATAACTTAGGCTCATGGTAGTAAAGGATAATCGTTTGCCTAAGGAAATGCATCTACTAGGTCCACTAACGACAATAGTTTAACACAAACTAGCAATGCATACATAGAATTTGTAAACAACATAAATACTTAAAAATACAGGGATTAACATGATCAAACTGCTTGCCTTGCTGGAGTTGTTCTTGCTGCAGAGGAGGATTCTCAGGTTCAATATAATCTTCGGAACCTAACGCGAAAAAGCGATAAAACCAATAAGAACGGAGAACTCCAAATAAGACTCAACAGCAAAAGACAACCAAAACCCATGAAATTTACGCAGTAGCTAGATGTTGATTTTAGACAATTTTAGGAACAAGAATTACTTCATTTGGACCTAGCATGAAAAAGTTATGCCTATATCAATTTTGCTCAGCCTGAAAATTCCAATTTTAATTCCTATCTATTACTGTTCATGGCATAAATTTCCAGAATGATCTAAGGTCTGAAATGTTTATAGTGGGTAGGTAATAGTATCCTAACAACAGTAAAACTGAGTTTGCACAATTTGGAGTTGAAATGAATTAGTTATGATTTTTCTAAGATGTAATACTAGCACATTTCACTTTCCAGAAGCAATATTAAGAACAAGACTTATGCTACACTAAAGTTCATCCCTAGAGAATTTTAAAAAAGTTTAGTTTGCCCAGATTGGAATTACAGAGAAAAAGTTATGCATTTTATAAGTTAATGAATTTTCTAGACAATATTTAATGTTGAGACAAGTTAATACAACCTACATTAGTTTCTGCTACAGAAAAGTGCCTAAGTTCATTCTTAGATTGAAGTTCAGTTTATTACAAAGCTAGAGCAATTGAAATCATTCAAAAAGGAGTTAAAACGACAAAGTTACACATTTTTGAAATTTGAATCAGCCAAAAACTTAGGAAAACAGAGTTCTCAGGAGGTCTAATAGAACTGACGAATTCGGGGAGGTCAGTCCAGAAGGAATTTGAAGGTGATGCTGGATCCGTTTGAAAGATGACGAAATAAGCTTTCAATCAAGTACTCGTGGACCTCCAACGGACTCCGTATGTGAAAGTTATGCCTGTTTTAAGTTGGTGTTGTCAGGCTGATTCTGGAGGCCGAACTGGATTCCAAAACAGGTCCAGCTCGAATTACTTGCTTGTCTTAGACCAAAAGTGACATGGTGCTGCACATATATATATATATTTCATCATTAGGTAGCATCATATAGTTAATATAATATAAATACACTCCTAAAAACAAGCTCACCTGATAATTTAAGTGAAGCGTACGAGCTCTTATACTTGGAACAGTAAGTATAGTAAATATGGTTATATCCATAGGGGTCTTGTCCTCATCATCCTCCCTTTCTTGAAAATAAAGCCGTCCTCAGCTTTTGATAAGCTGAAAATAGGGTAACAAAGAAGCCAAAGTGTATGCATGGTATATGTATATGTCATCTGTTTTAACGGTTCTTCGTTGTTGCACAATTAATGTTAGAAGACAACAATGACCATAAAAATCATTGTATTATTAACCCAAGAGTAATCATATATGTGAATGATCAAAACAAAAGTTCTCACACAACAATTATTGCAACTAGTTTTGCAAATGTAAGTGAAGCGTTTATGCAATTCAAATCTCAAGTTGTAAACTTGCGGGTAGCACATATGGGCAAATCTACAACTTTTGGAATCAAACAAAATTCATCCATATAATCGATTTCAATCGAGCAATAGCAAATTCATCTAGCAATGGTGAAAAGATTTGTAAGTTCTTCCATAATTTAACATCTTCATTCAGATTGTCCACACTAGATGGTGTAATAAAAGGTGAACACATAGGCATAGGATGAGCACTAAATTTTATTTTACTCTCATATTGAACAAGATTCAAGACACAAGAATTGTTGTTCAAAACAAATAAGCTTTAATTTATCCATGTAATCACAAGTTATGCATATTCGATAAACAATAAATTAATTGTCTACACCATAATCTCCAATAAAATTAAACTTATACCTGGGTGTTGTCGGGACCCAAAATACACTGACCCTCTGTATATCTGCACTAGTCCAGATCACGCAAGTGCACACAAAGTGGCAACATCAATGAAATATCATTTCCATATACAAAGATGACTAATAAATAGGCAAATAACAATAAATATCGAGTAAAGACCTTAAGGTCAAAGCTTACAATTAATGCCTCGTAAGGCGAATAGCTCAATGAAGTGCAATGAACGAAACGGAATAATCTCGGTGAAGCCCATCCATATGCCCACAGCACCGGGGTGTGCGACCTAGTTCTTCTCGATCCTTGAAGTAGACCTTGTTGATTGACGATTCCTCCATTTCAGAGGTTTGGGCGCAAGTTTTACAACAAGCGTGAGTACACAACCGCACTCGCAAGTCATACCACGAATGCAATGTATAGATGCGAGTTTATTCCAAAGGAAATGGCTTCGTGGTTATTTTGCGAAATGCAACATTTGCAATTGAATACAAATAATAGATTGAAAGCATAATTCAAAACAAATAGACAATATTAATTTAAGATTGTTTTCACAAAGACACACAACCTAATCAAATTCTTTCACATGACCATATGACTTAAATCACACACTGTCCCTTCCCAATAGTTTTATGAAAACTACCCTCGTGTGAAATCCCCAAGCATTGTCCATGACCATGACGCGCTATTCGAATAGATTGTTTAACACTCTGCAGAGGTTGTACACTTTACCCACACGATATAACCGGTGTGGCGACCGATCATAACAAACAGTTTGGCAACCGTCTCAACATTGACGTTCTTATTCACACATCCCATATCACAAAGCTTAACCTATCCACCGAACCCCAATGTTGAAACTCGTAACCTACTAAGTTAGGCTCATACGGACATGTGGTCGTACAGTATAGCTCAGTTCAATGGCGCACAAAGTTAAGTCCTTAATTGACCAAGGCAAGACTTCCAGTCTTTCTAACTAAACCACACAGATAAATCCCAATCACAAAGCCACCGCTCACACAAGATCCACCACTTGCCTCACCCAAATCCTTTACCACCCAAATGGTTTTAGTGCAACACATGCCATCACGAAGTAATAACACATAGCACACAGTTTTACACAAAGTTCCATAGTCACTTAGTCAAATTTATAATTGCAACTCAGGTGATGATGATGACTCGTTGCATGGCTAAGCAATCTACTCGTACTAACCAACCCACGTTGGTAATACCATAGCACCAACTAAATATGAACCAATCTAGGGTGACAAAAGATTATGACATACAATGGACAAAGTGGATATAACAAATTGGATTAATAGCTAAACCAAAAGCATTTAAATAATTACTTAAAGTAAATGCAATAATTTAAATCAAAGAAATTTTAAAAACGGGATTCAATATGATCAAAGGTATAACTTGCCTTGCTATAGCAATGATGATCTTAATTTATCTTCAATCTTCTACTTGCTTGATCTTCACTCCTTCTGACGATTAGGGACTTCTGCCTAACGAAAGAAAGCAAAAACAAACTAAATTCAAAAGACAAATCAAATAAACTCCAAATTGAAATTGAATGGTACCGGAAGGTAGATATTGAATTTAGATGAATTTAGAAACTTGAATGGGTTCAATCGGAATTCGGATGAAGAAGATATGGCTTTTGGAAGATTGGAATTCACATGAAATGATGAAAAAGTTCTACGGAATATTCTCAGAATATTCTATTCCGAAAATATTAGATAAAGAATGACTGTATGATGGGTGGGACCGACTGGTATTTATGAATTTCTAGAATTAAAATAATTCCAGAAATAAGGTAGAGAGAGTGACAAGTGGGACCAATAAGATAAAAGGATTTTCCAAGAATTAAATTAATTCCTGAAAATAGAATTAGGGATTGACATGTGAGCCACTGGTCTATGGACCAGGTCCACAGAGATATGCTAGTCCACGGTGGACCAAGCTCATGAACAAGGGTTGACCAAGGTTTGACTGACAGGCGGGACCCGCATGTAAGTGAGAGAAATAGTTATGATTTTAATTAGGAGGATGACATGTGGGGTCAACATGGAAGATATATATACATATATATATATATATATACATATATATATATGGATGGTAAAGGGTCCACATGGAAGTGAGAGATATATATTTGGCTTGAATTAATTAGATGGAAAGGAAGGACAGAGAGGAAATCGAACAGGGAAGAAACAAGAAACGCACATACTGGACAGATATATGCATGAACAGTGAACAGAAGGCATGGCAGGTTCTTGCTCATGGCGGTGACGACGAACGGAGGCGAACCAACGTTGGCGAAGGGGCAAAACGGAAAGGAAACGACGAGCCGGAGATGATGACGCGGTCCGGACGTCGAGATTTTGCTCCATGCGACAGCAGCGACGCGAAGAACGCCGACGACGGCGGCCTCACGGGCGCGTAACACTTCCGGCGATGCTCTGCGAAAAGGGAGGTGAGCACGGCGTAGAACGCGGCGACGCGAACTCAATGGTGGTGGAGTTGAAGGCAGGGGATCAACGGTTGCGGAGTAATTGACCGGAGAAGGACGACGAACAAGAGGCGAGAGAACGTCAAATTCTCGGCGCACGGTGGATGAAACTTGAATCTACAAGAGGAGAAAAATAGGTATTGACGAGGGGCACAAGATGACGCGGTCGGATTTTGGAGAAACTCACCGAGGAAGCGAGGAACGCGATGAACACGTTTCGGCTTTAGGGCTTGACATGGCCGACGGTGCTCCGGTGATCTTCGGGCGAAGAGGAAGGAACCATGACGTAGAACGCGACGATGCGAAGCCAACGCCGCAGACGGTTCGGCCGGGGGACGTCGGATGAAGCCGTAGTTCGCCGGAGAAGAACTTTGGTTGGAGCTCGGTTTTCTGGAGATTGCGGCGAAAATAGATCGGTTTGGAGGAAACCAATTCAGGGGATTGGAAGAGGAGATCAATACGGACGCGTGGGCGCAAACGGCTCGCTTTTATATGCACCGTAGAGGAAGATATGGAAATTAGAAATTTTCAGTTGGAAACGAACACGATACGAGCTCTCTGCGTTCTGGAAGATGAACAGTACTCGCGATTTACTGTAGCATCAATAGGAGAGAGAAAATCTGGATTTTCGGAATTAAAAGAAATCCCAAAAATCAAGGAGGTCAAATAAAATAGCAAACAAATCCGGAAAAATCTCAGAAAATACCCAAAAATTCCTTGAAGGACAAGGAAGCCAAATAACACAGGTTTTTCTTTAATTAATGTTTATATTAGTCAAATTAAATATTTTTAATTTAGGAAAATTCCAATTAAGCTTTATTAATTCAAATAAAATTGGTGAAATTTTCCAGGGACCTAAACTACTCAAAAGATTTTTGAAAAGCCAAATTTTGGGACGTTACAAACCTCCCCCCTTAAAGGAATCTCGTCCCCGAGATTCAAGCTGGCTATAGAATAGGATCAGGAACTCAGCCTTCGGGTTCACTTCTTGCTTTCAAATTGCTTTGACTTTGACAGAGTCGCTCTTCTGACCACTTACAGAACAACGCCTTGATTCTTGCTAAACTTCTCGCTTCACTGAAAACTTGACGAACTGGCTTTTGGCTGGAAGGCATCTTGAAACTTGATTGCTTCTACCGGGGCTGCTTGATCGGTGCTTGAAGGCACTTTTGAAGTGGAGGAAATCTTGCTGCTGACTGACAACTCAGGTTGGCAAACTATCTCTTCTTCCGCGCTTCGGAATATGAACTAACTAACACATTTTTGTCAACTCTGTCATACAATTCTTAGTACGTAACTTCGGCTGTATTTCAAGAGATAGACATGGTGCGAAGGTGATAATCTGTATGATCTGCGTAGCTTTCCTTCTTGAACACCGCATTTTAAATTCTATTTAAGATTAAGGACCCTTGGTCTTCGCTTCATGATTAATGCAACATCTACATACTTTGTAATTTGATCGCTCCTACCGAGCGATGACTTACACGATCAACCACTCTGAACTTCAGAGGGTGACAATTACGACTGGCTGACATCTGGGTTGTAGAGAAACTCTACATATAACACTTACTTGCTCGACTTGGTACTTTGAGTTAAGGCACAACTCATTAATCTTTTCAATCTGTCTATTGATTCAGGGCGATTCACAATACTGAACTGAAATGATCACCCAAGCATCATGCGCACTGCATCGCTAACACAAGATAAGCTGAGATCCTTGGTCTGACACTAACTTCTCTGACATGTCGTGCAAATTGACCATCTCGTAGATCCGACATCGCACCCATACTGACGAATACCATCTCATCGATACAACCTTCGCCGATACCACCGCTAAACGATCTCCAAACTGGGTGATATTGAGAGGAATGAAGCGACAAATTTCTGTCAAATGATCAACAATCACCCTTTAAGAAATTATATCCCGATTGGGTCCTGCGAGATCCCATATCTGAATTCTCGATGATAGAGTACTTTGACTAGCCTCCGACATGTTGGCTAACTTTCGACATACCAAAGGGTAACCCATTCGGTGATATTTCGCTTATTTTGGATCATCACAATTCAACTTTGAGATCTTTGTACGCCTTGGTACTTTTGTGGAAGCGGAATGCTTGCACTCAAATGTTGGTTTGAGCATCAACTACTGGATTTCCTTCTCATTAGATATGCAAATATACTCATTGATCCATGGATCATTCTGTTTGCCTTCAGTGGGTTCTCACTCTTTCCTTGGCTTTACGTGAGGACGGATCACTTAATGTTACTGTCACCTCACTGATTTCTAGCATCAGTTTGAACTCTGGGGTTCAACAGATATCCTTCTGCAACTGACTCAAGACTCAACTTCGCACTTTGACACGTAACTTTAGCTGACTGATCAACAGATTCTTGCGGTAGCTCTTCTGATTCGAAACATCGAACACTACACTGATCTGTTATGAGGGAACGGATTTCAACTTCATGGTTCTCAACCCAATAACCATCTTTGTTGCTCCACGGTAGCAACTTCGAATTATGACTAAGATAATTCACCACCTGAAACCTCTTAACACACCAATTCTTGGATGTTCCGTGATAAAAGCTATCAAGGTTCTTTCTGGTATCTGACAATACGAACATTGGAGTTGTGATTAATCTCTTCTGAAATTCTTACAAACACGGTTCACTTCTAGCGGCACCGCGAACTTCTCTTCTTGCAACCGGTGAGGGTCTTGGCTAACTTGAAACGACTGTCTCATTTATCTTCAACTAACACTGTCTCGAAACGACTGCTTCACTGGTATTCAGCTGACACTTCTAAGCTGATGGGTTTGATTTGCCACTGCCTTTATCTCATAAAGTCATCTGATCTACTCTATCATTTTTGGCAAACTCGTTGGCAACTTTTGTCATAATTCATCTGTGACGTAATTCCTTCTGGAATTGACTGATCCTAGGTACCAAGTCAGAGACAAACTTGACTTCTAATACAGTTGCATGCTGTATAGATCATTTGTAATGGCAATTGCATACTCTCTTGCGGATATGGACATTATCCAATGATTAGATTCTTCAATCATTTACCATTGTCTCACTGCTATGCAAAATGATGAGTTGGAATTCAACATCACATTCCATAGTTACGGCTCTACAGCCTTCAATCATCATGACTTAACGCTTGATTACTCAACTTGCAAAGGCAGACTCTTGGAAAGGTATCCAATGATTTAATATCCAATAATTTCTTTTTCTCCGTAACTTGCATGCAAAGATGTCCACATTTTTGCTTTCTAACAAAGGAAAGGTTACAATGATTCCCTGATTTTACTGCTACTAATAGAGGCATGACACTGCATGATCTGGTATCATCAATCTAGACTTTCTTAGTAACATCATCATTCAAACGTCTCTCTTTTTTTTACTGCTTCATTGGGCAAACGGATCCTGGTGCGTTACCAACTGCTCTAGGAGTTAAAATCTTAACTGAGCTGACTTCTGGTATTCTTGCATCTGGAGTGAGTGACTGGTTCCACTGAGGACACTAGCTGACGTAGTGACCTTTTCCATGATAGTTGTAGCATAGACATGTTGAACCTTGCGATTTTTCTGACGAGACTATGGCAGAACGACTATTCTAGTATTCTTCAACCTTTAAGAAGGATAGTCGCTTTGTAGGGCATCTCTTGACATAGTGGCCTTGCTTACCACACTTGAAACACACTAGTGACAAGACTGGCTTGTTTCTCTTTTGAGGTGGGCTGCTAAGGTCAATATTCGCTTTTGTAATTTTTTGGTGACAATTTTGTCGCGACAATGGTTTGCCTTCTTTGCTAATGTTCGACAGAGCTCGAAAATTTTCTCACGACGTTGCGCTGCGTAAGTCAACGCGAATACATAGGCATCGCTCGGATAATGATCATCGCCACACAAGAAACATGTGATCTTGCTCATTGGACATTTTCAAACGGAATGGTTTCTTCAGAATCGAACAATTGATATTGTGCTCATCGGCACTATGGCCTATTTCTCCACAGTGGGTACATGCACAATCTTTTGACTTATCTGGTTGGCAGCACTTCAACTGACAACGGCTAGATTTGGTGTAGTATATCGAAATAGCAGGTTTCTCTTGATCACTTATGCTTGATATCGCATGATGTTGGCACAGAACGATGGTGAACTCTGCCCAAGTGATGGTGTGCTCGTCCTGATGGGTGACGCGAAATTTTTCCTACCAATCTAATGCAACTCCTTCTAAATGATGAGTAGCATAGAAAACTTTTTCATTATCATTGCATTGCACAACAGCTAGCTTTTCTTCTATTGTGCGAATCCAAGATTCCGCATCCTTGAGTACGGTTGATCCTTCAAAGACGGGCGTCTTGGTCCTTAGGAACTTTGCAAACTTGAACTGAAGGTGTGTCTTTGGGATGGCAACGAGTTGTGCACCATTGCAAACATTACTAATGTCCGACGATCGCATTGTTGCTGGCATGAGTTGATTCTGGGTGGCAGGAAACTGGCTCGGGTCCTGATGTGTCACCACTGGCACTAGAGATTGTTGTTGGTCATCGTCTGCTCTGGTACTGACACTGGCGACGGTACAATGACTTGCTTGATTATTCTGATTATCAAATTGACTAAGGTAGCGGTGGTCTGATTCCGCTTGGTCATCCTGTTGTTCATGTTCTGCATCATCGCATTCATGAGTTGAGTCTGAGCTACCAAGAATTGTTCCATGACGGATCTGCTACTCTCGGCATCGACAATCGCCCACGGGATTGACAGGTCTCGAGTGGTCTGCATCGCTCTCAAGATTACTGACAAGGATGGCTTCACTGGGGTTCTCCATCTGCTGGCTGACCAGGGCTAATAGATGCGAGGGAAAAGCACAAGGTAAGGGAAGACAATCTACTAAGGAGAGCAGGCTTAACCCAAAGAACACAAAGGAATACACAAATAGCCGAAAAGCTATTAAGAAGCATAAAACTCACAGCCAAACTACACCGAAGAAGGAGACAAAGATCTAATCGTCTAGTCGATTAAACTCTAACTTAACAGGGCGACTTGGTTCAACACACGGGAGGAACCTATACTGATTTATCCTATATGGTTGGTCTGAAGAAAACTCGATCTGATCACGGTCTTCATCAAACGTTGACTGCTTGCGATCCTTGGAGGCGAAGCTTGAAGAAAGATGGAGGCGACGTACAACTTCTTCTTAGTCTTGAATTTTTGCGACACACTTGTCTTGAACACTTGGGAGATGTTGACACGTTGTTGTTTGTTGCGTGGTCTTCAAACAGTTGCTCAAAACTGCTCTTGGGCATCCACCCAGACATTTGACATGGATAACGATGACTATAGAAGTTATGAGGGGAGAGAGTCCAATTTAATACTCAAAATGGTGGCTGAAGAATATAGACGAGAAACGGATAGAATAGAAGAGTATAGAATAGACAAGGTAAGAATAACACATCATTAAGATTTTCCATTTGTAAAATAAATTTTGAACTTTTCCTTACAACGACAATTCTAACTAAGGTCACGACCTACAGTCGATATGGCTCGATACCACCTCCGTCGGGACCCAAAATACACTCGGACCTCCGTATACCGCACTAGTCCAGATCACGCAAGTGCACACAGTGGCAACATCAATGAAATATCATTTCCATATACAAAGATGACTAATAAATAGGCAAATAACAATAAATATCAGAGTAAAGACCTTAAGGTCAAAGCTTACAATTAATGCCTCGAAGGCTTAATAGCTCAATGAAGTCGCAGCTGAACGAAACGGAATAACTTCAGTGAAGCCCATCCATATGCCCACAGGCAATCGGCTGGGGTGTGCGACCTAGTTCTTCTCGATCCTTGAAGTAGACCTTGTTGATTGACGATTCCTCCATTTCTGTAGGTTTGGGCGCAAGTTTTACAACAAGCGTGAGTACACAACCGATTTCGCAAGTCATACCACGAATGCAATGTATAGATGCAGTTTATTCCAAAGGAAATGGCTTCTGTGGTTATTTTGCAGAAATGCAACATTTGCAATTGAATACAAATAATAGATTGAAAGCATAATTCAAAACAAATAGACAATATTAATTTAACAGTTGTTTTCACAAAGACACACAACCTAATCAAATTCTTTCACACAGCCATATGACTTAAATCACACAGCTGTCCCTTCCCAATAGTTTTATGAAAACTACCCCTCGTGTGAAATCCCCAAGCATTGTCCATGACCGCGGACGCGGCTATTCGAATAGATTGTTTAACACTCTGCAGAGGTTGTACACTTTACCCACACGATATAACCAGTGTGGCCGCACTGATCATAACAAAACAGTTTGGCAACTTCGTCTCAACATTGACGTTCTTATTCACATATCCCATATCACAAAGCTTAACCTATCCACGAACCCCAATGTTGAAACTCCAGTAACCTACTAAGTTAGGCTCATTGCGGACATGTGGTCGACAAAGATAGCTCGATTCAATGGCGCACAAAGTTAAGTCCTTAACTGACCAAGGCAAGACTTCCATCTTTCTAACTAAACCACACGATAAATCCCAATCACAAAGCCACCAGCTTCACACAAAGATCCACCACTTGCCTCACCCAAATCCTTTACCACCCAGATGGTTTTAGTGCAACACATGCCATCACGAAGTAATAACACATAGCACACAGTTTTACACAAAGTTCCATAGTCACTTAGTCAAATTTATAATTGCAACTCAGGTGATGATGATGACTCGTTGCATGGCTAAGCAATCTACTCGTACTAACCAACCCACGTTGGTAATACCATAGCACCAACTAAATATGAACCAATCTAGGGTGACAAAAGATTATGACATACAATGGACAAAGTGGATATAACAAATTGGATTAATAGCTAAACCCAAAAGCATTTAAATAATTACTTAAAGTAAATGCAATAATTTAAATCAAAGAAATTTTAAAAACTGAGATTCAATATGATCAAAGGTATAACTTGCCTTGCTATAGCAATGATGATCTTAATTTATCTTCAATCTTCTACTTGCTTGATCTTCAGCTCCTTCGGACGATTCCGGGACTTCGGCGTCTAACGAGAAAGAAAGCGCAAAACAAACTAAATTCAAAAGACAAATCAAATAAACTCCAAATTGAAATTGAATGGTACTGGAAGGTAGATATTGAATTTAGATGAATTTAGAAACTTGAATGGGTTCAATCGGAATTCGGATGAAGAAGATATGGCTTTTGGAAGATTGGAATTCACATGAAATGATGAAAAAATTCTACGGAATATTCTCAGAATATTCTATTCCGAAAATATTAGATAAAGAATGACTGTATGATGGGTGGGACCGACTGGTATTTATGAATTTCTAGAATTAAAATAATTCCAGAAATAAGGTAGAGAGAGTGACAAGTGGGACCAATAAGATAAAAGGATTTTCCAAGAATTAAATTAATTCGAAAATAGAATTAGGGATTGACATGTGAGCCATTGGTCTATGGACCAGTCCACAGAGATATGCTAGTCCACGGTGGACCAAGCTCATGAACAAGGGTTGACTAAGGTTTGACTGACAGCGGGACCCGCATGTAAGTGAGAGAAATAGTTATGATTTTAATTAGGAGGATGACATGTGGGGTCAACATGGAAGATATATATATATATATATATATATACATATATATATGGATGGTAAAGGGTCCACATGGAAGTGAGAGATATATATTTGGCTTGAATTAATTAGATGGAAAGGAAGGACGAGAGGAAATCGAACAGGAAGAAACAAGAAACGCACATATCGGGATGATATATGCATGAACAAAGGAATGAAGGCATGGCGAGTTCTTGCTCATGGCGGTGACGATTTAACTGAGGCGAACCAACGTTGGCGAAGGGCAAACGGAAAGGAAACGACGAGCCGAGATGATGACGCGTCCGACGCCGAGATTTTGCTCCATGCGGCAGCCAGACGCGAAGAACGCCGACGACGCGCCTCACGCGCGCGAACACTTCGGCGATGCTCGCAAAAAGGGAGGTGAGCACGGCGAGAACGCGCGACGCGAACTCAATGGTGGTGGAGTTGAAGGCGGGGATCAACGGTTGCGGAGTAATTGACCGGAGAAGGACGACGAACAAGAGGCGAGAGAACGCCAAATTCGGCGCACGGTGGATGAAACTTGAATCTACAAGAGGGAAAGATAGGTATTGACGAGGGGCACAAGATGACGCGGTCGGATTTTGGAGAAACTCACCGAGAAGCGAGGAACGCGATGAACACGTTTCGCTTTAGGGCTTGACATGGCCGACGGTGTTCGGTGATCTTCGCGAAGAGGAAGGAACCATGACGTAGAACGCGACGATGCGGCCAACGCCGCATGACGGTTCGGCCGGGACGTCGGATGAAGCCGTAGTTCGCGGAGAAGAACTTTGGTTGGAGCTCGGTTTTCTGGAGATTGCGCGAAAATAGATCGGTTTGGAGGAAACCAATTCGTGGGATTGGAAGAGGAGATCAATACGACGCGTGGCGCAAACGGCTCGCTTTTATATGCACCGTGAGGAAGATATGGAAATTAGAAATTTTCGTTGGAAACGAACACGATACGAGCTCTCTGCGTTTGGAAGATGAACAGTACTCGCGATTTACTGTAGCATCAACAGGAGAGAAAATCTGGATTTTCGGAATTAAAAGAAATCCCAAAAATCAAGGAGGTCAAATAAAATAGCAAACAAATCCGGAAAAATCTCAGAAAATACCCAAAAATTCCTTGAAGGACAAGGAAGCCAAATAACACAGGTTTTTCTTTAATTAATGTTTATATTAGTCAAATTAAATATTTTTAATTTAGGAAAATTCCAATTAAGCTTTATTAATTCAAATAAAATTGGTGAAATTTTCCAGGACCTAAACTACTCAAAAGATTTTTGAAAAGCCAAATTTTGGGACGTTACAAACCTCCCTTAAAGGAATCTCGTCCCCGAGATTCAGCCGCTATAGAATAGGATCAGAACTCACCTTGGGTTCACTTCTTGCTTTCAAATTGCTTTGACTTTGACAGAGTCGCTCTTACGACCACTTACGAACAACGCCTTGATTCTTGCTAAACTTCGCCCACCAAAACTTGACGAACTGGCTTTTGGCTGGAAGGCATCTTGAAACTTGATTGCTTCTACCGGGGCTGCTTGATCGGTGCTTGAAGGCACTTTTGAAGTGGAGGAAATCTTGCTGCTGACTGACAACTCAGGTTGGCAAACTATCTCTTCTTCCGCGCTTCGGAATATGAACTAACTAACACATTTTTGTCAACTCTGTCATACAATTCTTAGCACAGAACTTCGACAGGTATTCTGAAGATAGACATGGCTGCGAAGGTGATAATCTGTATGATCTGCGTAGCTTTCCTTCTTGAACACTGTTACTTAAATTCTATTTAAGATTAAGGACCCTTGGTCTTCTGCTTCATGATTAATGCAACATCTACATACTTTGTAATTTGATCTGCTCCTAGCTGAGCGATGACTTACACGATCAACCACTCTGAACTTCAGAGGGTGACAATTACGACTGGCTGACATCTGGGTTGTAGAGAAACTCTACATATAACACTTACTTGCTCGACTTGGTACTTTGAGTTAAGGCACAACTCATTAATCTTTTCAATCTGTCTATTGATTCAGGGCGATTCACAATACTGAACTGAAATGATCACCCAAGCATCATGCGCACTCGCCGCTAACACAAGATAAGCTGCGATCCTTGGTCTGACACTAACTTCTCTGACATGTCGTGCAAATTGACCATCTCTGTAGATCTGACACTGCACCCATACTGACGAATACCATCTCTGTCGTATACAACCTTCGTCGTATACCACTCTGCTAAACAATCTCCAAACTGGGTGATATTGACAGGAATGAAGCGACAAATTTCTGTCAAATGATCAACAATCACCCTTTAAGAAATTATATCCCAATTGGGTCCTGCGAGATCCCATATCTGAATTCTCAGTGATAGGAGTACTTTGACTAGCCTCTGACATGTTGGCTAACTTTCTGACATACCAAAGGGTAACCCATTCGGTGATATTTCGCTTTATTTTGGATCATCACAATTCAACTTTGAGATCTTTGTACGCCTTGGTACTTTCAGGGAAACTGGAATGCTTGCACTCAAATGTTGGTTTGAGCATCAACTACTGGATTTCCTTCTCATTAGATATGCAAATATACTCATTGATCCATGGATCATTCTGTTTGCCTTCAGTGGGTTCTTACTCTTTCCTACCAAGGCGAAAAGCCAAATTTTGGGACGTTACAGGTGTAGTGTTGGGACCCCGGTTTATTCGGCTTGTAATGCTTAGTCTTCCATTGACCCTAGCATCACGAATCAAAAAAACCAAGCCCCGAGATATGTATACTTCCCAGAAATGCAGTATACACACCCCGTTACAAAATCATGCATCAATTCCATACAACAGGTCTAACAAAAGACATACATAATAGAGATTTATTACAACAAGGGCCGACCGGCCAAATGACAACTAATAACAATTGAACAGCGGAAGCAAAAGTGCCATAAGATGGCGATAACAAAAGAGCCAATTAGTGTGCCTATACCCACAAGGCAACCAACCGGGCCGCCAAGCTAGTCGCCAAACCCGAAGCACATCTCACAAAAGGGAAGCCCTTGGGGCTCACCTTCTTCCTCTGCAACAAAAAAAAAACATTAAGCAAAGCATCTGAGTACAAAAATTATTTTTGTACTCGTAAGACTGACGTGTAAGGGTAACAGAACTATAATTTAACTACATGCAAGCTTTATTTAAGTGGAGGGGGCTCTGGATTGACTTTTAGCATAAAGCAAGTTTTCATTTGCAATAATGTAATAGATTCAAAGCAATTTGACAAACTGATTGTAATTGTTGAAATAACAGCGATACAATAAGTACAAGAGTAACCACCTATTGGTGACTATCCCAATAGCCACCACACATAGCACGAATCCCAGATTCGTACCACCCATGTCAAGTTTTAATTTAAAAGGTTGTAGTCTAACTCTTGAAAGACCTTGCCAAGCGTGTCCATAACCTAGGACGAGGCTATTCGAATAGTTTTAACCTGCAGGGTGTACCAATGTACCCACACTTGCATCGCCTTTAAGCCACAAAGCACACTTCAAGGTATGCCGCACGGCTAAGTCCTACGAGACGCTTTCCAATATTGTGCATTGACTACGAGCCGCTCGTATGGATCGGAATCCATACGCTACATTGCCACCAAAGACAAACACCATCACGGAAGCCTTCGGACTCTACAATGCTCCCAAGACCATCCCTCCCGCGCTCCTCGCGACCAAGCCAATACACGCCAAAGTACTAAGTCAAGAGAGGTCCCATACCCTCTAGTGTGGTTAGCACGCTAAAATGCTTGGTTCAGTGTAACAAGATGTTCGGTCCTTGTTGACTCGGGCACCATTCCAGTCACACCCAGAAGCACACCAACATACCATTGTGCCCAAGTCTAAATCATTTTGTTTTTAGGTTTTGGTTTTCACAATAAACATAGCAAAATGCTGAATCATAAAGTTGTAATAATTTTGTGTGATCAAGGTTACCGACTAAGTCGATAACCGCCCAATTCTACCGGTATCTAAGCATTGCTAAGCATCATATCGTAAAGACAAATAAGAGGCCCTAAATCATTCACCGGGCTCTAATTCACCGGTGAGGATAATAGTCCTAAGGTAGTGGCAGGTGTGAACAATTTAGGGGAAACAATGCAATAGGATTAGCTACCTCTATTCGGCAAAATTATTCATTGACACAAAAGCATGCATACGTACGAGTAAAACAAAGTATTAGATTTTAGAAGTAATGGGATTAAGTGGATATGATCAAACTGCTTGCCTTGCTGTAGATCACTTTCTTGCTGCAGAGGATTCACTCACGTAATCAATAATTCCTTCGGAACCTAACGCGAAAAGGCGATAACCAAATAAGAACAAGAACTCCAAATAAAACTCAACAGAAAAAGTTATCCAAATGCAATGAAATTTCTACAGCAGCTAGAGGTTGATTTTAGACAAATTTAGAAACAAGAAACAGGTCATTTGGACTTAGCATGAAAAAGTTATGCTCTAAACAATTTTGCTCAGCCTGAAAAACACAGTTTAATTCCTATCTGTTACTGTTCATGGCGAAAATTTCCAAAATGATCTAAGGTCCGAAATTTTTATGGTAGGTAGATAATAGTATCCTAACAACAGCAAAACTGAGTTTGCACAATTTGGAGTTCTAATGAATTAGTTATGACTTTTCTAAGTTCTAAAACTAGCATATATCATTTTTCAGGAACATGAATAAAGACAAAGCCTAGTTCATATTAAAGCATGTCTATAGACAAATTTTACCAGGTTGAGTTTGCTCAGTTTGGAATTACAGAGAATAAGTTATGCATTTTACAAATTTTCCATGAATTTCTAGACATCATTTTTCACTAAACAAGATCATGTAGTTAAATCATTTTCTGCTATATGACAGGGCCTAATTTCATTCTCAGATTAAAGTTCATACTATAACAAAGCTACAACAACTGGAATCATTCAAAAAGGAGTTAAAATGACAAAGTTATGCACTTTTGAACTTTGAAACATAAAAAGACTTAGAACATTTGAGCTCTCGGGAGGTCCAAACGAACTGAACGAAAAGGAGAGGTCGTGGGCCGTTAGATCAAGATCTGACGGCTACGAGCCTCAAGCACAGCAGACACAAGATCTCCTCCCGCGACTGGGAGGTCGGACCGTTGAGATTAGATCCAACGCCACGACCAAGTGCATGCACATCGTGACGCAATGGAGGTCCTAGCGCCTATCTGAGGTCGTGGACGTCCGATCAAGATCCGCGATCCCGAGCACTAGGGAGGTCCTACGGGTAAACCTACGGAGGGAGGTCAGACGGCTAAGATCTCACGGAGGAGGTCTTCAACGGTCTAGATCCCGGAGGGAGGTCTTTAACGGACACGATCAAGTGAGGGAGGTCCCGATCTTGGGATTCAACCGAGGAGGTCTTGGACGGCCAAGATCTACTCGGGAGGTCCTAAGTGACGTGGTTTTAACGGAAGGAGATCGGACGGCTCGAGATAAGGCCTAGGAGGTCCCGAACGGTCCAGATTGCCACGGAGGGAGGTCCGAGCGCTAAGGATTTTACAAAATGAGATCTAACGCCGATCTAAACCGGGAGGTCGTGAACGGTCGTGATTGAGCCTAAGAGGTGCGAGCGGGGTTTTCTTTGTAAAGGCCGGGTGGCTTTTACAAAGAGGACCCGAGGGTGGTCTTTGCAAAAATGACCAAGGGGAGGTCTTTTGCAAAGAGGACCTCGGTGGAGGTCCAGGGGGTGGTTTTGGCAAAATGGCCCAGAGAAGGTCCTTTTGCGCAGGAGTGGTCCTCGCGGCTAGGATTTAACCGAGGTGGTCCTAGATGGTTAGGATCAGCCCTAGGGGAGGTCTGCGCGCAAGATTTTACACAGAGCGAGATCTAACGGCTAAGAGCTAATCCCGGGAGGTCTTTAACGACCGAGATTGCTCCAGGAGGTCTTGGGACTAAGAAACTACACGGAGACCCTTCTACTGATGCAGATCTAACTAGGGTGGTCTTAAACGGCTAAGATCCAACGATGGGGAGGTCCCGAGACTAGAGTTTTCCAGAAATGAATCTAAAGCCTAGATCTAATCCCGGAAGTCATCGACGGCCAAGAACAACCCGAGGAGGTCCGAGGACTTGTCGAAAATCCGACAAAGTACTGAGCACCGCTACGAGATCGCCAAGACGTCGCCGACGACCAAGACCACGGCGGCGGGACCAAGGCCACCAAAACGGCTAATACTATTGCGAACCTATCGAGGCATTCTCAACGGCGAGTCGGTTAGGAACGCCGCGAGCCGAGAGGAGCGGAGGGTGGTTTTCGGCAAAATCTGAAAACGGCGAAAATACGCCACGAGCTACCCTAGCCAAAGCTTAAACTCTACAGGCTAAGGTGAACTCACCCGAGTGCGTGGAAGGTCTAGAGGAGGTCGGAGAAGACCCAGAATGGAGACCGACGCGGAGGTGAAGAAGGTGATGACGACCAGTGCCGTGAGTGGCAAAAGCAACAAGAATGATCAGTATCCTTCGCGATGACCACGGGTGGTCCAAGAGCAAGGGATTGAACCGGGCACTCACCGAGCGGAACGATGAAGTGCCCTAATGGTCGCAAGACTCCAAAACTTGAATTCGACGACCCCGAGGAGATCATACAAAATCAAGTTAGAAAAGGCCTCGCGATGACCACGGTCCAAAATGAAATGAAGAGGGACTCAAAACCACTAGAGCTCCAACGACAACGAGGAGCTCCAAGGTCCCGAAATGGCGGATCCGGTGTTTCCGAGTTCGAGCTCCACCAACGTAAAGGAGCCGGGAAAATGTGCGGGAAACGAAGATCAAAGGGGTGCTCGGTGGTATAAAACCGACGAGCACCGCACAAGGAAAGGGGCCCCGCGTGAGCTACGGCAAGCTCTCCGCGCTAAAACTCGGGCTAAGGAAGTAGGGCAACATGAGCACGGCTTTGCCGAAAGCCGACGCGCCACACCGACCGACAGTGCAGGCGTTGACGAGGCGCAAGATTTGACAGAGCCACGTCACAAGATCGCTGATGCGCACGACGCGAGGAAGAAGAAGACCGGTGAGAGGCTAGGTGCCGTGAGCGCCGATATGAATCCAATGGCTCGAAAGCACACACCCACATCGGTTTGGCCCGACCGAGCCCGGCGGGTCTCGACTCGGTCTAACTCGAGCCCGAGTCCGACCACCACCTATGATTTTGGGGATTAAAATGAGTGAACCTTAGGGAATTGTTTGAGCAAGCAAAACAACTTCAAAAATTCTGAAATTTTTGACAAGAGTTTGCCAGCTAAAGGATTGACCTTGCCTAAAATTTTCAGAGGTTTTGGTGCTGTGGATTTTCCTCCAAAAATTTAACAAGGTGCTGGTTCGAAATAAAGGTTGTCAGAGGTAGCCGTTGACAAGAGCAAGAAATGACAAGGCACTGCTCAAAACTGCTCTAGCCCTGACACACACGCATGCGTGGGAAAAACGAGGATGACCAGTCCCAGAGGTCCCACCAGGCAGTGAGAGGCCCAAAAGAAACTGGTCAAGGAGCATGGCGCTCGGGTGGACTGGAGCTCGGGTTAGGAGGTCCGGGTGGTTGGATTTGAAACGAAGGGTCCCGATTCAAAGAGGTGATCGGAGGTCTTAGCGCACCAGGAGGTCTGAGCCACAGATCTAAGGATGGATGGCTCACGATCTCCAAGGTGCACAGGGTGGTCGAGGAGGTCCGAAGGGGGCGAGCAAGGGTGGTCTTTGCAAAGGCGAAAAAGGGTGGTCCGAGGGGAGGTCAAGGAGGGTTGTTTTGCGAAAGACCAGCGGGGTGGTCTTTGCAAAAATGCCAACGTGGTTTGAGGAGGTCTTCGGGAGGTCCTGCGGGAGATTGGAGGAGGCCTTTTGGAGAACTTTCGGGGAGGTCTCCAAGGGTTTCCTGAGGAGTTCTTGGAGGATGCCCGGGAGGGTTGTCTTTGCAAACGGACACAGGTGGTCGTGGAGAGGGAGGTCCGAGAGCTCCCGGATCAGCGGTAGGGCATGGATCCAGCGGGCCGGAAGTGGTCGCGACAAGGAAGGAGCTCGGGCCGAGCCGGGAAGGTTGAGCTCCACCAGAGAAAAGCGTTGGGCTCGGGTTAGACTTGAACCCAAGGAGTTGTGGCTTGCTTAGGGATTAAATTTTGAGCTGAAACTTTAAGGGAGCATTTGAGATAGCAAAGTACTCCAAAATTTATGAAATTTTTACGGTAGCTTGCTGACTTTGAGAGGGACCTTGTGTAAAATTTCCAGGGGTTTTTATGCAGAGCACTTTTCTCCAGAAATTATCCAAGGTTCTAATTAGGGTTTTGACCAAAGGTCCGAATGGGTTGACCGCCCCTAAGAATATCCAAACAATTTCTAGAAATTGTGAAAGTTTTCAGAGGGTCACCCAAGAAAACTATTTCCAGTGGATGATCACTAGATTAGACAAGGGTTTTTGGAAGACAAGGTTTTCGATCCGAGTGACTTGTGACTTGTAATCCCATAATTCTTTTGCAAGAATCCTTTAGAACATACAAGAATTGCAAGATGTAAGAAAAAGTTTTAATTTCCTCTCATTTTCTTACATTTGAAACACAAGTTGAAAATTGGGATGTTACATGTAGGCACTAGACAAGCATTTTGAACATACAATTTCAGAAACTTTCTCTATAGCATGTGACAATTCCATAGGTGAATCCAACATAATGTAACACAAAGAACCAGCAGGAGAAATTCTAGTCAAAACTTCTTTATGTCTAACCAATTTCACATGATCATTATATGCGATTAACGCATCACATAAATCACTCAAAACAAAGAGCAATTCAATTATTTCATCACATGGTGCAATCAAATCAATGCGATCAGTATTCTCTACTTGAAATATGTGCATATCGTAATTGTTTTCCACTAATTTTTGCTCTAAAATAGCATGAACAAAGTGGACAAATGTAGTTCTTCAAAATCATACTCACCTTGAGTGATGATAGCACCATGATCTTTACCTTTTGGCTCTCCTCGATGATGTAGGCGCCCATCTCCTCATCTTCCTTCTCAACCAATGGAGTAGGTGGTGCAATCAACTCATTCTCCTCTTCGGCATGGATCTCAACTTCCTGCAAGTCGTTAGTCACGTAAAAGACACAAAAATAGGCTTGTTCGATGTTTCCTATCATCATGTATTCTTAATTTCTCCTCAACTGATTTTCAACTTTACAGCAAGTATAAACAAATGAGAGAGAGAATTATATTCTTTATGAACAAGAAGGTCCTGAATTCACGATTAAGTCCACTTAAGAATCTATTTTCAGAGCTTCAAGATGTTCCTCTAAACCACAACGCAACAAACGAAGTTTTCAATTCATGATAGTATTCCCTTACAGCTTTACTACCTTGATTTACACGTTGCAATCTAGCTAGTAAATAATCAACATGATATTTAGGAAAGAATTCATCTCTCAAAAGCTTCTTTAATGCATTCCAAGTTTGAGGCACTCTTCCATGTCTATTTAAATACTTCCACCAAAGTATTGCATCCTCAACAAAAACACTAGTGACATGACTCTAATCTTTTGCCTATCGGACCAATCATAAAATTTAAATTCTTTTCTAATGCTATTTCCCACCAACATAGGCATCAGGATCAAAGTTACCACAAAGGATGGAAATGCATACTTAAATTTACCTCGCTCAGCACGGAGATGAGTTAATGGTGTTGTTGATCTCCGAAACTCTCTACTATGTGATCTTGAACTCTGTCATGGTTAGCGTAAAACAAGCATATGTCTCTAGCAACTACTAGGATGTGGTGGTTCAAAAGTCACCCACACTCAAGCCTTTTATCGAGTTTTACCAATTCTTACCAAGCAAACAGGTGATCGACATCCAACTGTCAACGTATCTTCAAGATTGGATGGAGCGATTGCTAGGAGAAGCTCACTGCATTGTAGAAGAGGTGTAGCTGGGAAGGCTCAAGCATGGTAGCAAGGATTAGCAACAATCAATTCAGCAAATGCAAGTTGAATAAATGTTCAAAGTACTAGTCAATATTGCTGATCCTAGCCTAATCAAAGCTAGCTAATCAAAGCCTATCAAGAGAAGTGTATGCACGCACACGCAAAGATTAATGTGACTTGATGCAAGCAAAGGAAATTCTCACACCAAATGCTAGGAGAGACGCTAGCCAACTACTCAAATCTCGTGTAGGGGCACAAGATTGTTCACACGATGTAGAGCACAAAGATGCAATAACGTGCAATGTAAACAACCCTCTAGATTGAGCAGAAACAATAACTAGTCTCAAGAGATGAAAACTCAAAGTTTTATATGGCTTATATATACTATTTTGAAAGGTTTCGACAAGATCTACAACTTTGCAGTTGAGGCGAACTCCAAATTCGAAAGGAAGATCAAGGAAACGGCAAAACAGAAACCAAAACTTGTAACGCGAATTCGGGCCGAAGATGGCCGATTTTGGGGCACCTGGAGGGCAAATAGTGGCTTAGGTAGAAACGATGCGCCTCGTCATTAGCTTCAAACGAGCACAAGAACGTCAAAACGGACGCGGTATGCAAAAGTTATGCCCGTTTTACTGAAGGTGTCTCGGAAACGGAATCCTACTTGGACTCAAAACCGTCTCGTGTTCAATCTTGAAATGACTATATCTTTTGATTCCATGGGTCAAACTTGCTGAATTTTTTTATGGAAGCTTGTGGCTGTACGTAGAAGGTCTCGACTAATTTTTTATGCACTTTTTTTTTACCGCGGCTTTTGTTTTTTTGCGGTTGCCTCTTTCTCCTTCTACTATTTGGCCGACCCTAGGATTTGTCGCAAGTCGCAAATAACATCAATTCTCCCAAAAGATCACAACAATCCTCTCTTTTTTTTTGGATTAACAACAATACAAATTTTCTATTTTTGGTGCGGATTAGAGGAGTTCTGACCCACGAATTTTCTGTTTTAGATGCAAAAACTAAGAACCCTAAAAGAACGATCAAGCGACACAAAGGAAACACGAGATGCAACTAGGCAAAGACTAACTAGACAATAACTAGAACTAGAAATCAGCAACTAGACACGACGATGCAACCAATGATTCAACAAGCAAAATACCGAAAAGAAAATTGCAATGGCTCAAAGGGTCTCGCATGTATGATAGGTGCAATAATTTTTGGGCAATTTTACGGACTCTAGATATGAAAATGAATCTACTACTAGAAATCGGAAAATCTCACCGATCAATCAAGCTCGATACCACCGATGGAGGCGGGTTCCCGATCTTTCGATGAGATTGATAAATATCGATTTTGGTGGAGGTGACTCGCGATCCGACTACAACCGCACGACGACGCTTGCGCCTTAGCAATCGTTGAACCAACTCGCGACGTTATTGACCGTGGCCGAAACGCGATCAACTCCGACCATGAAGGCCTATTTCGCATGCAATCGAAGAACACGCAAGAACAAGATAAAACGTAATCAAATTGCAAATATGGATTGAAATATTTATAAATTGGGATTCGAAGCTGTCTTGACAGTGGTCATCCGACACAATCAAGAAATGTAAGTTTGCACAATGGCTAAACCTTAACTCAACAAAATCCAAGAAAACTAGAGGGGTGTGGCCTCCTTATATAGGGAGGAAGAGCCACAAATATAAAAGAAATAGCGGGAGGACTAAACTCGTGGGTTACTGTTCACGTGAACAGAACCACACCTCTAGGTGGGCCATGAGATATGGGCCAAGTTGAGTTCGATTACAAAGCCTGATTGGCCCAAACAGTGATATGATGCCTTCTTTAGATGATTGCGATCAGTCCGTAGGAATTTGAAGGTGAGGCCAGATCCGCTTGAAAGAGGACGAAATAAGCTTTCAATCAAATACTCGTGGACCTCCAACGGACTCCGTATGTGAAAGTTATGCCTGTTTAACTTGGTGTTGTCGTTGATTCTGAGGTCGAATCGATTCAAAACAGTCCAGCTCGAATTGCTTGCTTGTCTTAGACCAAAAGTGACATGGTGCGCACATATATATATTTCATCATTAGGTAGCATCATATAGTTCATATAATATAAATACACTCCTAAAAACAAGCTCAACTGATAATTTAAGTGAAGCGTACGAGCTCTTATACTTGGAACAGTAAGCATAGTAAATATGGTTATATCCATAGGGTTCATGTCCTCATCAGTCATGGCCGTCGATCCTTCATCGCACGGCTACGGACCTCGAAGCATAGCGCACCACGCGTCGCGCCCAGGGGAGGTCTGGACCGTTGAGATCGAATCCAACGGTCCCGACGAGTAGAAGTACAGCGCACGGGAAGACCTCTTCCCGCACTGGGGAGGTCTGGGCCGTTGAGATTAGATCCAACGGCTACGACTAGTGCATGCACAACGCACGCAGAGGAGGTCCTCGCGCCTATAGGTGGTCGGGACCTTCAGATCAAGATCGGGCGGTCCAGAGCTCTAAGGGAGGTCATAAGGCTTTAATCCAAAGAAGGAGGTCTGGACGGTCAAGATCTCTTGGGGGAGGTCCTGAACGGCTAAGATGAGGTCAGGGGAGGTCTTTGACGACTAAGATCTACTGAGGAGGTCTAGCCCGTTAGATCTAGATCTAACGGTCCAGAGCTGAGGAGGTGGTCTTAGACGGTCAAGATCTACCAGAGGAGGTCTTGAGCGGTCCAGATTTTATCGGGGAGGTCCTATGCGATAAGTTCTACGCGAGGGAGATCTCAACGGCTAAGATCTCGCGTGGGAGGTCCTTAATGGTCCAGATCGACGCGGAGGGAGGTCCGAAGGTTCTCTTTATAAAATACCCGGGGTGGTCTTTTACAAAGAGGACCTCAGGGGAGGTCCTGAGGCTTTCTTTATAAAAGACCAGGGGTGGTCTTTTACAAAGAGGACCCTGAGGGGGGGGTGTCTTTAGGGGCGGTCTTTACAAAAAGACCACGAGGAGGTCTTTTGCACACGGGAAAGACCTAAACGGCAAGGATTTAACCGGGGTGGTCCTGGACGGCTATGATCAACACCAGGGGAGGTCCTAGCACATAAGGTTTTCGCAGGCAAAGATCTAACGGTCTAGAGTTAACCGTAGAGGTCTTTAACGGACTAGATTGATCCAAGAAGGTCCTGAAGGGTTTAGATCTAGGCAGAGGAGGTTTTAACGATCGGGATTCGCCAAGGAGGTCTGGAGGGTTGTCGGGGACTTAGCGCGCGCGGCACACAGGAGTTACTTCCGACAGCAATTAATGGCTAAAGATTGCTACAGTAGCTGTCCGAATATGACACGACAAACGCTCGAGCACCTAAACGAGCTCATCGCCGGCGATGGGGATCTCGCCGGCGGGAACCAAGGACATGGCTGAGTTCCAAATAACGTCAAGAACCTAAAGGACGTGCTCGACGCGGCGACGCTCGGAACGCCGCGAGCCGAGAGAGAGGAAGAAGTCCAATACGGTAAGACTACAAAAATCTACACGAGCTCTAGAAAGTAGTAATTAGCTAAGAAATGGGCACCTGAGGGCAGAGAGGGGACCGGGGTGGTCGGAGGAGCTTGGAGAAGGTCGACGAAGTACGGCGATGAAGAGCTTGCCGGCGAGGAAGAAGAAGATGACCTCGACCCCGAAAAGCCACCTCCTAACTTGTCCACCTATGCAATGGTGAACCAAGCAAGTCAGGGAAAGCTTGAGGTGATCAAGACGACCAAATGACAAGCCAAGAACTTGAGGGGACCACTGGAGCTCGGATGGCTTTCGGGAGCTCCAAAACCCGACAATGGTGGTCTTAAGGGTGGTGTTCTTGGGTGCTCGAGCTTGGAGCTCTCACTCACCACCGAGGGAGTTCAAACACACAAGGAATGGAGAAAGAATAGGAGGAAGAAGGCCACATGCTATACATAGCCGGGGAGCTTGGCAATGGCATGGGCAAGTTCACTGTGAACAATGTCCATGCCCCTGCCAAGAGCACGTATGGGGGACGAGTGGCAGAGCAGGTGAAGACTTTTAGGGCTAAAGCTGTAGGGCAATAAATGCATGGCAGCCAAAATAGCCGTTGACAAAAACAAAAGGTGACATAGCATTGCTCCCAACTGCTCTGGTGCTAACACACCCGCAAGGGCGTGAAAAACATGACAACCAGACATAGGGAGCTCGGGTGGAAGAGAGATAGAGCCAAAGGAGGTCCGAGCGCACGGGGAGGTCTGGGGCGTTGTATTCCAATCCGACGGCCCAGCACACGCCCGCACGAGACCGAGCCCGAGGAGGTCTTCACAGCTGACCCGACCGAACCCGATAGGCTGAGCCTGACTCGAGTCTGAGTCAGACTCAGATCTAGGGTTCCAGAAATTAAACTTCAATAGGAGCTGATCTTTGGAGACTTAACTAGAGTAGCAATTCAACTTCAAAAATCATGAGATTTTGCAGAAGCTTGCGGATGAGCTATTTACCTTGAATAAAATTTGTAGAGGTTTTGGTGTTGTGGATTTTCCTCCAAAAATCTTAACAAGGTGCTGGTCCCCAGTTTGACCCGAATTTGGTCGGGTTTGACTGCCCTCAGAATACATTCAAACAATTTCTAAAAATTGTGAAATTTTTCAGAGATGTCACACACCAAGCCTAGAACTTAGGAAAAATATTTCCCGGAGATGACCACAAGATTTGACAGGAATGTTTTTGAAGACTGAGCTGTTGATGAAAAGACTTGTGGTTTTTGTATTTCCATAACTTCTTTACAATAAATGCTCAAGGCATACAGGAAATACAAGATGTAAGAAAAGTTTTTAATTTCTACTCATTTTCTTACATTGGAAACACAAGTCTGAAACTTGGGATGTTACACGAGCCCTAGCCGCTGACATGTGGGTCCCACCCCGCCACGTCATCGTCGTCTCCGAAGCGGACTCCACCTTCCTTCCCGATTTCTCCACCTGTCGCGCCGTGTTCCTCGAGGACACGCCTCCCGGGGGTATTTAAGGCCCCGAGGACCCTCGTGCCCCGCACCCCGAGTCGCGTCGCCCCTAAAAACCCTAGCCGCCGCCAGCAGATCGCCGCCAGTAGCCCTAGCCGCGCTTCATCTTTCGCCGGCGAAGGACCCTTCGCCATCGCCGCCGTTCCGCACCTCCTCGCCGCCGATGGAGGCCATCTTGGGACCGCCGCGTCTCGCATCTCGTAACCACCGCCGCCGCCGGAGACCTCCAGCGTCGTCGCCGTCGAGCCCGAAGATCCTTCGCCGCCGGCCACCCACGTGCACCTGTGAGTACACCTTCGAGTTCGCTGTCGCACCCTCTACACGCCGGTACCACCCACCGCCGGCGAGGAGCCGCCGATCGCCAGGACCTACGGTTCCCAAGCCTCCGCCACCCTCGTCGTAGCCACGTCAGCGCCACCTCAGCGCCGCATCAGCCCGTCGCCTACGTGTCACCTATGTGGCATCCCCGTCAGTGCCGCGTCAGCACTCGCGTGGCACGGTCCACAGTCTCCAGATCCCGAGGCTCGGTGGGCTTAGTCCACCGTGAGCCGTGTCTCTGACATGTGGGTCCCACATGTTAGTTTTTTCTTTTTATTTATGTTTTTTCCGAAATATCTGTGCTGACGTCATGCTTGCGCAATAATCCGATTTTTCTTTTAAGAAATAATTCGAAAATTTCAGAAAATCCAATTTAGGGTTTTTCTTTTAGATTTAAACTTCGAGAGCCCATAACTTTTGCATCCGAACTCCGATTGAGCCCATTCAAATTCCTAAATTTATCTAACTTCGAGCTCTATTTATCTGAGATTTTTATTTAATTTTTGGAGCTTGTTTTGCCTTATTTATTTATTTTGTTTATTTGTTTCGTTTGCGAGTAGACGTCGATTCGTCGGGAAATTTTGGAGAAGAAGGAGCACCTCAAGATCAAGACCAGTACTTAGACCTTTTCTAAGGCAAGTCATACCTTTGATCATCTTGAACCCAGTTTTCAAATTATATTGTTTCAAAGTATTGCATTCTACTTTAATTATGTATTTAAATGCTTTTGGGCATAGTTATCATCCAATTTGTTATTACACCTTGGCCTTGTATGCCATATTTCCTTGTCACCCTAGATTGGTTACTAGTTGGTAATATTGTAGCACCAACGTGGGTTGGTTAGATACGAGTACATTTGCTTAGCCATGCTACGAGTCTCACATCTCATGTAAGTTGCAAATATTCAATTTGACTAAGTGATTATGGAACTTTGTGTAAAACTGTGTGCTATGTGTTGTTACTTCGTGATAGCATGTGTTGCACTAAAACCAACTGGGTGGGAAATGATTTAGACTGAGGCAAGTGGTGGATACTTGTGATATGATGGATTTTGTGAACGGGAATGATAATCTTTGTGACCTAGTTAGAAAATGGAAGTCTTGCCTTGGTCAATTAAGGACTTAACTTTGTGCGCCATTGAATTGAGCCTTACTGTACGACCACATGCTTGATGGGACGGGCCTAACTTAGTAGGTGATGGATTCTTGGCATTGATTACTCAGGTGGTAGGTTAGGCTATGGGTGGAGGTGTGTACTACAAAGTAGTCGCATCACGGGCGTTCGCCGTGTCCATGTCCAATGTGTGTGTTATGCCAAAGCGCCTGCTTGGGTTGGCATAGCGGTTTGTAAGCACATCGAGTGTCAATGTTAAGATGAAGTTTCTGAACCGTTTTGTTATGATTAGTGCTTGCAACACTAGTTGTATCGTGTGGGTAAAGTGTACAACCTCTGCAGAGTATTAAATTAATCTATTCGAATAGCCGCGTCCGCGGTAATGGACATGCTCGGGGATTTCACACGAGGGGTAGTTTTCATAAAATGTTTGGGATGGGAGCTATGTGATCTAAGTCATGTGGTTATGTGAAATAATCTGTAGCTTTGTGTCTTTGTGAAAATAACTATTAAATTAATATTATCTATTTATTTTGAATTATGTTTTCAATCTATTATTGTATTCAATTGCAAATATTGCTTTTATGCAAAAGAACCACATAAGCCTTTTCTTTTGGAATAAGCCTACATCTATAAATTGCATTCTGTGGTATGATTTGCAAGTATGGTTGTGTACTCACGCTTGTTATAAAACTTGCGTCCAAACCTACAGAAGAGGAGGAGTCTACGCCTGCTTTCGAGGAGGAGTTCAACGAAGGTTGCTGATCGTTAAGGTCTAGATCCCAGTCGGTTGCCTGTGGTGAATTGATGGGATCTACGCTGAAGTTATTTTTGTTCCGCTGCTGTTTTATTCTCTGTTAGCCCTGCGTGGCTCATTAAGTGTAAACTCGACCATAAGGTCAAAACCCTTATTTATTATTCAAACTAATCGTTTACCTTATTTATCACTTGTATGGATGGATATTAACCTATGTTGACACTGTGTGCACTAGCGTGATCCTGGACTAGTGCAGTATACACAGAGGGTTCCAGAATCGTAATTTTGGGTCCCGACAGAGGTGGTATCAGAGCCATACTGACTGTAGGTCTTGACCTTAGTTAGATCGGCCGTCTTTAGTGTGTCCAAATTATTTTTTAAAGGAAACATTAACTTGCAAGGCTAATTAATTGCTAAACTCTTCTCATATCTCTCTCGACTCAACTATTGCTATAATATTCTCTCTCCCCGCTATTTTTAAGTTGCTCTTACCCTCCGTTCGTCTGTCTTGACAGATGCCTCGTCTCCAGAGCTATGGTGAGCGCACAGGAGGATATGCCGCTGAGCTTTGGAAGCTGCTACAAGTCCTTGGAGGCTTTGATCGTCTGCTGTACGTCGGCAACAACTGGATTGTGAATGGACAAAACCATGGGGTGATCTGTCGCCTGACGATCTACGCCAGGAGGAACGACAAGGCGAGCCAACCTTCGCACATCTCTGTGAGGAAGATCGCTTGGCTGGAGGGCATCCAGGAGTCGTTGCGCTTGGCTATGCTACGTATCTGCAACATCTACGCACGGGAGCTTCAGGACACCGTCTTCCGTTACAACCCCAGAGCTGCAGCCGTGGATTTGCCAGCACGCTATCCGTCCACAGAATAAGAGAGCAACGCTATAGTCGTGCACCTCGCCCAGTTTGCCGCCGCCCAGGAGGAAGCATTGGAGAGGACTATCACAGAGCTGGATCATGTCTATGAGGCTTTACAGAGAGCTGAAGAGAACGTCGCCACTTTGCAGGAGATTCTCTATGACCAGGATGACGAAGAAGAGGAAGACCCCAAGGAGGATCCCGAAGAAGATCCAGAGGAAGGTCCAGTTGAGCCAGAAGAAGCCGTAGCGCCAGAGGAGCCGGCCACCTGGGCCAGACCGAACGCCTGTTCTCGCTGCACGATGGCGAGCGTGCGGGATCGGTTGCCAAGATGCCGGCTCACTTCCAAGTCTACAACCGTCACGAGCGTCGCCGAGGCTGTGGAGGCTTTCTCGAGTAGTTCGTTTTAGGCTTCATCCTTGAGCTTAGCGATTTCGCTTAGTAAGTCGCCTTTAGGCGTAGTTTTGTGTGCTTAGGTCGTTGTTTCTTTTGTGTGCGAGTATGAGCTGCAAAGGCCCTTAGACATTTGTTGCAGCCATGCTAAGACCCTACTTAATAAAGGTATTTCGTTTGAGTTTCTTGAGCTGTGTTTTGTTGGGTTAAACCTACCCCCTGCTTAGTTCTTAACTCATCTCGTGCTTGCTACCTTATCTGACCTATGGAGCTTCGCCAGATAGTTTAAACTCGTCAGACTGCTGCAAGTGTGTCGGTGCCCCGGGTATACAACCCCAGGACCCTCTGTGCATTCTGAACTAGTCCCAGATCAGTAGCTAGCTCGCACAGTTACAACATCAGTGTAATCACAACCATACAACAAAATAACGATGAAGCGAACAAATTAATATAATAGTAGCAAAAGACCTTATGGTCAAGTCTTACAGAGTTGCCACACCGGGCTCAACACCAAAAGGTAACTTGCAGCGGAAACAAAATATCTTGTGGTGACCACAGGACATGCCCACAGGCAATCGAGTGGAGGATGCGACCTAGTTCTCAAAGTCTTCAGGATACTCCTCTTCGTAATATTCTGAATTCCCTGCTTCTTCTGTGGGGATTCAACACACAGGGTGCAAGCCGTGAGTACGTTGAATGTACTCAGCAAGTCATAGAGAAATGTATGCAATTATTATTCATGCAAGGCTAGACAAGGATGGCTTTATGTTTTCTTTTGCAGAAAGCAATATTTAACAATAAATACCGTAAGTAGATTAAAAACACAATTTAAAAGATTAGTACATAAGTAATTCAGTTCTTTGAAACAAACAGAGATATTTCCAACCATTCCACCCAAACCAATTCCACCATTTTAAGAAAACATCTATCACTTGCGTGAAATCTCCGGGCATGTCTATAACCGGGGACACGGCTATTCGAATAGTTTTTATACACTCTGCAGAGGTTGTACAGCTTTACCCACAAGACATGAATTCTCTAGTTTGTCTGGCATATATCTATGCCACCGCTCACTACCTTGGGTAAGCGGTCTAGAGCATGTGACAAGGCCTTTACAAAGTTCTGTTTTGACTCGGTTCTGCTCGCTAAGGATTCGCCGTTACGGGACCCTCTTGCATCGCTCATCAACCCAAACAGAACCGACTCAAAGCATTGCTAATTAGTTGGCCAGGTCTATCCCAGTCTAGACTTGTGGTTGCACGATATGACCCAGATCAATGGTTCAAGGTTAAGTCCTTAGTTGGCTGCTCAGGCGAGACTAATCCACATCCCAATGTGCGTTACGGCACCCACACTAACCACCATCCACTCGCCCAAGCATAAAACATTTTTGGTTCAACCGGCCAAAGGACCACCCTAGTCCTAGCGCCACAATTTCATCAAGTGGCATTACCACGGTTCCATAGTTCATTAGTCAAATTCAATCGTAGATGGGTTCAACCTGGCCAAAGGACCACCCTGATCCTGGCACAACACACTTTTAGTTAAGGTGACAACAAATGAAGAAAATTGGATTTTCCTCAATTTCTGAATTATTTTTCCAAAGAAAATTCGAATTATTGCGCCAGCTGACGTCAGCGAGGGGGTTTTATTTTTCGCCGAATTATTTTTCAATGGGAAAATAAAGAAATTGCCACGTCAGCAGCCACGTGGCTGCCACGTAGGCAAGACTGCTGACGGGGCGCCTCGGTGGCGCTGACGCAGGCGCCACGTGGTTCGGCCACGCTAGTGCCCACGCGTGCGCACACGCGGCTACGGAGGTGGTAGCCACGCGGGCTCCAGGCGCTGAGGTGGCGTGTACGTGGCACTAGGTGGCGGCCACGTCGGCACCCGAGTCGGCGGCACTCGGGGCCCGAAGGGCGCTAGTGCACGGCGGGGCTTTGGCCGACGGCGAGGGAACGGACGCGAAGAGGAGCTCGCGGTGAGCTCGTTGCTCACCGGCTTGATGACGCGACGTGAAGATGCGGCCGGCGACGGAGAAGAAGGCGGCGGTGGGGAGAGGGCTTCGGCGGCGACGGTGCTCCGAGGGGTCTCCGGGGTCGGGGAGGCGCGCACGGGAGAGGCGACGCGCTGGCGATGCCGGAGGCGGGGTCCACGGCGCCGGAGGAGCTCTGGTGGCAGCGCAATCGGTGACGGCGAGCTTCACGGACGGCAGCGAAGAAACGCGAAAAGGGGGCGAATGAGGGTGAGAGAGGAGGAGAGAGATGGGGGAAACGAGAGAGGAGGAGGCGGTCCCGGGGCTCGCTTAAATAGGGGACGAGGGGCCCCAGAGGAGGAGGTAGGGGAGGATGGTGTCGGACGGCAATGATGGCGGCGGCGACGTGGGGAAAAGGCGATGGGACGGGGTATGGGGGCAGCGGGCGCGGCAGCGGCGGGGTAGCGGGGAGGCAGCGAGAAGACGCGGAGGTGACGGGGTCGGCGGAAATCGCGGCGACGTGCTGCGTACGGCCGCGCGAGGGAGAGGGGGGGGGGTCCGGAGGTGGACGAAGGGCGACGGGGACGAAGGGCTTCGGTCGTCCGATCCAGATCAAACGGTGGATGTGGAGGGAGGCGTGGCCGAGGCGGAGCCGTCCGATTCCCATCGGACGGCGCCCGAGGAAGGGGCATGGCGCGCGCGGGGAGTGGGCCGGGGAAGTGAGCCGCATGAGAGAAAAGGAAGCGGGCCGAAGGGAGGGTTTCGGCCCAAAGGCTTTAGGGAGATTTAAATGATTTCCGATTAAAGAAATCCCGAAAAAAAAGCAAAATCACTTTTAGAAATTAGCTAAAGTAGTCCAAAAATTCCAGAAAATTCACAGAAGATCCTTGAATTATATGGAACTTAATAAAAATACTTTTATCTATACTTTAGTTTTTAATTTTGCAAACAAAATAGATTTTTGGCTTCAAACAAAAAGGAAAATCCAAATTAAAATCCAGAAAAAGCAATAAAGGCTTAAAATCCAAATAAAATCCAGGAAACTCAAATAAACTAACTTTTTATTTTAATTGAAGTTGGATTAACTCAATTTAAATGGTTTTTGATTTATGAAATTTCAGTTTAAGCTTTAACAAAACAGGAAAAAGCAAATGGTTATTTTCATTTTGAAAATTTTAAAAACTCAGGAAATTTGGGATGTTACAAACCTACACCCCTTAAAGGGAATCTCGACCCCGAGATTCAGGCTGACTAGAGATTAGGTTCGAGAACTCAGACTTTGCTTACTGGACCGAACTTAGTTTCCCTTCCGAGTGAGACAAAACTGAAACGGGAACTAAACTGACTTGATCTTACCCAAAATGAAGTTCTGAGCAAGTTGGACTGGTTCGGCTGTGGCATGATTCACTTGTCCTCTTGCGAAAGGAAGTGGGGTCCTGATGGCTTGACTGGAAGCCGAAGTTGCTCCTTGGCCTACTCCTGGTGTAGCGACTCTGGCTGTCGTAGCTCCAAGGTGGAATGGAATTGGCGTCCGGGCTCGCTTTCTCGGGCAATCTGTGAGCATAATGGCCTGTCTCTTGGCACTTGAAGCAAATGACTTCTGAGAGGGGATTATCTGAGGTGGAAGCTTTCTTCAGTGGGCAATTGTTGGCATAGTGACCCTTTTGCCGACAATTGAAACATATGATTCTGCAGCACAAGACGAGCTCTTCTGAGGTGGGTCTCCCAAGGATGTGTTGGGGAGCGGCCAGCTGGCCTGCTGGTTCATGGCTGTTTCTTGAGGCATTGGCAGCCCTAAACTTTGGTATTTAAACAACTGTGACATGTATCTTCTGTTGTTTTTACCACCCGCTGCGGGCGTTATGGTTGCGATCAAAATAGCTTCTGGAATGCTATCCGAGGTGATTGCTGGGTGTCTTTGCGGGCATCCACTAGCAAAGTGTCCCATACCCTGACATCTAAGACATTGTATTCTTGCCTTTGATGTTTTATTCTACTGCAGTCGAACACCAATATTGTTGCAGAACACTGGTATCGGCGGATGCAGTGCTGATCCTGGGGTCATGAGTGCGGCTAATGTTGGTGCTTGGTTGGGTTGAGGTTGAATCACAAGAGTCTTGGAGTTTCTTGCAACATCTTGCTCTTGATTCATCATCTTCCTTTTGTGACAATGGTCTTGTTGACGGTAAGTAGCTTCTAAATTGAGTGCCTTGGGATGGATCTTGTTGGAATTTGGTTCCTTTGATTCTTGGGATAACTTGGTAGAAGTAATCATGGTTCTGCCTTCCTTGGCTTGGGTGAGAGAGGCTTGAAATTGTTCATGTTGCTGCTGTGATATAGGGGTCAACATTGTCTTCGGAGGGCACTGGGCCGGATAATGATTTTTATTCTCACATAAGTGACAGGTAATATTATTTATTGGACATTCTTCGAGTGAATGACTTCCTTCACTGCTTGAGCGATTGATTTCTTGCTTACTAGTACTATGCTTTATCTCTTCAAAACAACCACAGGCAAAATTCTTAGAATTGATTGGTGGGCTGAGCCACAACTGCCTTTGCTTAGTCTGAGCTTCTTCTGTAAGGTCATGACTCGCTTGGCTTTTCATGACGGGCTTAGGAATCATTGCTGCTAGGTGAGACGTCTGAGGTTCTTCTGAGCTGCCTTTCAATGCTGAAGCTGCTTGTGGTGCCAAGATTTCTTGTTTATGCGAGGGACATTGCTTGACAAAGTATCCTTCCTCGCCACAATAGTTACAGACTTTATACTGGATCAGCTTCCTTCGGGGACACTTGGAGAAATAGTGTCCTGTGCCATTGTAGTTAGCACAATGATTCTCTTGTTTTGGCTTTCCCTTTTGAGTACATGTGCAGGCGAAGTGCCCTTGTTCTCCACATCTGTAACAGATAATGTACTTCCCTAAATGGTGATTTTCAGGAGGAAAGTGACTCTTGCCATTGGAATGAGGCTCTTCCAGTGACGGGATCCTTGGTAACTCATTTTTCTCCCCAATAGAGTGTGACCGATCATCTTGGCGTCTAGTGGTTTGGTGGAGTTGGAAAATATGGGTGGATGTGTACTCATAAATGTTGCAAGCTTCGATGGCTGAAAAACTGGTGGTGGCGGTGACATGGCAGTGGCCTGATGGTTCTAGTTCATCCGGGTCATGAAAGCAGCGATGGTTTGGTTTTGCTGGTTCATCATGTCGAGTAGGGCTGCAGCATCCTGTTCTGTGGAGTCATTATCTGGTTCACGTTCTGCATCATCAAGTTCATCAGCTGTGCCTGGGCTGCTATGAACTGTTCCAAACCTTGATCTATTATGGCTGCTGGAGGAGGTGGTGGCGGGGTATTGAGATCCATAGGGTTAACTTGGCTCGCAGAGTTGCGGGTCTGAACCATCTGCACAAATCTTTCTGGGTTTAATAGACGAGAGAGAGAAAGCACGATAGATAAGAGGGAAAAGCACAAAAGACGAGGGAGAACAGGGGGAGAAAGATAGATCAACCTAATTGGCGATGTTCGGTTAAACCCGAAGAACAGATAGCCGGAAAGCTACCAAGAAGCAACAAAACTCAAGCCTTAAGGCCAAACTAAACGATACTACAGCTAGGAGGGTAATCCTATTAAGACACTTCTAATTTAACTTATTATGGACGGTCGACCTGGAACAAGGCTCGATTCTATAGAGATTACGGAGGTAAGAAGGATCAATTTAAATTCGAAACACGAGTTTCCAGAATAGATAAGATGTAAGAATCTAAGAAGGAGATGAGAAAAGAATAGAATCAGGTAAGAGAAGAATAACTATTCACATTAATTTGTTGGTTTGATTTAGAAAATAAATTTTGAAATTTTTGACTAAACGATCATGCTAACTATGGTTACGTCCTACAGTCGATATGGCTCTGATACCAACCTTTGTCGGTGCCCCGGGTATACAACCCCAGGACCCTTTGTGCATTCTGAACTAGTCCCAGATCAGTAGCTAGCTCGCACAGTTACAACATCGGTGTAATCACAACCATACAACAAAATAACGATGAAGCGAACAAATTAATATAATAGTAGCAAAAGACCTTATGGTCAAGTCTTACAGAGTTGCCACGCTGGGCTCAACACCAAAAGGTAACTTGCAGCGGAAACAAAATATCTCGTGGTGGCCACACGACATGCCCACAGGCAATCGAGTGGAGGACGCGACCTAGTTCGCAAAGTCTTCAGGATAGTCCTCTTCGTAATATTCTGAATTCCCTGGTTCTTCTGTGGGGATTTAACACACAGGGCGCAAGCCGTGAGTACGTTGAATGTACTCAGCAAGTCATAGGGAAATGTATACAATTATTATTCATGCAAGGCTAGACAAGGATGGCTTTATGTTTTCTTTTGCAGAAAGCAATATTTAAGAATAAATACCGTAAGTAGATTAAAAGCACAATTTTAAAGATTAGTACATAAGTAATTCAGTTCTTTGAAACAAACAGAGATCTTTCCAACCATTTCACCCAAACCAATTCCACCATTTTAAGAAAACATCTACCACTTGCGTGAAATCTCGGGCATGTCCATAACCGGGGACATAACTATTCGAATAGTTTTTATACACTCTGCAGAGGTTGTACAGCTTTACCCACAAGACACGAATTCTCTAGTTTGTCCGGCATATATCTATGCCACCGCTCACTACCTTGGGTAAGCGGTCTAGAGCACGTGACAAGACCTTTACAAAGTTCTGTTTTGACTCGGTTCTGCTCGCTAAGGATTCGCCGTTACGGGCCCCCTCTTGCGCCGCTCATCAACCCAAACAGAACCGACTCAAAGCATTGCTAATTAGTTGGCCAGGTCTATCCTTGTCTAGACTTGTGGTTGCACGATATGACCCAGATCAATGGTTCAAGGTTAAGTCCTTAATTGGCTGCTTAGGCGAGACTAATCCACATCCCAATGTGCGTTACGGCACCCACACTAACCACCACCCACTCGCCCAAGCATAAAACATTTTTGGTTCAACCGGCCAAAGGACCACCCTAGTCTTGGCGCCACAATTTCATCAAGTGGCATTGCCACGGTTCCATAGTTCATTAGTCAAATTCAATCGTAGATGGGTTCAACCTAGCCAAAGGACCACCCTGATCCTGGCACAACACACTTTTAGTTAAGGTGACAACAAATGTCGTGGCCTCACATAGGACCACACTTCGTATTAATCAGCAACACGGGCCGTTACTACACAAGCCACAAACCATGAGCGCTGGGGTAAGAATAACATTTATTAAATCATGATCGAGACCAACGCAAGCTACATCATGTCTAAGCATAATACGCGCCCCATGTTGGTAGTTTATCGATGTCCAACTAATATAAACCCTCCTAAGGTGTCCAAGGGTTCATGTCATTCAAGGATACATGTTGATAGCAATTTTATCAAGGAGGCATATATCAATTAGGCAATTATCTACTCCCGAAACCATTTATACTAAAAATAGGAATACATGCTCATAACAAACAATATAGTTTTATAAAGTGGGTTCAAGATGATCAAAGGTCTATGACTTTCCTTCGTTGAAGAGTTGAGGTGCTTCGGTCGTCGGATCCGAGAAATCTTCCGAAAAGCCGGTTTCTACACGTGCGGAAAGAGCAAAATAAATGAAACAACTCCAAATAAATTCCAAATAAATACCAAATTAGAACTAACAGCAAGAGGGGGATTTTAGATGAATTTAGAAATTTGAATCACTCGAATCGGAGTTCGAACGAAGAAGTTATGGCCTTCCGAAGTTGGGAAAACACATAAAATGAAGAAAATTGGATTTTCCTCAATTTCTGAATTTTTTTCCAAAGGAAATTCGAATTATTGCGCCAGCTGACGTCAGCGAGGGGGTTTTTCCGGATGAATTATTTTTCAACGGGAAAATAAAGAAATTGCCACGTCAGCAGCCACGTGGCTACCACCTAGGCAAGACTGCTGACGGGGCGCCTCGGTGGCGCTGACGCGGGCGCCACGTGGTTTGGCCACGCTAGTGCCCACACGTGCGCACACGCTGCTGCGGAGGTGGCAGCCACGCGGGCTCCAGACGCTGAGGTGGCGTGTACATGGCGCCAGGTGGTGGCCACGTCGGCACCCGAGCCGGCGCACGGTGGGGCTTTGGCCGACGGCGAGGGCACGGACGCGAAGAGGAGCTCGCGATGAGCTCATTGCTCACCGGCTTGACGACGTGACGTGAAGATGCGGCCGGCGACGGAGAAGAAGGCGGCGGCGGGGAGAGGGCTTCGGCGGCGACGGTGCTCCGAGGGGTCTCCGGGGTCGGGGAGGCGCGCATGGGAGAGGCGACGCGCTGGCGATGCCGGAGGCGGGGTCCACGGCGCCGGAGGAGCTCTGGTGGCGGTGCAATCGGCGACGGCGAGCTTCACGGCCGGCGGCGAAGAAACGCGAAAAGGGGGCGAAGGAGGGCGAGAGAGGAGGAGAGAGATGGGGGAAACGAGAGAGGAGGGGGAGGCGGTCCCGGGGCTCGCTTAAATAGGGGACGAGGGGCCCCGGAGGAGGAGGAAGGGGAGGATGGTGTCGGCACTGTGGCGGCGGCGGCGACGTGGGGAAAAGGCGATGGGACGGGGTATCGGGGCGGCAGCGGGTGTGGCGGAGGCGGCGGGGTAGCGGAGAGGCAGCGAGAAGACGCGGAGGTGACGGGGTCGGCGGAAATCGCGTCGGCGTGCTCCGCACGGCCGCGCGAGGGAGAGGGGGGTCCGGAGGTGGACGAAGGGCGACCGGGACGAAGGGCTTGATCGTCCGATCCAGATCGGACGGTGGGAGGTGGAGGGAGGCGTGGCCGAGGCGGAGCCGTCCGATTTCGATCGAACGGCGCCCGTGGGAGCGTCGCGGCGCGCGTGGGGAGCGGGCTGGGGAAGTGGGCCACGCAGGAGAAAAGGAAGCGGGCTGAAGGGAGGGTTTCGGCCCAAAGGCCTTAGGGAGATTTAAATGATTTCCGATTAAAGAAATCCTAAAAAAAGCAAAAACACTTTTAGAAATTAGCTAAAGTAGTCCAAAAATTCCAGGAAAATTCACAAAAGATCCTTGAATTATATGGAACTTAATAAAAATACTTTTAGCTATACTTTAGTTTTTAATTTTGCAAACAAAATAGATTTTTGGCTTCAAACAAAAAGGAAAATCCAAATTAAAATCCAGAAAAAGCAATAAAGGCTTAAAATCCAAATAAAATCCAGGAAACTCAAATAAACTAACTTTTTATTTTAATTGAAGTTGGATTAACTCAATTTAAATGGTTTTTGATTTATGAAATTTCAGTTTAAGCTTTAACAAAACAGGAAAAAGCAAATGGTTATTTTTTTTTTTTGAAAATTTTCAAAAACTCAGAAATTTTGGATGTTACAAACTGGTTCAGGTACCCTAGCACCAGGAGGCAATGAGCAACCAGCTGCAGAAGCAGTTCCGCCACAAGCACCCCCGATTAACTTGCAAAACTTTGGAGCTTTCATAGCAGCACAGACGCAACTAATGAATACCATGATGAATCAGATGGAAGCTATGAGCAACCAGGTCAACAACAACAACAATCAACAGCACGGAGCCCAGCTGCACAAGGTCACCAAGGACCATCTAAACTTGCGGAGTTTATGAGGACTCGTCCACCAACATTCTCCGGACACGTCTCCCTAGTAGAAGCAGATGATTGGCTTGGGTTATTGAAAGGAAGCTGTTGATCACCCAGTGCAGCGACCGTGAGAAGGTTTTGTACGCTACCCATCAGATGGAGGGCATAGCTACTGAATGGTGGGAGAACTTCTGTGCCGCTCATGAGGCGCCACAGGATATCACCTGGGAAGAATTTTCTGCAGCCTTTCGCCAGTATCATGTACCAGAAGGCATTATCGATCTGAAGAAGGATGAGTTCCGCGCTCTCAAGTAAGGAGCTATGTTAGTGTCTGACTACCTCAACAATTTTCTTAGCTAGCTCGTTATGCGGCAGAGGATGTAGCCACAGACAAGGCTCGCCAGAGTCGCTTTTTGAAGGGCCTGAACACTGGACTGCAAGTCAGTCTAATTGCCCATACTTTCCCTGATTTCCAGGAGCTGGTCAATAAAGTCTTTGTTCTAGAGGACAAACGCAAGGAACTGGAGGACAACCGCAAACGTCGGATGGCTCAGCAAGGAAGCCATCAATCACAGCAGAGGGCAAGGACAGTTCCATCGCAGTTCAATCGGTTTCCACCCCAGACTTCGTTCAGAGCACTTGCACCAACTTCAGCACCCCGTCCAGCTGCCCAGAACTTCCACAACCGTGCACCTGTCAACCCCAATCCAGGGAGCAATCAGCAGAATGTACCAACGGTATGTTATACCTGTCGCCAGCCAGGACATTTTGCTAACTAATGTCTGCAGAAGGGTACAATCACTCCAGTGCGCTTCAACCTTGGAGCTACGCCATCTAAGACGCCAGCGTCAGGCATCAACCAAGGAGCTTCACAAGTTGTCGGTCAAGCCAAAGGAGCACCGCAGTCGTTGATCAGAGGCTGTGTCAACCACGTCACTATGGAAGGAGCCTAGGAAGCACCGGACGTCATACTGGGTAAGTTTCTGGTTAACTTAGTACCTGCATCAGTTTTGTTTGATTCTGGAGCTTCGCATTCGTTTGTTTCTGGGATGTTTGCAACCAAGAATAATTTGGAAGTTATGCGTCTTAAACATACTCTGTTAGTCCAGTCGCCTGGAGCTAAGCTAAGCTCTAAAGTGGGATGTTTAGGAGCTAAGTTACTCATAGCGGGAGTTGAGTTTCTAGCCAACCTAATCATACTAGATACACAAATCTTAGATGTCATTCTTGGCATGGATTGGTTATCCAAGCACAAAGTCGTGCTAGATTGTGGCCGTAGAGCCGTAACAGTCGAGGATACCAAGGGAAACAAGATAGAATTTCTAGCCACCTCATTTCGCGATGGACATCTGTTAGTAAACAACCAGAAGACTCTTTCCTTAGAAGAAGTACCAGTCATCAGTGAATATCCAGATGTGTTCCCAGAAGAATTACCAGGAATGCCACCGGACCATAACATTGAGTTTGTCATCGACCTAGTGCCAGGGACAACACCAATTTCAAAGAGACCTTATCGGATGCCAACCGATAAATTGGTAGAGATGAAGAAGTAGATAGAAGAACTTCTTTAGAAAGGTCTCGTGAGACCTAGTTCATCGCCATGGGGAGCACCAGTGTTGTTTGTCAAGAAGAAAGATGGAAGCATGAGGATGTGTATTGATTACCGTTCCCTCAATGAAGTTACTATCAAGAACAAATACCCACTACCCCGGATTGATGATCTATTTGATCAGATGAAAGGAGCCGGAGTGTTCTCAAAGATCGACCTGTGATCAGGTTACCATCAGCTGAAGATTTGTCCTAAGGATATACCGAAGACCGCTTTCTCAACGCGGTATGGACATTATGAGTTCCTAGTTATGTCCTTTGGTCTAACTAATGCCCCTGCATACTTCATGAACATGACGAATAAAGTATTCATGGAATATTTGGACAAGTTTGTAGTCGTGTTCATTGATGATATTTTGGTTTACTCCAAGACGGAGGAAGAACATTTGAACATTTAAGGATAGTCTTGAAAAACTCGAGAGCATCGGTTGTATCCCAAGTTCGATAAGTGTGATTTTTGGATGAAGGAAGTTGATTTCCTTGGTCATGTGATGACGGTAGAGGAGTAGATTGACCGGTAAGGTTAAAGCAGTGTTACATTGGGAGCAGCCCAAGACTGTAACTCAGATTCGTAGTTTCTTGGGAATGGCAGGATATTATCGCCGTTTCATCAAAGGATTCTCATCAATTGCTAAGCCTCTTACGCAATTGTTGAAGATGGAGAAAAAGTTCACTTGGACTCCAGTTTGTGAAGAAAGTTTTCAAGAGTTGAAGAAGCGTTTGACTTCAGCTCCAATGCTGATTTTGCCAGATATTCAGAAAGATTTCGATATCTACTGTGATGCTTCGCGCCAAGGACTAGGATGTGTCCTGATGCAAGAAGGAAGAGCTGTCGCTTATGCGTCAAGGCAATTAAGACCTCACGAGGAGAATTACCCTACCCATGATCTGGAATTAGCTGTTGTAGTGCATGCTTTAAAGATTTGGCGTCATTACCTCATCGGTAATCGCTATGAAGTCTACACAGATCATAAGAGTCTAAAGTACATCTTCACCTAGTCAGATTTGAACATGAGATAAAGGAGATGGTTAGAATTGATCAAGGATTATAATCTTGGAATCCACTACCATATCCACTACCATCCCGGAAAAGCCAATGTAGTTGCAGATGCTCTGAGTCGTAAGAGTTACAACAATACTTTGGAAGTAAACGAAAGTTGCCCAGAACTTTATAAAGAATTTCAGAAGTTAAGGCTAGAAGTTGTGTCTGAAGGATTTGTGGCCAGTCTGGAAGTACAATCTACCCTGGAGAAGTAGATTCGTGAAGCGCAACCAAAGGATCCCGTGTTGTCAGACATCAAGCTCAAAATGGCAGAAGGGAAATTCAAAGATTTCACCAAGGATGATCAAGACATACTCTGGATTAATGGTCGTATCTGTGTACCAGATATTGATAAGTTAAGGCAACTAATCTTAAAAGAAGCCCATGACTCGAATTATTCGATTCACCCTGGAAGTACTAAGATGTACAGGATGTTAAGAACAAATTTTGGTGGCCAAATTTGAAGCGAGAAGTCGCAGAGTTCGTTGCCCTGTGCGACATATGTCAGAAGGTAAAGGCAGAACACCAGAGACCAGCAGGTTTGTTGCAACCGTTGAAGATTCCAGAGTGGAAGTGGGTAGAGATCGCAATGGATTTCATTACCGGTTTACCCAAGACCCAATCGGGTTACGATTCGATCTGGGTAATAGTCGATCGTTAGACCAAGATTGCCCATTTCCTGCCAGTCAAAACCACATACTCAGGAGATCGCCTTGCGGAGTTATACATGGCCAAAATTGTTAGTTTGCATGGTGACGAGGATTAAAACCTCTATGTATTATTTTTAATACATAATAGACCATACGTCTTCATAGTCGTAACCCCTGAGGTGCACGACCTCACTGGTCGTAGCGATTCCAGAGGTTACATAATGGGTACCCTGGTCGAACGAAGGCCTAAGCCAAGCTCCCACCGTGAGAAGCGCTCGTAAAGGTATGAGCCGATACTTGGGCTGATTCCAAGTATATTCTTTACCGTATGATGAATGGAGCACGTGCATATTCCAAACCATACGACGTTTCTTATCCAGAAGCACTGACAGATAACCACCATGTGGTTATATGTCATAGATATATAACCGCCGAACGGTTGATTCTTTATCAACCGTCACTTGACTCCGACCAGACGCAACGCTTCACATCGACGCCGTCTTCTCGGAGAATCGCCACCTCTTCGAGGGCTATTTAAAGATGGAGCCTGGATGGATCAAGGGAGACGAGAACAAGATAGAGCCATCAGACTAAAGCACAAGTCTTAGATTCGTGTTGTAGGTCTGACATTGTAAAGGAACAATCAGTGTTCTCAGAGCATACCCTATAAAACCCAGTTCATATTAATAAAAAGAGCAGTCCCATTGTTTCCCTAGATTTCCCACGTCACTTTCTCTTTTCTTTTCATAAGATCGACGTCTTGATCGTCGACAGCTGGCGCCGATCGTGGGGAGCGCGGCGTGGAATCTTGGAAGAATTTCTCTGCTCATCAAATCTTTGTCCATTCCCCGTTTGTGATCGCTGATGCGGTTATGGCGGGAAGTTGGGATGAAGAAAAATGGTTCGACCTGGCGGACTACGCCAACCTCGACATGGACGCATGCATGCGCGCCATGGAGGAAAACATAATCTCTTCATCATCCTCCTCCGCCGGTTCGCCCATCGCAGAAATCGGTGAAGTCGATCGGATGGATGAGGATACACCGCTACCATCAGTGGCGGTTTCAGAGGAAGTGCTTCGACCAGTTCAGAACACCGTAAAGCCTCAGCAAGCCCGGGCCTTTCGACCGGCAAAAAAGGTGACGAAAATTCAACACCGTAACTCGAGGATCAATATACCATTGATGCGATCATGGTTGATAGGTACTCACCGATGGCTTCTAGCAATTCCAGGAGCCAACCGACACCTGGTGACGGTGTCAATGAAACCCCCATTGGTCATAAACCAAGTGGGGATGATAAGGCTCAGCATTCGATCGATAACTCGTCGGATCAGGTTGAGGCCCTTCCGAAAACCTCAGAAAGTGCTGATCACCGACTGCTCTCCGTCATGGAAGCTTATCGCAGAAGCTCTGAAAGGCTCTCCATCGATTATGACGGAAGCTCATCGGAGGATCACTGCTGGAAGCACGAGGTCAATGCGATCGGAGATACATATCAAAATGCCATGTACGGTCCTCCATACGTTGCCTCGCCACCACGTAATAATGGAGATGGTACGGGTGGTCAAGCACCAAACGCCAGAGGTAACGGAACTGGTGGACGTCCATCACTTAATTCGCCTGATCCTTCCCCAACCAATGTAAGGGAACAGGCAAGATCGACCAGGAGATCGGGGGATTCAAGCCATCAGGCACCTTCTTCTGGCAGAAATCCTTCGAGACCTTCGGTAACAATACAAAACCTGCAGCGAGTTAGAGATATGTTAAATACTTCTGACCCTACTCTGGCAGAGACTCCAGGTTTTGCCCAACTTGTAGGTCAAGTATCAGAGATTATCCAACATATGATGCAGCGCACAGAAGCATATCGGGAACGAAGGCACCCGCAAAGTCAGACCATGACTTCATCTCAGCATTCTTCCCGAAGCAGGGGCCTGCATGGTGGTATTGAAGATCAATTGACACTACGACCACCTCGACGATTCCGACCAACAAGTCATGAGGGGAGGAGACTATTCTAGGAATCCTCACCCTCACTTCGTCGAGAGGAGCAATCGCTTGGATTTGGTGATCTTCGACATCACCTAAACCAAGCAAGCGGTCGGGCGTTCTAATGCGTCCACGGCCCGAATCGGGACATTGGAGCACCGACAATCGGTCCTAGAAATCGGTCTCCAACCGATTACAATCGGCACCTTTTCAAAGAAGGCGCCATGAAACTATCACGGTCGTCGAGCCTTCTCGCAGGCTCGGTGTCACGTTGGCCAAATAGGTTCGACCGCCAATATGGATAAATTCAATGGGACCCAAAATCCTTTGGAATTTCTCCAGATATATACCACCGCTATTAGAGCCGCTGGTGGTGATGAAAATGTAATGTCAAACTATCTTCCTATGGTATTAGAAGGATCAGCCCGATCGTGGTTGCTTAACCTTCCGGTTGGGTCCGTGTATACTTGGGAGTAACTCTGCGACCTTTTAATTGCAAATTTTCAGGGTATGTACGATCGCCCTGAAAAAGAAGATGATCTCCATAGAATACGGCCAAAATCTAACGAGACTCTTCGGCAGTATATCAAAAGATTTAGCTAAGTTCGTAACTCAATACCGGAGGTTGCAGAATCTTCGTTACCCAAGCCTTCAAAGCGGGATTAAGAAATCGAAGGTTTACGAAGGATTTAGCTATACATCCCCCACGAACAACCATCGAGCTCTTTGACATGGCTAACAAGTACACAATGGCCAGTGAAGCGGTCGAGTGGAACGAAGTCATTGATCGAAAAGATAAAATTCCCCAACCTGGCTTAGATAGGACAGAAAAGAAGCAAAAGAAGACTCTCAAGAAAAAGAAGTATGGAAGAGCCAACGACAAGGAGGTTATTGCTGTTCCTGAAAATTTACCAAAGGAAGAAAGGATTATTCTGGTCGTGGCAATGCTAAGACTCCGACCAATGATTACAAGAAAAATAAAAAGTGGTGTCCTCTCCACCAGCAAGCAGGACACGACCTGCGCAATTGTCGTGCTTGGTAAAAGAAGCTAGAAGATTATTATGCAGGTAAAGGTCCACTCCCGTCGATACAAGAGCTCAGGGAAACAAGCTCCAAGAAGGACAAAGATGGTGACGAAGAAATGGAGTACCAAGAACCTCAACACACCATCGATGTGATCTTTGGTGGATCTTCTTCGTACGAGTCCAGACGTCACCTGAAAGCCATGGAGCGAGAAGTCAACCTTACCGAACCTTCGATGGCCGTTAAACCTTCAAGGTGGGCGAAGACGATAATCTCCTTCAGCAAAGAAGACTGCCCCATTCCTTCGACTCGACCAGGTATGTTTTCAATTGTCGTTGAGCCTACTATTAATAACTACAGGGTTAATCGGGTCTTAATAGATGGGGGTAGTTCTCTAAATATTTTATTTGCAAGTGCTTTGGAAGACATGCAGATTCCCAAATCCAAGGTAAAACACATGAAATATGCCTTCCATGGCATAGTTCACGGATCTCCGCTAAGCCAATAGGGCACTTGTCCCTATCGTTACGTTCGGAAAGCCCGACAACTTCCGATAGAAAAATTTCATTTGATGTGGTAAATTTAAAGCGCATACAATGCAATCCTTGATCGTCCAGCTTTAGCAAAGTTCCTGATAGCCACGCATTACGGTTATCAGAGTTTGAAAATGTCGGGACCAAAGGGTGTAATCACGGTTCGAGGTGATCAGAAAATAGCCTACACATGCGATCGGAAATGTTTAGAACTGGTCGATGAGCTTCCGACCAGGGGAACTAATACTATTAACATGCAGGTCAAACACTCGAGGCCAAAGATGACACCAAAACCTTCTGACCAGATAAAAGAGGTACAACTCGACGGAAGTGCTTCTCCAGAGGGTGCCAAGATACTGGTCGGAGCAGGACTCGACCTTAAATAGGAAGAGTCGCTCGTCTCCTTCCTCCGAGCTAACCAGGACGTGTTCGCCTGGCAGGCGTCCGATATGCCTAGAGTCCCTAGGGAGGTGATCGAGCATAGGCTAGCTTTATAGCCAAACAAAAAAACCGGTCAAGCAAAAGCTACGACGTTTCGCATCTGATCGGAAAGAAGCAATCCAGTCGGAGATTGACAAGCTTCTCAAAGCTGGGTTCATTCGTGAGGTCGACCACCCAGAGTGGCTCACCAATCCTGTAATGGTTAGAAAAGCCAATGGGAAATGGCGAATGTGTATTGACTTTACAGATCTTAATAAAGTTTTTCCGAAGGATGACTTTCCCCTTCCTCGCATCGATCAACTTGTAGACTCTACTTTCGGGTGTGAGTTGTTATGTTTTTTAGATGCTTACTCAGGGTACCACCAGATCAATATGAGTAAAGAAGATGAAGAAAAACTTCCTTCATCACTCCATATGGTACTTACTATTATGTAAAGATGTCATTTGGTCTAAAAAATGCTGGTGCAACGTTCCAAAGGTTGATGCAAAAGACCTTTAGTCCACAGATAGGTCGGAATCTTGAAGCCTACGTCGATGATCTGGTAGTAAAGAGCATCAACGCCGGCGATCATATTCTAGATCTATAGGAGACTTTCAATAACTTAAGACGTCATAACCTTAAATTAAATCCAGAGAAATACGTGTTCGGAGTTTCATCGGGAAAGCTTTTCGGATTCCTAGTTTCGGCTAGGGGCATCGAAGCAAATCTAGTGAAAATCGCCGCCATCGATCAAATGCGCTATTCGATCACAAAGAAGGAAGTTCAGAAACTAACCGGTTGTATGGCAGCACTAAGTCTTTTCATAGCACGGTTAGGCGAAAAAGGACTACCTTCCTTTAAGCTTCTCCGGAAACATGGAAGTTTCGAATGGACTAAAGAGGCAAGTAGTGCCTTCGAAGAACTAAAATGGTACCTTACGAGTCCCCAATCTTAGTCTCTCCGAGATTGGGAGAAACATTGCTAATTTACGTGGTTGCAACGCCACAAACGGTTAGTGGTGTACTGGTCGTAGAACGAGACCATATTCAACGACCGGTATATTACGTAAGCGAAGTCTTGCATGGACCAAAAGAAATGTATCCGCATGTACAAAAGTTGCTCTATGGTCTCCTTATGGTTTCAAGGAAACTAAGGCATTATTTTCAAGCCCACAAAGTGGTCGTACCCACTGGATATCCTCTTGGTCAAGTCCTAGGAAACAGGGAGTCATCAGGACGAATAGCAAAATAGGCGGTTGAGCTTGGGGCGTTCGATCTCCATTTTATGCCACGAACAGCAATCAAGTCTAGGCAATAGCAGAATTCATTGCTGAACGGACAAACCCTGAACCCACCCAAGGGCCCGAGTACGAGCACCACGATGAGTGGACAATGTACTTCGACGGTTCCTTGATGCTACACGGCTCGGGGGCTGGGGTCGTCTTGATTTCCCCTACTAGCGAACAAATAAAGTATGCCATTCAGTTTAACTTTCTTTCTACTAACAATGTGGTAGAATACGAAGGTTTACTGGTAGGACTTCGAGCAGCTCGTTCGCTCGGGATTCACATATTGCTAGTGAAAGGCGATTCTCAACTAGTAGCGAATCAAGTAGGGAAAGAGTATCAATGCTCTAGTACCAAGATGTCATCATATCTCGCGAAAGTATGAAAACTCGGAAAGCATTTCTTCGGTTTTCAGATTCAACACATTCCTAGAAAGGAAAACTTTCAGCGGACGATTGGCGGATGGCTTCCACAAGGACACCCGTCCCGCCCGGAGTTTTTCTCGAGAAACTCGATTCACCCTCGGTAGTCGAGCCTTCCGAGGACATAGATGTTTTCAAGGAGGTTGCACACCTTGATTTTGCAAACATAGATGCTCCACAGGTCGATGATGGTTGGTGCCATCACGATCACGGTAGAGATTGGATGACATCGATCTACAATTATCTTCAGCATGACCTAATTTCAGAAGATGATGTAGAGGCCGATCGTATAGCACGAAAAGCCAAATCATACACTCTAATTGAACGTACCTTGTACAAACGAGGATCTCACGGAGTGTTGATGAGATGCATATCTCACTCGGATGGCATTAAATTGCTAATCGAAATTCATGGAGAAGTTTGTGGAGCTCATCATTCCTACAGAATTTTGGTTGGTAAAGCCTTTAGGCAAGGATACTACTGGCCAACTGCCCTTCATGATGCAAAAGAGCTCGTGATGAAGTGCGTACAATGTCAGTTTCATAGCCGACAAGTACATCAGCTGTCTCAAGCTTTGCAAATAATTCCTCTTTCTTGGCCTTTTCCAACCTGGGGACTAGACATTCTGGGACCTTTCCCAAGAGCACTAGGGGGCTTTGAGTTCCTTTTCGTCATGATTGACACGTTCACTAAATGGATCGAAGCCGAGCCGGTTGTAAAAATTACAACTGAAGTCGCCAAGAGGTTTCTCACAAAAAGCGTGATCACACGATTTGGTGTACCCAGTCGTATAATCACCGATAACGGTACCCGTTCGGCGGCAATTTTGTGAGTGCAGCGAAGACCTAGGTATCAAGATACATTTAACTCGTTGCTCATCCATAGAGCAATGGGCGATTGAGCGAGCCAATGGTATCATAATGCAAGGAATCAAGCGGCGAGTTTTCGACCGATTAATTCAATGGTCGAGCTTGGGTTCAAGAACTTCCATACGTATTATGGGCCGTTCGTACAATGACTAGTCGTGCGGCCGGTGAAACATCATTCTTTATGGTTTATGGGTGAAGCCATGCTTCCTCTAGAACTCAAAATTGGTTACGCTCGGTATTGCTTTTCGAAAGTGATCGGTGTGAGCGGCGACTTAGCGACATCAATTTCCTTGAAGAACGACGAAATCAAGCTTTGCTACGATCAACAATCTACCAGTAAGCCATCCGTCGGTACCACAGTCGTAAGGTGCAACCTCGCAACCTAGCTGTAGGTGATTTGGTTCTTAGAAAAATCCAGAACCAAGCGGGTCGCAACAAACTTTCACCTAAATGGGAAGGTCCGTACACTGTGGTCGAAGTCACCCGACCAGAATCGGTACAATTAGCTATGTCGGATGGGCAAATTTTGTCTAATTCTTGGAATATTGATCAATTGCATAAGTTCTTTGTTTAATTTTCTGTATTTATTTCATTTCGTATTTCAATAAAGATGCATTTCCTTTTTTTTCAACGATAAGTATGGTTGTTTATACTTATTATTTGTCGCATCTAATCATATGCCTTTATTGTTGCTGGTTGGTCGGAGAAGACACTCATTCTCTCCAATATTCCTTTCAAAGGGATATCAAATACTCATGGGTGCTGACTTAAGTGTCACATACCACACTGGTTTTAGTCGTGATCATTGCTTCAATGATACACACGCACAACCAAATACTCTTTTCTTAAAGAAACATACGAGTATAAGGAGTGCCAACTCAGACAATTTATATGGTTTTCGTTATTTCTCGAATTTGAAGACTGTTATTTTATTTCAACATTACATTCTACTCGAGTTTGGCTCTTTGGTCGGGACATGGAAAGCCTCCTGGTCGAAGTCTCTCCTCTCTGCACGTGGTCTTGCCCACTGGAAGGAGCTTCCTAGTGACGGTTCTTTTCCTACGATCCTCGCTGCCAGTCGGATTTTAGCATGAGCACGTCTCGCGAGATATTTTACAAATCTTCAATTCTTAGGATTCGTTACAACCAGATTCGAATAATTTATAAACAAAGGTACTTATCTTTTCATTTCCTTTTTTGCATACATTCTTAATGCATATCTTCTTATCATCAAAGCCAGTCTTTGTTATATCTTCAGACTACAAGTGGTATTTCATAGTGATTCGATAATGGACAAGATCTAGACTAGTCAAGATCATCAGCCGGTTCCGACCACATGATTTTCTAGTATTCACTGGATCGCAGTCATAAACATTATCAGCACTTCTACCATGGTCATTATTATTACTCAATTTCTTGGTCTACTGCTTTTTTTAGTAAGATCCATCTACTAATATAAGCAGTCGGGGGCTAGGAGATATATGAGTATTTAATAACATTGATAAGACAAAGCAGGATCCTCATTGATGATAAAAGGTAAATTTCATTTTACATAGTCTAAATATTACATCCATTTACTTGTTGGGACCACCAGACTCGTCGCTGCGTGATGGAGATCCGACTTCCATTTCCTCAGCAACTTTCTCTCCGAGAGGTCTAACTTCCTCGAGAAGTTTTGTTGCTTTATTTTCAGAGCAGTTGAAGTCTTCTTCAATAGCTCTAAGACTAATAGAGGGGTCGGAAGCCTTCAGTTTTGCTAAAGCAACACTAACTCCATTGGCAATAGCTTCCTTCATCGTCTGGGTATAGTTTTCCCTCATAGTTTTGAGCAGGCCTTTGAGATCTTTCAGAAGTTTGCCAAAATAGTTCATCTTTTCCGCTGGATCTCCTAAGGAAGGCAAGCTTGATCCTGATCTCATATCAAAGATCATTTTGTTAAGAGCCAAGATTGTTTCATCAAGGCCAAATACAAGGGCTGCCTTTTGGCCACGCTCAAACTCGAGGGTCTTCTCCGCTCATTCAAGTGCTTGGGTTTTTTCTGCACGGGTGGATAAAAATAAGTTAACATACTCTTTAAAACTGAAGTCATGGAGTACTGGTTAAGTCTACGACTAGTTACCTTTGATTTTCTTCTCACAAGAATCGAAAACCTCCTTTTGCTTAGTCATTGCATGCTCGATCGACCGGTCTTTAACTTTATTTTCTTCCCGAGTTTTATTATTATGGCTTCCTTAGCCATGATCTCTTCTTTACTTTTCTCTAAATCTATCAAATATGATAGGAAGAGAAGGCTAAGTTATAAGAGAGAAACAAGATGATAAAATTTAGGAAGTCAAACTAAAAGAGAAATGTTCTTACTTCTCATATCGAAGTGTTTTTGCTCCAAAGATTTTATTCGCTGGGTTAGTCCTCCAACCACAGCATATTTCTCGACCATATGCTACAAAAATAAAATCTCTTTCTTTGATAAGTTTTCAAAGAGACTTCAAAAGAAAGAGTTGTAAGGATGGTCGTAGAACACTTACCCGAATTGCCATGTCATTGTATTCGAAAAAAATTGTATCTGGACCAATCTCAGCTTGATGGTCCGATATCTTCCCCCAGGCCTCATCAAGTTCCTTATCCTCGATAAATCGGGGGAAAAAAAGGAAACTTGTTAACCTGAGAGGTATTTTCAAGAGGAGGTGGAACGTGTTGTTGATCTTTGGAGATGACTACCTCCGGAGAAGGAGTAAGGATTACTAGAGGATCCTGAGCAGATGTTGAAACCTGCTGGGGGCTTCTTTAAACACTTCATCCTCAGCAGTCTTAGCTTTAGGAGTATCCTAATCAGGAACCTCCACGACCACCTCTTCCCAGGAACCTTTTCTTGAAGGGTGCTTTGGTCGGACACGACTAGAACACCAGAAGATCTACAAAAGAAGAAAAGTAAGGAAGATCGAGGTTCCAACATATCGAAATATCCAAGGTATGTACATGATTCCTTCATTTAAAAATACCTGGTTGATTTCTTGAGTTTGACCTTATAGCACATCGAAGTAAAATCCGCTGCGCTAGCTTTCCTTTTCTTCTCAACCAAATTCGCTGGTTCTGAACAGGTAGGGTTAACTAGATCTTGCGCATCTACTGATCGAAAATCAGAAGCAATATCCATGACCATTTGGTCAAGGATAGGATTCCTGATCGCAGGATCAGTAGGTGTAGATTTGTCGACCTTCAAAACAGTAGCCTCAGTAGGCACTGATGGGTCCACAGCTACCTTACTGGAAAGTATGACAACCGCCTAAATACATCATCAAAGATAGTTAGGCGATGAACATCATTTGTCCAAAAATATTATTTATGTTCGGTCACCTACCTCTAGAAGGTTGACATCCTGTATGGTCGAAGGGGTGGTCGGATCATCAATCGGCTCACATCTTTGGTGGCCTCATTGATCCTCAACCGACCAACTACACATCAAAGAGGATTTATGGTATACCGATCGAAATAATATATGCGACAACAAAAATAAGCGGTTGATATTCTTACCTTAAGTCTCTCAATCCTCTCTTTAGCGAAAGCGGCGCTAAGATTAGAGCAAACTAGCCTTATCGCTTGAGCTCTCAGTATGATCATTTTGATCCGGCTTCTAATCTCATCAGAAGATAGGGCTGTAAAGGTAAAATAAAAGATTTAAGGATACAGAAATAATCAACTAAGATAGGTAAACTGGTCGGAATCATTCATGGCTTACCCTCTTTGGAATCTTTGGTCGTATCGTCATGACCAATATACTAAAGCATCCGGTGTACTCGGGTCTTCAAAGGACTAATCCGGCGCGTGGAAAAGTCCTTCACTACGTGCCAGGATGTTAGACCCTTGACACTAAGAAGCTTGATTGCTCCAGCCCATCTCTTTGTTTTTCCCTCTTTTTCTGTAGCGGAGCGTCAATTTGGATTCTCGATCGCCTTCTTACCAGAGTAATAAAGGCTGTCTTTCTTCGTGATCTTCATATAGAACCAGCTCTTCTTCCACGACAATCATGAAGATTTCGAATACATAAATATGTATTCATTGGCTTTTCCATCATGGAGGCGCAAGGTGCACTCTCCAGGCGTCCCAATCGTCTTCCCAGACTTTGTCATCCTGTAGTAGTACCTGAATAGATCCAGATCTGCTGGAATCCCCAAGTACGCTTCACAGAGATAAATAAAGATACTGAGATTGGCGATAGCATTGGGAGCAAGATTCACCAATTCAACTCCATAATACTCCAAAACTTTAGGAAGGAAGGGGTGAATTGGTAGCCTAAATCCGCATTCAACATATGCAAGAAAAACTGGGATTTCTCCAACTTCACTACTCGGGGAATGTTCTCCAACCGTGGATCTCCAAGAAATCAGATCTCTGTTGGGAAGTATTCCGATCTTCTCTAAGCTCTCTAGCTTCTTCTCACTCAAGTCAGAAACCGACCAGTTGGTGATTTGGTCCAACATGGTCAGATTTCTTTCGGGTGAGGAAAGAAAAGGAGGTCGAAATCAGTTTTTATTCAGGAGATGAAGAAGGAAAGGAGGAAGTGAAAGAACCCTAAGTCTACAAAGGGGTTTTTATAAGCTTCAAAATTTCTAACTGCAATAAGAAGTTACCCAAAAAAAGTCCAACGGACGGAAATCTTTTAGTCCAACGGACACAAAAACTCTTCAATTCCCAAGGCGAAGTTCTCAACTTTAAAGTGAATACAAACCACCTCAAATGCCTTTTGCATTTAACAAGTGTCAGCCCGATACGACTTCATCGGAAGAAAAGTGTTCACACGACCTATTCATTTAAAGTTCGGGGCTGGTAGCTGACGAGGATTAAAACCTCTATGTATTATTTTTAATACATAATAGACCATACGTCTTCATGGTCGTAACCTCGAGGTGCACGACCTCCTTTGGTCGTAGCGATTTGGAGGTTACATAATGGGTACTCTGGTGGACGAAGGCCTAAGCCAAGCTCGACCAAGAGAGGCTGCTCATAAAGGTATGAAGCGATACTTGGAATTGATTCCAAGTATATTCTTTACCGTATGATGAATAGAGCGCGTGCATATTCCATACCATCGACATTTCTTATCCGAAGCAGCGGCGGATAACCATCATGCGCGTTATATGTCTCATAGACATATAACGCCGAACAGTGATTCTTTATCAGCCGTCACTTGACTCGACGACGCATAGCGCTTCACATCATACGTCTTCTCGGAAGTAAGCGCCACCTCTTGAGGGCTATTTAAAGATGGAGCACGGACGGATCAAGGAGACGAGAACAAGATAGAGCCATCAGACTAAAGCACAAGCCTTAGATTCATGTTGTAGGTCTGACATTGTAAAGGAACAAGGAGTGTTCTCAGAGCATACCCTGTAAAACCCAGTTCATATTAATAAAAGAGCAGTCCCATTATTTCCCTAGATTTCCCACGTCACTTTCTCCTTTTCTTTTCGTAAGATCGACGTCTTGATCGTCGACACACGGTGTGCCCAAGAAGATAGTGTCACATCGAAGATCTCAATTCACCTCTCGTTTTTGGCAAAGTTTGCATGAAGCATTGGGTACCCATATGAATTTCAGTACTGCGTATCATCCACAGATAGATGGACATACGGAGAGAGTTAATCAGATATTGGAGGATATGCTGAGAGCTTGTGCTCTAGCTAATGCTACCTGTTGGGATAGAAGTTTACCATATGCCGAATTTTCGTACAACAATAGTTATCAAGCTAGCCTGCAAATGTCACCATTTGAAGCTTTGTATGGCCGTGCCTGCCGAACCCCATTGAATTGGGCAGAAACAGCTGAACGTTTGGTATTCGGTCCAGACATCATTCAAGAAGCAGAAGAGCAAGTGGCCATGATAAGAGAAAGACTGAAGATAGCTTAGTCCAGGCAGAAGATCTATGCTGATAATCGTCGTCGTGATCTCGACTTTGAACGAGGATTTCGTTTATCTTGAGTTACCCGCTCGGAGGTGTTAAAGGTTTCATGCCAAAGGAAGCTTGCCCGAGGTATGTTGGCCCGTTCAAGGTTTTGGAACACCGTGGAGAAGTTGCTTATCGGTGGAGCTACCGCGATCGTTAGCGAGTGTATGATGTCTTTCATGTCTCATGATTGAAGAAGTGTCTTCGTGTGCGAAAAGCGAGCCCGTTAGAATCAATTGACTTGAAGGAGGATCTTACCTACAAGGAGCGGCCGGTCAAGATTTTGGATGTCATGAGCGCCACACAAGAAGCAAGGCATTCGTTTTGCAAGGTTCGGTGGAGCAACCACTCGGAAGGAGAAGCAATGTGGGAGCGTGAAGAAGAGCTGAAAGCCGAGTTCCCTAGCCTTTTCTCTAGCTAGCCTGAATCTCGGGGTCGAGATTCCATTAAGGGGGGGAGGTTTGTAACATCCCAATTTTTGCTGAGCTTAAAAACCTTTTAAATAGTTAGTAGGGAGAAAAGTCACCATTTGGTTTTATTTGAATTTAATTCAAAAACTTAATATTGGACTTTACAATTAAAAATATTTAATGTGAATAATACCAACATGAATATTAGCCAACACTATTTTATTTGGGTTCTCTGTGCTTAGATATATTTTCTAGATTTTTCTAGAATTTTTCTGAGTTTATTTGCTATTTTTTATTGCTTATTTGAATTTCTGGTATTTTACAAAATAGAAAAGCTATTTCAAATCTCAGAAATTGCTTCGAGCCGAAATCCAAAACCCCGGCCCAACTCCCGTGCGCGGCCCAGCTCGCCCGCGCGCCCGCCTCCGCTGACAAGTGGGCCCCACCTGTTAGTCCCTCAACGTCTCTCTCTCCGAGCGCCCTGCTCATTCTCCACCGTTCGATCAAGAATGGATGGCTAGATGCGCGTGATCTGTTCGGAGGTCCGAACGTCCCATTGATTTGGGCCGTTCGATCTTGGATGGACGGTCAGATATTTTGAGTCTGTTTCGCAGTCGCGCCGTTTCGCATGCGCCCGTGTCCAAGCCCTAGCCGCTGACGTGTGGGTCCCACCCCGCCACGTCATCGTCGTCTCCGAAGCGGACTCCACCTTCCTTCCCGATTTCTCCACCACTGCGCCGTGTTCCTCGCAGACACGCCTCCCAAGGCTATTTAAGGCCCCGAGAACACTCGTGCCCCGCACCCCGAGTCGCGACGCCCTCGAAAACCCTAGCCGTCGCCAGCAGATCGCCGCCAGTAGCCCTAGCCGCCGCCTTCGTCTTCAGCACCGGCGAAGGACCCCTCCGCCAACATCTCTGTTCCAGACCTCCTCGTCGTCAGTGGAGGCCATCTTCGGGACCGCCTCGTTGCCCGCATCTCAGAACCACCGTCGCCTTCGCCGGGAGACCCTTCCATGTTGTCGTCGTCGAGCCCGAAGATCCTTCTCCGCTTATACCTCGCCGCCGGCCACCCACGTCACCCCCGTGCACCCGTGAGCACACCTACGAGTTCGTCGTCGCACCCTCTACATGCTGGTACCACCCACCGCCGGCGAGGAGCCGCCGATCGCTGGGACCTTCGGTTCCCGAGCCTCCGCCGCCCTCGCCGTAGCCGCGTCAGCGCCACCTCGCCGCCACCTCAGCGCCGCATCAGTCCGTCGCCTACGTGTCACCTACGTGGCATCCCCGTCAGTGCCGCGTTAGCACCCGCGTGGCACGGTCCACGGTCTCCAGATCCCGAGGCTCGGTGGGTTTAGTCCACCGTGAGCCGTGTCTTTGACATGTGGGTCCCACATGTTAGTGTTTTCTTTCTTTTTATTTATTTATTTTTCTGAAATCTCTGTGCTGACGTCATGCTTGTGCAATAATCCAATTTTTCTTTTAAGAAATAATTCAAAAATATCAGAAAATCCAATTTAGGGTTTTTCTTTTAGATTTAAACTTCGAGAGCCCATAACTTTTGCATTCGAACTCCGATTGAGCCCATTCAAATTCCTAAATTTATCTAAATTCGATCTCTATTTATTTGAGATTTTTATTTAATTTTTAGAGTTTTTTTGCCTCTATTATGTATTTATTTATTTTATTTATTTTGTTTACGAGTAGACGTCGATTCGTCGGGGAATTTTGGAGAAGAAGTAGCACCTCAAGATCAAGACCTGTACTTAGACCTTTTCCAGGGCAAGTCATACCTTTGATCATCTTGAACCCAGTTTTCAAATTATATTGTTTCAAAGTATTGCATTCTACTTTAATTATGTACTTAAATGCTTTTGGGCATAGTTATCATCCAATTTGTTATTACACCTTGGCCTTGTATGCCATATTTCCTTGTCACCCTAGATTGGTTACTAGTTGGTAATATTGTAGCACCAACGTGGGTTGGTTAGATGCGAGTACATTTGCTTAGCCATGCTACGAGTCTCATATCTTATGTAAGTTGCAAATATTCAATTTGACTAAGTGACTATGAAACTTTGTGTAAAACTATGTGCTATGTGTTGTTACTTCGTGATAGCATGTGTTGCACTAAAACTAACTAGGTGGAAAAGGATTTAGACTGAGGTAAGTGGTGGATACTTTGTGATATGGTGGACTTTGTGAACGAGAATGATAATCTTTGTGACCTAGTTAGAAAATGTAAGTCTTGCATTGGTCAATTAAGGACTTAACTTTGTGCGCCATTGAACTGAGCTTTACTGTACGACCACATGCCTGATGGGACAGGCCTAACTTAGTAGGTGATGGATTCTTTGCATTGATTACTCAGGTGATAGGTTAGGCTATGGGTGGAGGTGTGTACTACAAGGTAGTCGCATCACGGGCGATTCGCCGTGTCCCTGTCCAGCGGTGTGTGTTATGCCAAAGCGCTCCGTTTGGGTTGACATAGCGGTTTGTAAGCACATCAGGAGTGTCAATGTTAAGATAAAGTTTCTGAACCGTTTTGTTATGATTAGTACTTGCAACACTAGTTGTATCGTGTGGGTAAAGTGTACAACCTCTGCAGAGTGTTAAATTAATCTATTCGAATAGCCGCGTCCGCGGTAATGGACATGCTCGGGGATTTCACACGAGGGGTAGTTTTCATAAAATGTTTGGGATGAGAGCTATGTGATCTAAGTCATGTGGCTATGTGAAATAATCTGTTTAGCTTTGTATCTTTGTGAAAATAACTGTTAAATTAATATTATCTTTTTGTTTTGAATTACATTTCAATCTATTATTGTATTCCATTGCAAATATTGCCTTTATGCAAACGAACCACAGAAGCCTTTTCTTTTGGAATAAGCCTACATTTATAAATTGCATTCTGTGGTATGATTTGCTAGTACGGTTGTGTACTCACGCTTGTTGTAAAACTTGCGTCCAAACCTACATAAGAGGAGGAGTCTACGTCTGCTTTCGAGGAGGAGTTCAACGAAGGTTGTTGATCGTTAATTTCTGGATCCCAGTCGGTTGCTTGTGGTGAATTGATGGGATCTACGCTAAAGTTATTTCTGTTCCGCTGCTGTTTTATTCTCTGTTAGCCCTGCGTGGCTCATTAAGTGTAAACTCAACCATAAGGTCAAAACCCTTATTTATTATTCAAACTAATCGTTTACCTTATTTATTGGTTGTATGGATGGATATTCACCTATATTGACACTGTGTGCACTAGCGTGATCCTGAATTAGTGCAGTATATACAGAGAGTTTCAGAATCGTAATTTTGTGTCCCGACATGTTTCTAGGCAGAGGCTCTGCTCCGCTGGTTCCGCTCGGTGCACGTTTACGAGCGAGCGATGCGAGGGCACACCGCACAACGCAGATGGACCATTGAAAGAAACGCAAGTCGAGGCGACCGCGTGAACCAGATGCACGAACGAAAGAAGACCTCGGTACAGTAAAGCACAGTGAGTCCCTTTCTCAGTAATCGGTTGAAGAACAAAAGCGACATCAGCACATAAACGAGACGCAACCGGGTGAAGCGATCAAACAACTGGGAAACCATGGGTAGGAAGTAACTCAGTGCGTCTATCAAAAAGAAGCCATCGGTGGCATACGCGTCGGGACAGCAGAGGGGGACTTAATGTACGGAACGCGCGAGAGATCACCAATTCCACCAAGCATAATACTAGGGAAGATTTCTCAAATTTTTGAAGACTCCTAAATCAATCCTTACCGTATGCGAAATATTAGATATTTTTTCAAACAAATATACGGTATTAAACTTCTTATGGTCATGCAATATTAGACTTGTTCAAACGCCAAGCCATGGGCATGAAAATCCTGATCTCGAACGAGCAGACCCGAGCTTGGCCCGACATGGTCCAAAAAAATACATTTTCCATTTAAAAATATATTGTTTTAATTTTTTTGGAATAAAAATTAATATTTAATTCATTTTAAGAATGAAAACTTATTTTATTATTTTAATTGTATTTCGCAGACCGGGCTCGGGTCGAGCCACATGTGAACAGGTCTATACAATATTTAGGTAATTACCCATTCGAAACAACAATCAATATGTTCAAACATGGAGGAAACAGTCAAATGGAAAGCGCATTCCTCGAGCAAAATCGTTGTCATGATTTTGCAACCGTCCACCGCTCTACCATTAACTGCACCGCTTTAAGATTTATGGAATTTAGTTCGTGGAAAGTATGAAAGCGCTGTACATTGAAATTTGTTTTCCCAAACAAAAGAGCCGCCAAATAAGTGACTTCCAAAAAAAATTCTCGAAATTGAGTACGAACAAAGAAGAATGACATGCATATGTGGAAAACTTTCAGGATGAAGGTGCGAGGACAAGAAGTCTTAGAACCACTTTGTTCATATTATGATTTAGCTCGTATACATCACTCCTTTCTTATGGGACTTGAAACTGCACCTCTATCTATCTTATAGAAAAGAAACTGCACATCTCTCTTATCGTCTTTACAAGATAATCCACATTACGTAGCCTCGAAGCAAGTTTTTTTTTTTTTAAAAAAGAGGAAACAGCAAATTTGGAGCTACGCACTGGAACATTCAGTTACTACCCAAATCCTTGCTTTTCTTGAGGATCCAAAGTCCATCCGTCATCGAGATAATCTAAGCACGGATTTTACTGTGGGGAAAAGGGTGAACAGAACCAAGAGGTTGCATGCTGTTACCGGAGCCCAACCCGGCCAGTCACCGTAGGCATGGCGCCCTCAGAGACGGGTTCACACGTACGACTCGCCCCGCCCTCTCCTCCCGCCACGTGCGCGTCGCTCGCATCGCATTCCCTCCCTCCCTCGCTCTCTCTCTCCACTGTGGCCTGAGCCTCCTCTCTCTATAAATGCAACTCTGGTGCACCGATCTTACTTGGAACAGAGAGTCAGGCCGCAGGCCGTCGTCGCACAGAGCAGCTAGCGACCCCCAATTCGCAGGACCAGAACAGAGTGATCGAGCCGTTTCCTTCCATTAGCACCTGCTGGCTGTTTGGAAGAGAGAGAGAGAGAGAGAGATGGGGAGGCAGCCGTGCTGCGACAAGGTGGGCCTGAAGAAGGGGCCGTGGACGGCGGAAGAGGACCAGAAGCTCGTCGGCTTCCTCCTCACCCACGGCCACTGCTGCTGGCGCGTCGTTCCCAAGCTCGCAGGTGAGGTGGCCCGAATCTCCTGCTCCATCACTCCATACATGCATGAACGCATGCGTGCAATGTAACCTTACATGCATCTGTGATTGTGCGCTGCAGGGCTGCTGAGGTGCGGGAAGAGCTGCAGGCTGCGGTGGACCAACTACCTGAGGCCCGACCTCAAGAGGGGCCTGCTGTCCGACGAGGAGGAGAAGCTCGTCATCGACCTGCACGCACAGCTCGGCAACAGGTGAGTGCGGATTACAAAATTCTTGGCGTTTTTGTGCTTCTCGTTCAGCATGCATGCGGTTCGAGTTTCAGGCTTTGGATCTCGTCACGGATGACCAATCATTCAATCGGCTGTTTGTTTCCTGTGCTTTTGCGCGCGGGTGCAGGTGGTCCAAGATGGCGGCGCGGCTCCCTGGGAGGACGGACAACGAGATCAAGAACCACTGGAACACCCACATCAGGAAGAAGCTCCGCAAGATGGGCATCGACCCCGTCACGCACCGGCCCTTGGAGAAGGCCCCTCTTACCGCGCAAGAGCTGGAACAGCAGCTGCCGCCGCAGCAAGAGCCCGCGCAGCTGCGAGAGCCGTCGCCTCAGCACCACCATGGCGAGCTCTTGCGGCAAGAGGAGGAGGCGGTGCAGATGATCCAGCCGCACGAAATCACGGCGGCACTGCCGCAGCCGGCGGCGGCGGCCACGAGCAACTGCTCTGCTTCCCCTGCCTCTGTGGTCTCGCCGTCCTCCTCCTCGGCATCTGCTGCCTCGGCGGTGTCCGGCGTTGACGTGGGGGAGTGGCCGGAGCCCATGTACCTGTTCGGCATGGATGGCATCGTGGACGTGGGCTGGGACGGCTTCATCTCCGGCGCCGGCGCCGGCGGCATGGGCGTCGATCCATTCGACCATTATTACCCAGGCGGTGGCTTCGATCAAGACGACTGGATGTGATTCGATCCTAGTTGCAATGCACATAGATTCGCCGGTTCTTCTCGCCAATTCGATCTCCCATAGCTAGTGGCTTAATTTCCATGTTTTTTTTCTCCTCAACTTTTATTCGGAGCGTGCATGCATGACCATGCCCACTGATCTATGCTCCGTTGTTGCTGAACCGAATGTCGATATTTTTTTTGATAAAATCGGGTGCGAAGAATCTGACCGTGCTGTGATGTGAGAGAGACCGATCTGCGTGGGACCGCGATGCGTTTCTTTAAGCTAGTTCGGTGGATGTGTCAGTGGTGCTAGCTAGCTGAGCGCGCGCGTGAGCGTGATTGTGTCAGCTCCCGAGTTTGCATGCGGCGGTACTCGAGACTTTCTCGGGGCGGCTGATCGTGCCGATTGTCACGACGCGCGTGCGTGGCGACCGGGAGCGTCGCCGCTTCTTTGACCTTGGCAAGCATAAGGTCATGGTTCATTAGCTGTTACAACGTGGTTTACCCCCTTTAATTTGTTGTGTTCCGGAAGTGTGCGCCGTATGTATATATATTATATGGGACTCTCTATTTATAAGTTGCCTAAAATTTTCTTAAGTTTAAGTCACTTATTATGACCATTGGATCAATATCCAATCATATGACATACATTGGATCAATATCCAATCATATGACACACACCGATCTCTACACAAATCCAATGATCACAACAAGTGATTTAAACTTAAGAAAATTTCAAGCAACTTAAAACTAGCAAAACCGATATATATATTTCGAGGCAACTGATTTACAAGTGGTAGATAGTTGGCAATGACCTCTTTGTGTGATGGGATAATTGATGGTTTGCCACTCTATAGAGTGTAATTCATCATTTGCTACTCTATAGATGGTGTACTTCATAATTTGCCACTTTGGACAATTCTACCCCTCTTCTTCCTCCTTTTTCTTCTTCTTCTTGCAACACATGCCGCCATGGCTCCGGCTGGCCTTTAGTTCCAGCTGCCACCGATGTGCCATGGCTCCCCACGCTGCTCGGCCATCCACTCGCTGCACACTGCCACCGACCATGACAACCTCTCCCCTCGAGCTCCGGAAGGGCAGGAGGCTCCACCGCCTCCGCAAACCCACTGGAAAGCTAGGTGGTCTCGGTGGTGGAGTGGTGGATTTGACCATATTTGGTGTGCTGCAATCGCCTTGCCACTCGTTGCTACAATCGCATGCGGGTAGTCGAGTCTGAGAATCACGAGAAGGGCTCGTTTGGATATACTCTAATCCGACTCAATCCCTTCGGATTGAATCGGAATTTGAACTAAAATCTCTTTCAATCCGAAGAGATTAGTTCTAATCTCTTCCTATCCAAACAAGCCCGAAGGGGGAGAAGACGCGACTCACCTCGACACTCACCGCCGCCGCCCTCCTCCCGTTTGAAAGTTTCTGATCCATTTGATTTTTTTTCGAAATATTGAGCTAAATGCTTTTAAAATTTTTTGAGTTGAAAGTTCTAAGTCCTGTTTTTCATCTGGCGCTGCATCATGGATGCTTTGGATTGATTATTGGTGGAGAAATGGGGAAGCGTCGTCTCTTCTTTATTCTTGACCCAGTTTTTTTTTTTTTAGGAAACGGCAAAAAGTGCCATTATTGTATTAAAGGAGGATTATACAAAATACAAATGACAGTTTGACTAACCGCTGCCAGGCGATAACAAAAAAAACACCAGGAAAGAACATAGCGGAAACTGGTGAGGCAGGGGAGTGCTGCCTGTGACACTCTACAGGAGTAGTCTTGATATAGCGGTCGTGCTGGTTCCTCGGAAGTGAGCCGAAGCTTAACTCCGGTCAAGAGCTGTTCACCGTACACCATCCGATTTTTTGAAACAAGAGTACGCCATTCGATGACCTTGGCAAAATTTTACGAGCCCGGATTCAGTTCATTCATAGCTGGGGACTTGGGGCTAGGCAAACGCTTTGCATGCACGTTTTTCAGTGGCTCTGTGTGACCTCATCCTTGCGTGATGGTCATGTCATCTCTTCCGGTCGGCACGAGCTCGCGAGCTCCACACGCCCCACTACTACCACTACCTCTCCCCTGCGGCCCTGCTTCGCGGGAATCTCTTCCTTTTACCTTGTCCTTGAGCCCCTCATGCAAAATGCCAAGTAAAACCTGAAAAACAGCGAGCGATATTACGATGAATTGATGATATCAGCTAGTAGTATCAAGTAGTTGCAGTAGTAACAGCTGGAGATGTCGCGTACCAACACTACCTTTTGGGCAGTATCACGCTGTGATGGCGGTGAGGCGTGAGCCGGGCCCCATATGTGCATGCACTTCTGGCGCTGGTGGATTAGTTTTTGCGGTGGTGTGCTTGCGTAACGTGTCAGGTGGAGAAATGCTCTGCTCGCTGTATCAGATACATTCTGATGACGCGCGGCTGCTAGGATGGGCCTCTCTCCTTCCTCTCTACCCGCCGTGCCGCCCCTCTCCTCGCTGTTCCGCCTGCCGCGTCACCTCTTTGCCTCGCCATAGTCGACTTCATCATCCCCGTGCCACGTTGCTACCCACCCGCCCGACCTAGTGCTGCACTATACCGCCTTAGCTTGAGTCACTCCGTTGGCATCACCGGAAACCTTGTCTCGTCAGAAACCCACCCTGTGTCGCACTTGAAACCTCGCCAAACCCCGCGTCACTGCCTTGAGGTTTCTGGCAAAGGCGCGGGGTTTGGTGGGGTTCTAGTAGTGGTGGTGATAGGGCTCGGAGTTTCTAATGGCGGCGGTGGTGGGGTTTGAGGTTTCTAGTGTGATTTCGGCACAAGGAGATTTCTGACGGAAGTGAGAGAAGGTGGGGGAAGAGATGGGAAGGAAAAGAAAGATGGCCTTTCTGCAAAATAGATTGGGTGTGAATCTCAATGCACTTTAAGTGATGTAGACAGTGCGTGAGATACATATACATGTGAGATTGGTTTATTGAAACCACAAACTAAGATATCCATGCCTCGTGTCAAGATCCAACTACAGTGAGTAAGTGACGACTGACGAGGGCCTATATTTTGCACTGAAATTTTGCTTCCTGCTGTTGTACAGTGACGAAAGAGTGGCCGCTACAGCTCCAAGTGGCGGTCTGGCCCCAAGGCATGGCCTTTTAACGAACCTTTCGCTGCTATTTTTTTCTAGGGCTCATCACAAAAGATGCCAAACCAAATGGCCCAAATAAATGGAACTTTTTTGGGCATGTGTCAAATGTTACAATGATGGGGCACCCAATTCGGTCTCTCTCTCATCGTGCCTGAGTGATGGGCCCCACATTTCATTGTCCCATGACCACATGAGAGAGAGAGAGAGAGAGAGAGAGGGAGGAGCTTGTAGGTAAGAGTTTTGGTGGAAGCATGTGTTGTTAGCTCCCCATTCTGGGGCGGTGGTCCAGGCTATAGACGCGCATGTCTGGTTTGCATACTTCGGCGTTTTTGTGTCCTCTTAATGAGTTTTATTTGGACTATGATTGCGTGAAATTGATATCATGCAAATGCAAGAATGGTCCATTGCAAATGTTGCTATCTTTCGGCTGTCCGATAAGCTAGTACTCTTCGTAACATTGGCTTCTCGGAGAATAAACTATCTCCCAAACTCGAAGAGGGGCTAGCGTTAAGCCACTTTATTTACTGTAATAATAAAGATCTGGATGAAGTTCAACATCTAAGATGTCTACTCTCTCAAGAATTTAGGGGTTGTCTGGATGACTACCATACTTTGCCATACATGGTTGCCGGCCTGGGGATTAAGTGCGCCGAGCCACATATTTTGTGACAACCAAACCGATTGCCACAAATTAGGCACACCTTTCGTGCAAGACGGGTGTGACAAGAGCAAGATGCTAAGAGATTGTGGTGCACCACTAGCATTAGTTTATCGAAGTGTAGCCGTGAACCAAAACGTCACATTGTAGTCTTGTACAATATTACGGCTTAGCTGACCTTCGATCAAAAGTCTAAAGCCGGTAAAGCCTGAATGCATGCGTGCGGCACACTTTGAGCACAATCTATTCAAGTTGCGGAAGAATCCTGAACTAAAGCCAGACGTCACGAGAGCTGGCAGCTCGAAATTGGTGCCTCCACCTTAGCTAAATCCATAAAGCCTACCAGCTACGTGCTACAAGCACCATCAATTCACAAAGCCGACGTTACATTAGATGCAACCATGCACGCGCACACACGCGAATACAGACACCGAGGGCCTCTTTGGAACAAAGGATCTGTGGAGGAAAAACAAAAGATTCAAGATTCCTGAGGAATGGCTACTGTACATGTCTTTGGTTAGTACTTCGTAGGAAACCTCGGTCCTCGAGTGAATTCCAGATGAATACTGTTCACTTCCTTCGGTTTTGGAGGAATTTCACACGAAAGAAAACATTCAGTTGGACTAGATGGAAATTTTCCTATGAGCGAGCGTGTGCAGAGAAAAAAGCAAAACAGACATGCTTGTCACAATCCTTGACAATGTATCGTACGGTGAATAGGAACCTGAAGATTGTCGGGGTAGCAAACAGACCGGTGAACAGGAACCTGAAGATTGTCGGGACAGTAGACAGGCCAAACGAACCCACAAGCCCAACGCCCTCTTTCAGTCTGCAGATTGGGTTGTCTGAGTTGGCGACATTGTGTGGATTATGTCATTTTGGCCCTACCTGCCAGTCCCTTGGCGCGAGTAGTACTTAAGCGAGTTGTTGTGTCTGTTTGTAATCATCTTTGATGTAAACACATGAGAACACAACTCTGATTTCCCAACCTATATAGTTCGTCTGCTTCCCTGTCTCGTTCTTCCTCTCAGCCTTCGATTCCTCCCCTTTCCCTGCTAATTTCTCTACTAAATCGTACCATATCTAGCGGAACATAACAATTGGTATCAGAACCATTCCGAAACCTGGATCCTCCATGCTACCAAACTCGCTCGCAAGCCCATTCCCAGGAGATGGAGCAGCAACTCACGGAGTTGACAAGGGCGATCCTAGCGCAAGGAGAATCGCTCAAGAAGTTGCAAGTTCAAGGCGAATCGATCCACGCATCGGTGGACGGGCTTCGATTGGAGATGGTCAAACTGAGGTCGTTGGTGGGCCAGATCGCCCGTGTAACATCCCAATTTTCTGAGTTTAAAAATCTTTCGAATAGTTAGTAGGGAAAAAGTCACCATTTGGTTTTATTTGAATTTAATTCAAAAGATTAATATTGGACTTTACAATAAAAAACATTTAATGTGAATAATCCCAACCTGAACAAGAGCCAAAACTATTTTATTTGGGTTCTATGTGCTCAGATATATTTTCTAGAATTTTTATGAGTTCATTTGCTATTTTCTATTGCTTATTTGAATTTCTGGTATTTTCTAAAATAGAAAAACTAATTAAAATCTCAGAAAAGCTCTTGGGCCGAAACCCAGCCCAAACCCTCCTTCGCCCCTCATTCATGACCCTGTATGTGCGAGCCCGCCTCTCAGCGATGTGTGGTCCCCACGTGTCAGCCTCCTTTCCTCTCTCCTCGCGCGAGCGCGTTGAACCTCCGTCGTCCGATTCTCTTTGAACGGTCCGATGGCATTGTGCCCTCCGGACGACCGAACGACACATTGATTGTGAGCCGTTCGATCAAGGTTTATCGACCAGATATGGCTAAGGCATTGAGGTCTGAACGTCCCTTTCTTTTGGACCCTCCGATCTGAATCTAATGGCCAGATCTTGTTGGAGCCCGTGTGCACTCGCGCCTCCGTGCGCGGCGTGTGGACCCACATGTCGTCTTAAATCTCGAGTCGGCCGTCTCGCGACACACCCGCCTCCGTCCGCCATTGCCGCCTTCTAGAAGTTGTCCGACAACGGGACTTTCCTAACTAAAACCTTCCCGATTTCTTCACCAAACTCTATCTCCTTCCTTCTCGCACCCATATCTACCCTCAATCGGGATCAAAACCAACTTTATCTCCGTTTTCGTTCAAGACTAAGAATATCCCAAATTGGGGATTTCTTATCTCGTGCCGCCCCGGCCCTATAAATAGGTCCCCGAGGTTCGCATTGGCGTCCGCACCCCAAACCCTCAAGCCAAAGCACCCCGAGAGCCCTAGCGCCGCCGCAATCGAGCTTTTAGGGTTTCTCACCGCCGTTCGTTTTCTTCGAATTGCGCCGCCGGCGACGTCGCCCTGCCCTCGTGGTCTGCACCGCTAGGTTCGCCGTCGCATCCTCTACCTCCATGAGCCTTTGCCGTCGCCTAGATATCACCGGAGGCCCTGTCCGACAACAACCGAGACTCTCCGCCACTCAAACCTTGTAACATCCCAAGGTTATGTTACCAAAATTAAAATAAAATAAAATCAATGTTTTATTGGATTTTCTGAAATTTGATAGAGTTTCATTGCTTTATTTGAATTTCTGAAGTTTTAAAAGTCAAAATTTAAAATTTATTAGAAGTTCTTGAAGTTTTATTTGATTTAATCTGAAAAATAAAAATTTAATTAATTTCTAAGATTTTTTGAGTTTTTAAAAGCTTTTTCCTAAATATTTTAAAGTCAAAACAATTTATTTTGCAAAATTAAAAGCCAATCATGAGTTGGAAGTATTTTATTTAAGTCCAAAATACCTCTAGTAAATAATGTGAATTTTATCATAATTTTTTGAGTTAATATGCTATTTTAAAAGCCAAAATGAATTAATCAGATTATTTAAAATTGCAAAAGCATTCAAAAATCCCAAATCGCCCTTGGGCTGAAATCCCTCCGGCCCATTCTCTCTCTCCCGCGCCATCGGCCCACTTGGCCCGCTCCGCCGCACCCCTCTCCCCTATCTGCCTCTCACCGTCCGATTGACATCAGTCGGTCCTCACCGCACCACGCCACCCCACCTTCCCACACCGTTGGATGCAAATCCAACGGCGCATGATCTTTCTTCCCCGCCCCCCTTCTTCTTCGCACGATCGCAACCGCACTGCCGCCATTAGCACCACGGGAGCTTCGCTCAACCGTCACCCTAGTCGCCCGCAAGACCGCGCGACGTGCGCCACGAAACCGCGCCCCAACCGCCTTCACCCCCCACCTTTCCCCCTTCTCCGCGCACGTATATGCTCGCGCGCCCAACCGCCGCCGCCGTAACCCCCGCCGCCATGATCTCCTCCTCCGGTCGCGCCCCCGCCCTATAAAAGCACGCCTCGGGAGCCCTCTTACTCCCTCATCTCACCGCCACCACCCGCTCCTCCTCCCTCGCCCTCTTTTGGCCGGAATTCGCCGGCGAAATGCTCTAGTCGAAGCTCCTTCCGCCGCCGATTGCGCCGCCGTCACCGCTGCCGCGTCCTCACCGCCGCCACCATCAGCTTCGCCGCAGCCCCGCGAAGCCCGTGCGCACCTTTGTTCGCCCCGAGGACCACCGCAACGCCTTCTTCACCGACGACCCAATCGCACCGCCGCTCAAGCTCGTCGCCGACGACCTTTCCGCCGTGAATCCTCGCAACCTCGGTGAGCACCACGTTCGGCATCGTTCACTCTTTCTTTTGGTATCAACAGCACCACTCGCCGGGGCCCCTAACGCCGGCGAGGTGATCGCCGAGCCGCCGTTGACCTCGCGCCGACGTGGCCGCCACTGTGGCGCCATGTGTACGCCACCTCCTCGCCAGGTCAGGCCACCTCAGCGCCGAATGCCTGCGTGGCATGCCCATGTGTCACCGACGTGGCACGGTCCACCCCCCTCAAACCAAAAACCAAAAACCAATAAACCCAGTCCACCATACACCAGTCACAGACATGTGGGTCCTACATGTCAGGGAATTAATTTAATTCCTTTAATCCCGAAAATCTCAGGGCTGACGTCAGCCTTGCGCAATAAATGGTTTTTCCTTCAGAAAAATAAATCAGGAAAATCTAATAAATTCAGAATTTAAGTTTAAATAGGTTTAAAACTTAGAAAATTCATATCTTTTGAATCCCAGCTCCAAATTGGGTGATTCAAATTGCAAAATTTATATAAAATTATAATCTAGCTAACTAAACCAAAATTATTTAATTTTGAGCTCATTTGACCAATGATTTCTTTAAACCCTAAAACTATCATTTCATGTAATTTCAAACTTCAAAAGCCCATATCTTTTGCATCCGAACTCCGATTGAACCCATTCAAATTTCTAAATTTATATAAATTCAAGATCTAGCCAACTAAACCAAAATTATTCAATTTGGAGTTGATTTGAATCTTATTTGAATTTAGTTTGAATTTGGCTTATTTTCGCGTATAGATTTCGACGACTTCGGAAAGTCAGATTTCGATACCGTTGAAGAGCACATAAGAGGATTGATTTTGACTGTATGATCATCGTGATTGTACACATAAACTACCTGGAGAAAGTACTTGTGAGTACTAGGTGACCTGTTAAGAAAAACAACATCACCTCAGTATCAGTTGATCTGTTCACCTCAAGCGAGGCAAGTTACATTCTTGATCATATTTGCACCTATTATTTAAAATTATTTAAATTATGTTTCAAATTATTACTGCAGGCTTATTTATATTCAGTGATTTTAAATTCCTGTTTTAAATTTATAGTTATGCCTAAACTCCTTTGTATGGCCAAATTTGATAATTGAATCAAACATGTTGTCACCCTAGACAAAACCTGGTTAATACGATAGTATGAGCTGGATCATTTGAGAAAAATTGTGCTTAGACATGCTTTTAGACCAAACTTGTTTGATTTGAGAGATTTCAGCCAAAGATCAATTGATGTTTAATGGTACCCTTGGCATTGGTGTGTCACGGGAGTTTTATAAATGAATTTGGAAAATAAAATAAAATGATGGTTTGGACTTGGGCGAATTGGTTGTCTGGTGGGTGCAGGTTTATGCACGGGCTCAACTGGGTAGGTTGAGGCCCAGGGTTCCGTTGGTTGTCACCCATGTCAGTTAAGGACCGGTCTTCGAGCTGCATCTTGCTAAGCCACATCGTACTACCACATGTCTTGTATGGGCAGGACCTGGCTAATTAATTTGCAAAGATCCATCATGGTCGTTCCTATTGATGCGGTGGGTAGTCTTTCATGACTTTTGTTAGTCCCACCTAGCGCAGGAGAGGGCCTGAACTCTGCGGACGGGTAGTTCAAAGGGGGCGAAACCTTAGCGAGGGAGGACTATGGTGGAATGGCGCATTGTAAAGGCCTTGACACGTGCTCTAGACTGCTTACCTAAGGCAGTGAGCGGTGGTATCGACGGATGCCAAACAACTAGAGAATTCATGTCTTGTGGGTAAAGTTGTACAACCTCTGCAGAGTGTAAAACTATTCGAATAGCCGTGTCCACGGTCATAGACATGCTGGCAAAGCCACTCAAAGTTAGACTTCGATTTCAAAAATATTTTTTGTAAAACAGTTTTGACATGGATGGGTGTCCATGAGAAAAGTTATGGGTTGAAGCCCCGGGTTGGTGCCCGTGTTTATATTGGTGCCTACACTATCTTTAACAATTCAAAAATCAATTTTTGATTCTATAAAACCTGAGCTTTTGAACTTAGTATGGTATTTAATGTCAAATGCAGTTTTCGCATAAATAACCCTATAAGCCTTCCTTTGTTACATCCATATATGCATGTCATTCTGTTATTTGATGGGTGTAACTTGCGAGCATGGTAGTTGTGCTCATGCTTGCTTTATGCAAACAAATTTCACAGAAGAAGGACTTCACTTCAGGTGTGGATCATGACGACTAGGCCGCTACCCCAGTCGATTGCCTATGGCAGATCAGTTGGACTCCACTACTTCTTCATCGTCTTCCGCTGTGTTTATTTAATGTTGCCCTGTAAGACTATCTTGTAATCAACTTTGTTGTTATTTAATAAATTTTAGCGTTTATGGTTGTGTTATCACATTTGTTTACTGTGTGAGCTAGCCACTGATCATGGGACTAGTTCAGTTATGCACAGAAGATCTGGGATGTTAATCCCGGGGTCTTACAAACCTCGCCGCCGTCGCCACCGTCCATCCCAAGCACCCGGAGTTGCGCCCAGAGTTTTGCAATAGCCTCAGCTACATGTCGGTACCACCCACCGCCGGTGGATCGCCGCCGTTGGCCGTTGTCGTTGGTTCCCGAGCCCGTCACCGTCGAGTTGACGTGGACATCCACGTGGCCGCCACCTCACCTTGTGCGCCAACGTGTCGCGTGCGCGTCTGCCCTGTCAACGCCCACGTGTGCGCCCGCGCGGCAGTCCACCGGTCTCCAGGTCTTGAGGCTCGGTAGACCTAGTCTACCGTGGGCCGTGAGACTGACATGTGGGTCCCACATGTCAGTGTTTTCTTTTTATTTCTTTTCTTTCCGAAATCCCTGTGTTGGCGTTGTGCTTGCGCAATAATCCGATTTTTCTGTTAAGAAATAATTCGGAAATTCCAGTAAATCCAAAATTAGGGTTTCTTTAGATTTTTAATCTTCCAGAGCTCATAACTTTTGCATCCGAACTCCGTTTGAGCCCATTCAAGTTCCAAAATTTATCTAAATTCGAGCTCTATTTATCTGAGATTTTTATTTAATTTTTGGAGATTGTTTTTCCTCTGTTATTTATTTGTTTTGTTTATTTATTTCGTTTACGAGTAGACGTCGATTTGTCGGGGAATTTTGGAGAAGAAGGAGCACCTCAAGATCAAGACCAGTACTTAGACCTTTTCCAAGGCAAGTCATACCTTTGATCATCTTGAACCCAGTTTTCAAATTACTTTGTTTCAAAGTATTGCATTATACTTCAATTATGTAATTAAATGCTTTTGGGCATAGTTATCATCCAATTTATTATTACACATTGGCCTTGTATGTCATATTTCCTTGTCACCCTAGATTGGTTATTAGTTGATAATATTGTAGCACCAACGTGGGTTGGTTAGATGCGAGTACGATTGCTTAGCCATGCTACGAGTCTCACATCTCATGTAAGTTGCAAATATTAAATCTGACTAAGTGACCATGGAACTTTGTGTAAAACTGTGTGCTATGTGTTATTACTTCGTGATAGCATATGTTGCACTAAAACCAACTGAGTGGTAAAGGATTTAGACTGAGGCAAGTGGTGGATACTGTGTGATATGGTGGACTTTGTGAATGGGAATGATAATATTTGTGGCATAGTTAGAGAATGGAAGTCTTGCCTTGGTCAATTAAGGACTTAACTTTGTACGCCATTGAACTGAGCCTTGCTGTACGACCACATGCCTGATGGGACGGGCCTAACTTAGTAGGTTATGGATTCTTGGCATTGATTACTCAGGTGGTAGGTTAGGCTATGGGTGGAGGTGTGTACTACAAGGTAGTCGCATCACGAGGCGGTTCGCCGTGTCCCTGTCCAGCGTTGTGTGTTATGCCAAAGCGCTTCGTTTGGGTTGACATAGCGGTTTGTAAGCACATCGGGAGTGTCAATGTTAAGATGAAGTTTATGAACCGTTTTGTTATGATTAGTGCTTGCAACACTAGTTGTATCGTGTGGGTAAAGTGTATAACATCTGCAGAGTGTTAAATCAATCTATTCGAATAGCCGCGTCCGCGGTCATGGATATGCTCGGGGATTTCACACGAGGGGTAGTTTTCATAAAATGTTTGGGATGGGAGCTATGTGATCTAAGTCATGTGGCTATGTGAAATAATCTGCTTAGCTTTGTGTCTTTGTGAAAATAACTGCTAAATTAATATTGTCTATTTGTTTTGAATTACACTTCAATCTATTATTGTATTCCATTGCAAATATTACATTTATGCAAACGAACCACATAAGCCTATTCTTTTGGAATAAGCCTGCATCTATAAATTGCATTCTATGGTATGATTTGCAAGTACGGTTGTGTACTCACGTTTGTTGTAAAACTTGCGCCCAAACCTACAGAAGAGGAGGAGTCTACGCCTGCTTTCGAGGAGTAGTTCGTCGAAGGTTGCTGATCGTTAAGGTCTGGATCCCAGTCGATTGCCTGTGGTGAATTGATGGGATCTACGCTGAAGTTATTTCTGTTCTGCCGCTATTTTATTCTCTGTTAGCCTTGCATGGCTTAATAAGTGTAAACTCGACCATAAGGTCAAAACCCTTATTTGTTATTCAAACTAATTGTTTACCTTATTAATCGCTTGTGTTGATCGATATTTACCTATGTTAACACTGTGTGCACTAGAATGATCCTGAACTAGTGCATTATACACATAGGGTTCCAAAACTGCATTTTTGGGTCCCGACAGAGGTGGTATCAGAGCCATACTGACTGTAGGTCTTGACCTTAGTTAGATTGGTCGTCTTTAGAGTGTCCAAACTATTTTCTAAAAGAAAAATTAACTTGCAAGGCTAATTAATTGCTTAACTCTTCTCATATCTCTCTCGACTCAACTATTGCTATAATCTTTTCTCTTCCCGCTGTTTTTAAGTTGCTCTTACCCTTCCCTTCGTCGGTCTTGATAGATGCCTCGTCTCCAGAGCTATGGTGAGCGCACTGGAGGATACGCCGCTAAGCTTTGGAAGCTGCTTCAGGTTCTTGGAGGCTTTGATCGTCCGTTGTACGTCGGCAACAACTGGATAGTGAATGGACAAAACCGTGGAGTGATATGTCGTATGACGATCTACGCCAGGAGGAACGACAAGACAAGCCAACCTTCGCACATCTCTGTGAAGAAGAACACTTGGTTGGAAGGCATACATGAGTCGTCGCGCTTGGCCATGCTACGTATCTGCAACATCTACGCACGGGAGCTTCAAGATACCGTCTTCCGTTACCACCCCAGAGCTGCAGCCGTAGATCTGCCAGCACGCTACCCGTCTACAGAGGAAGAAAGCAACGCCACAGTCGTGCACCTCGCCCAGTTTGCAGCTGCCCAGGAGGAAGCATTGGAGAGGACTATCACGGAGCTGGATCATGTCTATGAGGCTTTACAAAGAGTTGAAGAGAAGGTCGCTACTCTACAAGAGATTCTCTACGACCAGGATGACGGAGAAGAAGAAGACCCCGAGAAGTATCCCAAAGAAGATCCAGAGGAAGGTCCAATTGAGCCGGAAGAAGCCGCAGAGCCAGAAGAGCTAGCTGAGCCAGTTGCATCGGGAACGCCTGTTCCTGCTGCACCAGTCCCAAGGCATCAGGATCAGTTTGCCAGGATGCCAACTCACTTCCGAGTCTACAGCCGTCAGGAGCGCCACCGAGGCTGTGCAGGCTTTCTTGAGTAGTCCGTTTTAGGTTTCAGTTTTTCAGACTTAGCCAGTTTCAGTTTAGTAAGTCGCCCTTTAGGCGGTAGTTTTGTGTGCTTAGGTCGTTGTTTCTTTGGTGTGTGAGTATGAGCTGCAAAGGTCCTTAGGCATTTGTTGCAGCTATGCTAAGACCCTAATTAATAAAAGTATTTCGTTTGAGTTTCTTGAGCTGTGTTTTGTTGGGTTTAACCTGCCCCCTGCTTAGTCCTTAACTCATCTTGTGTTTGCTACCTCATCTGATCCATGGAGCTTCGCCAGATGGTTCAAACTCGTCAGACTGCTGCAAGTGGTTCCGGTACCCTAGCGCCAAGAAGCAATGAGCAACCAGCCGCAGGAGCAGTTCCGCCACAAGCACCCCCAATTGACTTGCAAAACTTTGGAGCTTTCATGGCAGCATAGACTCAACTAATGAATACCATGATGAATCAGATGCAGGCTATGAACAATCAGAACAACAACAACAATCAACAGCACGGAGCCCCAGTTGCTCATGGTCACCATGGACCGTCCAGACAAGCGGAGTTTATGAGGACTCGTCCACCAACATTCTCTGGACATGTCTCCCCAGTAGAAGCAGATGATTGGCTTCGGGTTATCGAAAGGAAGTTGCTGATCACCCAGTGCAGCGACCGTGAGAAGGTTCTGTACGCCACTCACCAGATGGAGGGCATAGCTGCTGAATGGTGGGAGAACTTCTGTGCCGCTCATGAGGCGCCACAGGATATCACCTAGGAAGAATTTTCTGCAGCATTTGGCCAATACCATGTATCGAAAGGTATTATTCTCTGTTAGCCCTGCGTGGCTTAATAAGTGTAAACTCGACCATAAGGTCAAAACCCTTATTTGTTATTCAAACTAATTGTTTACCTTATTAATCGCTTGTGTGGATCGATATTTACTTATGTAACACTGTGTGCACTAGCGTGATCCTGGACTAGTGCATTATACACAGAGGGTTCCAGAACTGTATTTTTGGGTCCCGATAGCCCGCAACCCGGTGTTGGCGCTTCGACCGGTGGATCTGCCGTTGATTTTGCCCTCACCTGAGGTCAAGTTGGAGGCCAGGTCAAAGGCGAGCTGGACGCAGTCTAGGAAGGATGTGATACCGTGTGATGTCAGAGAGCAAGGTCTCGGGCTAATCGGCTGCCACGACGAAATCGTGTACCGGGGGAAGGCATTCGGGGAAAAAAATTTCTCCCATGCCACCTCCAGACAATGGTACGTCCGATCGTCCCAACTTGTTCTCTAATACGCATGACTTTGAGGTAGCATCATTTAGACATCATGGCTATCATCATCCTTCTCCTCCTAAATTGGATTTTTCACAATTTGATGGTGAGAATACGAAAGCATGGCAACTAAAATATGAGAACTACTTAGGATTTGGTCAGTCCAGCCTAAATTTATGATTAGTGTAGCAACTATGTTCTTTGTGGGAGGGGCTTTGTTGTGGCTGCAAGCATCTAGAGCCCATACTTGGTTCAATAATTGGAAAGCATTCGCTGAAGCGGTGTGCGTTCGCTTTGGTAGAGAGGAGTTTCAACAACTAGTGAGACAATTCAATTGCCTACGTTAGACTAGTTCAATACTTGATTATGCCAATAATTTTAATGAGCTGATGCATAACTAGTTCGCACATCATTCTTCTTGGAATCCCATGTTTTTTGTTACTCGGTTTATTGATGGATTACGTGGTGATGTTAGATCGGTCGTTTTGTTACTTCGGCCACAGGACTTGGCAATTGTTGTGGCTCTGGCTTGTTTTCATGAGTAGGTGTTGGAAGCGGCACGATGGGATCCTCGTCGGGGGACTTACTCTCTTAAGCAAGGCCCGGTATGCACACGGCACTACCGTTGCCGCCACCACCGGTGAAGAAAACTCCTGTTGGGGGAGTTAGAGCTGATGATCGAAGAGGTACTGAAGGAGCCAGAGCAACATCCTTTGATGACAAGATAGGGGCTCTTCGCGCATACAAACATGAAAGAGGCCTTTATCATACATGTAGGGAGCGCTGGAACCGGGATCACCAATGTGTCCCGACTGTATAGCTTCATGTGGTCGAAGAAATGTGGGACATGTTACAGAACTCAGAAGGATTGTCCCAGGAAACAGATGAGGAGAGGTCTCAGACAGAAGTGATCTTATGGCGATTTCAAAAGAGGCTGTGGATGGGGAAGAATCTATAAGAACTTTGAGACTTCTTGGTACAGTACAAGGTCAGGAGGTGACAATGTTGATTGATTCGGGAAGTTCTCATTGTTTTGTTGGTGAAGAGTTTGCTCAATAGTTAACTGGTGCTCAACATTCTCTGAAACCAGTGCAGGTTCGCATTGCATATGGTAGTATGCTGAGGTGCACTACAAAAGTTCCTCACTGTCGATGGGATGTTCAGGGCAACACATTCTTCACTATTTTCAGAATTCTGCCGTTGGGTGGTTATGATGTCATTTTGGGCATTGATTGGCTAGAACAACATAGCCCAATGAATGTGCATTGGTTGAAGAAGATCGTGAGCTTCTGGTATCGGGGCAAGAAAATTTTACTGCAAGTATTAAACTAGGCACACCTCAATGTTGTTTGGTATGGCAGAATCCACTGGATGATTCAGGAGATAGGCAGAGTACAGAATTATACTCATGCTTAGCACAAAGATTTGAAGCTCATATACCCTCATCCCTAAGGCAGCTGCTAAAGGAATTTGATCATCTATTTGCAGAACCATGTGGGTAGCCACCTCGAAGAGCCTTTGACCATGCTATACCACTATTAGCTGGTGTCAAACCAGTAAATTTGAGACCTTATCGGTACAACCCAGCGTAGAAGGACAAGATTGAAAAACAAGTGGCTGAAATGTTAGCTCAAGGAATCATTCAGCTGAGTGCTAGTCCATTCTCATCTCCTGTGTAGTTGGTGCAAAAGAAGGACAACACATGGCATCTTTGTGTGGATTACAACCACTTGAATGCTACAACTGTACGAAATTATTATCCGCTACCCGTTATTGATGAGCTCCTTGATGAACAATCGGGGTCACAATGGTTTACTAGCTCAGACTTGCAAGCTAGGTATCACCAAATTCAGATGAAGTCGGAGGATGAGCATAAGACGGCATTCAAAACACATCATGGGCATTTTGAATTCAAGGTAATGTCTTATGGCCTGACAAGTGCATCGGCCACATTCCAAGGATTAATGAACACAATTCTATCTCTCGTACTGCGAAAAGGAGTGTTGGTATTTATAGATGATATTTTGATCTACAACACTACCTTACAAGAACATGTGATCAAGCTGAAACAAGTATTGGAAATACTAGAAAAACATCAACTGAAAATCAATAGATCCAAATGTTCTTTTGCTTAGCAACTGTTAACCTATTTGGGACATAACATTAGCAAAGAAGGAGTGACTACTGACAATAAGAACATTCAAGTGGTGCGCAACTGGCCAGTCCCAACAAATGTCAAAGAGGTTCGTGGATTTCTGGGGTTAGCAGGGTATTATTGGAAATTTGTGCAGCATTTCGAGTTGATCAGTAGACAACTAAACGAACTTATAAAGAAGCAGACATCGTTCCTATGGACAGCTGAGAAAGAGGATGCGTTTCAGGCTCTGAAGAATGCACTCATAATGGTGCCAATGTTGGCTCTACCTAACTTTAAGAAGTAATTTGAGATTGAAACTGACGCTTCTGACATGGGAATTGGAGTAGGGCTTATGCAGGAAGGACACCCGGTGACCTATTTAAGTAAGTCATTAGGGCCTCGTACACAAGGATTGTCAACTTATAAAAAAGAAAGTTTGGCGATCATGCTTGGAGTGGAGCATTGGAGACTTTATTTGTAGCAAGCAGAATTCGTTATCAGAACCAATCAAAGAAGCTTAGTTCATCTAGAAGACCAAAGGTTGACTACACTATGGTAGCAATAGGCGATGACAAAGCTGTTGGGCTTACAGTATCGGTTGGTGTATAAAAAAGGATATGAACACTACTAGAGAAACAACCATCACAGCGGTTCGGAACCGTCATCACAGACGGTTTTCGAACCGTCTCGAAAAGTTGGTCTCTGATAACAGGTGGTTATCATAGACGGTCTGCAAACCGTCTGTGATATGAATATCACAGACGGTTCGTAAGTAGAACCGTCTGTGATAACTACTATCACAGACGGTTCTACTTCCGAACCGCTGCGCGATAGTATATTTTCGCCGCGGTTACGAACAAGAACCGTTTGTGATAGTAATTATCATGACGGTTCTTGTTAAGAACCGTTGTGATAGTTTTTTCAGCGAAAAAAACTAAATGTATAGCTTGCAAGTGGCCACAGCGGCCTTCCCCTTGGCCGTCCGTCTCTTCGCTACCTCCACTGCCTTGGCCGAGCTCCCGGTGTTGCACTCCTCAATATAGGAGATGGTGGAGTTGATGAGGAGGAGCACGATGATGCCGACGTCTTGCCGCCATCCGACGGGCGGTGGTCGTCGTTGGCCATCACGATGGCCATGGCGCTGCCACCTCCATTACCCCAAGAACTTGAGGATCTCGCTCTCTGTGCACACACGCAAGCACCATGCCACCATTGTTACAACATTACGCAAAAGAAAAGCTCGCAGCTAATCTAATTAGTCAAAACTCACTACTAACCTTCTTTTCTTCAAGCTTGTTGGGACCGAAGACGGCAATGCGCGCCTGGGAGGACCGGCATGGGGAGGAGGCCGGGCGAGGGAGGACGCCGACACAGGAGGAGGAGGACTAGAGGAGGAGGAGGAGGACTGCGGGAGGTTGGAGGACCGGCTATATATAAGGACTCGTGCTACTCCCGCGCACGCGTTCAAAATTTTCGAACTCCGCCTTGTGAATTACATATCACGCAGCGGTTCGTATCACCAACCGTCGTGATGAGGTACTTATCACAGAGCGGTTCGTGATCTAACTGCTCTGTGATACTATCATAAACGATTCTATTAAAAACCGTCTATGATATCGAGATTATCATAGACGGTTTTTAATAGAAGCGTCGTGATACTATCACAGACGGTTCTTTAATAGAACCGTCTATGATACTGAAGATTATCATAGACGGTTTGTTAATAGAACCGTCTATGATACTATCAGAGACGGTTCTTTAATAGAACCGTCAGGATATCGAGTATCCTGAGCGGTTTGTATTACAAACCATCTGTGATAGGCCCGACAGACCCAACATAGACGGTTCTATTTTAACCGTCTGTGATAAGGCGTCTACTATAGCTTGTTTTGTAGTAGTGGAAAATCGGGCAATAGACGCCTTGTTAAGAAATGTTGCTAGATCTGAGGGCGAATTAGTGGCAGCATCGACCTGTGTACCTTCTTGGTTATTAGAGGTACTGGCTGGCTATAAGCATGATCCTTCGACTGACAGATTGGTCACTGAATTGAGTGTGGAAGGTGCCAAAAATCTGAAGTTTTGGTTAAAAAATGGTATACTAAGGTTTGAGGGGCGTGTTTGGGTGGGAGCCAACACATCAATGCAACAAAAGATCATTCACTCTATGCACTCCAGTGCAGTTGGGGGGCATCGGGGTTTCAAGTTACTTACAGTAGAGTGCGCAAGCTGATTGCTTGGTCGGGGATGAAGAAGGATATTCATGCTTTTGTTGGGGCCTGTGGGGTGTGCAAGCAAGCAAAGGTAGAACACGTCAAGTACCCCGGCCTTTTGCAACATCTTCCAGTACTTGAACACGCTTGGCAAATGGTATCTCTAGATTTCATTGAGGGGTCACCGAGATTAGCGAACTACAACAGTATCATGGTAGTGGTTGATAAATTTTCCCGGTATGCTCATTTTGTGATGTTGGCTCATCCCTTTATTGCGTTTCAAGTAGCGCAAGCATTTCTCAACAATATTTTCAAGTTGCATGGTCTGCCACAATCAATCATTTCGAATTGAAACCAGATCTTTACCAGCACTTTGTGGAGGGAGCTTTTCCGATTAGTGCAAACTCAGCTGAGGATGAGTTCTTTGTACCATCCACAAATAGATGGTCAGACGGAATGAGTGAACCAGTGCCTCAAGGCTTACTTGTGCTGTTTTGTCCATGCCTGCCAAGTAAATGGTCAGAGTGGATAGCACTAGCAGAGTTTTGGTACAACACATCCTTTCACTCTACTCTAGGGAAATCTCCATTTGAAGTATTATACGATCATGGTCTAAGACACTTCGGTGTGACTGATGTTCCGTCCTGTGCATCCCCTAACATGGCTACGTGGTTGAAGGATAGGGAACTAATGACAAATCTACTGCGCCAGCACCTGAATCGGGCTAGCCAGAGGATGAAAATTCAAGCTGATTCAAAACGATCAGAGAGAAGCTTCTCAGAGGGGGATTGGGTTTATCTAAAGCTGCAACCATATGTCCAATCCTTGGTGCCCACTCGAGCTAATCACAAGCTTGCCTTTCGGTATTTTTGACTATTTTAGGTGGAGAGGAAGGTTCGAGCAATGGCGTACAAATTGAAGCTTCCGTAGTCGTACAACATCCATCCAATGATCCACATTTCTCAGCTGAAGAAGGCTTTGGTGTCGGGAGAAAGGGTGCAATAGGAAAGACCCGAACTGGGGGAAAATAGAGTGCCTGACAAGATTATGGGCAATCGTCTTCATCGAGTGGGAGCTGCATCGGGGACTCAAGTGCTTGTGCAATGGTCGAGGGCATCGCCATCAAACGCGACCTAGGAGGATCTCTTGGAGCTGAAGATCTGCTTTTCGAATGCGCCGGCTTGGGGTCAAGCCGGTCCTGAAGATGGGCGGATGTCACAATCCCTAGCAATGTATCTTACCATGAACAGGAACCTGAAGATTGTTGGGACAGCAGACAGGCCAAACGAACCCGCAAGCCCAACACCCACTTTTAGTCTGCAAATTGGGTTTTCTGAGTTGGCGACAGCGCGTGGATCACGTCATTATGGCCCTACCTACCAATCCCTTGGCTCGAGCAATACTTAAGCGGGACGCTGTATCCGTTTGTAATCATCTTTGATGTAAACACTTGAGAACACAACTTTGATTTCCCAATCTAGTTCATCTGCTTCCCTGTCTCGTTCTTCCTCCCAGTCTCTGATTCCTCCCCTTTCCCCGCTAGTTTCTCCACTAAATCCTACCCTATCCAGCGGAATGTAACAATACTCATCGCCGAAGTCGATGCCCAGGCCGCCCCAGTCGCCTGAGGTGGAGATGGAGCCATTGACTCATCGCTAGAGCTGAAGTTGAAGCTATTGCCATCGACGAAGACATTTGCGCCACCACCACCTTGAACCACTGCATGAAGCCTTCGCCATCAGTCCGCCACATCCCTCCACCATCATTATCTTCTCGTCGTCGCCGCCGCTATGCCTTTCTTCCCCACGCAATCAGAGTCGCCCGGACACGCCAATGCCGCTCGAGCTGGCACCACTGACCGATGACCTTGATCCTGCCATCGCCGTTCGAGTTCGCCGGATTTAGCGCACCCAGCCGAGCCGCTGATCTCGTCGTTGTCGCTCGAGCTAGCGCCGCTGCCCCATGAGCTCGCACTACCGGCTGCTGCCCTCGATCCCATCGTCGCTGCTCGAGCTCGTCGGATTTGGTGCTCCCAGACACTGATCCCGCTGCTGCCGCTTAAGCTCATGTCGCCAGCTGCTACCCTCGATCCCATCGCCGCCGTGCGAGTTCGCTGGATTTGGCGCTGCCGTCCATTGCCCTCGATCCCGCCACCGCCACTCGAGCTCACCGGATTTAGCGCCGTCAGCCGTTGAGAGATGCAGATGAGTGGATAAGGACGTAGTGCATCGAGTATTCGAGTGGATTCACTGATGGATGGATTCTCTGATGTAATGACCCTGCATGTGATCCCTAATAGTTTTGTATACCACTGATTATGTAAATGAGATAGACTTTCACCCCAAAAATTCCTCCCTACAAATTCTTGTGTTTTTCCTACTACCCATCCAAACGGTCTCTATTTCCAATTCTCTGTTTTACAGGTACACTCCTATCCTATCGGTGCATTTTTCCTATTCGTGTGTTTTTCATTCACACGTTTCAAATAGCCCTAAATAAAGTTGTTAGGCAGATCTTGGTCCCTCCATTTCAAGCAAGCATGCACATTATCTGATCTCCGTTAGTTTCTACAACATTCTCCCGCCCTTTATTTGTTCCCGTGTGCTCGCTAGCCCTGCTGCAGCTAGCCATGCGCACACACTAGTGCCTAGGGATGCAAACGGAGCGGATAGTTCCTGACCGACCGAATAAATTCACAGCGTATTTTTGGATATCCGGTTTTTTCTACGGATTCAGATTCGGACCCAGATATTCTCTGTCGGATACAGATTCGGGAAACAACTATCCGATGAATTCGGAACTATCCGGTAAAAAAAAAACGGAGCTATCCGGAGAACTATCCGATTGCTATCCGGATGGAGCTACAGCACAGGCCTACACTACCAAGCCAGTCGGCGCCCAGTTTCGCGCTCCAGAGACTCTCGCCCGCATCACCCAAATCCTAAATCCATCCCCTCCCCCTTCGTCTCCCTCCTTCCTCGCCGCCTCAACCGCCGCCGCCGCCGCCGCCTCCCCTCACTCCCTCCCATCCCTCCTCATCTCTGCCACCCCCACCTGTGCCCTCCACGGCTCCACTCCCTCCTTCGCCGCTGCAGTTGCCTTCGAATCCAAAATGTGAATCGCTCGCGCTCGCTCGCCGCCGAAGATGAAAATGAAGACCCCGCGGCTGCGCTCCGGTAAGTCTCACCGCGCCTCCATAGTGATGGCGGCGGCGTAGGCGGAGGGGAGCTCGCCTGTCCGGGGAGCTCTCGCTCCAGCTCGAGCATGTCTCCCTCTTCCCCTTCCTCTCCGACCACCCCTGCTCGCGCATGCCAATTAGTCGAGTAGATAGATCAAGTCTACAGGGTAAGCTTCTCTCATCTATGCCGCCGCCATCGTCACGTTCTCTTGATCCACCGCACCCTTGTTCTTCCCGGTGTGGCTGATCTATACATTTCTCTGTATGTGAATTGTTTCGAGCGCACAGTTCCTTCAGTACCAGGTGGTGGGTCACACGCTGCCGACCCCCGGCGATGAGCACCCCAAGATCTACCGCATGAAGCTCAGGGCCACCAACGAGGTCCGCGCCAAGTCAAGTTCGTCGGTTCTGGCGCAATGTCAAAGCGATGTTTCTTTGTGTGTTGTTTGGTGTGTAATTCTTGATGGTGTTGTGTGGCTTATCTGCGTGTGTTTGCGGGCAGGTACTTCCTGAGGAAGCTGAAGAAGGTGAAGAAGAGCAATGGCCAGATGCTCGCTATCAACGAGGTACCACTCGGTTGTCTCTGATCATTAATGCAACTTTACTTTCTGAGTTGATGTGGACCAAATGCCATAGATTAGTTTGTTACTATGTTGATATTATCTATACTGGAGATTATGGATTTTTCCTATGTGAATAGGAGATGATGTGTCTTGAGTGTATGTACTTGACCAAATGCAACAGTTCAATGGTTTGTGTGACTTGTAGTGAGTAGTGGTTTGTCTAAAGGTCCTTAGTTTCGATGTAGAACAATCATGGATGTTGGTCTTAACTCCGTTTGTATGCATGAATTACTTTACTTACTATGATTTCGTGGAATTTGTCGATTTTGTGGGGCTAAGGTTTGCTCCCCTCCCTGATTGCATTAGTTATGCACGCTGTTCTGTTTATGGCACAACCTCAATTAAAAAGAACCAGCAACATCTTAAAATCAGATTGAATGGAATATAACCTTGTAAAAGAAACTTGGGAATCATTTACTTGTTCAAGCCAAGAATACCTATATGGTGACATGGATATATGCATCTGAAGCAAAAAAAAAAAAAAAAAAAAAAAAGAAGAAGAAGAGAGAGAGAATCATATACATGAAATTTGGCTTATTTTAGTGTATTTAGTGTAACATAATGACTTATAATGTTTGGTTCTACTTGCGAAAAATGTAAGGCTTGAAAATTTGAAGTTCTTATTTGTATCCAGCATTGTTACTTTGTATAAATTCAGATTATGTTATGTACCATACCCGTTAGTTTAACTTTTACTTTGTATAAATCCAGACTATGTTAGGTACCATGGACATAAATTAAGTTTTAGCTAAGTTTTTCATGCTTAGTAGTATATCGACTTGTCAAGTCATGTCACAGGATTTTTTTTTTACCTGACAATGCATTGACATAGCAAAGCCTTGAGATTTGTTATAACTATCATTGTGCTAATGCATGTCAAAATCTTGTTGGAGCTATCATGTCCCTTACATATAGGAACTTCTGTTGCTCAGACTTGTAATGACATGTGCCAATTTGTTGTCAAGCACTTGGTACAATTTTCATGCATTGGTTTTCAACATAAGATCATTTGGTTCCTCTAATTATTTACTAGACCATGAACAAAGTCTTTGAGCATGCTGGAGATCTTGTCAACATTAGAGTGGTACACAATTTGATGTGGCTTATTGCTGAAGGCTTTGGAGAGGAGGATGAAGGTGCTGATAGTCAACTAAGATCATCAGCTGTATGTAACTTCTCATAATACTTTGCTGTCAAGTTCTTAATGCTAAACATGATTTCTGTGTGAATAAACACATTAAGGAAAGCTTGCACTGATTATGCTTGATGAATCTAGCTCTAACTGCAAACCACTATGCTTAATTCCTGCTATAGTGCTCAACTTGATACTGTGGAGTCCGTTAACAAAGTTTTGTTAGCCTTCTAGATCGGGTGCTTGATTCTTTATTTTTAACTTTCTTACTACTTGATCTATTAGCATAACTCATTTTTGTTTTTCTTAAACAGGTAGATTCCTATCTTCAAATTGTGGGGGAGCCAAAGCTTCATTCTTCGTTTCTGCAGGTAGTTACATATTTCCTCTTTCATTCCTATCCCATAGCAAGTTTTTTGGGTTAAATTATATTATTTCATTTTACTTTCAGATAATATGCTGGGTATTGGGAGAGTATGGAACAACAAATGGGAAATATTTGGCTTCTTATATTGTTGGGAAGTTGTGTGATGTAGCAGAGGCCCACCCAACTGATGACACTGTCAAGGTATGCTCTTGTAGTTTAGCTTATGTTTCATTAATCAATTGGCCTCTTTCTATCCTGCATGCTCTATGCTGAAAGATGAGAAGATAGATTCTAGTTAAGGCAATACTATGTCGTTTTAGTCTTCTGTCCTCGATTGTAGTTCCCTTGACGCCTTGAGGGGGTCACAGATAGGGGGCGTAGTATGGTCTCCACTCTCCACATACTTGCTTAAATACCCTATGTTATCGTGTGATATATTTAAATTTATTTGTTAAACTACTAATCTAGTTGTATTTTGGACATGTAGTATGGTTAATTGATCTTTATTTGTGTGATATATGTGGTTTATGTTTTTGCGCAATATCCGAATAAATATTTGTGACCGAGACAATCCGTATTCAGTTCGGCATGTATTCGCTCCGTATTCGTGACCGAGACTATCCGCATTCGTATCCGGCACTGTCCGTGTCCGATTCTGAATCCGAGAAAAAAATATGGAAAAGGATACGGGATGAGCGATATCCGACGGTATCCGTTTACACCCCTACTAGTGTCACTACAGAAAGACTCTTTTTTTTGCGATTTACAGAAAGGCTTTTAGTTGTGCAACTGAAGCAAAGGTGAAAAGAAAGGCTTCATTGGATGCAGAATGCTCCATGTGCTGTTCCTTTCGAGATCTTGACCTGTGCTTGGTGGCCAGAATATTCTCGGCAGGGGTCTCACAAGTGTGTGGTCGATGCGAGTAGAAGGTTAGTAATTTGAGGGTCAATGTAAACGAGGAGTTTTTGGCTTTTCGGCCAGTTTTAGTGATAAAATAGTAAATCTAGTCTTCTCTATGTGATATCGTGATTAGATAGTTAGATGAAGTGTGTTCCCTATAGTGCTCCTGGAGCACTTCAGGTTCTTACGACGACAAGATGGGGTGCACGGCAAGCAGCATGGTGGGGTGCGTGGCAGGCAACCTGTCATGGTCCTAGTTCGCGGTTGATGACCTGCCGCGATTTTAGTTCACGATTGGTGACTTTTCGCGATGCTATTTTTAGCATTTCGTTCATACGAGAACTAATTTTACTATTTCAATTTTAAAAGGCTAAATGGGCTAGAAAATCTGTAAACGATGGCAACAAGTCGAGATCTAGGCCTTTGTTTGGTGGACAGATTATTCTCGCCAGGGGTTTGACAATTGTGCGGTCGACGCGAGTAGAAGGTTAGTAATTTGGGGGGTCAATGTAAACGAGCTGGTCCAGGTGATACAAGGAGAATGTTGCTAGTGGATGCTGTACTGGACCACCGGTGGATGTGACAGCCGGTGCTAGATGGACAGTCGCGTCTGCCGCCACTTGTCGCTCAGGTACACGCTCCAAAATACGCGGGTGTGCGCGAGATTGGGAAGCCGCGCCAACGTCCCGCGTCCCGCGTCGGGCGGGCTACGAGTTTGTGTGCGACCAGCGCTCGGACCTCCAAGCGTCAGCACATACGCTTCTTTATGATATAATCGTAACAGTTTTATTTATTTATTGTAACGTATAAAAAAAATTATATACAATATTTCAAAGAAAAGGATATCTTAAAAATCTCAGAACCAAAACAAACTTTTGGAAAAGGACGCTAACATACCAAAAATCTCAGAATCAAAACAAACATCTAGAAAATGACACATTAAAAAGCTCATTTTGCAACATCACGCGCAACAAAAATGAAGAACATGTAAAATATTTTTTCACTTGATACAACATATAAAAGAAAAAGGATGCAACATTTTTTTCACTTGATACAACATATAAAAAAAAAAGGATGCAACATCAGGAAAAGGACGCAATCTTGCAACATCACGCGCACCCGATGCAACAAAAATGAAGAACATATACAACATTTACGAAATGAAGAACCCATGTATAGATTCAACCAGGAGTATAGAACTTAGCTGGATTTTAAAAATAGTTCAGAAATCACAAACAAACAAATTTACAATATCGCAATACTGCAACATTTGAACAGAACAGTTGCGACATTTTATGGTTACTCATGCAACATTCGGATACATTGTTTGCAACAAAATTGAAACGCCACATTTGAAAAAGAATGCAACAAAGGATGCAACGTCTCAGAATCATAGATGCAGCATTCCAAATTTTTTTGCAACAATCAAAACAAAAGGAGGAAAACATCCGAAAACACCTATTGCAACATCCCGTGACAACAAATGCAACAAAAAATAGTTAACGTGCAACAAAATTAGTCCAAAAATACAACAAACTCGAGTCATGACCAGGACGCGACCGCGATGGAGGAGGTGGCCGGGCGCGAGGAGATGGCCCAGGCCCGGTGCGATGGCGGCCGAACGCGGGGGCAGTCGGGGCGCAGAGGCGGTCAAGCGCTGAAAGGTGGCGGCGGCGCACGTGGTGTAGAGCTTGTGGAGCGAGAGGCGGCCATCATAGTTGGAGAAGACCTTCAGTATGCCATTGTATCGGTACGGCCTAGGGTCTTGACGATGTGCTGCACCGTGGCGAGTAGCTTCTCGCCGTCCTCCGCCATAGGCTACGCGAGGAACCCGTCGCCTGAAGCCTCTCCCGGCGACCTTGCGTGTGGTTTGGGCTAGGGTTTGGCGTTCACACTGTGCGGCCGAGGAGCTCCTTCGAGTGGTTGCGGGGGGAAGACGTGGTGATAGTCTGGCTGACAGCGAGTGGTAACAAGGGATAAAAACTACGGTGACCTCGGGAGATGATAAAGAAAGGAAGGAGAAGACAGGTGGTGGCTTGGTAGGTGGGGAAAGTATAAATGCAGAACGCAACGCCGCTCAAGGGAGTAGCCGAGGAATTAAATTTTCACTAACAGGTCAGGGCAAGAGCAAACGTTGAATTAGTTTAGTGCAGTGGATGGACCTGTTAGGAAACCTACGCCCAGGCCTCACAGGCCGGCCTATGGTGGGCTCCTCATCCACCTCTAAACTATATATAGGAGGGGACCCCCAACCATTGTACGTGCTTTTGAGAAGAGAAATAAAGAGAAGAAAGAAGCCCCCATATCTCTGTGTTCAATCTACTATTTGTTCTTGCATTATTTTGTGTGATTCTACACTTATCTACGAGGTGATCGGTCAGACTAGACTCGCCAGCGACGGTTCCTCAACACGTTATCAGCACAATCGAATCTGGCATACCTCTAGGCCTACTCTACTCGGATCAAAAGGTAATTGTTATAGCACGATGCTCGAAGATCGAATCGTATTTTCTTGATCGCTTTTAATTCCACAAATTTAGCTTTCTAGATTATTTCCTATGGTGTAAATCCGCTTTAATCTACCGTGAGCCGACTTGAAGTCGTCGGCACAATGCTGATCGGTAGGTTGCATGAAGGAGTAGATGTCGATTGCACTGTGGATTGTAGATTGCAAATTTTCTCTAATCTTCGCGAGCCGACATGTAGTTGCCGGCACAATACCGATCGGATGATTGGTTGAAAAGATGGACTATTGATTGCGTTCATTGATGCACAAAGAAAAAAAGCCACGTCGTTGGCCGTCGGACGGCCGCACCGCACCCTTTGCCGGCTCTGCATGGCCGCAGCATCACACGGCCGCGCTGCTGCGCTCCGCCTTGGTTGCCCACGTGCGATGTCTCACAGACGCGCCATAAAAGCCGCCTACACGCCCGACCTAAAGCCGTGCTACCCGCCGCCCTACAGCTGCTGGCTCCTCCGTGCTCGCACACGGCCCTGCTGGCCTCGTGAGCCCACTACGCGCTTGGCCGCCCTTACGCGTGTGCTCGCAACGCCGTCTCTCTCCGCGCATGCACCCACAAAGCCGTTAGTGCTCCTGTGCCAGCAATGCTATGTGCGCCGGCCGGCCTGCAGCCACTGGCTCCCAGCAGCCCACAATGCCGCCGGCCCCCGCATGGCGTGCCTTCGCACCACTTGCGTGCATGTAGTGCTCCGTCGCCGCCATGTGAACAGGGTACCCCTCACCCCTTTGACTCGGTCGCCACACGGGCCATATGGGATCGGCCCAAGTATATTCGGAAAAAAGAAAAGGAAATTTTGTAAGAAGGCCCTCGAACTTTCTGAAAATTACACAAAAAAAAATTATCAAAATTGAAATTTAGTGGTTTAATGTAACATCCCAATTTTGGACTTGTGTTTCAAAAGTAAGAAAATGAGTAGAAATTAAATTTTTTTCTTACATCATGTATTTCCTTTATGTCCTAAACAATTCCTGTACAAGAATTATGGAAATGCAAAGTCACAAGTCTTTTGATCCAAACCCTTGTCTTCCAAAATCATTCATCTCAAATCTTGTGATCATCCTTTGTAAGTATTTTTCCTAAGCTCCTGGGATGGTATGTGACCTCTATGAAAAATTTCACAATTTTTAGAAATTGTTTGAATACTTTAGAGGGCAGTCAAACCTGTTTGACTTTCAGTCAAACCTTAAACCAGAGCCTTACAAAATTTTTGGGGAATAGCGCGCAGCATAAAAACCTCTGAAAATTTTATACAAGGTTAATATCTGAGTTAGCAAGCTCCAGTAAAAATTTCAGAATTTTTGGAGATGTTTTGCTATCTCAAATAAATCCCCAAAGTCCCAGCTTAATTTAAAACCCAAAACCTGATTTCTCTGTTCTTTGGGTTCGAGTCAGACTCGGGCTCGAGCCACTTGTCTTGGTCCAGTCAACTAACTGCACCAGGCCTTCTTTTAAAAGCGCGCATCTAATCTCAGCCGTTGGATCCTGATCGCACGGCCCAGCTTCGCGAGAACATTCGGACGTCCGAATATAATCTCTCATCGTGGCCGTTCATTCCTGATCCAAGGGTTCGCGATCTTCTCTGTTGATTTAAACTTCGGGAGCCTTGGGTGAACCCCATCCGTTGGATTGAGATCGGACCGTCCTCGTCGTAGGAGAGGTTCGAACCTCCGATTGTTTCGTTCAATCTGAGCCATTGGATTAAAATCTAACGCCACAATCTCCTCTGTTGAGTTTAAACCTCAGAGGCGTGATGCGATATCAGCCGCCCGATCAAAATCCAAGGGCTCAAAATCGCTCGAGCCTTTCCTGGTTGTCTTCAACCTCGCGCCGTGCACGAACAGTGAAAAAGACACAGAGAGGCATGGTTTGAGTCAAATCGTGCTCCCCGACAGCCACTCCTAGTCGACATTTAGGGATTGTAGGGTGCTTTCGGCCACGATCTCAGCCTACTCCTACATCCCCATCACTTCTTCTTTTCGGCACACCTTTTGTGCCCTAAACCATTGTCACCCGAGATGCTCCTTCTTGCCAAACCCTAATCCTTAGCTATATAAGGTCCCAAAACCCCTTCCTGGTGTTCTTTTACACCATCCAAAGCTCCTTCTTCATTGTTGTAGCTTAATACCCCAAAAACACCAAATCACAATTATTGGCCGTGGAGCTCCTCTGAGGATCATGAAGCTCCAGTGGTTCATCTTCAAATATTCTTGTACCCTTTTCAACTCCTTAATACGCTAATCATTTCCCCTCACTTAATTTTGGGTTTCATTTTCAGGATTTGACAAATTTAAGGTTTGTTCAAATTCGGCCGAAACCATTCCCTTTCTTCCTCAGCTCCAGTGAGTGCTCCATTTCTCAATTAATTGCTCATGAAGCTTATATGGGCTATTGTGTAGCTATTTTGACCACCAGTGGTGTTCATTTTGGCTCAGGTCTCTGTTTTCATATCTTCTTCCTCGGGTCCGGCAAAGCTCCATCGTGGTCAGACCGTCTCTGGCCATCTTTGAAGCTCATCTCGGTCAAGGTAGTTTCTTGTTAGTCCCTAGAGGCCGTGGCACACGCTTATCTGGACCGCTGCGGAGCTTTTCTTGCGTTTTCGCTTTTAGCCGAGTTGGTCACCGTCGCTATTTTCCAGCTAGCCGGCGTTCTAGACCTTCACCGCCGGCGAGGTTACCACCTTCGGGATCGCAAGCCTATTGCGAACCGATTTTAGTCTTAAGGTTGCGCCGCCGTGGCCGGAGTCGCCAGCGGCAAGCCATTCTTTTCGCTCGGGTTTTTGCCGGACGAAACTCCCTCTTCGTCGTCGTTAAGACACAATTAATGATCTAATTATTGTTAATCATTAGAGATGATTAGTGTGTCTTAATCTGGTTCATCGTCTCACTGTCATGTGGGTCCACTCATTAAACTCCTCCTAGCTCTTTAAACCCACGTGCGTGAGTGCATTGTGCTTTGTTGGTCGTGGGTCGTCGATCTTGTGATCAACGACCCAGATCTAGAGAAACGTTCGGACCGTCTGGTGTCCTAATTGTTTTGGATCGTCCATCGCTCGATCTGCAGCTGCGATCGCGAGTACATTCGGACTCCCCGAAGGGAGGTGCGCTCCGAGCCATTCATCTTGAGATCTGCGGCTGTGGATGGTTGAAACATTCAGACCTCCGAATGTTTTCATCCACGTGAACCGTTGGATCTAGATCCAACGATGGGCTCCTTTTGGGAATCGCGCGTGTGTGCTGTTCTCCATGCGTGTGGCCCGTTGGATGTCGCATCAACGGCCCACGAGCGTCCATGTCGTTTATTTCTGTTAAGATGTGTTATATTTCAGTAAGCATTTTCTTATCAACTGAAAATTGTAGTAAACTTTAGAAACTCACAACTAATTCATTTTAAATCCTTTTTAGATGTTTTCAACTGCATTAAATTCATGTTTCACTATAGTTTAATTTAAAAATACATTTAGACTTGTTTTTGCAGCAGAAAATGTCATAAGCTTTATTGATTCATTTCTGCCATTATTTAAAGTTCTTGTAATTCTAGGAAAGCTTAGAAAATGCCTAACTAAATTGTTATAATTCTTTTTCAGTTGATTCCAGTTGAGATAAGTTCATATTTAACTAAAATTTAATCTAAAAATGCCTTTAGATAAGTTTCGGTAACAGAGAGTTTTACAAACACTAATAACTTGATATCAACCATTTTAGAATATTCCAGAAAATGAATTTAGACCTTGAAAAATGCATATCTTTTTCTGTATAATTACAAATTATGCAAAATCAATTTTGTTAAATTCCTCTGTTAGTGTACTTTAATATTTGATAGATTTTGAGCATGGTTATGTTTCTGTAAAGTATAATGTGCTAGGTTTACAACTTAGAAAAAGCATAAGTAAATCTTTATAACTTGAAATTTGGTAAACTCAACTTTGCTGTCATTAGGATGTCATAATCTACCTGCTATAAAAATTTCAGACCTTAGATCATTCTAGAAATTTTTGCCATGAACAGTACCAGTAATTAATTTAGTTGATTTTATAGGGTGAGAGAGTGTATTTTGGCTATAACTTTTGCATACTAAATCCAAATTGCATGATTCTTGTTTCTAAAATTGTCTAAAATCATCCCCTAGCTGCTGTATGAATTTCATTAGATTTGGATGTCTTTTGCTGTTGGAGTTATTTGGTGTTCTTCGTTCTTATCGATTTTATCGCCTTTTCTCGTTAGGTTCCGAAGATAATTTTGATATCGAATCTGAGCCACAGCCATCAGATCCTACACTCCAGCAAGGCAAGAAGATGTAGCATCATTTGATCATGTTGCTCCTACTATTTTCAAATTCTAATATATTGTTTGCAAATTCTATGTATGCATTGCTATGTTGTTTTAACTATTGTCGATAGTTGACCTAGTAGATGCATTATCAGTAGGCAAATGTTTATCCTCTACTACTGAGCCTAGGTTTATCTTGCTGTGATTTTGGGTTCGTTGGATGAACCCTTGTCACTTAGTAGTTTACGAGTTTGTTGCTTAGCCATGCTTAGCTATCGGTAGAAATGGGCGGTTATCGACTTGTCGATAACCTTGATCACACAAACTTATTATAATCTCTATATTTCAGCTCTGTGCTATGTTCAAATTGCAAAACTAAAACTGAAAACAAAACAATTTGGACTTGGGCACAATGGTAAGATGGTGTGATCTTTGGGGTGTGGCTGGATTGGTGATGTAGTCATTTAAGGACCGAGTTACTTGCGTCACCGTTCTGAGCATTCTTGTGTGCTAACCACACTAGAGGGTATGGGACCTCTCTTGACTTAGTACTTTGGCGTGTGTGGGCTACGAGTCGCAGGTGGGCGTGTGTGTGTTGAGTTGTGGTAAAATGAGATGGGTTATGTGTGGGAGCATTGTAGTTGTCCAAAGAGCTTTACCTCGAGGGGTAGTTGTCTTTTTGGCTTTACAATGTAAGCGTATGGGTTTCCATCCATACGAGCGGCTCGTAGTCGATACACAATATTGGAAATGCCTCGTAGAACTTAGCCGTGCCGGCATACCTTTGGAAGTGTGCTAAATCATGTGGCTTAAAGGCGGTCTGAAGTGTGGGTACATTGGTACACCTCTGCAGAGTTTTGAACTATTCGAATAGCCTCGTCCTAGGTTATGGACACGCTCGGAAACGCCCTGTGAGAACTAGACTACAACATTTTAAGTAAAACTTGATGGGTGGTATGAATCAGGGATTCCTGCTATTTGTGGTGGCTATTGGGTTAGTCACTTCTAGGTGGTTACTTGATAATTATTGTTACTCGTTGCTATTTCAATGCTTAAAAACTGAATTGTTAAATTGCTTTTAATCTATTACATTATTGCAAATGAAACTTTCTTTATGCGTCCAAACAACCATATAACCAACATCCTTTGATACAGCTTTCATGTAGCTATGTATAGGCTTGTTACTCGTAAGTCTTGCGAGTACATTTTTTTTGTACTCACCTGCATTGCTTATTGTGTGCAGAGGAAGAAGGTGAGCCCAAAGGACCTCACTTTTGTGAGTTGTGCTGTGGCAGTGTGTGGGGCGATTAGCTTGCGGCCCGGTCGATTGCCCTGTGGTGTTATGTGGCTAACCGGTCGTCTTTTGTTTAAGCCATCTTATGGCAACTTTTGCTTCCGCTGTTACTTCTTAATACTTATGTCATTTGGCCGGTCGGTTGTTCTGTAATAACTTATATTATGTATGTCTTTTGATAGACTTGTTATCATATGTTGTATGGAAATGATGCATGCTTTTGTATGATGTATGTGTGCTGCAATTTCTGGGAAGCACATGTCCATCGAGGCACGGGTTATTCTGTTTGTGATACTAGAACCAGTGGAAGGTTAAGTATTACAAGCTTAATAAACCGGGGTCTCACATTTAGCCCCTAAAAACTGCAAAATTCACTGAAAATTCATTTTTCAGCAAAAAAAAGGGCCTCGGGAATTCAACTTTTGAATCCTTTTAAGCATTTAAAGCATGTTTAACTTTGTTATTATTATTTCTATGCAATTTATATATTTGTATTTATTGTTTTGATTATCTGTGATTGTTTATTTTACTTTTAATCACTGAAAAATAGCAGTAAATAATGAAAAATACATAGAAAAATATAGAAACATTATGAGAAGTTTTGTACCATTATTTGCAACCATTTTATGCAAATTACTAGCAGTAATCTTATGAACTCTTTGTGTAAATGTGTAGATGACTGGCATCACAAACTGGGAGTTCAAAGAGCTGGTCTAGCATGGCCAGAATTACTTGACTTGGGCCTTCGACATCGAGATTGTACTTGGGGCCAAGAAGCTCCGTGCTGCTATCGGGTTTGGCACCTCAAAGAATGCCAATCCCATTGCTGAGGAAAATGATCAGGCACTTTACTTCCTCAGATACCATCTCTGCCTAACGCTCAAGAATGAGTATATGGCGGAAAAGAGCGCACTAGCTTTGTGGACTGCACTGAAGAAGCGGTTCGAGAAGCTAAAGTACACCATTCTTCCTTGGGTAGAGCAGGAATGGACCCAATTGCGTTTTCTTGACTTCAAGACCGTGGGAGAGTGCAATTATGCTTTGCACATAATTTGTACTAGTCTTCAACTCTGTGGTAAGGTAATGACGGATGAGCAAAAGATTGAGAAGACTCTCTCTACCTTTTACCCGAATGCGGTGCAATCCGCGCGCAACTATCGTCAAGACGGCTACAAGGAGTATGCCGAATTGATTGATATCATACAAGTTGCAGAAGCTCAAGATGAGGTTTTAAGGAAGAACTACATCTCACAGCTGCCTAGTAGCAATGTTGGCCATGAAGCCAATGCTAGCAACTACAAGGTGAGGAAGCCTCACTCAAAGGAAAGGGGCAAGAAGGGTAAAGTCGTGGGTCGCAAGGCCAAACCAAATGCTCAAGCCAAGAACGACAGTCAAAGGAAGTACGATGACAAACCCTATGGCTAGCAGGACCAAGGATGCTACAAATGTGGCATATGGGGCCATTCGTCACGGATTTGTCGTGAGCCACAACATGTTATTAATGCTTTCAAGTCTAAAAAGAAGGGCAAAGGACAGCATGAGGCACACGTTGCCATTGCAGGCACGGAGGATCCACAACCATTAGTTGCACTTATGAATATGGACAACCCTATAGAAGCCCCTATCTCTCCTACTTTGGACATCGCAGCGGCCGCAATCGTAGTTGCCCAAGAGGAGAGGATCGTCATAGAGTAGATTCAGGCAGGAGTTTCTTCATACTTCGCTGATTCGATCTAGTGCACACATTGCACTTAGATCCTTTTATCATCACTTGCAGTTAGTGGTTGTGATAGAACTTTGAATAATTGAATAATGGTTGTAAGCTCTAAGAGAGCAAAACATTAAATTCTTATAATGAGTCCTACAAGGCTAAAAAATTTCTTGTATTTATAATATCAAGTTATGTCCTTATTTTGAAGTATTTTATTTATTTGCTGAGTGCTTCTGCTATATATTAATAAAGTACTTTATATCAGAATGCGTGTAGCGCCCTATGGAGGAAGTGTGCTTAGCGGATAGCGTCACAACGAATACCATCTTGAGAGAGACGAAATTGTTTCAGTCGATCACAAAAATGCTAGTAGTCTTACGATCTTACGACAATCGCGGACAGTGATACTTGTATAATAGGCTCCAGAAGAGCCACAATTATACTCCCAATGGGCACAACTTTGGTCATTGAAGAAGCCTTGTTGTACCAGAATCGCCTAGAACTCTCCTAAGTTTCAAGGATATTCGTGCTAACGGTTTCCACGTAGATACTAAAGAAGAGTGTGACAAGGAATACCTGCTCATTACAAAGCGTAAAGAAAATGGAGAAAGGGTATTAGAACGACTTGCTTCATATGAAATTTTGCTATACTAAACTAATATTAAGGCACCTATAGCCTATACTGTCTTGAAAACTATATTTAGAAGCTCTGAACTTTTCTGTCTCTAGCATGATAGATTAGGCCACCCGGGTCTTAGGATGATAAGAAATATAATTAACAATTCACAGAGACATAATATCAATATAAAGAATTTTCTGAATCAAGAAGATTTTATGTGCCCCACATGTGCCACCAGGAAAATTAATTACTAGACCTTCTGCTCTGAAAGTGAAGGATGAAGTCCCTGCATTCCTGGAATATATCCAGGGAGACATTTACGGTCTTATACGGCCCCTATCAGGGACATTAAGAACTGAAATAATAGAGGGGAGAAATTAGTAGGGATAATCCTGGAGAACTGAAACAAGACCGGCGGCCTAGTTAAGCACACGGGAAGGCTGGCGCGGGGGCATAGACGCGTGGGGGCGGGCGAGCCGGGAGGCGCAGGGGCGCAAGTAGCGGCACCGGCGGCCGAAGGCCAAGCCAGCGTAGGGCACAGAGGGCGGCACCAGGGAGTCAACATAGGGAGGAGTCGGGCGTAGGCGAGCCAACGGTCGGGCGCGACGCGGGCCGAGCACCGATGGCCGAAGGGGCACTGTGGGGAACTAGAGGGAGAGGACCGGAGGGAGGGAGATCCTAGGAGAAATCTTTCGGTAGGAGCAGCAAGCACCAAAGAAAGAATGGGGAAGAAATGGAATGCGGAAAGAAAGGAATCCCCAACAGGTGACCTCTAAATCAATCCATCTAATTAGAGACACAGAGAGAGCTTACCGCCATGCCTGTGCACCGTGTCGCTACCCTTCTGCGAGTCACTGCTGCCATGCCGCAACCATTGGTTCAATCCAACAAAAAGAAACATGGTGGAGAAGGATTCAGGTGGGCATCGAGGACTCAAGGTTGTCACGAAGTCAAGGCGCCATCGGAAACAACCCTAACTCTAGACGAAGGAAGGGGATCTATTTTAGAGGAAGAGGAAGGAAGGAGATGGGGATGGGAGCATTCTCAGGACTCAAGAGGATATGAAGCTTAGACGTGGGCAGTTTTTTTTGACATGGGAGATGGTGGGCTGGCCGAACGAGATTCATGAGCAGTGTATACACAATGAGTGTCTCGCAACGCCTATGCTTTCTGTTGCGAGATATACGTTGCTATACACATGTTTTTGTTGTAGTGCTTCTAGGGCTAGGAGCAGCACGCTTGCCGGCTTAGCTGCTCCGCCTCGCTTCTGTTCTTGGCTCTTTGCCTCTCCCACTCAGCAGTTGTGCCGCCGCTCGAGTAGACGAGCAACCAAGCACACACAAAACAAGGTCAGGAACTCATTTGATGACTTGATCTGGATGCGCTGATGCAGATGCCTGGGAAGGATCAGGGCCTTAACACGCTCGCATGGGGACGCCTCACATCATAGGCTTAGCCTTAGCGCAAAGGGCCTCGTCACTTCAAGTGGCCCACTAACCTCCCAAATCATTTCCTGATTCACACTACACATCTTCTCGAGCGATGGCATGGCCTAGCGCTCCGGGGAAAAAATTAAAGTGCCTACGCTAGGGGTGGATATCGAGCAAAATCTATAACACCCCAGCTCAGCATTGAGTCTAGAATGCTACTAAAATTAAACTAAACTAAGACCGATTACAATTTTTCGGCAAAACCTCCTTTGTATAGTCAACTATACCGAGGTTCCAACAATTAATTATGGCATTTATCAATATCTTCATAATCAAGTTCACACAAGCATGCAAGATGATCGAATAAACCTAATCAAGACTTGCTATTCTCATTATCACAATTAACATAATACTCAAAACCATTTATGAGTGATTCTCAAACAGTTTACTTATTCTTGAAATGAAACTAAATGGCAAACGCCTTAAGGTCGTGAGGTAGTGAGTGCATCCAACTTCTACTCCCTCCCATGCATGTCGTTCCTGCCAGATGTACCTAAAACATATCAAAGCAAGAGTGAGCCCAAAGACTCAAAGAATATCAACAAGGCTAATACAAGTTCATGATCATAGCATCATTAATCCACAATAACAATACACTAATCATAGCTTTCATACTTAAGGAATGCGATCAATGCAATGCACCTTTTGAACTTTATCTCTTTTCGTATTTTACCGGTAATGTGGGGTATACATCCGTCGATGTGTACCCTTGCCTGTGCCCTCTGGCACAAGGACCAAGAGCCTATACACCACATGTATAGGGACCTTTGCCCATCATCTTAATGATGGGGACCTCTTTACTCATTGCCCACATTCCACGAATGTGGGGACCTCAAGCCCATCATCTACATGACGGGGACCTCAAATAAGCATAGTAACCACGTGACCAAGCCTCCAATATGATAGCACGATGCACATGAATAAACTTTAAACCATCATACATATGTATTCACAACAACGTCATACAAGAAAAATCTTATTCATACTTCTAGCATTTCTCATCATTGATATTCATAGCATTCTAGCATCCATGAATAGCATATATATTCATAATACTAGCAAACATGAACAATCCCTCATGAATAATAATTAATCATATCTCAAGTATTCATCATCCTTAATCATACATATCACACTATCAACCATGCATGGTTATTACGCATCAAAGTACTAGCATCCTCTATCAAACATTCATAATTATTCACTCAATCAGAGTACTTGCATTCACCAAGATAAATTGAAACTCATTACACTAACATCCATACATGGCTATTATGAGCCAAACACAAACAGTCACAGCATACAAGCATAATTATACGATAACCCGAATACTTGCCTCAACCGTGCGAGAACGGTGGACGCGAAGAGGGTGCTGCCCCTGGGATCATGCTCCCACCTGAACATAAAGATAACCCAATCTAAGACCAACATACTGGACCAAAATCATAAATAACAACACCATTTAACTCGCTAAACTCCCAAACGTTTCCAATCTTCTAATTTCTGACGATCGATTTGGTGTTCACTGTGGACAGTCAACTTCTAAAATACATAACTTTCTGCTCAGGAGTCCAAATAATATGTTCCTAGACTTTCTTGAAAGGTAATTAAATTACCTAAATAAACTTAGTTGGGGAGCCCTTTTGATTCTGCAAATTACTGCCCCTACCAAGCCAAAGTACAGAACATCAATTATCACGTCAGGTTCTCCGGACAGTTCACTAAAACCACCATAACGTTTGCTACGAAAGTCCAAATCTTGCGTTATTTATCTCTCTGAAAAGGTATGGAAATTACCTACAGTTTTCGTTACATTGGGATCCCCTGAATTTCCCTTTAACTAACAGTTTTATCCAGTGTTCTACAGACTGTCCAAATACTGATAGATCAGCAGGACAGCGATACTAAAAAATTCATAACTCTCTGACCGTTAATCGTATTTGGGAGTTCTTGGTGGACACTGAAAGCTAAGAACATTATCTACATAACTCTAGGAGATCAAAACTCCTGATTCGGCTTCTAAACACACGAAATTGACTACGCAATAATCTGGACAGAACGCGATCTATTAAACCAACGCAAATCAATCTACAAAATGACATCAACCGCAACTACTACGCATCAACCAACGAAGAACACGCGACGTTACCCTTGTAGAATCGCAGCAAGATGAAGATCTTGCCCCCGCGAAGTTGATCTTCCTTATCCCCATCTCCTTTCTTGACCGGCCTCCACGCGAGCTGTCCTTCTCTTGGCCGGCAGCCACAGGAGGCTTCTTCACCGGCAGCGGGAGGGCTTCAGCAGGGGGGAGGAGCTGTGCGTGGGGGAGGAGGTGCAGGGAGGCGGCCAAAGGGGAGTGGGAGGTGGCGGCCACCAGTGGGGAGGAGGGGGAAAGGGGCGGCTAGGGTTTGGGGAGAGGGTGGCGCCTCCCCCCCTTAAGGCCGGCCAGGCCCACATGGGCCTAGGCCCAAGCCCAAGCTGCCAACTAAACGCGGAAAACTCCCTCTCATTTCCTGATTTGGTGATTTTCTAAAAGAACCCTTCTCCCGATTACTTATTCTCTCCCGGTTAAATCATTTCGAATATATTTTATGGTATTACATTCTACTCCCCTTAAGCAGAATTCGACCCTGAATTCTACCTGACATCTACTCGAAAAACAACAACCATAACTGAAGATCAAAACCAACAAGATGTACCCAAAGTGAACAACTTTGGTTAAAGTTCGATCATGCGAGACTACCTCCCAAGTCTCTTCTCGCTCAGATCGACGTGAACATATCACCATAACGTATACCCATGTCTAAACCTCAACACTCTCTCTGACCTCTCGGTACAAGTATCAGATGAGACTCGAAGGAGAGATCTTGCTCGGTGGTCGACGGCGTTAACGAAACCTCAAACTCTGGATCTCCCAGGTACTCACTCAACACCAGAACATACAAGACGTTATAAACTCCGCGCACGGACTCGAGACCGTCCTGGCGACACGCCAACTAGCGAAAACAACCCAATGTACCTTGGGGCAACCCCCCCCAGTGGTACCGAACCACGCAACATGCGCATAGAACACTAACTCTTGTTCCACCTCTCAATCGAACCCTTTTTTTTACCCAAACAAAGATCACCTCCTTTAACGAGGGACACACAACATAACTCGCTTTAAACACACTCTTTTACCGACATAGCCCAACTGAAAATGAAGGACTCTCATCGCAACCAACCATTACCAACTCGGTACTAAAAAAAGAATCAAATTCAGAATCAAAGATTTATCACGAAAATCTTTCCACCTTCAAATTAGAAAATTTGCAATAAACACCACGTTCGCCAAAAGAGAAATCACTCGAATATCCAAATCCATCATTTCTTTTATTCTTTGTGAACTGATAAGAACCACACATACCAACATAAAGCCAAGCTCAACTTTGCGAAAGACATCCGTCATAAACTCATAGCTCATACAAGATCAAGAGAGTGTTTCAGTACTCGAGGAAAATAATCTTTTCTCAATTTCTCCTTTAGAAAAAAATAAAATTTCTCTCAACTTTTTGGAATCCCGATTCATCGCACAACACACTAACCTGTTACTCTTAACTTGGCGATCTCAATGCCAAACCCAAATCGAAACACCTTGTCTACACCTTTGAAAAGGGACTCTGATGATCTCACAAAATATTCTCTAACCGATTTCCTTTACTGACTGAATTCATTTGACAGATGGCACTCAGAAAGTATCCCCAAATTAGATCTCTTACACAACCATGTCACCTCAACCCTTTTTGTGAACAAACATCTCAGAATTCACATCACACACTCTCATGTACTATATCAGAAGGGTGTTATCAACGATCATCCCACTGTTCGCAATCCACCCTTATTCTACTTCCTCTACACATAATCTTTGGGCGACTCCAAAGTTCTAGCATGACAATGCAAAGTCCATATTTAACCTCCAAGACTCTTGCAACTAACTTATCATATAAAAGATAGGGAAATCCTCAGATTAAATCCCTAAAAAAAATCCACAATTCCCACATACTCACTCGTTAACATCATCATAAAAAATATTTTCTTGACCCGTTTACCTCTACAAAGATTATAACTCTTAGAAACTTACTCATTAAAGCCAAATCATTCTTGACATTAACTCAACATTTTCTATTATCCTATTAATTGACATGACGATTCGATTACTTTGTAATTCCACTCTCATTAAACCACATCATCAAGAATAACCATTCACAACCTCGCAATACTACCAAATTGCGATACTCTATAAAATTGATCAAGATTTCCATACTTTCGGTAATTCTAATGTTCCACCCAAAGTGAACCAAAAGATCTTGGATCAAAATCACTATAGGTTCTACTAGCTGTAACAATGCAATCAGTTTAACCCCATAAGACAATCTTCCATTGAGATAGACTTCTCTCAAAGAACTATATTACGAAATTATTTTATCCTCCAATGCTCATCGAATAACTTACAACCCACAGTTTCACAACTACAATTATTAAACACCTCAAAAGACTCAGGTGAAACGAATAGGTTGATTCTTCCTCAAAAGAAAGAGCGAATGGAATCAATTTTTTTTTCATCAACTAGGAAAACATGTGCCACCCGCAGTGAACACAAGACCAAGGAAAATAGTCACTTAGGCCAAGTACTCGGAAAACATAAGGAAAAATCAACAGTCGAGGGCTCAAGCCCTACTGAAAGCGAATACCAAACCACAAATGAGAAGAAGGTAAAGCCCTTCGAAGATTGATAAACTCTTATGGAACAACTACATAAGGTTTAAGCGCTATCAAATAAACTGCAAGATGCGAAACGTGACTTAAATCTCAATTACTTATACTTCACTCCTTCCTTTAACAAGGAAGGTTATTTTCTGTGATTACTACATCACTTTGCCAGCTTAAACAAGATAAGCTCTTAAGACCAAATCATAGGAATAACTTAAGAACCAATAAAATATTTCAACATGTCACTTTGCTCAAAGCAACTCAATCACCACATAACTCAAGCGATCCAAATGATCACCATCGCAAAACTCGAAACACTTCTACAAAATCCAAGTTACGAAAGACGATCAAATTACTTTATTTCTAAAAGGATCATCACCACATACACAAGTCACAATCCCATGTAGACAATCTTACTAATAACAAGAATAATTCACTCTTAACTCGAATCGCCAGTGTCTACTCTTCCAATATAAAGCCCCAAAGGCTCACCAAATTGTTACACACCAGTTTATCATCTCATCCTCAAATTGAGAGTATATTAAAAACTTACAACCTCACTACAACAACCACTTATTCTAGAGGGAATCTTCTACACAATTTAAAAGGTTATATCAAAACACTTTCATCATGAACATGCTATCATCTGGTTATTTGTAACATCCCAATTTTCAGAGCTAAAAAAAAACTTTTAATAGTTAGTAGGGAGAAAATTCACCATTTTAATTTATTTGTTTTTAAATTCAAAAGCTTAATATTGGACTTTACAATCAAAAACATTTAATGTGAATAATCTCAACATGAACAATAGCCAAAACTATTTTTTTGGGTTCTATGTGCTCAGATATATTTTCTAGATTTTTCTAGAATTTTTCTGAGTTCATTTGCTATTTTCTATTGCCCTTTTGAATTTATGGTAATTTATAAAATAGAAAACCTATTTAAAACCTCAGAAATCCTCTAGGGCCGAATTCCCAAGCCTCCGGCCCAATCCGCGAGAGCCCAGCTCCGCGTCGCCGCTTCGATGTGGTGGACCCCACTGTCGGCCTCTCGCTTCTCTCTCTTTCCTTGGGCGCCCGATCATCCTCCACCGCTCGATCGAGGATGGGCGGTTGGATGTGCACGATCGATTCGAGCTGCCGAACGCCCCATCGATTGTGAGCCGTTCGATCTTGAACGGACGATCAGATCTTCGGAGTCCGTTTCACGGTCGTACCGTTTCGCACGCGCCCGCACCGAGCCACCGTCACCGACAGGTGGGCCCCGACCTCCACGTCATCGTCGTCTCGACGCGGACTCTACCTTCCGCCCGATTTCTCGCGCCACGTGTGTCGCCGTGGACTCGCCTCCGGGGCTATTTAAGGCCCCGAGGACACTCGTATCCGCACTCGAGCCTCGCGCCTCGAAAACCCTAGCGCCACGCAGTTCGGCCGCGCGAAACCTAGGCGCGCCGTCTTCATCTCGGTGAGAACCTGCGCCACCGCCATTGCTCGGCCTTCCTCGTCGCAACCGGACCCCACCTTCGGGATCGCCGTGTCGCCCGCACCTCGGCACCGCCCTCATCTTCGCCGGATGACCCCTCCAACGCCGTTGTCGTCGAGCCCGAGCCTCAACCTCCGCTTCGAGCTCGCCGCCGACCACCTCCATCACCCCCGACCACCCGGAGTTGCACCAGTAGGTTCGCAATAACGCCCTCTACACGTCGGTACCACTCACCGCCGGCGAGGATCCGTCGTTCGCCGTTGCCATTGGTTCCCGAGCCGTGTCGCCATCGGTCTGACGTGGCAGCCGGGTCAGCATCCACCTCAGCCCACGCGCCTGCGTGTCGTCCTGCATGGCGCTGTGTCAGCAAACACGTGCGCGCCCATGCGGCAGTCCACCGGACCCCGAGTCCCGAGGCTCGGTAGACTTGGTCTACCGTGATCCATCTCACTGACATGTGGGTCCCACATGTCAGAATTGTTTTCTGATTTCTTTTAATTCCGAAATTCCTTCGCTGACGCCAGCTTTGCGCAATAATCCGATTTTTCTGTTAAGAAATAATTCGGAAATTCCAGAAAATCCAAATTAGGGTTTCTTTTTAGATTTAAACTTCCAGAGCTCATAACTTTTGCATCCTAACTCCGATTGAGCCCATTCAAATTCCTAAATTTGTCTAAATTCAAGCTCTATTTATCTGAGATTTTTATTTAATTTTTGGAGTTTGTTTTGCCTCTGTTATTTATTTGTTTTGTTTGTTTTTGTTTCGTTTGCGAGTAGACGTCGATTCGTCGGGGAATTTTGTGGAAGAAGGAGCACCCCAAGATCAAGACCAGTACATAGACCTTTTCCAAGGCAAGTCATACCTTTGATCATCTTAAACCCAGTTTTCAAATTACTTTGTGTTAAATTATTGCATTCTACTTTAATTATTTATTTAAATGCTTTGGGCATAGTTATTATCCAAATTGTTATCACACCTTGGCCTTGTATGTCATAATTCCTTGTCACCCTAGATTGGTTATTAGTTGGTAATATTATAGCACCAACGTGGGTTGGTTAGATGCGAGTACAATTGCTTAGCCATGCTACAAGTCTCACATCTCATGTAAGTTGCAAATATTAATTATGACTAAGTGACTATGGAACTTTGTGTAAAGCTGTGTGCTATGTGTTATTACTTTGTGATGGCATGTGTTGCACGAAAACAAGCTGGGTGGTAAAGGATTTAGGGCGAGGCAAGTGGTGGAGGCGTGTGACATGGTGGTCTATGTGAGGGAATAATGGTCTTTGTGACTTAGTTAGAAAATAGAAGTCTTGCCTTGGTCAATTAAGGACTTAACTTTGTGCGCCATTGAGCTGAGCCTTCTTCATGCGACCACATGCACGGTATGGGGCGGGCCTAACTTAGTAAGTTATGGATTCTCGGCATTGATGTTCGGTGGATAGGTTAGGTTTGTGTGACAGGTGGAGGTGTGACTACTTAGTGGTTGCATCGCGGGACGATTCGTCTTCCACGTCCCGGCGGTGTGTGTTATACCAATTCTATGTGAGTGGTATAGCGTTTTGTAAGCACACCGGGAATGTCAATGTTTGAGATGAAGTTTCAGCTGCTTTTTTATTACGATTGGCGCTTACTACACTAGTTGTATCTTGTGGGTAAAGTGTACAACCTCTGCAGAGTGTTAAACAATCTATTCGAATAGCCGCGTCCGCGGTCATGGGCATGCTCGGGGATTTCACACAAGGGGTAGTTTTCATAAAATGTGGGAATGGGGGCTGTGTGACCTCAATCATATGGCTATGTGAAATAATCTGTTTAGCTGTGTGTGTCTTTGTGAAAACAACTATTAAATTAATATTGTTTATTTGTTTTGAATTATGTTTTCAATCTATTATTTGTATTCAATTGCAAATGTTGCTTTTTTGCAAAAGAACCACAGAAGCCATTCCCTTTGGAATAAGCCTGCATCTATACATTACATTCTGTGGTATGATTTGCGAGTACGGTTGTGTACTCACGCTTGTTGTAAAACTTGTGCCCAAACCTACAAAAGAGGAGGAGTCTACGCTGCTTTCGAGGAGGAGTTCGTTGAAGGCTGATCGTTCGTTAAGGTCTGGATCGATCGGTTGCTGTGGTGAATTGGTGGGATCTGTTGGAGTTATTTCCGTTCATTGCTTGTTTATTTCCTGTTAGCTCTGCGTGGCTTAATAAGTGTAACTCGACCATAAGGTCAAAACCCTTATTTGTTATTCAAACTAATCGTTTACTTTATTTATCGCTTGTGTGGATCGATATTTACCTGTGTTAACCCTGTGTGCACTAGCGTGATCCTGGACTAGTGTAGTATACACAGAGGGTTCCAGAATCGTAATTCTGGGTCCCGACATTATTCCACAATTATGTAAGCATAAGTCACCTATTAAATCATATCAGTTCAACTCTTATAGGTGCTCAACACCATGGTCAACACACAACAGTTGCACCCTCAACCAGTGTTGCTATCAAATGGCTTCATTATGAAGTCAAGTTGCTACCTACTTTTCTTCCCAAATCACATGGATATTAACAAATACATATTCAACTGTTCCTCCTCACATTTGGATTTTGGCAAAAATACACTAAAACTTCAAAAATCGAAAACTTCTATCAATCAAAAGTCTTAACAACACTACAACCAATTTCATTGCGTCATTCTATATAGAGGAACTATATAAAACTCCTCTCATAAATTCTAGATCCACCCATATTCAATCCCTTCAACCAATTAAACACAATTCCGATAATTGATCATACTAAGGAATATGTAAATCTGGTATTTCCTCTAATTTCCCTTTCTACTCAATTAAATTAATCCATAGGAACCAAAGAACCCAACAAGTTTAGCAACCTAAATAGTTTTAATGACCAGACTAGTTCATCAAGGTTCCATACTTCTTGATATCTCTCAATCACTACTCATATATACCGTTCAACAAGAACTAGTAGAAGACAACATGAACTTAATCAATTTCACTTCCAAGGTTACTAATTAATATTAATTATGCACCATACCAATGACTCAACTTGATTGTAACATCCCAATTTTAGGCTTGTGTTTCAAATGTAAGAAAATGAGGGGAAATTAAAACTTTTTCTTACATCTTGTATTTCTGTGTGCTTTGGACAATGGTTGTAAAGAGATTATGGGAATACAAAGATCACAAGTCATTTAAACCCACATCTTATTCTTCTTAGTCATCCTTGTTCCATCTTGTGATAATCTCACTGGAAATATTTTCCTAAATTCTTGAGTTGGTATGTGACTCCTCTGGAAGGTTCCACAATTTTAGAAATTGTTTGGATCTTTGTTGGAGGCAAGTCAAACCAAATCCAAATCTGGTCAAGCAGAGGACCAGCACCTTGTCAAATTTTGGAGGAAAATGTGTAGCACAACAACCTCAGTAAAATTTACACAAGGTAATCAACTCAACTAGCAAGCCCTGTAAAATCTCATGATTTTTGGGTTGGTTTCTTTGCCTCAAATAATTCTCCCAAGATCGGCTCTTGTTGGGACTCGGGTTTTGAACCAGGCTGTGAGTCGGACTGGGCTCAGTCGGACCAAAGTCAGACCAGTCAAGCGGCTCGGTCGAGTCAAGCTCGGCCGAGTTCGGGCTCGGACTCGTGCCGCTTAGCGAGCCGCGGATGGGGATCGTGTGGCTCACGACCTCCCACGACCTCCTGCGCTCGGACCTCCTCTGCGCGGGTGATGGGACGTCGGGACCACCCAGAGATTGTCGGCGGCGTCCAAGACCTCCCTCGGCTCTGTTCTTCTTCCTCGAGGACCTCCTCGAGCCACAGTCGTCATGGTTTTCCCGCACCGTCGTGTGTCGATGTCGAGCGGTTGGGGCGGTCTTTGTCACTTTGGTCCTTCCCAACGTCTCTTTCGCCATGCATTAAATGTATGCGAGCCTAGCCCTAGAGAAGTCGTCCTACGCCTTGTCAAGTCTGTAGGTCATGGCAAGGCATGGTTCATGCTCTGATGAGGCTTTACCCACACCATTGTCCAAGCTCCACGGCTATGTATAGCACGAGACCTTCCTTCTCTTTTCCTTCTTCGTTCTTGTGTGCTTGAGCTCCACATTTAAGCACCAGAGCACCACCTTCCTGTCACCATTGTCACCTTGGGGCCCCTGCCGGCTCGAGCTCCGGTGGTTCCATCGAGCGTTCTTGCACCTTTTCTTGTCATCTCGAGCACCTCGAGCATCCTCTAACTTCTTTGTGGTTATCCATCGCGAGGGTGGGCGAGTTGGGGCTGTTTCGTAGTCGGGACCGCTTTCTTCCGTCTCGCCCCTAACTTAGGGTTTGTATTTCAAATGTAAATTTTGAGGGGAAATAAAACTTTTGTTGTCTCTTCAAATCATTTGAAAGTTTCTACATTTTTCCCTAGTAATTTCCATTTTCTAGAATTAAATTCTTGTGAATGGAGGTTGTTGTCAGCAAATTCTTAGCTTTCAAACTTGTGATCATCCTCTGAAATTATTTTTCCTACCATCTTAATCATCCTATCTACCTCCCTGAATTATTTCACAATTTTTAGATTTTATTTGCTATTTCAAATGGCCAAGTCAAACTAGTTGAAAACATGGTCAAACCCTAGGTTAGCATGCTTGCGAATTTTCTGCAGAACTTTTCAGTGCATAGAAAGTTCTGGAAAATTTATACAATGTTGTTCTCTGTCCCTAGTAGCTACCATAAAAATTTCGAAATTTTTGGAGCTCTGGAGCTACCTCTGAAAATTTCTCAAACCTTCTCTGTCTTTTAAATCAAAAACTAAAATCACTGTTCCTCGGGCTCGGACCCAACCTCTGACTCGAGTCCGACCCGCACCACTTGACTCGGTCGCACCGCCTAGCTGCACCGCGCGCGAGTCCAATCGATCGTGACCGTCCGATGCAAATCGAACGATCCACGTCGCGTGCGCAATCGACCTGTCCGAATGCATACATCGATCTCAGCCGTCCAATTCAGATCCAACGGTCGGTGCGATACTGATCGAGTCAAACCACCGGTTCGCACCGCTTCGTCGCCGTCGCTGACATGTGGGTCCCACCTGTCAGCATCACCCTCGTCTTCTCCGCGTCTCACCGGAGCTCACGGCCGCGCTCGCATGCTTGCCACGCTGCTCGTCGCTGCCACGTCGGGGACGCGTGTACCTCTCCGAAGCATCGCCAGCACTTTATAACCTCACTGCACTCGTCCGTTCTTAGTTTCCTCCGCTCTGTTGCTCTCTCCGCCACTTCGCCGGCCGGAGAAGAAGGAGAGGCGCGCCACCACCTCGTTGCGCTTGTGCTTCCGCAACCTCTCGCCGCCGTTGTCCTTCGCGCATCCATTTTTCCCATCCCGAGCTCGTGGCATCCAGTGAATCGTCCGGAGCCACTTCTTCGTCTCCGCCTCCGGTGATCTCGGCCCCGCAAGCTCATCTGCGTTCTGGTGAGTTTCTAGTTTCAACTTTTGGTCCTTTAGGATCGCAATCGACCTCTGAGTCTAACCGTGACCTTGTTTCACTCTTTGGTGCTTCACCGAGGCTTTGCGACGCCTTCTTCTCCAAGCTCGGTTTTCCGCCGCCGTGGAAATTCCGGCCACCTCAGGCTTTCTTCGTCGGCATTATCGTGTGCTTCTTGTTCCTGGTGTTGGGGCGAAGCTTGCGCACCTTCCGAGTCTTCTAGAAGTCCGTATCGCCTTCTCGCGAAGCGCATCTTCTTCTCGCCTCCGCCGTCGTGAGCCCATCTCCGGCGACCATTGGGCTCCGCGTCACCGTCACCGGGTTCGTGAGGTCTTTGCGAACCTTGAGGTACCACTCACTCGTCTTGAAACCCATTGGTTTGCTAGATCACCTGTGCGGCCGCGCCGCCGTCCCCGTGCGTGCCGGTGAGCCGCCGGCGAAGCTTAGTTAGCGCTAACCTCTGTTCTAGCTGAGTCTCTGACTTGTGGGCCCTTGCGGTTAATCGCGTTTAGAAATCGTTTAATCCATCCGTTGCATTTCACTTTGAGTCTCTGCCATGTGGGTCCATGTTGTCAGTTAGGTTTGTGTAGTTCTGGTTATGCGTTTTCTCTGATGGGAAGCGTATTTCTCTGTGAGGGTGTTTTGGGTTTGCACCTTAGTGAGCCGAAGACGTATTATTTGAATACGCCTTCGACGTCACTTTAGGCGTGCGCTTGTCTCCGTCGGCGCGTTACAGCCCATTGTCGATGGTAGGGCTTCTTGATCAAGCGGAGAAAAAGGATTTAATGCTTTAGTATTTCGTAATGTGTTTTTGTTGTCTTTGTTAATTCATTTAAACTTAGAAAATTCGTAACTAATTCAATTTTTCTCCAAATCACTTGAAACCAGTTCTGTTAATTTTAATTTTAAAAGTAATATTTACCAAAATTAGATTCAACCATGTTTCTGTTAGCTAGAATCTGGTTATTGAATAATTGGTGTATTATGTACTTTCCAATTTAGAAAATTCATATCTCTATCAATAATTGTCCAAATCCAGTAAAACCAACTCTGTAAATTTTCATTTTTAGTGTGCTAATTATCAGGTTAGGTTTTAGATACTATGTTTGTTCATGAAAATTTGTTGGATAATTAACTAGTGACTTGTTGTGTTTTTAGCTTAGAAAATTCATAGAAAATTGCTAATAACTTAAAATGATTTGTTCTCTGTTTCTAAAATTTTGTTATTTCATGCTTAGGCTGCTGTGTGAGTTTTGGCTTGTTTTGATGTTGTTGTATGTTTGAGTTTTGTCGGTGTTATTCGTTCTTATTTCTTTGTTATGTTCGATCGTTAGGCGATATTTGCGGCAACCCCGAGGACGATCCTCCGCACCATATTGAGCAACAGCGGCCGAACAAGCGATTTGATCATGTTTAATCCCATATTTTAAAGATTAATATTTTGTTTCAATTGTATGTATGCATTGCTTAATTTGTGTTAAATTGATTAGTTAAATCGTGTTGCATATCCTGTAGACAAAATATTGATCTCTACTACCGAGCTTAGGTTATTTTTTGTGATTAGAGATCATTGGATGATCCCTTGTCACTTAGTAGATCCGGGTCAACTTGCTTAGACATGCTTAGCTATCGGTAGAACTGGGCGGTTATCGACTTTAGTCGGTAGCCTTGATCACACAAAATCTACTATAACTTTACGTTTCAGCTTTTGCTATGTTTATCTGCAAAACTAAAAACGAAAACAAAAATGATTTAGACTTGGGCACAATGGTAAGACTGGTGTGATCTGTTGGGTGTGACTGGAAAGGTGCCCGAGTCAGTTAAGGACCGAGTTACTTGCGCCACCGTACTGAGCATTTTGCGTGCTAACCACACTAGAGTATATGGGACCTCTCTTGACCTAGTACTTTGGCGTGTATTGGCTCCGGGTCGCAGGAGGTCGCAGGAGGGACGGAGGTGGGAGCATGGTAGTTGTCCGAAAAGCTTTATCCTGAGTGGGTAGTTGTCTTTTCGGCTTTACCATGTAAGCGTATGGATTTCTATCCATACGAGCGGCTCGTAGTTAATACACAATATTGGAAAGCAGTCTCGTAGGACTTAGCGTGCAAACATACCTTGGAAGTGTGTTTTGGCTTAAAGGCGATGCCAAGTGTGGGTACATTGGTACACCTGCGAGGTTAAAACTATTCGAATAGCCTCGCCCTAGGTTATGGACACGCTCGGATACGCCCGTAAGAACTAGACTACAATATTTAAATTAAAATTTGATGGGTGGTACGAATGGGATTCGTGCTATTGTTGTGGTGACTATTGGGATAGTCACTTCTAGGTTGTTTTATCTTTCGCTTTTGTTATTAATATCCCATCTTGTTATTTCAATCTTAAAAATGAATTGCAAACTTGCCTTCAAATCAGTATTACATTATTGCAAATAAAATTGGCTTTATGCAAATAAAACATATGGCCTCCACTAAACAAGCCTGCATGTAGCATATGAACAGTGCGCTAGTTCACACGTCGGTCTTGCGGGTACAAAGACAATCTTTGTACTCGTGTGCTTTGCTTGATGTTTTTGTTGCGAGAGGAGGAAGGTGAGCCTCGGGGGCCTCACTTACGTGAGTCAGTGTTGCCGCCGTGGGTGACGACTAGTCTTGGCGGTCGGTCGGATGCCTTGTGGGTTGAAGGCACACCGATTGGCTTTGTTTATAGCCATCTTATGGCACTTTGCTTCATTGTCGTTCTTGTTATTTGTGTATCTTTGGGGCGGTCGGCTGTGTGCGTAATAACCTCTACTATTTGTTTATCTTCCGTTTGGAAGTGTGGTGTTTGGACTCTATGTGTGGAATGGAGTTGATGTCTAATTTTGTAGGGGTGTGTATCTTGCTCAGGAAGTATACATATCTCGAGATCGATTTATTTGATTTGTGATGCTAGGACCGGTGGTTGGTTAAGCATTACAAACCAAATAAACTGGGGTCCTCACAAAGTTGGTATCAGAGCCATTCTGACCGTAGTAACCCAAGCATAGCCGTCCTTAGGGTATTTTGAAAGTCTTATTTTCAAATTATAAAAAGGTTTATGAAAACCTAGGCAGATTCTCAGATTTTATTCCTTACCTATCTTAGCTTTCTACTCTCATCTTACTCTAATTTAAGTTTTGAAACTTGGTTTCTCTCTTTCCTATCAAAAGATAGTTAATACCGGTAGAATCGGTCTTTGGGAGAGCCATAGAGAATTAGTTTAATTAAAAATTTGTGGGGGCATAAGGGTAAGATATGTATGAGTTTGCTAAGTGTCTGATCTTTGTCAGTTGGTTTTTGTAACTTAAAAGTCTTGTGCTTGTTTTGTCTTTGTTAGTAAGTTAATTGCAGTGGGTATTGACTTCGTGTTTTCCGGCTATTGTTAACTTGTCTTAGTGAAACAGGATGGCCGGGAGAACGCGCGGCAGTCAGCAGGCTGGTCATGATGAGGAGCTTCCCCCTCCTCCGACCATGGCTGAGGTTCTCGCTCAGATCGAGCGAAACCGCATGGACCAGACGCGCATCTTGGAGGTTATTGCTAGGAATACCTCCACTCCTGCCGGTGGTGGCGCCACCGGACTCGCGGGGACTTGCAGAGTTCCTCCGTACGCAGCCGCCGACTTACTCCCGCTCTGAGGACCCTCTCGATGCGGATGATTGGCTGCGCATGGTTGAGCGGAAGCTCAACATAGCTCAGTGCCAGGCGCAGGATAAGGCGCTCTTCGCGTCCCACCAGCTTGAGGGCGCGGCACTCTCATGGTGGGAGAACTATCTCGCCATGCAGCCCGCGGGCCATGTGGTCGCGTGAGGAGTTCGGTCGACTTTTCGTCGGGCCCACATCCCGGATGGCCCGATGAAGTCAAGAAGAAGGAGTTCCTCGCGCTCAAGCAAGGGCGCAAATCTGTGACGGAGTACCTGTACGAGTTCAATCATCTGGCTCGTTATGCTCCGGGGGAGGTGGCCTCAGATGAGGCTAAGCAGGAGAAATTTATGGATGGCTTGTCCGAGGAGCTGCAGGACAAGCTATCCATTGTGGACTTCTCAGACTTTCAGGCCTTGGTAGATAAGGCCATTGTTGCAGAGCATAAGGCAAAGGCGCTGGGCGAGTCCCGCAAGCGCAAATGGGAGGCACATCAGTCTACTCACACAGCCTCGTTCGTCCTCGGTGGGCGGCACCGATGGCCGCTCTTTTGCTCCACCGGCACCGAGGCCATCGCACCAGCTCCCGTCCACCGCAGCCGTGTTTGACCACGTGCGCTGCGATCCAAAGACAGAGCGGCCTCGCAACCGGCGGCCGAGGTTACTTGTTTTATTTGTCACAACAAGGGCCATTATGCGAATGCTCGCCTCGAGTGTTGCAGCAGCCCCTCGTCCTAATGGAGGACGCGGGCAGGGGAGTGGTCACCCACCGACCAAAAGATGATCGAAGCCCGTGGTGCGGCGGCGGTCGAGTCAACCACCTTTGGTGAGGAGGCTCGGGGCGCGGATGTCGTGATTGGTACACTTCTTGTTAATTCTCGTCCCGCCGTATTATTTGATTCGGGCGTCGCATTCTTTTATTTCAAGATCATTTGCTGCTGTTAGTGGTCTTGTTTGTGTTCCTTTGGGAGTTCCTTTGCTCATCCGCTCTCGGGTCGGAAATGAGAGTCGATTCTGATGTCGGGATGTTCCTATCATAGTTGAAGGAGTGGGATTTTTGGCAAATCTCATTCTACTCAGTTCAGCGAGTCTGGATGTGATTCTTGGCATGGATTGGTTGTCCCGACACTTGGGGCAAATCGATTGTGCCAGGAAGATTGTTTATCTTACCACCCTTCAGCAAAGTAGCGGTCGGATTTTCGCCGCGCCTTGTGGTCCGCATCTTTGTGCATTAGAAGCAAAGCCACCTTGCAAATTCAAGATGTTCCCATAGTATCGACTTTGTGGATGTCTTTCTGAAGATTTTCTGGGATGCCTCGGTTCGAGATCCGAGTTTGTCATCGAGTTCTTTGCTCGTACCGCTCCGATTTCAAGGCGCGTGTCGGATGCCTCCCAATGAGCTAGAAGAATTGAAGAAGCGGCTTGGTGAGCTCCAAGCAAAGGGTTTCATCCGTCCCAGTTCATCTCCTTGGGGTTGTCCGGTGATCTTTGTGAAGAAGAAGGACAAGACTTTGCGCATGTGTGTTGATTACCGTCCTCTCAATGAAGTGACGGTGAAGAACAAATATCCTCTGCCCCGCATTGATGATCTTTTGACCGGTTATGCGGAGCTCGTGTGTTCTCCAAGATTGATCCGAGATCGGGCTATCATCAAGTCGGATCGGGTGAGGATATTCAAGACGGCTTTCACTACTCGTTATGGCTCAGACGAGTACACCGTCATGTCTTTCGGTTTGACCAATGCTCCAGCGTTGTTCATGAACCTTATGAATTCCGTATTCATGGAATATTTGGACAAATTTGTGGTGGTTTTTATTGATGACATTCTTATCTATTCCAAGACTGAAGTAGAGCATCGAGCATCCAAGATTGTTTTGGGCAAGTTATGGAGCATCATTTGTATGCAAAGTTCAAAGAAATGTGAGTTCGTTGAAGGAAGTGGCATTCTTGGGCCATGTTCTTTCATTTGGAGGCATAGCTGTGGATCCCAGCAAAGTCAGCGATGTTCTATCTTGGGGCTAGCCCAAGTCAGTCACTGATGTGCGGAGTTTTCTTGGTTTAGCTGGCTACTATCGCCGCTTTATCGAGAACTTCTCCAAGATCGCAAAGCCGATGGTGAATTGCTTAAGAAGGACAAGAAGTTTGTATGGTCCTCTGCTTGTGATGAGAGCTTTCGGGAGCTCAAACAGCGATTGACTTCAGCTCCAGTCCTTACTCTTCCTGATATCCACAAGAGCTTCGATATTTATTGCGATGCCTCTCGTCGGGGACTTGGGTGTGTTCTTATGCAGGAAGGCAAAGCAGTTGCCTATGATTCTAGGCAGCTGAGGCCTCATGAGCTTAACTATCCCACCCATGATTTAGAGCTTGCTGCGGTGGTTCATGCACTCAAGATTTGGCGGCATTATTTGATCCAGAATCGTGTGAGGTGTATTCCACCACAAGAGTTTGAAATACTTATTCACTCGGCAGATCTGAACCTCGAGCAGAGGAGATGGCTAGAATTAATCAAAGATTATGACATGGGTCTTGATATCATCTGGCAAAGCCAATGTGGTTCTTGATGCACTTAGCGAAAAGTGTATTGCAATACTTTGATGATCCAAGAGCAACAACCCGCACTACTTGCGAATTTCAGCGTCTCAACTTGGGTTTGGTTGAGCACGGTTCCCATCGCCACGATTGTGCAACCAACCTTGGTGGATCAAATCAAGGCAAACACGGCAATCGATGATGGTGTGGGTAAAATCAAGCGTAACATCGAGAATGGATCAGCCAAGTGTTTCACGAAGATGAACACGGTGTTGTATGGTTTGGGCAGCGGCTTGTGGTCCCAAAGGTCCCGAGTTGCGGGATTTGATTCGCAGAGGCCCATGATTCGCCTTTGTCTATCCATCCGGGGCCACTAAAATGTACCAAGATCTGCGTCCGAGATTCGGTGGACTCGCATGAAGCGCGAGATTGCGTGTTCGTGGCCGATGTGACATATGTTGTCGCGTCAAGGCCGAGCATCGGCGTCGGGGTCTTCTTGACCCTTACCTATACGAGAATGGAAGTGGGATTCGAGGCATGGATTTTATCACCGGTCCGCCCGTACTCTGCGGGAAGGATGCATTATGGGTTATCATTGATCGATTGACGAAGGTGGCCCATTTCCTTCCAGTGCGATCGAAGATTGATGTGAATCAGTTAGCGGATCTTTACATATCCCGTATTGTGAGTCTGCATGGTGTGCCACGAACAATTGTGTCAGATCGTGGTTCTCTGTTCACCTCTCGGTTTTGGCATAGTCTGCAGGAGGCCATGGGTACCCGTCTTTCTTTCAGCTCAGCCTATCATCCTCAGACTGATGGTCAGACGGAGCGAGTCAACCAAGTTCTAGAAGATATGCTCCGTGCTTGTGTTCTTTCCTATGGAAAGAATTGGGAGAAGTGCCTACCGCTTGCCGAATTCTCCTACAACAACAGCTTCCAGGCCAGTCTCGGTATGGCACCGTTTGAGGCTTTGTATGGGAGGCGCTGCAGAACACCGTTGAACTGGTCAGAAACTGGTGAAAGGCAGTTCTTTGGCCCGGATTCGATCAATGAGGCGGAAAGTCGAGTGCAGTTGATTCGTGAGCACTTGCGCGTAGCTCAGTCCAGGCAGAAGAGCTATGCAGATCGGCGTCGCCGTGAGTTGAGTTTCCAGCCCAACGACTTTGTGTATCTCAAAGTCTCACCTCTGAAAGGTCATCGTCGTTTCGGCGTCAAGGGCAAATTGGCTCCTCGGTATGTCGGACCCTACCGCATCATCGATAGAGTGGGAGCTGCTTACAAGTTAGACTTGCCGCTACACTTGAGGGGTGCATGATGTTTTCCATGTGTCGCAATTGAAGAAGTGCCTCCGTGTTCGGTTGAGGAAACGCCATTGGAAAATATCGATGTGCAGAAGATCTGTCTTATCGTGAGCGCCCGTTCGTATCCTCGATGAAGTGAGCGCAGAACAAGGAACCGTGTGATCAAGTTCCTTAAAGTTCGGTGGTCAAACCACTCCGAGGATGAAGCCACTTGGGAGCGGGAAGACCGCCTTCGAGCAGATTACCCATCCTTCTTCTCGGTGATCGAATCTCGGGTGAGATTCCTGTAAGGGGGAGATTTGTAATGACCCTAACTTAGGGTTTGTATTTCAAATGTAAATTTTGAGGGGAAATAAAAACTTTTGTTGTCTCTTCAAATCATTTGAAAGTTTCTACATTTTTCCCTAGTAATTTCCATTTTCTAGAATTAAATTCTTGTGAATGGAGGTTGTTGTCAGCAAATTCTTAGCTTTCAAACTTGTGATCATCCTCTGAAATTATTTTTCCTACCATCTTAATCATCCTATCTACCTCCCTGAATTATTTCACAATTTTTAGATTTTATTTGCTATTTCAAATGGCCAAGTCAAACTAGTTGAAAACATGGTCAAACCCTAGGTTAGCATGCTTGCGAATTTTCTGCAGAACTTTTCAGTGCATAGAAAGTTCTGGAAAATTTATGCAATGTTGTTCTCTGTCCCTAGTAGCTACCATAAAAATTTCGAAATTTTTGGAGCTCTGGAGCTACCTCTGAAAATTTCTCAAACCTTCTCTGTCTTTTAAATCAAAAACTAAAATCACTGTTCCTCGGGCTCGGACCCAACGTCTGACTCGAGTCCGACCCGCACCACTTGACTCGGTCGCACCGCCTAGCTGCACCGCGCGCGAGTCCAATCGATCATGACCGTCCGATGCAAATCGAACGATCCAAGTCGCGTCTTGCAATCGACTGTCCGAATGCATACATCGATCTCGGTAGCCCAATTCGGATCCAGCGGTCGGTGCGATACTGATCGAGTCAAACCACCGGTTCGCACCGCTTCGTCGCCGTCGCTGACATGTGGGTCCCACCTGTCAGCATCACCCTCGTCTTCTCCGCGTCTCACCGAGCTCACGGCGCGCCAGATGCTTGCCACGCCGCTCGCCGCCGCCACGTCGGGACGCGTGTACCTCTCCAAGCATCGCCAAGACTTTATAACCTCACCGCACTCGTCCGTTCTTAGTTTCCTCCGCTCTGTTGCTCTCTCGCCCACTCTCGGTTTGTAGGAGAAGAAGGAGAGGCGCGCCACCACCTCGTTGCCGCTTGTGCTTCCGCAACCCTCGCCGCCTTCGTTGTCCTTCGCGCATCCATTTTCCCATCCCGAGCTCGTGGCATCCAGTGAATCGTCCGGAGCCACTTCTTCGTCTCCGCCTCCGGTGATCTCGGCCCCGCAAGCTCATCTGCGTTCTGGTGAGTTTCTAGTTTCAACTTTTGGTCCTTTAGGATCGCAATCGACCTCTGAGTCTAACCGTGACCTTGTTTCACTCTTTGGTGCTTCACCGAGGCTTTGCGACGCCTTCTTCTCCAAGCTCGGTTTTCCGCCGCCGTGGAAATTCCGGCCACCTCAGGCTTTCTTCGTCGGCATTATCGTGTGCTTCTTGTTCCTGGTGTTGGGGCGAAGCTTGTGCGCACCTTCCGGAGTCTTCTAGAAGTCCGTATCGCCTTCTCCGCGGAAGCCGCATCTTCTTCTCCGCCTCCGGCCGTCGTGAGCCCATCTCCGGCGACCATTGGGCTCCGCGTCACCGTCACCGGGTTCGTGAGGTCTTTGCGAACCTTGAGGTACCACTCACTCGTCTTGAAACCCATTGGTTTGCTAGATCACCTGTGCGGCCGCGCCGCCGTCCCCGTGCGTGCCGGTGAGCCGCCGGCGAAGCTTAGTTAGCGCTAACCCCTGTTCTAGCTGAGTCTCTGACTTGTGGGCCCTTGCGGTTAATCGCGTTTAGAAATCGTTTAATCCATCCGTTGCATTTCACTTTGAGTCTCTGCCATGTGGGTCCATGTTGTCAGTTAGGTTTGTGTAGTTCTGGTTATGCGTTTTCTCTGATGGGAAGCGTATTTCTCTGTGAGGGTGTTTTGGGTTTGCACCTTAGTGAGCCAAGACGATATTTGAATACGCCGACGTCACTTTAGGCGTGTCGCTGTCTCCGTCGGCGTCGCGCGAGGCCATTGTCGATGGTGGGGCTTCTTGATCGCGGTAGAAAAAGGATTTAATGCTTTAGTATTTCGTAATGTGTTTTGTTGTCTTTGTTAATTCATTTAAACTTAGAAAATTCAGTAACTAATTCAATTTTCTCCAAATCACTTGAAACCAGTTCTGTTAATTTTAATTTTAAAAGTAATATTTACCAAAATTAGATTCAACCATGTTTCTGTTAGCTAGAATCTGGTTATTGAATAATTGGTGTATTATGTACTTTCCAATTTAGAAAATTCATATCTCTATCAATAATTGTCCAAATCGAAGAAACCAACTCTGTAAATTTTCATTTTTAGTGTGCTAATTATCAGGTTAGGTTTTAGATACTATGTTTGTTCATGAAAATTTGTTGGATAATTAACTAGTGACTTGTTGTGTTTTTAGCTTAGAAAATTCATAGAAAATTGCTAATAACTTAAAATGATTTGTTCTCTGTTTCTAAAATTTTGTTATTTCATGCTTAGGCTGCTGTGTGAGTTTTGGCTTGTTTTGATGTTGTTGTATGTTTGAGTTTTGTCGGTGTTATTCGTTCTTATTTGCTGTTATGTTCGATCGTTAGGCTTCGATATTTGCGGCAACCCTGAGGACGATCCTCCGCACCATATTGAGCAACAAAGAACGTGCAAGCAGTTTGATCATGTTTAATCCCAGTATTTTAAAGATTAATATTTTGTTTCAGCTGTATGTATGCATTGCTTAATTTGTGTTAAATTGATTAGTTAAATCCGTAGCTGCATATCCTGTAGACAAAATATTGATCTCTACTACCTGAGCTTAGGTTATTTCTTTGTGATTAGAGATCATTTGGATGATCCTTGTCACTTAGTAGATCCGGTCAACTTGCTTAGACATGCTTAGCTATCGGTAGAATCTGGCGGTTATCGACTTTAGTCGGTAGCCTTGATCACACAAAATCTACTATAACTTTACGTTCAGCTTTTGCTATGTTTATCTCGCAAAACTAAAAACGAAAACAAAAATGATTTAGACTTGGGCACAATGGTAAGACCGGTGTGATCTGTTGGGTGTGATCGAAAGGTGCCCAGTCGATTAAGGACCGAGTTACTTGCGCCACCGTACTGAGCATTTTGCGTGCTAACCACACTAGAGTATATGGGACCTCTCTTGACCTAGTACTTTGGCGTGTATTGGCTCCGGGTCGCAGGAGGTCGCAGGAGGGACGGAGGTGGGAGCATGGTAGTTGTCCGAAAAGCTTTATCCTGAGTGGGTAGTTGTCTTTTCGGCTTTACCATGTAAGCGTATGGATTTCTATCCATACGAGCGGCTCGTAGTTAATACACAATATTGGAAACAGTCTCGTAGGACTTAGCCGTGCCAGCATACCTTCGGAAGTGTGTTTTGGCTTAAAGCGATGCCAAGTGTGGGTACATTGGTACACCCCTGCAGGGTTAAAACTATTCGAATAGCCTCGTCCTAGGTTATGGACACGCTCGGATACGCCCCGTAAGAACTAGACTACAACATTTAAATTAAAATTTGATGGGTGGTACGAATCTGGGATTCGTGCTATTGTTGTGGTGACTATTGGGATAGTCACTTCTAGGTTGTTTTATCTTTCGCTTTTGTTATTAATATCCGTACTGTTATTTCAATCTTAAAAATGAATTGCAAACTTGCCTTCAAACTGTATTACATTATTGCAAATAAAATTGGCTTTATGCAAATAAAACATATGGCCTCCACTAAACAAGCCTGCATGTAGCATATGAACAGGTCTGCTAGTTCACACGTCAGTCTTGCGGGTACAAAGACAATCTTTGTACTCAGGTGCTTTGCTTGATGTTTTTGTTGCAGAGGAGGAAGGTGAGCCTCAGGGGCCTCACTTCTGTGAGCTGTGCTGTCGCTTCGTGGGTGACGACTAGTCTTGGCGGTCCGGTCAGATGCCTTGTGGGTTGAAGGCACACTGATTGGCTTTGTTTATAGCCATCTTATGGCACTTTTGCTTCATTTGTGTATCGTTCTTGTTATTTGTGTATCTTTTGGGTGCGGTTCGGCTGTGTGGAATGGAGTTGATGTCTAATAACCTCTACTATTTGTTTATCTTCCGCTTGGAAGTGTGGTGTTTGGACTCTATGTGTGGAATGGAGTTGATGTCTAATTTTGTGCAGGGTGTGTATCGGTGCGTTGCGTTGGGAAGTATACATATCTCGAGGATCGACCTCTTTATTTGATTTGTGATGCTAGGACCTAAGGTGGTTGGTTAAGCATTACAAACCAAATAAATTCCAGATTCTGTAGCTTTGTTATAGTATGAACTTTAATCTGAGAATGAAATTAGGCCCTGTGTTGTAGCAGAAAATGATTTGTCATGCTTTAATTTGATCTAGGCTTTGTCTTTATCCATGTTCTGAGAAATGATATATGCTAGTTGTAGAACTTAGAAAAATCATAACTAAATCATCTTAACTCCAAATGACCTAAAATTTTATATGGGTTACCACTATACCAGTAGGTAGCTACCATAAAATTTCAGCTCCAAAATCTTTCTAGAAAATATTTTGCTACAGTGCTAATTATGGTAGAAAATGAGTTTTTAAGTAATATCTTTTGCACCACAAATCCAAATTAGGTTTTCAGTTTCTATGACTAGGTATATTTGTATTCTACCTTGTGTATAAATTTAAATCGTATTTGGATGATATTTGCTTGCTCTTTTGTTTAAGTGTTGCTCGTCTTATTGGTTGTTCTTGGTTCTTTTTGCCTTTTAAGCTAGGATTAGACATTTGCGGTAACCCGAGAGCGACCCTCCGCAACAAATTGAGCAACGTTAGCGAGCAAGCAGTTTGATCATGTTAATCCCAGTATTTTAAGTATTTATGTTGATTACAAATTCTATGTATGCATTGCTACTTTGTTTTAATAGTTGGCCTAGTAGATGCATTTCCTTAGCAAATGATTATCCTCTACTACCATGAGCCTAGGTTACTTGCTGTGATTTAGAGTTCGTGGATGGGCTCTTGTCACTTAGTAGTTGCGAATTAATTGCTTAGCCATGCTTAGCTCCGGTAGAAATGGGCGGTTATCGACTTGTCGATAACCTTGATCACATCAAACTTATTATGATTATGATTTCCACCTTGTGCTATGTCTACTTATGAAAACTAAAACTGAAAACAAAATGATTTAGACTTGGGCACAATGGTAAGATGGTGTGATTTTGGGTGTGACTGGAATGGTGCCCGGGTCAACAAGGACCGAACATCTTGTTACACTAAACCAAGCATTTTAAGCGTGCTAACCACATTAGAGGGTATGGGACCTCTCTTGACTTAGTACTTTGGCGTGTATTGGCTCGGTCGTGGAGTCGCAGGGGAGGATGGAGGTGGGAGCATTGTAGTGTCCGAAAGGTTTCCCCGTAACGGGTGGTTGTCTTTCGGCTTGCAATGTAGCGTATGGTGTTTCTACCCATCTGAGCGGCTCGTAGTTAATACACAAGATTGGAAATGTCTCGTAGGACTTAGCCGTGCAAACATACCTTCGGAAGTGTGCTTTGTGGCTTAAAGCGATCTGAAGTGTGGGTACATTGGTACACCCTGCGGGTTAAAACTATTCGAATAGCCTCGTCCTAGGTTATGGACACGCTTGGCAAGGTCTTTCAAGAGTTAGACTACAACCTTTTAAATTAAAACTTGATGGGTGGTGCGAATCGGGATTAGTGCTATGTTGTGGTGGCTATTGGGATAGTCACTTCCAGTGGTTACTTGTATGTATCTTTACTATACATTACTTTGATAACAAAATAAATTTGCAAACTTGCTTTTAAAAGGTACTACATTATTGCAAATAAAGTTGGCTTCATGCAAAATGAGACATATGACCCCCACCTAAATAAGCTTGCATGTAGTTTATGAATAGTCCGCTATTCCACACGTCAGTCTTGCGGGTACAAAGACAATCTTTGTACTCGGTTGCTATGCTTAATTGTTTTGTTGCAGAGGAAGAAGGTGAGCTGAGGGCCTCACTTTTGCGGTGTGTTGTGGTAGCTATGGGCGACTAGCTTGGCGGCCGATCGGTTGCCTTGTGGGTGTGTGGCTAACAGGTCGACTTTTGTTCTAGCCATCTTATGGCGCTTTTGCTTTCATTGTCATTCTTGTATATTGTTCTATTTGGCGGTCGGCTCTCTTTTGTAATAACTTTACTTTATGTATGTCGTCGTTGAACTTAGTGATGTATGTGTATGGAATTGATGTGTAATTTTGTGATGATGTCGTATCTGCAATTCAGGAAGCATATGTCCATCGAGGCTTAGAATGTTTAATTAGTAACACTAGAACCATTTGGAGGTTAAGTGTTCCTAGTTAAATATTCCGGTCCTCACATTGATATCCATACCAAATCAAGTTATTTGATTACAAACTCGACTTAACCATAACAAGGCACGAGAAAAGGATTTTAGCAATTTCCAACGAGAAAGAGATGTCTTAAACTTCAACACTAAATAATCCAAAAGGAACACATAGAGCCAAAACTTTCTCATGCTAACAAACTTAGCATGAAACTCTCATTACCCAAACTATCAAGCGAATAAATGAGTCATTCTTTGCCAAAGAGAAAGAAGGAACAACCATGGAATTATCCATATTGCCAATTGACGAGGATCACAAGTAGCAAGCGACTCAACGATGAAAAACAATAATTGTTTCAAAGAACCATTAGAGACCATTGAAACACAACAACTACCATGAACCACGAACCTAAGAGAAATTCATCATCCACCACAGAACAAAAATTTGCCAAGATTTGAGGTCAAGAAAAAACAACTTTCTAAAGCGGCTCACGCTCAACTCCACGCAACTAGGGTATTTGAGGTAACTACTCTATTCGTCTACCTGAGCGGTGGTATAACCTGACAAAGTCCAAGGCCACAACCACGGCCTCCACTTCCTAACAACCATTATCGACACACATAAACAATATAATCAAATATGATTATACATGATCATCTCATGGCAATCAAAGAATAGTTTTATAGATATAGAATATCATAACATATCATATCATAGATTAACAACAAGAAAGATAGCACAGATCGAGGCAATTCAACCATTGCTCAACAAATGAAACATAACAACAGATAATGTGGAAGCAATGTAATTCCCAACCCCACCTACTGTGCACAGTGTGTCAATTTAATATTTTTCTATTAACCACGGACCTAAAGCCCGCTCTGATACCAACTATAACACCCCAGCTCAGCATTGAGCCTGGAATGCTACTAAAATTAAACTAAACTAAGACCGATTACAATTTTTCGGCAAAACCTCCTTTGTATAGTCAACTATACCGAGGTTCCAACAATTAATCATGACATTTATCAATATCTTCATAATCAAGTTCACACAAGCATGCAAGATGATCGAATAAACCTAATCAAGACTTGCTATTCTCATTATCACAATTAACATATTACTCAAAATCATCTATGAATGATTCTCAAGCAGTTTACTTATTCTTGAAATGAAACTAAATGGCAAACGCCTTAAGGTCGTGAGGTAGTGAGTGCATCCAACTTCTACTCCCTCCCATGCATGTCGTTCCTGCCAGATGTACCTAAAACATATCAAAGCAACAGTGAGCCCAAAGACTCAGCAAATATCAACAAGGCTAATACAAGTTTGCAGTCATAGCATCATTAATCCACAATAACAATACACTAATCATAGCTTTCATACTTAAGGAATGCGATCAATGCAATGCACCTTTTGAACTTTATCTCTTTCGCATTTTACCGTGCGGGGTATACATCCGTCGATGTGTACCCTTGCCCGTGCCCTCAGCACAGGACCAAGACCTATACACCACATGTATAGGGACCTTTGCCCATCATCTTAATGATGGGGACCTCTTTACTCATTGCCCATATTCCACGAATGTGGGGATCTCAAGCCCATCATCTACATGTGGGGACCTCAAATAAGCATAGTCACCACGTGACCAAGCCTCCAATATGATAGTACGATGCACATGAACAAACTTTAAACCATCATACATATGTATTCACAACAACGTCATACAAGAATAATCTTATTCATACTTCTAGCATTTCTCATCATTGATATTCATAGCATTCTAGCATCCATGAATAGCACATATATTCATAATACTAGCAAACATGAACAATCCCTCGTGAATAATAATTAATCATATCTCAAGTATTCATCATCCTTAATCATACATATCACACTATCAACCATGCATGGTTATTACGCATCAAAGTACTAGCATCCTCTATCAAACATTCATAATTATTCACTCAATCAGAGTACTTGCATTCACCAAGATAAATTGGAACTCATTACACTAACATCCATACATGGCTATTATGAGCCAAACACAAACAGTCACAGCATACAAGCATAATTATACGATAACCCGAATACTTGCCTCAACCGTGCGAGAACGGTGGACGCGAAGAGGGTGCTGCCCCTGGGATCACGCTCCCACCTGAACATAAAGATAACTCAATCTAAGACCAACATACTGGACCAAAATCATAAATAACAACACCATTTAACTCGCTAAACTCCCAAACGTTTCCAATCTTCTAATTTCTGACGATCAATTTGGTGTTCACTGCGGACAGTCAACTTCTAAAATACATACCTTTCTGCTCAGGAGTCCAAATAATATGTTCTTAGACTTTCTTGAAAGGTAATTAAATTACCTAAATAAACTTAGTTGGGGAGCCCTTTTTATTCTGCCAATTACTGCCCCTACCAAGCCAAACTACAGAACATCAATTATCACGTCGGGTTCTCTGGACAGTTCACTAAAACCACCATAACTTTTGCTACGAAAGTCCAAATCTTGCGTTCTTTATCTCTCTGAAAAGGTATGGAAATGACCTACATTTTTCATTACATTGGGATCCCTTGATTTTCCCTTTAACTAACAGTTTTATCCAGTGTTCTACAGACTGTCCAAATACTGATAGATCAGCAGGACAGCGATACTAAAAAATTCATAACTCTCTGACCGTTAATCGTATTTGGGCGTTCTTGGTGGACACTGAAAGCTAAGAACATTATCTACATAACTCTAGAAGATCAAAACTCCTGATTCGGCTTCTAAACACACGAAACTGACCACGCAATAATCTGGACAGAACGCGATCTATTAAACCAACGCAAATCAATCTACCAAACGACATCAACCGCAACTACTACGCATCAACCAACGAAGAACACGCGACGTTGCCCTTGTAGAATCGCAGCAAGATGAAGATCTTGCCCCCGCGAAGTTGATCTTCCTTATCCCCATCTCCTTTCTTGACCGGCCTCCACGCGAGCTGTCCTTCTCTTGGCCGGCAGACACAGGAGGCTTCTTCACCAGCAGCGGGAGGGCTTCAGCAGGGGGGAGGAGCTGTGCGTGGGGGAGGAGGTGCAGGGGAGGCGGCCAAAGGGGAGTGGGAGGTGGCGGCCACCAGTGGGGAGGGGGGAAAGGGGGCGGCTAGGGTTTGGGAGAGGTGGCGCTCTCCCCTAAGGCCCGGCCACCCCACGTGGGCCTAGGCCCAAGCCCAAGTTGCCAACTAAACGCGGAAAACTCCCTCTCATTTCCTGATTTGGTGATTTTCTAAAAGAACCCTTCTCCCGATTACTTATTCTCTCCCGGTTAAATCATTTCGAATATATTTTAGGGTATTACAAAATCACCATCTTATTGAGTTTTTCTCGAAATTGATATAATTTAATTTAATATTATTTTATTTATAGTTTGAAAGTATTTTAAAAATTGAGCTAACGAGCCTAGCCGAGCTAAGCTAGAGTGAAATCTAATTTCATTAATAATTGATTTATTTCAACGTTTAACCAATTAATGAGTGTACTTCGTGCAATTTTAAAACCAGCCAAATGAGTGGAGCTTTTTTCCCACCCCTAACCTACGCCCTGGGATACACAAACCTAGCACATGTCGACCGGAAGCTTGGTCTTGTTCCGACCAGAGCAAGCGCTTGTCCCGGCCACCCCCTGTCAGAAAGCACGTGTAGATAAGGTTTGATGAAGAAACATTGGAGACCAAAAAGAGCTTGATCTAAGAGGAAGGAATAGAGAAGAGAGGAAATGGAGACCAAAGAAAAACCAACACTCATGACCAAGGAGATAAGCAGTGGGGCCCATCTATAGAAGAACCACCGGTGGGGCCTACTAGCAAATGTCAACATCAAGATGAGGTCACCATGTATGTTAGCACACATGTCAACAACAAGGCGAGGTCACCGCACACATAAAAAATACTGTAGCAACTGGACTACTGTACCACCGACGTGTTGTAGAGTATTGTAGAACTGACATACTGTAGAGTATTATAGCACCGACCTAAACATGTATAAATAGGAGGGTAGCCCTCCATGTATCATAGAGTTGAATTTTCATAAATAGAACACTTGTTCC